>OY728143.1:20000000-20685000 GCA_963277665.1 Viscum album
CATTCATTAGACTACATGTTGTATAATATAGATTTTTCCAGAACCCAATGGTTCTTCACACATCTTATATTCACACCACTACCATAACTGAATCATGAATCTCAGTCTATTTGAGTCCATCTATCATTGATGGTTGGATTCCATCCACATACTCCCTTTGGTAAATGATCCTCATCACACCGCATCGTCACCACATTCCAAACCTCAAAATAAGGAACACCAATCTGATATCAATTACCCTTTGATCACCCACCGTCATCATCACAACTTTATCATGTATACTATCATAAACCTCAAACTATGGTGATGATCAATTGTGCCAAATATCGATCGTTCAATGATCATTTACTGGGTATTGGTCGAACCATCATCCAAAGAAAATACAAGCGATGAACAACAAAAAAAATGGGGGATGAAATTCACACACACAACAAGAAGAATAAACCTTTAACATTGTTTAGATTAGAATCCAATCATTTTATTTGTAACGAATAATTTATAACCAAGAGGAAATAATCTAATACCCTTAATTCATAACCGTAGAAAGATAAATTAATACCTATAAAACACAATCCACCAGAAAATAAATCTATTAGTGGAGTTTATTTTCATTTGTCATGGTATAAAAAAGGGATTAAACCAATGAAAAAAACTCCCTACCTCAGGATTGAATAAATCACTGAAAAATAATATCTCCACATCACAATCATTGGAAAGATTCACAAGCTGTGATTTTCACACCGATTTCCAATCCATGATCTATCATTGATTCTAAAAGAATGAACCTCCAACATATCCTCTCTCAATACTTAGGGTTATATGGATATCCCTATAGATTTTTAATAAGTGAATTTATATAGGGGAGGGCTTAGGTTAGGATTTTATTATAACAATTTAAAAAAAATTAATTAATTTATTATTCCGTCCACAATGGTGCTCAAGATGGACACCCAATGTGCATAAATATTATGTCATGCCTAGGGTCAAACTCACATTCTAGATTCAAAGGTGGTCTCATAATTATAATATGAGACAATTTTTAGAAGTAATTCCATTATTGCAGAAAAACTATTTTCACAAGATATAATATATTTAATATTTTTAATATTTGAAAACCAAAACTCCCTGGGCCTCAGAATTTTTCACTAACTCAGTACCCAACTTCGAAACTATTCTTTCAAATATTCCAAATTTATACAATGAAAAAACATAGTTGTTACATTATCCCCACTATAGTGATTTTTTTCTGAAAAAATAAAAAACCTCCTAAAAAAGATGAGGCTACTGAGCTCACATCTGGATGTTATATGCTTTCAAATTCTAGTAGTGGTGACAGAGTATGAGGAAATATTTCTTGAAGAAATGTTAAAATTTCCTCTCCCATAATTTATATACTTCTACATAGACTTACACCAAAGTAATACCCTAATAACTTCACGAATATATTGGACGAATCCCATATATCTTCGTGACATGAAGGTGAAGTTAGAGGAATTGCAGAAAAAGGGTTCTATCATACCCAATTTCCCCCTAGGCATCCCTAGTTTTGTTCACCAAGAAGGAATATTGGATCATCATGTTTTGAGTTTATTTCCATTTCCTGAACAATGTGACCATGAAGAATAAGTATCCACTATCGAGAATCGATGACCTCTTCGGCTAGTTGAGAGGGAAAAAATGGGTCTTGAAGATTGTCCTAAGACCATGTTATCACTATCTTTGAGTACAATGTGTGGATATATGGAAGATTGAATTTTTATATCGCTAAAGTCATTATGAATAGTTGTTGATACCTTTAGACCTAATAAATTCCCCAGTAGTGTTCATGGGACTCATGAATCAAATATTTTAGCCTTTCTTAGACCAATTTACGGCGGTGTTTACTGATAAAATCCTAGTGTACTTTGTGTCTGATGAGGAGAGAGTGAGACACTTGAGTTTATTCCTAGAGATAATCATAAAATACCATATTTAAAGGAATATTTCTAATTTTTAGTTTTATATTTGAGAGGTCCAGTTTCTAGGATATATCATCTCAATAGAGGGTGCGACAATGGACACAACCTAGGTTGAGGTAGTGTTAGTTTGGAAGCCACCCAAGAGTGTGATGAAGGTGTAGATATTCCTTATATTGAAAGGATACTATAGTATATTCATGATTTATTTCTCAAGTAATCAACACCCTTGATTACATCGACCGGAAAGAGGTATCCATTCATGTGGACGAAGAGGTCTTGGTAAGATTTTTAAGATTTGTGGAAGAGGAAGACTATCACCCCCATCTTAAGACTACTAGAGGAGGGTGTTGAGTATATAGTTCTCTAAAATTACTTTGGTACTGAGCTTGGATGTTTCCTGATTTAGAAGAATTTTGTGATAACTTTTGGGTCTCAACATCTTATACCTCATGAGAAGAACTACGCGACCCATGATCTAGAGCTGGCAGCAGTAGTCTTCACCTTAAATATTTACAAACACTATCTTATGGGTGAGTGGTTTTTTAATTATTATGAGAACAAGAGACTCAATTATTTATTATCACATAAGGATCTTAACTTCATATAGATATAGTGTCTAGAGTTACACCAAGAATATTACTTCAACATAGTTTATACTCTAAGGAAGAGGAACGTGGTGGAAGAAGATCTCAACTGAAGATATTGTTTATATTTATTTAATAAGGAATATTTTTTTGCCTCATTGTGGTTTTCCTTAGTGGACCAGGATGGTGAAACTTACCTCTAGTGATTGATTGTTACCCCACTTATTCTACATCATGTTAGGGAGGCCTATATTGGAGATACCAATTTTGAGACCTTGTATATTCAAACATCAACTGGATGTGCTCCTGATGGATTCTATAAAGGTGGGGAGTTGGCCATCCTTTTCAGAGGATGGATTTTGGTACCAGTGATGTCATGTGAGGATTTTATATGGAATTTTAATACACCCCCCTTGGATATGAATCCATGTGTTGTGAAGATTTACTAGGACCTTCAACACCAATTCTAGTGTCTAGGGATAAATAAGTATATATAAAATTTTGTCTCTTGCTGCCTCACTTTTCAGTAGGTGATGGCTCAACACTAGGTTTCAATAGGTTTATCTCAACCCCTTGAGGATCCAGAGTGAAAGTGACATGGTTCATCTATGGACTTCATGATGGGATTACCATGTATTTCTAGAAGAAATGATTCCATATGGGTGATCGTAGAATAATTCACCATGTAATCCCACTTCCCAATTATTTGATATCAGAATCTAGTAGAGAGCCCAGGATTCTTTTACATATAGAAGATATTCTTTATTCATAGATTTCCATCAAAGATCCTTTTAGACTATGATTCTCATTTCAAATCACAATTATTCATAGGATTTCAGGTGTCCTTTGGGACTTAGTTGTGTCAAATCTTAGAATTTCACCCCTAGACTAATTTCCAGACTGAGCAGACCATTCTAGTTTTGGTGGACATTCTTCAGGCTTGAATGTTGGATTTTTCCATAGTTGGGAGGATAAACTAACCTTGGTGGGGTTTACATATAAAAACATCTATCATTCCACTATCATTATGGAACAACTTGAGGATTTCATGGGAGACCCTACAAGTCACCACTAGGTTGGACTAATCCAGGTGAGTCAGCACTCATGGACCCAAAGTTATGAAAGAGATGAAAAAGAAGGTGAATATAATATTGGGGGATGAGAACTACCTAGATCCATCAGAAGACTTATACAGATTGACGATACAGGCCTTTGGATCCAATTAGGAAGACCAAGTGTTCCTGAAGGTCTCACATCAATGTGGATTGTGGAGATTTTTCTGGGGTGGAAAGTTATCTCCAAGATTCATGGGATCTTTCTAGATACTATATAGGTTTTTTGTGGTGGTATACCACATATCCTTACCACAATAGTTAGAATGGGTACACAACATCACCCATTTATATCATTTGAGGAGGCTTGTGCACAACCCATCGCATGTTATCAACCAGGATAGGATGGACATCGAGGATGGAGTTACTTTTGTAGAGTACTTGGTATATATTGAGGTTTGGTAGGAGAAGATCCTACATGGATGAGAAATTCCCTTGTTGTTTTTATAATGGCATCATGGGAATATTTTAGAGACCACATGAGAGTGGAAAAACCAGATGTGATCTCAGTACCCTCATCTTTTTGAGTAAGTTTTTTACTTTTCAAGAAAGATATCCCTAAGGTGGATAGAATGCAATGAATCTTATTTTACCTTGTAAATTTTTTAAATATTTTATGTAATATTTTTCAAACCTAGTCACTGAGTTAGCATAGTATTATAATCCTCTAAGAGGCCTCGTGTGGATATATAATATATATATATATGTATTAAATTTATTTAATTATTATAATTAAAGCCTATCCAAAACCCTCCTATATATAAATGTTTGTATGTAAAATAAATTGGGTTATCTACATAACCATAATAATTAAGATAGGATCCCTTGGAGGAGAATTCTCAGATGATCAATGATAGATCATGGATTGGTAATTAGTGTTCCAATCAGAACTTGTGGATATCACCAATGACTATGATTTCATTTCATTCTTCATCAATGCTTGATATAAACCTAAGGAAGGGTGGATACTTTTATTTTTTAATCCCCATTTGTTTATACTATGAAAAATTATAATCAACTTTAATAATATATTGATTCACATGTCAATCATGTTTTACAGGTATTGATTTATCTTTTTATAGTTTAGATTTGATGGTATTTAATTACAGATTCTTGGTTCTTCATTCATCACTATAATGGTAATGAATCAAGGATAACCTGAATAATAGAAAATTTTTTTCCTTTTGTTTTTTTGTGGATTTATTCCCATGTTATTCTCACAATCATCACCCATATTTTCTTTGGCTAGCAGTTTGACCAATACCAATGGATGATGATTGTGAAATCATTCATTGGCATAACAGATCATTACCATGGGTTCCGGTTCACAATTGACAAAGCGATCAGGGTGTGACAATGATGATTAATTAAAAGTGGTGTATTTTGATCAGATCAATGTTCCCCATTTCACGATTGGTCATGTAGCGAAAATTTGGTGTGATGAGGATCCTTTCCTAAGTGGAGGATATGGTTGGAATCTGGCCATTGGTGATAGATGGACTCAACTTGATTGAGATATATTATTATCAGTGAGTCTTGAAATGAATTATATTAGGGAGGTGGTGTAAGAAAAGGATTCATGAAGAACAAGAGATTCTAGAAAAAATCCCAACTACATGGCATGTGGTCCAAACGACACATGTCATGTTGGGCTCTGGCGCGATGGCAAGGGTTTCAGTGGAAATAAAATATCACATATTGTGCAGTCCCACTACATGCCATGTACACCCACCAAATTTCATATGACCCCTAGATATTAGATCAGTTTATACCCTAAGGGTACACATTCACAGACACAACTGTGCACAAATGCATGACTAGAGTACACGAGATTGACCCAGTGCTTAGACATGACCAAGTACTTTGGCATGACCAGAATACATGGGCACAACCCAAAATTCCATGGAATAATCCAAATTACATGGACATGGGAATGCAATATACTGAGTTCCATGCTGATCTCTACACACCATGTATCAAGAAGAACATGTCATATATTTTGAGAAATTGATGTCGTGTGGGACAATGATACACAAGAAGTGCCTAACTTAGAGCGATACATTGTATATTCCCAGTAAATTCCATGTACTTTCTCTAAGGAAAGTGGAGGCCCTATATGTATTAAATGAGGAACAATTTTAGTTTGGTTTGTTCTGTTGGTTCATCTCCATGAGGGTACAATGAGGTATTATGTACATATCATAGGATGTGATATTCTCTATGATATTATTCTTAGATAGATCTAAAAAATTCCTCTATATGACCTAGGGTGTGATTATATATCATATTTTTACCTTCCCTATATGGTTTTTGAGGAATTGATGTGACCAACTCATATAGGCATATGATCTTCTTCTTAGAAGGTTATTCCAGGTTGTGTCTGTTATATGTCAGAGGCCCTAGGTGAGATCCCTTATCCATGTATTGGGATATTTAGAGTCCCAATGAGTACTTATTTGGTGAGGACTAACTAGAATGACCTATCATATGAGCACCATCAATGATAGTATGGATTGTGGAGTGAGTTCTCCCAGATGAGTGATACCTTGAATCCTCAAGCAGAATCATGTTGATGGTAGTATTGTTGAGGCCTCTTTGAAAAATGGTGTCTATTATGAGTATATCTTGGTGTTATTATTGTTATGTATTAAATTATGACTGGAATAAATTTTTTATAATGAATTTACTACTATTTGATTCTTATGTTTGGTGATTTTGAGCTGTCCTGCTTGGTATTGTAATACTCACCCATATATGTTCTCTACCGGAACATGTCATGTCTTGGAAGGTGATATGCCTTTTGATAGAATACTAGGAGGACCAGGAATGGGTGGAGCCTAGTGATCTTGATGGACCATGGTTTGTGTCAGGTTTTTCATTAGATAGTATTCCCCTTTTTATTAATAGGTTGGACTCTTTTTATAGTTTTTAGTGGGCTTATATTTGGATTTTTTTATTATTTCCAGTACTTTTTTCATCTTCTGATGTGGGATTGATGATATGCATACATCATGGTATCAGTTTTATTTTACCTTTCATCATTGTATGGGTGTGTGGAGGCATGTGTTTGTGTACAAGTACTTAGGCTAAGGCCTCCCAAGTGAGAGATACACCTACTCAATTTTGATATAATAATAATATTAAATATATTATAACACATGCATGAATATTTTTTAAAATAATGGAATATCTAAGGAATAGAGTCTCAAATTATAAATCTGAGACCGAATTTGAATCTAAAATGTAGGTTTTACCCTAAGCGTGACTTAATTTTTGTGCACATCGGTTTTTCGGCTTCAACACCATCATGTGAGGAATAATAATTAAATAGATTAATATATTTATTTAATTTTTATAATTATATTATAACCTAAAAACAACTATTTATTAATGTGATTATATAAAATTACTAGGTTCATCTATATAAACCTAGGTATTGAGAGAGGAACTATTTGAGGAGAATTCTTGAATGATCAACAGTAGATCCTGGATTGGAAATCAGTGTGCCAATCAGAGGTTGTGGATCTCTCAAAAGACTACCAAATGGAGTAATTATTTTTTATAATCCAATCCAAACCCAAGGTATGGTTTTTGTTTTTTTCATTTTTTTAATCCATATATGTTTATCCCATGAAGAACACGTATCAACTCTACTAACAGATTATTTTTGGGTTGATCTTGTTTTCTGGGTATTGATTCATCTTCCTATGGTTAGGAATTGATGGTATTTTATTATTTTATCTTGGTTCTTCATTCGGCTTTCTAATGGTAACAGATAAATTCTAACCCTAATAATGTATATAGTTCATTCCTCCAATTGTGTTTATGTATTCCATCCCCCATTCTTTGCATGTTTATCATTAGTATTTTTATTAGTCGGTGGTTTGACCAATACCCTATGGATGATCATTACATGATCACTCTTTAGAATAATGGGTCATCATCATGGGTTCAGGTTCATGATCGATGAAGCGATAATGGTGCGACAAGCACTTATCACACAACTCCACTTGGATAAGGGCTGGAAACAAGCATCAAGGAGGAATATCTCACACATGGAAGTCCTTAGACAAAGTACCTTTACACATCCACACATCTCCACATAGCCATACAATGCAGAAAGGTAAAGAAAAATGGATACCATAATCCATTCACAACATCAATCCCACATTAGAATATGAAAAAATTATAGAAATTCATAAAAGTTTCAAACACAAGCCCACCAAAAAACTATAAAATGAGTCCAACCTGCTAAGGAGGGGACTAATATCTATCTCAGCATCTGACACTAGATAAGGTGCATCAAGCTTACTATGCTCCACCCACTCATGGTCCTCTGATGAATCAATCAAATGGCCTATCTTCTGTATATGACATGACATGTACTATCAGAGCCCATGTAGAAGTGAGTATAACAATACCCAGTAGGACACCCCAAAATCACCAAAAATAAGAAACAATAGAGTATTAATCTCATCATCAAAAAGGAATTTCAATCACTATATGATACATAGTAATAAGAAAAACCCTATATATTCATAGAAGACACCAATTCTTAAAGAGGCCTCAACCATACAGCCAACCATTGGATTTCTCTTAAGGCTTCAAGGTAATGCTTGTTTAGGAGAACTCACTCCACAATCCATGCTATTAGTGATGGAACTCATCCAAGATATCATGATCAATGAGAATTTACAAAGAATTAATCACTGGAATTATGAATATTTTGATACACGGATAGGGGATCTCACCTAGGGCCTCTAGGGAATATCGTACCATAGCTAGAATAACCCTATAAATAGGGAATCATATGCCTACATAATTTGGTCATGATGATTCCATAAAACCCATATAGAGAAGGTGATAAAATGATAGAGGATCACACCATGGATCATGCGAAGGTATCCACACACTCTAAGTCTAGTCCCATATAGGGGATCATATCCTATACTCATGACATAATGCCTCACTGTACCCTCATGGGGATGAACCATGGGAACACACCCAACTAAAACTAGTCCACACTAAAGATATATATGGCCTCAAACTACCTTGGGGAAATTACAAGGCATGTACTGAGGGTACACAGAATCTTTCTCTAAGTCTTTCACTACCCATGTCTCATTGTCCCACATGCAATGAATTTATCCAAATACACAACATGTTCATTTTGATACATAGCGTATAAGGATCGGTATGGCACTCGACATTCCATATGTCCGAGTCCATGTACTCAATCTCATTACCATATACTTCAGGTCTTGTATGTATACTCTAGTCATTTCTGTGTACTTGGTTGTGTCTAAGTAGTGGTTCATGCCTGTGTACTCTGGTCATGCCCATGTTTCTAGCCATGTCCATGCCCATGTACCCTTAGGGTACATTCCAAGACATCATCCTTGGGTCACATAGTGTATAATGTGTCAAAATATGGTGTGATATTTTATTTCCCTCAAAATCCTAGCCACTTTATCTAAGGTTCCACAAGGCATGTGTTATTCAGACTATAATCCATGTAGTTGAGATTTTTCCAGAAACTGTTGGTTATTCCAATGTCTTCTTATCGTGCCACAACCACCACTAAATAATCCTTGGGACTCATTGATAATCATAGATATCGGTCCATCCAAGATCGTCTATCACATATGGCCAAATTTTAGTAACATACTCCAGTCAATAAATGATCCTTATCTCACCGCACCATCAACACACACCCAACTATGAGATGAGGAACATAAATCCAATCATAATCTACCTCTTATCACCCACCATCATAATCTCGCCTTGATTTATTCATCGATCTAAAACCCTAGCCCATGATTATGGTCTATTATCCTAAAGAAGGATTGTATAATGGTCTTCCACCAGGTATTGGTTGAACTGACATCCAAAGAAAATAATATCAATGATCATTCAAATAATAGGTGAAGAAATGTTCAAACAGAATAAAAGGAATGAACCTCCACCATTCTTCATACTGGCTTTGATTGATTTTCATTAGAACCATGAATGAAGAACCAAGTGGCAATAATCAAATACCTACATTCCTAACTATAGAAAGATAAATAAATACCCTCAAAACATGATCAACCCACAAATCAATTTTTTAGTGGAGTTGATTCTCCTTCTTCATGGGACAAATAAATGGGGATCAAAATAATGAAAAAAAACTACCCTTACTTAGGTTTAGATCGATCTATGATGAAGAAAGACTACATATTATAGTCATTGGTGAGATCCACAAGCTCTGATTGGAACACTGATTGGCAGTCCATGATCCATCATTGATCATTCGAGAATTCTCCTCCAATGGATACTTTCAAAATCCCTATGGTTATATGGATAAATCTATTTATTTTCTATAAGAAAATTTATATAGAGGAGGTTCTATGAAATTATTTAATTATAAAAATTAAATAAATGTCATAATTTATTTAATTATTATTCTAAACAAAATGGAGCTCAAGCTAAACACCTGAAACATAAAAAAATTAAATCATTACTAGGGTAAAACTCCATTTTAGATTCAAACGAGATCTCATATTTTAGATCCAATACCCTTTTTAGGAGTTATTCTATTATTTCAAAAAAATTGTGTGTACATGATATAATATACTTACTATTTTTATTATATCAAAATCGAGCCTCCCTGGGCCCTGGAATCAAATGCTAATTCAGTGCCTGGATTCTAAAATTTTCTTTAAAATATTTAAAATATTTAAAAGTAAAAAATATATTGGTTAAATTCCAACCACCTTAGGGATTTTACTCCCAAATATAAAAAAAATCACACTCAAGAAGATGTGGGTACTAATCTCTCATATGGTTCTCCTAATCCTAGGTGATCCCCTGAACATTATTATGCTTCCATTGGCCACATACCAATGGAATCACTCACCCAAGGTGGATTTTATATTTTCAATCCTCAATATCTATTGGTTACTCTATAAAGTTATATACATCCTCAATTTCTAGCTCACCCTAGTCAATATTATGTAATATTTCATGCACATACCTCCTCATCTATAACACAAGGATGTCATAGAGTACCCGGTCTAACTGTTGTGGTAGGACTAAGTGATACACCACCTACCAACCATATGTAGTATTTGAAAGTTCTGGTTAATCCTATAGATTTACTTTCCAACCCATCCAAACATCCAAAATCCACCTCGACGTGTGACCTTTAGGAATACATGGTATCCAACCTCGAACTCTGAAGGCATCTTTATATAGTCCTCATCAGCTCCTGGATGATCTGAAACTTCTCTATCATTACTCCCACCAACTCTATGCCCATGAGTGTTGACTCACATGGATCTATCCAACATAGTGGTAACCTACAAGGTATCCTATACAAGGACTTTAATGGTTTCATAATGATGGTGTCATTTTAGATACTATTGTACACAAAATTCACCAAGGGTATGTGATCCTCCAAGCTATGGCCAAAGTAAAACATGAAATCCTATAATATTTCCCTGAGGACCTAAATGGTTTTCTTATTCTGGCCATTAATTTGGGGGTGAAATGTCATGATCAAACATAACTGATCCCCAAAGGCCTCCTACAATCCTCTCTATCACTGTGACGTAAAGAAAGAATCATGATCTAAAATGATAATCGATGGTATTCTTTAAAACCAGACTATATCCTGAATGTAAAATCATCTCAATATCTCTTATTAACTCTACTCTCAAATATACAGGAAGTGGGATGACTTGGTGAGTCGATCTATGATCACCCAGATGGAATCGTGTCCTATAGAAGTTCATGGGAGTATCATTATGATTTCTATAGATACACCATCCAACTTCTACTTTGGAACCTCAAGGGGTTGAGATAAACCCATAGGAACCTGATGACCATTTTCGCCTACTAAAAAGTTATGCATTGAGAGAAAAAATCCATTAAACACTTATTCATCCATACACACCATAATTGATGCCAATGGTCCTGGTAATTCTTCACCACACCTGGATGCACCACTAAGGGGGATGTATGAAACTCCCTTAGAACCTCTTTATGCAGTGTCACTGGTACCATCATCCATCCTCTAAAAATAATGATGTGCTCCCACATTCAAAGAATCCAACAGGATTATGTCCAATGGATATATTAATATGCAAGGTCTTATAGTCAATATCTCTAAACTGAGCCTCCCGAACTCATTGTAGAAGTGGTGGGATAACAACCATCGACTGGAGGTAATTTATACCATCCTTGTACACTAAGGACAACTACAACAAGGCTAACTTCTCTAATGCTTCCATCAATAACTATAGAAAAGATCTTTTATTTGAGAGAATCTACCACCATGTACTCCTTCTTGAGAGTATAGATTTTCTCAAAGTTAAAAATCCTTGCATAACACTAGACATTTCCTCTATTTCAAGTTAATAAACCTTCTATGAGAAGATAGACTTGACACTCTTATGGTCAGAATATGTGATAAACTACTCACACATAAGATAGAGTCACCACATATTTAGGTTGAATACTGCATATGAAATATCTAAATCATGGATCATGTAGTTCTTTTGATGAGGTATCAGTTGTTTCAACCCATAAGCTATCACATACTACCTCTACATCAAGGCACATATAAGCCTCGTCTCGAAGGAATCATAGAACAGTATATTTTCAACACACTATTCTAAAAATATTAATATGGGGTGCTAGTAAACCTCTACCAAAACAAATAAAAATCCTATTATAACCTCTCCATCCACATGAGATTTTATACCTTCAAATTTAAAGAAGTCATGGGTGATGATATCCAAGATAAATCAGATAAAAATCAATTATAGTAACCTACCAACCCAAGGAATATCCAGAACTCTATCATGATCTGAGGTAGCTCACAAGATAGAACTACCTCAACCTTGGTTGGGTCAAATGCCACACCCTTTTCTAAGATGAAATTTCTCAGAATTTGGACCTCTTGTATCTAGAACTAACACGTCGAGAGATTCCCATAAAGTTGGTTCTCCTTGAGTATGTTCAGGACCATCCTAAAGTGTATCTTGTGGTCCTCTATGGATTTTGAGTATATTAGGATGCCATTAATGAAGACCACCACAAACTAGTCTAAGAAAGGCTAAAAGATATGGTTCATGAGTCTTTTGAACACTTCTGGGGTGTTTTTCTTGTCAAAAGGAATCACTAAGTACTTATAATCACTATAGTGACATAAAAATTCCATATTTCTTAAATAAATATCTCATACACAAAGCTAGTGATAGCCCAATATGAGGTCAATCTTTGAGAACCATTTCACCCATCTCAACTTATTGAATAGTTCTTCAGTCCTCACTAGTGGATACTTATTATTCATGGACACCTAGTTCAGGCAATAATAATCCACACACAACCTCAAGATCCCATCCACCTTCTTGGTGAACAAAACTGAGGCTACCCATGGTAAAACACTAGGTATAATAAAAACATTCCTCTATAAGACCTCTAAATAGACCTTCAGATCATGAATCTCTATGGGATTCATCTGATATGCTGGCTCAGATATCATGTAAATACTTGGGTGAAAGTCTATGAATAATTCTATCTCTCGATGGGGATATAGGCCCAACACCTGCTCAGTAAAGGTATACTCATACTCCACCATTATTGGAAGATGAAATCCCATGCAAGAAAACTAACAAGTAATCAGTTGTATCCACCTATATCTGAGATCATCCTACTCTACATAGGTTTCCTTCTCACCCATAATGGAAAACCTCATTATATCACCATGAAAAAAACATCCTCTACTTGGAGTAGTTAATATGGTTATGAACTATGGATATAAATAGGATGGTTTCCTAAGGCCTAATCTTTATTAAAAAGATATCTAATAAGAAGATATATCCTCCAAGGTTTAGATTACACTATTAATATAAGTGTATGATTACAAAATCCCCTCTGATAGGAGTCTCCCTTTTCAAGGGTCAAGCTATGGGCTCAAAAATAATCTCTAAGCCTCAAACAAGATAAGTGAAAATAAAAGAGTGGCTCTCACTTATTTCTATTAGTACTATAGATAAGATTGAGAAGACACATATCATACCTTTAATCATTCTGGTTACCTATGGGTCAAAGGCCTCTATTTCCTATAACTATCCTCATCCTTGACCACCATATTCTTGAGTCTAGCGTGGACCACTTGGGGGCAGTGGAGACAATATTTCAAACTGTATGCAACCCCCAAATTCTCTCCCTTCTCCTATACCACATCCACTTCCCTTAGGAACTCCCATTCCCACCACTATCTATTCTTGGGTGGTCTATAGACCACCTCTCTATCAACTGCACGATAGGTAGGAATATCCTATATGAGATGTAGCCAACCATCACAAGAGAAACACCACCTATATCTAGGATAACTAGAGCCTTCCTGAGTGCCATGAACTGTAGGACATATATTATAAGATCATCTCTTGAAGTGTATCACATGCACATATCCCTTTGTCTATCATTGGATACTAGATTTTGAGGTATCCTATTCTAGGTTCCCACTACTAGAACCAACTATCAGTATCATCTCACCCAAAAATATCTATACTAACAAAGCCCACTCTACCAATCTATCATGGGTATAAATTCAGATAAATATCACTCTATCCATGAAATATCAACATAGGCTCCACTCAAAGGGTTTTTGTTCGAAAAATAGATTTGAAACCATATCTAGAGAGTATAGTGAGAGGTTGGTGAACCTAAAATAATACTCTTCCATAGTCATGCTACCCTATTGAAGTTGTTGAAGCACTTGGATGTGAATTTCTCATAACATTTCTAGATAGAAATCCTCCCATAAGAGACACTCATACTATGTCCTAGAGAGAGTTGTCTCATCATGTGTTTGAGTCTCCAGACCCACCATCACTACATGGATCCTTGAAGAAGACTCTCCACTGGGACTAACATATGATCTGGAGGTTTCCTCACAAGGTAAAAAAACTTGGTAACTGCCTCTATCCAATCCTCATCTACCTAGGTGTCTAGATTTCCCTCAAAACATGAGACTTCACTGCCTTTGAAACTCATGTAATACACTAATCCATTGAACATCCTCATCCAGTACTTTTGGAATAACATTATCCTCATTGGGTAGTATCAAGACTAGCCAACCATCTAGAGAAACCACCTCTAGTACATGACCTTATACTGAATATTCATCACTTAAAAGATCATAATCATGATCATACTATGGAATATGGGTTGTCTATCATCAAATATCCTTCATGATATAATTAATATGTACCATGGTTAAGGAGTATATTTTTGGAGTTGACTCAAGAAGTACAGGGAACCCATAACTCATTCCTATATGATGCATGTACAAATGTTTTCCCTGCAACTAGTGCTTGTATGTACTGAGTTGACAAGCAAGTTTTCAAAGTCTTAGTGAATGAAAATTTAATCTATAACACCAACACTTGATTCCATGGAATGAGATCCAAACTCAAAACACTTTAACATTATTTACCTAGTTCCCAAAAAAATATCACTTATAGACAATCTCCAAACTCTATTCATAAGATTAACCATCTTTGATATCACTCTTTCATGACCCAAACCATCAGAGTCCACCTTTACAATAGTAATCCTAGTGTGACACCCCGAGACTACCTCTAATAGTGTAGGTTCTTGTGACAAGTTTCGAGTAGGAATATCTCTCACATGGGAAGCCATATTCTGAGTACATGTAGACACACACACACACACACACACACACATCTCTACACACCCATACAATGTTAAAAGGTAAAAAAAATTGATATCATAATTCATTCATAATATATATTCCACATTAGAGTGTGTAAAAAGTTCTCGAATGAATAAAAGGGTCAAATACAATCCCAACACAAAAATCTAAAAAATGAGTGCAACTGCTAAGAAGGAGGGAAATGTTTTCTAATACAATACATGGAATGAACCATGTTTCATCTAGCTCACTATTCTCTACCCGCTCATGTTCCTCCTAAGGATCCATTAAATGGTATGTTGTGTTCATAAGACACTACATGTGTGGGTATAGACCATGCATGGGTGATTATAAAAATACCCAGTAGGATTCACCAAAATCACCAAACATAAGAATTAAAAGAGTAGTCATCTCATCATCAGAAAGGCATTTCAATAAAAATATGAAGCATAGAAATAAGAACACTTTTTTCCTATGAAAAATGTGGATGGTTCCCAGGTTTGGTAAACAAGATTCCTAAAATCTATAATGATTCAATCATTTTTAAAACACATGATTTCACATTGGGGTCACCATATTTGTATCCTATTTGAGGATTGATTGTCGGGGGTTCAAGTACGGTTGCACAATCATTCACATCAGTTTTACCATTTTCAACTTTCATAGAAATACCCAATGGTTCCCATATCCAAAATAAGGTACAAACCTGATTTCCAAAGGCATAAGGTCAGTTAGGGTTTCAAACCCAATGTCACATTGGAATTCACATTGGTCAATAGGATTGAAGTTTGGGCTCATCACACCCATTTAGGGGGACTTCTTGCATATTTCAAGAATCTTTTATAGTTTTAAGACATGTTCATGAATCTCTTCCAAATCTTAATACAATATTGGTTACCTTAATATAATTATTAGGTGTTAAATCCATATATATGTAGAGGGGGTTCTATTGATGATATCATCTGTATGTATATGAGGTTATCTATCAATTTCCTATTGTTTCTTAGCAATGAGTAGTTACTTATATTTTTAATCCATATATCCAGGAACTCTATAGTTTACTACCATCCAAGGAGGCAATTTATGTTTTGATAATGGGATTGAACCTTCATGAGGTGTCCTATGTATCATGTGTATAATAGTAATCAAAACCCATGTAGTTTGTTTAAGTAAAATTTGTGCAGTTTAACATCAACCAGAAAGGACATATATAAAGGAACTTTGGCACTAGATATGTAGCTCGACCCTTGGAAAGGCATACTATGTATCCTACTTATAACAGGAATCAGATTCATCATATTTTGATCGACCCTCAACTCACTGATGTGTGGTGAAATATAATTAATTCTTGTGTGGGTAATTTCCCCAAGATTTACCGATATTTGAATGACTTCGGTACTAAAACTAATATGGATTACCTTGTGCGGGGGAAATCATATCATGCTACTAAATGAGGATTACACACCAAGTCTTCCCTGGTTGGGATAAATTTATGATTCTAGTGATATGACCATTAAAAAACCCTACACGCACACGATTCATGCTCAGTGTGAAAAATAGCGGACAACATGTGATCAAACTCACTGCATAGGGGTATGTAACTTATGCATTGGGGAAGACCTAGTGGGTTGTTTGATATGGAGCTTGAGCCTTGATAAGTAATCCTACATATCCTTATTATAGTAGGAATTAGTGTCCTCATAGTTCTATTAGCTTATTAATCCTATTTTGGATGTGGAATAATCTTAAACCCACAAGAGATTTTGGGTCCCATGGTTTAGAGTACCTGAGATATAGAGGGACTCAACCGAAGTGAATTATCAATTAGATCTCAAGCCTTATGAAGGCATCCTATGTATCATGTTTGGATATGAATCAATGTTTTCATAGTTCAAAAATTGTGTACATCCAAGTGTGTCTTCCGGAATAGTATACCATGTCTTGGGTAATCTTCCTGACATGCTTGACATGTCACTGGGTCTATGATTTACATAATTGACATGTTTTGGATTATTAATGAATTTTTTCAAGGTTTCCTAAACATGTCCTAGTCATCAACTTGACATGTCTAAGGATGTATGGACATGTCCTAGTGTCCTCCACATGATCTGGCTAACCTTCCCAGGGGACACCGCATGATAAGGCGAACATGTCTAAGTTATTTTTCATGATTGAAGAAGACATGTAATAAGGATATATCAATATTAAATTGACTTTTCTAGGGGATTCCACATGATAAGGTTGACATGTCTTTGGTGAATCACATGATTGAAGAAGATATGTTAGATGTCTGCCACATGATTCAACTAACTTGTCCAGGGGCCTCCGCATGACAAGGATGACATGTCCATACACATCACATGATTGATGCATTCCTTTTAGAGGTATTCCATAAGATTCAACTGAATGTTACACTTATATTTCATATTATTGACATAGGAATGTCTAAGGGTGTCATGTGATCAGGGCCAACATGTCATAGGGACGCCATATGATGTATCTTGTATGTCTGTAGGAATTCACATGACTTGGATGAAATGTTTGGAGGACTTCACGTGACTTGGATGACATATCTTAAGCACTTCAAGTGACTTTACTGACATTTATAGGTGCTAATACATGATCTCAATATGACATTTCTATGTGTTGTCACATTATTTGGATGAAATTTCTGAGTTTTTTTGCATATTTGGATAAGTCATGTGAAGCACATGATGCCTTTCCATGGAAAGAAGCATATTTTCCTTTACATAAGTATTCATTATTTTTGAACCTTTATTGCATAATTACTTAGATGTTTTTCAAGAATTATCTTGTTAAGGTTTCACATGCCCAATTCAACACATGGAAATTACTTTACTTGATCTGGATGGCACACCAGAAGTCCTTCACATGATCAATAGTGTGATAATTAGAATCATATATACATGCCACATAACCCTTGAGTCACTCCACAAGTTTACCTGGTGGAAGACCCTTAATATTCCATGGATTTATGCTCTAAGAAGTATGCTCTCGCTTCTTCACTCTCGTGTGTGTCTCTCCTTTGTTGCCTCTATTTTTTTTCTATGAATGATGAATTGATATGCCTTGACACCCTAGATCTATTCCTTCTTAGATGGTGTGTATATCACATATATGCACTCGAGTCAGTGGAGGGGTGATCTCATCACATTATTTTTATGATCCTATAATGGGTCATCCACAATGTCATCTCTATTTCTCCTAAGAAACAACATCTGTGAGAACACTCCATTATCACCATATTTATTAGACTTGTGTCTTATCAATGGGATTTCACATAATCATGATGACATGTCATAGAGCCTTTGAATGATCAGGCTAACATGTCTGGGAGTCTCTGGGATACTAGGATGCCTATTGAAGAGGATTTCATATAATCAAGGGAGACTTTTCTATAACCCTAAACAATATCAAACTAGCATGTCAAAGGGCCTTCGCATGATCAATGAGTTGATCACATGAGGCGCATAACCCATTCTTATGAAAAACAATGTAACCCTTCCTCACATGAGGACTCCATATTTTCTAAATTTTACTCTTTATTTTACAAGACTTATGATGTTTCCCCATTACTTTTCTATTAGGGTGTTTCATGATCAATAATGGATCTTGTGATAGTGTGTGATCATTATCATGGAAAGTTTTTCTTCTTGTCCATGGTAACATCACATGATTAGTGATGGATCTTGCAATGATGTGCAAGCATTTTTATGGACAGTCACTCCACTAGTATGTTGATATAAAGGGGTGTCACATGATCAAATAGATATGGATAAGGGCCTTCTAATGATGAATATGACATACCCAAATTCTTTTTCGCAACATGGTTGACATTCCTCTAGGGGTATTGTGTGATCATTGAACTAATCATATGATTCAAATAATCCCTTGATGTTAAAATCAGCATAACATCGATCACATAAAGCCTATTACTTTTTCATATTTATTTCATAAGGGGATTTGGGTGATTGTTAGGCATCTATCATTTGAAATTACTCATGATCACATGAACTTGTTTGGGAGATTTCGCATGATCATGAGAGCTTATTGGAAGGGCTTCACATGATGAAGTAGGATGTATGGTGGGTATTTTTATGACCATAAGGACTCACAAAAGGGGCTTTATGTGGTCATTAATATATTACATAGATATCATTATATAGACACATGATGTTCCTAGGGTCATGCAAACATGTTTCCTTCAAGGGGTTAAGCTCTCCACATAACCCAGCCACCTGATCTTTATGTAGCCATGATTCTCCTCCATTCTTTTTTAATATAAAATAAAACATATTATTCAAGTATTTCTTAAATAATAAAATTTAAAATTTTCATTTGATGGGTGTCAACTAATTCACCCCACCCCCTTAGTATTGAGTTATATAGGTAAGAGGACTCAGTTATGAGGAGAGTAAATTACCACCTAAGTCCTTGAGGCTTATTTTGATCAGTGTCCTGAGTAGCTTTTGGTCTTCTGAGTAACCTTTTTTATTCCATGGGGTGCCTTAATATTAAGGGATCAAGGTATCCACTCATTATACTGGTGACTAAGGCCTCTAGATAACATTATACCTCCTTTATGATGCTCCTTCTTCACAAGACCTCTTCATAAGAACCATTTCACAAGACCTCTTCACAAGATTTTATCGCGTAATCTTACCATGTGACTTAATTTCTTGATCAATATGTAACTTAATAAATAGTAATTTATTCAAGATTTGTTTCACTTATTTGATTGTAGGGTCATCTGACATGATTTCCATGGTCAAATGATTCATTTCCATATGATTTCTTGATCATTTTTCGACTCACTTGACCTCTATATGTTCATGTGATTACGAGATGCAAAAGAATATATCAGGATCACGAGGTGTTACATGGGTCACACAATCTGCAATATTTTTAATAGGTCACGTGATCACAAACCCTTATACGGGTCACACAATTTTCATGATTCTACCCATGTTACACATTTCATTTAACTAAAATATGGTACTCCATCTCATGTGTTCTTAATATTCTTATACTAATGGATTGTAGCTCATATGCATCTTCTAATGCAGCCAGACAGAGGGATATGATTGCTGGGAATCATATTGTCAACCCTTGGTATCAAGTGTTCTAGGAAAACAAGGTTTTTAAGTGGTTTTTCCCACAAAAACATTATAACTATCCTCTATCATACTGACTACCTTTGTATATATTCGGTCTTCTAGATGATACTACCATTACTTCACCTGATTATAATATTCCATCTCACTATTTTTCATATTCTATTGACTATATTCAAATGAAAATTTGTTAAGACAATCAATTTATTGTATAACCACCCCATGGGTTATCCTTTATGTTGGATAGCTCCCCTTGGGGTATAAAAGGTTGTGATCTCTCTAATCATCCAATTTCTCAATGTAATTCAAGCATACCTGTCACCCCTTTGAATAGTATGAGAAGTAGTGGGATCTCAAAGTGGAACTTGTGACCAGGTGATAACTTCTCTAATTAATGGTCATGGATGTTCTAGGTCTACTAGTTCTACTCATAATTCTTCAACCAGTTAAATATTGTTCAACTTTAAGAGGTGACATGGGATTCTCAGTTTGTTGTGTATCGTCAATCGAAACTACTCATAGAGTTGATTTTCATTAGTGTCCAGGCACTAATTGTTTTCATCAATCTCATGGAGAAGTAGGGATCAAAATCTAGGATATTTATCATCTAGGAGGAATACCTCCTCTTGGGGTGATGTATGATGAATTTATTCCTTATTTATATGTTTGGGATGAAACCATACAAACTCTAACCCTAGTAAGAGACATGATCGCCATTGTGAATGACAAGTTAAAGAAGGATATAAACCTTGGATCACTCATTTATTCTAATTATTAGATCAATATCTTCCATTTCCATATTGAGACTCAACCAACCTCTATACGCCATCATCTATGTCCTTCTTGAAAAATTAAAAATTGTGTAGAATCTTATTGGACCATTCTAGAAGCAGGGAAGTATGGCCAATAGGGAAATTGGGTGGGGCCAAAAATATCATCAAGACTTTGATTATTGGGGTATCTAGCCATGTTTTTAGTGGATGGATTTTCCCAGTCAGGGATCCATTCTTGGGTGTTCAAGTAAGTACATTGGTGATGGAATCCTAATTGGAAGAGGGGAAGACTCTTAATCTAAGCATGCCTTTATCAAATACTTAGTCATATCCAAGAATGAAATATCCCTTACCATATTGTAGGACCTTTACAATTATTATTTGTGATAAATAGAAGAGTGTTTCATGTGTTAAAAATATTAGAACATTATTGATATCCCTCATGCTTAATTCCATCCCAGGATGTTGAACATTTTTGGGGACATAGAAATTCCATTTGGTCCCAATAAGGTGATTCATATATTGAGTCAGTATGACCATTTCTACTTCATTTTTTATCCTTAACCCACTAAGCTACATATTGATAATGGCATCAATTATATCAATGATTTGTCATATTAATTTCTCTCTAGGATGGGGTTATTGTACCTCATGTGGAAACTTACCCAAGTGGTGTATTGAATATAGTGGTCCATTAGGTAGACAATACATGTGCCTCCCTATGAACTTTATCAGTGGCAGTGATGGACTTGATTCATGACTCAATAGAGTCTATACAAAATCACCCTCATTATAGTGATGAGTCTCCAATTGGTAGGATAAGGTTTTTTGAAGATGATGGACCTTTGATACTAGTGATGGATGATGCACTGATTGAGAGGATATCACATGATAATTTTTATCTTACTTCTTAATTGGATAAAACAATCCTTATTTTAGTAGATTCAATGTTTGAATACCCTCTATCAACTATTTCTCCTTTTGACATAGCCACCCCAAAGGTTGTAGATAACCAAGCACCAGGAAGGGTAATCTAGTAGTAAATCTATACCCTAATCCCTGATTCTCCCTTAGAGGAGTTTTTTGGCCAATATAAACACCTTCTCCGTCTCTTTTTGTGATTTGGGGGAAGGTGGGTTTGAATGTCATCCATTATATGATATCATGTTGTATATTATACTAGCTCAAAAAGAACTATCCAATAGTGATAATTACTTGAGTAGCTTTGATGAAAAAAGTTCTCTGGCCCAGAAAATAAGGGAATATTCAGAGGTGCTTTAGAAAATACATCAAAAAGTCTCTCAGAAACACACACAGATATATGTCTTGACCATAGAAATAGCATAATACAATGAATATATAGTTGTTGCAAGATCCCATATTCTAAAATCATCATCTTTATTAGAGACTACTCATAAAGTATCTTAAAAGATATCCAATTTAATCAAGACTCTTCATCATCAGGAATAATAAGGATAAATGGAGCATATGACACTTTTCTGATCAATAAAAATGTCTCACCAGACTCTGGTTGAGTTGGAGCACATAGATGGATAGATTTTATCATGATCTAGTTATGAATGGGTTTCTTCTTTTTGTTTTGAACCTTGAAGAGACTATGTAATGTGAAGATTCCTCCTTCCACTATACATTATCAATGAATAAATCTTACAAACATTACATGTCATTGTTAGGATTTATTTCACTCATGATGTGAATTATTTAATTTAATTGATATCATAGAGTTCATAAATGATACCTATCCTCTATATAATACCAAGTAAACCCAAATTCCTGGACTTGAATATTTGAATCACAACAGATTTATCTTGAGAATTTCTCATAAATTCTTACTGACTTGAGATTCTTCATTGACGTTTCTTCTCTAGTTTTCATATGATCACATATTTTAAAAAGTATAATTTTGGTGAAATACATGTCCTGGGGGGAGATAAATCTAATTTATACCTAATTTAGTGGACTTAGTGAGCATAGATTGATTTTCTATAGGTACAAATAATGATCCTAACAAGCTTTGTACCCTTTCTTTATATTGTTTGAGCTTTTTCATTAGATTCATATGGTGAAAAGTAAGCGGTCATGGACTTGAATTTTACTAAAGTACCCTCTTACAGATTTTCTACCTTAATTGTTTTATTCCTTTTACATTTTATGAGTCCTCGGTATTTTTTGGATCACACAAAGTGCATTACCATTGAGTAGAGACTTAACTTTTTCTCAGGGTTCCCTCTTTGGGTTTTTAACCTGGATAGAATTGTGTATATTTCAATATGTTGTTTTAAGGTATTTCAAACCATATTTTTGCTATGTTTTAGTTTAGGGTCATCAATCTCATACCATGTGCTTATTTAGTATAAGATATTCTAGCTTGGACCTTCTGTTGTTTTAATTTAGGGTCCTCTAGCTTGAACATTTTTGTGTTGTAGTTTAAGGTTTTCTAGCTTAGTCCTTATATTGCTGTTAGTGAAGAATGAGTATTCATGAATTGGTTAAAGAACCCTAAATCCTTAATGGGATTATGAAGAAATAATTTCTATGAAGTTTTCTTACACCCTACATTCTTAATTGATATTATGAATAATTAATGTTCATGAAGGGTTCTAACACCATGCATCCTCACCATAAAGCATATTGGTGGATCATAAATTTTTAGGGAAGCCGAGTCCACTTGGATAGTTGGAATATGGGTTGTGTAAATCATGTTTCCAAGAGCTTTAACCGATGAAAATGGAATGTCGAAGACATTATGGGGATCACTGAAAACACACTAGGGTGCAAAGTTCTATTGTGGTGTCATTGGGTCTTGCAAGGACTGGAGTTCATTTTCTACAAGGAGGATGTACCTATAGTCAGTGTTTCAAAGGACCTTATGCATGGTACCGTAGGGATTATATACATGGTTAAGTAAAGGGAACCACCACTCTTTACCATGTTCTATGGAGGATTCAAATATCTACACAATGAAGTTGGAAGTGGGGTTATGGCTATCCAAGAATTGTTCTAGAACCCTATGGTAATTTAGTTTTTGGTTGGGATGATCAGGCCCTATGCCATGTGGTTTTGATTCACATGGTGTAAGACACCAAAAGTTTTGGGAATGGAATATTTCATTCCTTCTTTGAGAAAGTGTACAATACACAGTGACATAACGTTGAGGATATCGAATCCTCTTAAGTAGTTTGGTTTTGAGGAATATAAATCATGGTCTAGGATTATATGAGTTTACTAGAGGTGGGAACCATTGGGTATAAGTAAATAATGGGTAATGTTAAAAGAACATATTCTATGTGGTTAGGAAAATAACTCTTAGATTTAAGGGGTGGCCTCTTTTCTGGGACCAATCCTCTAGAAACAAGCTCTTTGTAAGGCTGTCAATTCTCCAATTAATACTAGTGGGGTACTTCTAGATTATCCAGTCCCTATTACTATTTCTCTACATATAAAAACAAGGATTAAGGGATCCCAAGGTCCATGGGGTTTCTAGATAAGGATAAAAACTTGAGGAATTGGTTGTGTTATCTAAAACTTCAAAGAAATTATGGTGTTTTATGGAAAACAAATTATTCAAGATGGATTTGAAACCCCAAATTTTTCTATCTCCACTTAGTGTATATGTTTTCACGGTAATTATATATGAAAAATCATTAATCTAAATTTTTCCTGGACCTGGGGATCCTTAGATAATTTTTGGACTTTTACTAGGGTCACACAGTTGGCCCCATGAGCTTTATGACTTGTTTATTTACACACTAAATTTTGTATAAAATATAGAGATTAATATTTTAGTGATCAGAGACTTAAATTTTTCTCAACCCTCCTTTTGTGGGTTTTCAGCATGATAAGTTTTATGTTTCTTTCACCAGTAATTTAGTGTCTTGTGATTTGGACCATCAAAGGCTAAAGGTTAAGGTTGTACAACATTGAAAAAAGTGTAAATAGTTTATGGTCATGATGCACATAGACCTAGTATGAGTGGAGTGTTATACAACATCCTAACTAAGATCCCCTGGGTTAAGAATACTCCAACATCCTTTTGAGTGGAATATGAAAATGTTGTAAACCATGTTTCAAGGTTCTTAGGTCATGAGTTATGATATAGGAAAATCATGTGGAAAATGATTGTCAATCACTCTAATGTGATGAGATCCACTATGATGATGTCTAGGATCACAAAGATTAGAAGACCCTTATTAAAGGGCCAAGTTCCTCTGTTTGGTGTGTTTAAGGCCCTTATACAGATCCACCACTAACATTTTCAAATAAAGATATCTTTTCTCCTTTCCAAGGGTAGTGAAAGGTTTTTGAAACCATGAGGTTCTCAAGACATGATGTGTGATTTATGGGTTCGGGTTCTTAAAATATGATGGAAGCACCATGTACTCTAGTTGACTAGGGTAAGGCTCTTGTAATCATTTGATAACGAATGATTATGGGTAATGGTATTCACATTTTAATGTCGTGTAGTGTGATTTTTTCATGTATTTTAACATTATGAAACAAGGAAATTTTCCTTGCAAATTAATGTCATGTGGTAAGGTTTTTGGAGCCGACATGACATTATGAATGATATCCTTTAGGAAACTTTTCATTGGTTGGGGGAATTTAGATGTGGAAAACATCTTTTATCCATGAACATGCCTGTTGATGGGGATCCATACGTTGGATACCTTCATGTACAGATTTATCTCATGCATAAGCATGTCGTAAGTCGATATAACTCTTACATAGGTTGAGCAAGTTAGTATGACTTGGACCTCTTTAATTAGAGGTATATTCAATTTTAATAGTTGGTCTTCCTTGAGTTTCCATATACATATTGTAATGGTTGGAATCATGCCATAACCATTTACTTTAAGGATACCCCTCTATGTAGATCTGACTCTCATGGAGGGATATTATTGGTAGTGATGGAAAACCATGGCTGGGATCGAAATGGAGGATACATGCTTCGCTACATATCCCACAATGGTCAGAATCAAGCCACAAATAGTTCTCATATAGTTCTATGCATAGTTCTGGGCCATATGAAGGGGGTGAATTTTTATCATTCTATATGTTGTGGATGGAAATAGGATTGGATATATAGGAATACTATGTATCCTATTATAGAATAAATCTTCCTATACATAGTTCATTAATGAAAAACTCTCCATTATAGTCTAAAAAATATGTAAAGGGTTAATTTTTTCTATTTATTATTGTGGATGGACCTAGTATTGAAGATGTCACCATCATTATGTATCCTATTATAGAAATAATCAAGTCACACTTGGTTCTTTAATGGAAAACTCTCCAAAAGATCTAACCCATATGCATAGAGGAATTTTTCCCATTGATTATTATGGATAGACCTAGGATTGGAGTTCTAGGTGTCACTACTTAACTTGTGATAGTTGGAATCAATCCACACATAGTTATTGAGAGGAGGTGTGGTGTGTGACCAATAAATATAGAAGTGGTCCTCTGGGATGAAGGCCATATAAATGTGAAGTTTTACATCATGAAAGGGATCTTAACCATGCAGTTTAACATCATATTGTAAAGATGTTTGGTGTGCCTTTTAAAGTCTTGTATCTAGGACCATTCTGACCCTTATGTGAATTGATATGTCATGATCATGTATGGAATCCCATATCGAAATTCCTAATACTATGTCAGTTATTCTCAGTATGAGAAAAAAAGGAATGGAAAAGGTTTCTTTCACCACATAGGGGTGTTTAACTGAAAGGACATGGAAATTTTTATCATGTGGTGTCTGGTTTAGGACATATGATTTAGGTTCCAATACCTATATCATATATATGAGAAAAAATCCACATGTAGTTCTCGAATTGTAAATTCTCCACATAGGTGTGACCCATACATAGAGGGGGACATTTTTTCCATTTATATTATGGTTGGGACCAAGATTTGGGATTCAGGAATCACTATATATCTTGTGATGGTAGGAATCAATCCACCCATAGTTCATGAGTGGGGAGATTCCCTATGTGTATTTAAATCACACATAGTAACAAAATTAATTCATTTTATTTTTGCACTAATTTGGATCATGTGCAGTGTGACATCCGTTAAGTAACATTTTTCATGCAATTTAGAGTCATATGGTAAGGGATTATTTTGTGCGGTTTAGCTTCAGGAAATGAGGATAGCTTCTGTGCAATTTAAATTAATTTAGTAAGGAAGAAAGTTGTTGTGTAGTTTAAAATCTGGGTTCTAGGACTTGGTATGCTATGTAGTTTAGAGTATTACTAACATGACTTAAGATGTTATGAATTTTAAAGTATTACTATTGGGAATTAATCCATTCAGTTTAAGTTCATGAGATAAGGAGATAAGATTCTAGATGGAATCTGTACAAATTAATTCTTGAGAAACATTTCATTGGTGTGGGTATAAATAATTCCTCATCCATTATGGCCAATGAGTAAGTTCTATTTGAATAGACAATATGTATGATTTAAGTCCCTTCCCATCTGGGTTATAGATTTATAGGTTTCTTTCCTAGTATCATTTTGGTCCTGAGAGCCAATACCAATTATCCTTAAAGGAATGAGCAAAGATGAAACTTTTTTATTTAAGGCTCACAAAATCCGATTTTGATAGACATTAAGGTTATGTAGTGTATGCATCATTTTCTCATCGAGTCATTCCAACTCATCGAGAAACCTTTTCAATTTCTCATCATATGATATTTTTCCACAAATATATATTCAAATATTTTGAAACTAGACTTCTATAGGCAACACTTATTTAGTCTCATACACCAATGGATATGGAGTCTCTCATGTGGTCATGCACATGGTGGTACAATAGGCCCAAAAAGCATGAAGGATATTGTTTATCCATGACTTATTTTATTTGTCCACAAGTTTCTATAGAATATTTTATAGGGTCTTAATAAAGGCCTCTATTTTTAAATCTTACACTACATAATGGAAGGATGAATGGTTGGATTTGATGTTGTACTTCTGGTATAATTTGTTCAACTTGATAGAACAAAAGTTGGTGTCATTGTCCATCAATATCGTGTGAGGGACACCAAATTTGGAGATGATATTAGACTTTATGAAGTTTATTATATTCTTTTTCCTGAATTATTTGAGGGGTATTACCTCATCTCATTTAGAAAAGAATTTGGTAGTAATAAGGATGTACTAAAAATGCTTAGTTATAACTGGGGGATATGGCCCCACAATTCTCATTCTCTATATGAAAAAAGATCAGAAATATATAGCTATATATAGAAACTATGGGGTTTGATGGATGAATTTTTCATTAATTTGGCATGCATGAAATTTCTTAGTGAATTCCACACAATCTTGTATCATTATTTTCCAATAGTAACCAATCCTCTTAATTTAGTGGGAGAGTCTATTCCCAAACTGATGAGCATCGCAGGAGCCTGCATGGATTTCCTCCATGATGGTGGAGATCTCTCATATTATGAATTTGCGGAGGACCCCATCAAAGACTTGTTTTTAAGGGTATTTATTCTCATTTGTCCCGTCCTAAAGGGTAATGTTCATTGATCAACATTGAGTCTGATCTCTTTCAACTTGGTCAAATAGGAGGATCCCATTTTGGAGGTAATCATCTATGGGATCCATCCATCTAGGGGTGGATATAGTTTCATCATGCTCTGAGGTAGTGTTAACCTAATTGATTTCCTCCATGTCACAAATGATGAATGATGATTCCATCCTTCACTGCATGATTCAGAAAACCACTTCATCTTTATTGGGGTTAGCCAAGACTGTGTCTATATTATCCAGTGCATTAGTAGGAGCATTTTTTGATCGAGGTACATGATTTAATGTCATTTCAAAGTGGGAATCCTTCCATCAGTCCTCTGATATAACCGACGAGAGGGAAAAATTCTTCATTCTTGATGGAATATTCAGCAATGATTTGTTTTATCACTAAAATTGAATCTAATATGATGTTTAAGTAAGATATCTGTAGCTATAGTGCTATTCTCAATCCATCAATGAGGAATTTTTATACCTTCCTCATTATTAGTTCATCCTCAAAACAGTGAGAAGGAGTAGGGAAAATTTACTTTGTCTAGGAAAACAAATACAATCCATATTCCAAAATGGTTGAGCTTTGGGTTTTTGATCCTCTTTCTAATAGGACTTAGAGAGATGCCATGAAAATACATATTCCATGTTCTAGGAGTGTTATGGGTACATAAAACATCTTCTTATATAAATTAGGTGTCCACTAGTGTGATTTCTGGGGTGGGATGTGCTTTAAGGAAATTATCCAGGATCTTCCCATTAACTTCATTTTGTGACATGAACTAGTTATCATATTATTGTAGAATAATTTCCCATCGGTCTAAATTCCTAATCATTAAATGATGTCCAAAGATGTACTTGAATGGGTTAATACGAGACACCAAATGGTCTTCATGATGCTACAAGTAATGTCTCAGCTTTTTCAATATAAATATGAGTGTGACGTAGTTATTCTCAATATCATAATATCATGACTTAGTTCCGAGAATCATTCTACTAAGGTAGTATAGGATATTTTTGTTGGCCCCAAGTTGAGATTTGGTTGTAGTTGTTGTTAATAGATGTTGTATGTTTGATGATGGGGAAATAAGAATCTTTTTGAGTCCCAAACCTTGGACATCAGTATGAGTAATCAGACTCAACCCATATGCATGAGTCATTGAATATAATCCATTAGATTGGGATTTTGATAGAAAGTCAGAAGCTTTTATAAATTGTATTGAGTCTAGAATGAAAATGGTGATCATAATGAGGAAGTGTTTTAGAGTCTGAATAGTTCCTATGTGAATTTGAAGATGCTTTATTGTTTTTTATTTCAAAAAATTCATAAGTTGTCTTGCAACTTCTAATGAAATCATTATGAATAAAAGGTGGAGAGGAAGTGATTCCAATCATATTAAGGATTGGTTGTAAACAAAGATATTATTAGAATATTGTGAAGTTATAATACTTTCCATTATAAGTTACAAGATTCTATACTGATCTTAAATGTATTCAAAGTCATGAGGATGTCATGATACATGTTAGAGTTTGTGGAAGAGAGGAGAATACAATGTGAATTATACTTGACAATGATCATCAGTATGATAATCATCAGTATGAAAATATCAGAATTATGAAAGATTGATCTTAATTAAGTCACTACCGACACCAGTACATTGGATGTGGTATGCCACTGATCTATTATAATGGATTCCATCACCGATTATTATTGTTGGTATCCATTTTAATTCATATTTAGAGTTTTATAGGTGGCATAATGTTTGATTAAGTTTGAATGTAATTCTATTGGGTGAAGAAAAACAATAAGTCATAATTTTCTCTCTTACAATTGGGTTAAGATCAAAAGAACAAAAGTATTGATTATTTCTCAAAAAGTAGTACAGACTCATCGGACCAGATCTTCTAACATTCATTAGAGTTAATCCAAGACTGATCCATCAAACAGGTACTGAAACTAATAAAATCATCATACTTTAGATCATCAGTCTGTTGAATTGATGAAAAGGAGAAATATTTTGAATATATTTTAGAATGTTTTTCAATGTACTAAATTTAAAAATTTATACATATCATATAAATGATAATAAATTCATTATTTTTAATAGGTCTTCATAATGGTCAATATTTGGTTGGGTATATGTTTTCATTATAATGAAGAATTGGAATGATGAATTATATTAATGAATTGGAATGAATAAATTTTTATGAACTTGAAGAAGTATAAAGTTTTGAGAGGATTAAATAAACTCCTATAAGTATTGAGAAGATTTTAAGAAGTCAAAGTTGAAGACTTAAATTAATGATAAACTTGGGATTACAAATTTCATTGAGCGGGAAGTGAAATTATTTTTCCTACCATTTAAATTTTGGGGTGATTATAAAAGGAGAACTCATGACATTTGTATGAATAGAGAAAACATGAATTGTTAACATCAACTATGAGCTCTGAAATTTCATTTTTTAGGTATTGAGTTTCTAAACAGAGTTTTTTAGGTTTATGTTGATGAAGTTACATTTATACTTGTCCATTGAAGTGGATTTCAATATGATCATTGGAGAAAGTTCCAATAAACTATATTTCATTAAAGAAATTCTATTAGAGCATTCCCATTAGAGCATCATCCATCAGAGCGAGGTTCATTGGACCGAGTTACACCAGATGGAGGAATTTTGAGATTGCAATTGAGTTTCTACTCAGTTGAAGAAGGAAGAGAAAAATAAGAATCAAACTGAGGAAAATCAGACAGAGACCATCAGACTGAGGTTACTAGATGTAGGACTATCAGAAAAACTTTTTTTGTGGAATATTTCCAAAATGAGTTTGTGGACGATGATTCAAGACCAACAAGTTCCTTATAGAATTATTTAAGTTACTAAATATTGTACGTTGGTAATTTTTTATTCTTCTTTCTTGTAGAGGGATTGAAGACTCTCCAAAGAGAATCAAAAATATAATAAGGAAAATGATGCTTGTAACTGTGGATACTTACCATATGACGAAAATGATTGATTTTTTGCTGGGGTGTATATCCATCTATGGTAAAGTGAATACTGAAAAGGATATTTGGTGGATATAACCAACTATATAAAGAAAGTTTCTATTGGGATTGTAGAATTGTTCACTGCTTTTTTTATTTGTATTTTGGAAAGAATATAGTGAAAGAATCCATATTGGTGGAACTATCCAACATGGAAAAGAGTTTGTATTTTTACCAAAACGTGTAAAAATAATTTTTTACCTTCTCTTTATATTTTTTATATACAAAAGGTGAGGTTCAGAATTTATATTTCAATGGATCATAACTTTAACAAGTTTCATTGGTTAATAAATTTTACCAAAATAAGTTAAAGAAAACTTTATTATAAAATAAAAGAGAACCATTGATTCACCCCCCTCCCCACTCAGTGGTATTGATACTACCTGGGAACAATAATTAGTATCAGTGAATAGGTTTATTCTAAAAGATCCATCTCAGGGAATGGATAATTCTAATTCCTTGAACTATAAGGGGATTCCAACTTTAAATGGAAATATCTATCATATTTATAAAGATAGATTGTTTCCATATCTTATGTCCCTTGGGTATGATGTCTTGGAAGTTACTATAGGTGGATTTCTTCCTCATATTGATAATTCCCCTATTACCACTACTGATAAGAATAATATTGATAATGATGGAAAATCTAAACATGGTTTACTCTCATCACTAACTCAAAGTGAGTTTCTTAGAGTAAAGGGAGTTGGAAATACCATAGGAATATGGGATAAATTGAAAAACATTTATGAAGGAAATACAAAAGTAAAGAAGGAAAAGTTGCAACTCTAGAGGGTGAAGTTTGAATATTTTTAAATGGATTAGTATGAATCTAATGCTGAATTATTTATAAGGATTAATGAAATATTTAGCACCATAATATGTCTTGGTGAGAAGTTGGAAGACTAAACTATTTTTGAAAAGATCTTGAGAATTCTACCTAATAAGTTTGATGCCAAAGTATCATCTTTGGAAGATAGAGATTTTGAAACTCCATCTTTGGATGATCTACATGTATTCTAATTACATATGAAATGATAATAGATAATGTTATTAAAAATAAATAAAAGTTTGATCAAGAAATATTCTTCAAATCTTTTGTAAAAGAAAAAAACAAAGATAAATAAATTAAAGAAGAATCAAATGATTCAGAAGCATATGAAGAAGATGAATATTTAAATACAATAGTTTCCCTTCTTTATAAGAAATATAATAATGGAAAATGGAAAATTAAACTCTAAAATATTTTAATTATAAAGTGAAAGTACATTTTTCAAAAAATTATCCTAGGAAGAAAATTGAAGAATATGAGTCAAAGGAAGATGATGAAAAATATCAGAAACAATAGTGGAAGAAAAATGAGGAAGTATTTCAATATGATAAGGAAAAGAAAAGTTACCTAAACAGAAGAAGTAAGGATGATTCCTAATCTAGTTATGAATGTGATCATCAACTCAAATTTATCAATCAATTCAAAAATGGAATTGATTCATCTAGAAATGATGATAGTTATATTGAGATGATAGAAACAAAGTGGATTATCAAAAGAAATTTGGAGAATTCACTTGAAAAAATAATCAACTCAAGAATGAAAGAAGGAAGTTACAAGAAGTTGTTAAAGAAATAACTCTTTAGAATAGTGATCTAGAAAGAAAAATGAAAATTTATGAAGAAAAGTAAACTATAAAAGAGAATCTCAATAAGTTAAAATATATACTTGTTGAAGAAAGTAAAAAATAATAAGTTTAAGATAACTGAATCTAAAAAATCATATATGTTATGAAAAGTAAGTTGGTTGATAAATAAGAAGAGTTTTTAGAAACATAATCAATGTTTATTATAATACAAAGTGAGATAAGAAAGATGAGATAAAAATTCACCAAGTAATTTTATGTTAAAGATGAAACTTATAAAGAAGGTGAAAAGAAAGGTTTACAAAAACATTTTTGTGAGAAAACATCTTTCACCAAGAATGATATGAATTCTTCATCAAATTATCCTCATAGGAAAAGTGGTATAGTATTTATGAATAATTTGAAACAACAAGTTCACTATCATTATGAAAATTCGAGATTCAGAGGTCACTGTTGGTGTTGTGGAGTTTTTGGACAAATAGATTATTTATACTCATATAACATGCCTTTACCAATAAATAGGTTTGAATAAATGGGGAGATATGATGAGAAAGGAAGATAAAATTTTCATAAAAATTAATTGGAACTGAAAAAGAAAAATCAGAAGATAAAGAAAGATAAGTATGTCAAGAAAGTAGATAAGATCAAACATGATGAGTCCAAAAAGAAGGATTTTTTAGTTATTTGGCCATAACAAGTTAACAAGGATATAATTTTAGAATAATCACAAAAATTAGCTAAAGAAAAGGATAAGAAAATTATTTCTAAACATACAGGAAAAGTTGATAAAAATATATCAACATATTACAATTTGAAAATTTAGAAAAGATGAAAGAGATGTGAGAAATTAGGGAATGTTACAAAAAGTTGTTTGACTATCCTTCCAGGATAAAAGGAAGGAATGAAATATTCTTTACAAACCCACTATAACAAAAAGGTTCCAAAAAAAGAAAAGAAAGTTACATCCTTATCAGAATAGTATTCAGATGAAAAGAAACTTGTTACAAAATTTGAGAAGGATGAATATAAGGAAGAAAATATATCCAATGAAATATCCAAGAATACGAATAAGAAAGAAAGGTTTAGAGAGGACTCTTGGTATGAAATATTCTTCTAAGAAATAGCTGATATTCCTCCTTATTCCCAAAATATTTGTATTGTACTAACATGTAAGGAATTTAAGAAGTTGGAATAAGAAATATGAAATTTGAGTCTCTTACCATTCTTTCAAAAAAAGTAATGAAGTTACAAAATATGATTTTTTGAAAGTTGTGTTTATATACCCAAACATTCAGATATGTTTGTTAAGATGGTTTGATGTTAATTTTATCTTAAACAAGTCCTTTCAATATTTCCTCAGGAAATGATAATGTTGAAAGAAACATGAAAATGGTATTACATGAAAATTGTAAAATGGAAAACATTGAAAACCTTGATTATTAACTCTTTTTTATACAACAGGCTTGCCCACATAGACATACAATTGTTTAGTTAAAGTCTCTTTGCTAAGAAACTCATGTGATACTTATGTTCTATTTGAGAAGAGTTTCATGATTTTTAAGTGGGACAATTTGTCAGCAGGGAAGGAAAATTTTCAGGATGTCCCCTTTAAATTTCATTATTAATAAGAGGGAGAGATAATAGAAATGGGTAGAGAAAAGAAATAGGGGGAGAAATAAAGGAATGGGGAGAATAAAAAGAGAGAAAATAAAACAATAAATCTTATTTTTTTGAAGTAAGTATTGTTTTGAAATGGTTGAAGTGGGTATAGAAAAAAACACAAAAGGGAGATTTTTAGGCCCAAGTTGAGTTTTAGTTGTATTTTTTTCAATAGATGATGTATATTTGATGATGGGAAAATAAGAAGTTTTTTATGTTCTGGACCCAGGCCATCGGTATGAGTAATATGACTCAACCCACTGACTTGAGTCATTGAATACGATACGTCATATTGGGATTTTGATAGAACTCCTGAAGCTGCTAGAAATTGTATTGAGTCTAGAATGAAAATGGTGATTGTAATGAGGAAGCATTTCAAAGTCTAAATGGATCCAATGTGAATCTAATTATTCTTTTTTTTATTTCATAAAATTCATAGGTTCTATGGGAACTTGTGATGAAAGCCTTATAAAGGAAAGGGGAGAGTAAGTGCTTCCCATCATATTAAGGATTGGTTGGAAAGAAAGATGTTTTAGGAAGATTGGGAAGTTATAATAATTTCCATCATAAGTTATACAATTCTATTCCAATCTTTAATGTCTTCAAATTCATGAGGAAGTCATGATACAAGCTGGAGTTTGTGGAAGAGAGGAGAATATTATGTGATGTATTATTGACAATGATCATCATTATGAGAATTATTAACATGATAACATAATAAGGATAGAATGTTGATCTTATAGAAGTCACTACTAACACTGATTCAGATTATTGGTATCCTTTGTAAATCAGATGAGAAGTTTTATCAGAGGCATAATGTTTGAGAAGGTTGAATTTTATTTTAATTAGTTCAATAAAAAAAAGAAGCCAGACTTTGTTCTCTTACAATCAATTCAAGTGAAAAAAACAAAATTATTGATTGTTTCTCAAAAATAGGTGCAGACTCATCAGACTGACAATAATAACATTAATTGGATTCTAGCTGAGATTAATCCATCAGACACATAATAACATTGATAAAATCATCGAATACGAGATCATCGATCTAATGAATTGAAGAAAAGGAGAAATAATTTGATGATATTTTAGAATGGTTTTCAATGTCTTAAATTTAATAGTTGGCACATAGCATCTCTATGAGAATAATTTTAGCATTTACAAGAGGTCATCATAATGGGCCATCTTTTGTTCTATATATGTTTTCATTGTAATTAAGAATCAGAATTATGAATCATATTGAAGAATCAGACTGAAGAAATTTTTGTGAACTTGAAGAATTTAGAAGTTTTGAGAAGATTCAACAAGATACCAAAAGTATTGAGAAGAGCTTAAAAAGTCAAAGTTGAATACATAAATGAAAAATAAATTTGCGATTAGGAATTTTGTTGAGTAGGAAGTGATATTGATTTTCTCATCTTTTCCATTCTTGGGTGCTTATAAAAGGAGAGCTTATGACATTTGTATAAAGTGAGAAAAATTTAATTGTTAACATGCACCGATTGCTCAATTTGTTTTTCTTGTATTGGGTTTCCAACAAGAGTTTTTTTTAGGTTGATGTTGAGGAAGTTCCATCAGAACAAGTCCATCAGAGTTGAGTTCAATCCGATCATTGGAGAAAGTTCCAATTGACTATGTTTCACCGAAGCAATTCTATCAAAGTGATCCTATTGGAGAGACATCCATTGGAGAGAGGATCATTAGACTGAGTTCCATATAATGGAGGAATTGTGAGATTTCAATTTCTCAGTTGAAGAAGGAAGAGAAAAATAAGAATCGAACTGAGGCCAATCGGATGGAGACCGTCAGACTGTGGTTACTGGATGTAGTACTATCAGACTAGTGTTTGCTGAGGAAGATTTATGGACTAAGTTTCTGGAAGAAATTTCAAGACCAAAGAGTTCCTTATAGAATTTTAAGTTCTTGAAGATTGTACATAGGTAAATTTTTATTCAACTTACTTAAGAGGAAGTGAATACTTTCTGAAGTTAATCAAAAAAAGAAGAAGGAAAGTGAAGCTTGTAACTATGGATACTAACTAATTGCTGAAAATGATTTACTGTTTTCTGGGATGTATAACCATATATGATAAATTGAATAATGAAAAGGATAATTTTAGTTATAACCAACTATAGTAGGAAAGTTTTCTACTATGATTGTAGATTTTTTCACTACTTGTGCCTTTGGATTTTTGAAAGAATATAGTGAAAGAATCCATGTTGGTGGGACTTAAAACTTGGAAAGAACTAGTTATTTGCACTGAACCTTTTAAATATCATATTTTTTCTTATATTTATATTTATTTCATACAAAAGGAGAGGTTGAGAATTTATATTTTAGTGTATTATAACTTTAACAAGTTTCAGAGGTTAATAATCTTACTACAAGAAGTTCAGGAAAACTTTATTATAGAAGAAAATAGAACCACTGATTCACCCCCCCCCCACTTAGTGGTCTTGATCCTACTGGGTAATAATAATTTTCATTCCTCATATAATTTTTACGTATAAGGATATCATCCAATGATCGTTATATAGAAGCCACATATAATATAATCAACTTTTATTCTACCAACAACATCAAGACTGGTGGGTGAGAAAGTACTGCTTGAGATTCTCAAAGGATTCTTGGAATTACTCATCCCATTAGTAGGTGACTACTTTATTCAATAAATTGATGAAGGATATATATTTTTTATTAGGGTTGGATATGAAAACACTGAATATAAGTGAGGTTCCCTTAGACCCCCCTTGGTTATTCAAGATTCTAAGGGGGTGACATTATTAGGATTGCACTAGTCTTTCCAGGTTGACCTTGATACCATAATGGCATACCACAATGCTAAGGAATTTCCCTGACATTACACTAAAATCTCACTTCAATGGATTCTTCTTTAAACTATGTTTCCAAAACATTCTAAATATTGTTTGAAGATCCATGAAGTGATCACATCACTATTGAGATTTGACTACTAGGTCATTAACATAATATTCTATTATTTGTCCCAACAAGGGTTTAAACATATGATGCATGGAATGTTGGTAAGTAGTTCCATCATTCTTTAATCCAAAGGGAATGACCTGATAGTAAAAGATCCATGAGGTTCTCTGAAGGCAGTGGATTCATCATCTTTAAGGGCCATATTAATTTTATTTCACCTTGAATACCCATCCATGAAAGAAAGGTCTTAAAATCTAGTAGTTGCTTCAATCAAAAGTTTTGTGAATGGAAATGGGAAATCATCCTTCAGGAAGTGCCTATTAAGGTCCCAAAAAATGATATAGACTCTGATCTTCATATTATTTTTCTTGATAGGGATGATGTTGGTGAGACATTTTGGGTATGTCACTTCTTAGAAAATTTTTTCATTGATCAATTTTTAAAATTATGATTGTACATTAGTATCATGAGATGAGTTCATTCTTCTAGTTTCCTTCTTGAAACATCGATGTTCATCTGGTGATCCTTGGTGATGTGTATCCACATTAGGGTTCAACACGAGAATTTATGTATAATTCCATGTAAACACATATTGATTCTTCTTTTCAAATAAAATATATATATTCTTTTTGAGAGTCATGTTGTCAATAACCAACATAGGTTGTGGGTCTTATTATATTCCTAGATTCATATTATTGAGCTCATTGATGGTGGTGGGGATGCCTTTCTCAAATATGGGATGGGTGTTCCTAAGGTTATCCACTTATTCTTACATCATCAAGTCCATAGAGAAATTTTCAGACAGTGTGGCTAATAAGGGGGTATCTCTATCACTATCTAGGTAAGAGAGGAAATGAGAAGAGGCATTATCACCCTAAATTCTAAAGTTGTCACAAAGAGATTTCAGAGATTATTTTTTTTCTTGTATACCTTTACTGAGGAAAATAAAATCTTAGACATCTAGGATTAGGTTTTCTACCTCAATCAGGTTTATAGGTAACACATAATCAATGTTGAGCATACTCTAGGTATTTGTAGGTTCAGTTTCCAAACAATTAGGGGCTTCAAGCTACATATCATCATCCACCATTGGTTATTTGTATTCCTTCTTTTAGAAACATACCTTATCATATATCACTTTTCAATACATAATGGGATAACCTTCACCATTTAGTATTTCTACCTTACCATTGATGGTGTATTTCAATCATTGATAAAATATTTAAGGTACCACTATGTGGCTATGAAGCTAATGTTATAAAAGTGGGTTCCCTATACACAACATTATCAATACTTTAATATTACCATATCATGGATATTTTGAGTTATTCATGATGTGTACATACCATTATAGTGTATACATTTATACATCTATTAAAATTCATATATTATTTGTCATATCAAAAGGTTATAGTACTTCTCATGCTATAATGAGAACCTCGAGATACTATGAAATTAATCTTAAATAAATGTCCTCTAGTCTAGATACATCATACTGAAAGGACTCATTTGGTGTCTAACTATCTAGTGATGGGGGACCATAATTATTGGTAATTATTCTCATGAAATTGTCACTTTGTGATTTCTAGTAGGAGAGATCATGAAGAAAAACCCACAAATAGGAACACTATATGTTTTGGGTGTCATTATATGATCCTATTTATGGACATGTTTATTAGTCTCCTGACTTGAGATCATAATAAATGTGTTTCATTTGATTGGATACTTTGATACCAGAAAAGAAACCCTGACAATAAATTCATGGCAATGTAGCTTGTGTTGGGTGCGTCATTGGTGGTATGGCATTGGTTGAATGATAGAGATAGAATTTTTCTCTTATGAGTTGAGGAAGTAATATCTCAGGAATAGTTTATCAGTATGATAATACCTTCATAAATCCTTGGACAAGGTATCCCCAGGTATGTCTATCCAGTTAGATGAATAAAAAAAGTGGGAATGGATGATGACATAAGTGTGTATCCTTCTTTATGAGACATTTAAAGAAAAAGAGATTATATTACACAGTACATGTTTATGGGATGGTTTTAATTGATATGAGTATTCGTTATCTCTTTAGGGGACTTAATGGGTTTCTATACTCCTATCTTAGACTGTAAATACTATTCAGGTCTATCGAGATAAGGGCATAGAGGGTCATATAGAATAGAAAATTCAAGAATATGACCTATTCTAGTGAATAGGTATATAGGAAATAGAAGGCCCCAATACAAGGTTTGAGAGTTATCCAAGTATTAAAAATCATCAAAAAATAAATAAATTCATTATTATATGAGTATGGAATATTTTTTTATGAATTTATTTATTAAAAGAATTCACAATGTATTTAGTGAATAGACGAAAAATATTATACCAATGAATATTATTGCAATATTCGAAGTTCATTTAGTATTAGTTGGACTTGTGATTCAATTTAATGACTTGGATTTATCACATAATATATTTAATATATATTACAAGTATGTGATAAAATATAAATAATGTTTATGATGTTTCTAGTTCATTATAACTATTTATTTATTGCTTATTTAGTGGGTGTTTTTATTTTTGAGGGTCAGGGAACCCTTACTAGATATTTTGGAATCCCTATATATAAATAGGAGAGAGGAATTAATTCATTAAGTATTCATTCATTTGGAATGAGATCCACACTCTCCACCCACATTATAGAGAGATAAAGTCTCTCTCCGAGCAACCGATCCGATCAAAGAGCGCCTTTGATGGATTGAAGCCATAGGATCGAGGTGATCATTGCGATGCTGAAGGATTCATCAGATCTCCAAGCTAGAACCTAGAATTTGAAAAATGGTGATCACATGGATTTATATAGAGTTTTTAGATGATGTAGAGGGGTTCATATTTAAATCCTTCGAGCAATGTTTTCCAATTATGAGTTTTTGTTGAGTGCACTTCATTTCGAACAAGGTACTTCTTGAGTTTAATTTTTTATTCGATTAATTTAATCGAGATCCCCAGACCTATATAGGGGCTCAAATCATAGGATAATATAGGTTTTGTCACTCTAGTCATAAAAATTTTAAATCTCTGACCCACCAGTTTCCATTACACACACTGGTACCTTTAATTGACATCAGAGGGATCCTATGAATTTTTTCAGTGAAGAAAAAAATTTATTTTCATTAAATTAAGTATAGAGTTTTAAATCAATCTCAATGGATCGACCATGATTCAATCGGATCACAAATGTCCAAGTTAAGACCATTATAAAAAATATTATGGATCATTTATTATGTTTTTTGGATTTAAAATTTGAAAAACGTGTTTTTATATATGATATTTTTAAGTAAGGTTGTGGTGTAATTACAGGGTTCCCCATATTTTCTAGGCTATCCCTACCAGATTCCAGTGGTTGGATTTGATCTGGCTGGTAGGGATATTTTTTCACATGTTTTAGAATAAAAAAAATACTAATGTGGAATTTTGGTGGTGGGGGAAATTTTATTTCTACATGAAAAAAAACTGAAAATGGGGGTGGGTATATCTTTTTTTACCCAAACAAAACAAAAGAAAGAAAAAATAAAGGAGAAAACTACTGGAAAGTTAAGTAAAATAATATAAATGATAATTGGAACATTATAGGGGGACAAATCTATGCCTTACCCAACACGGAACCACCCTCCACCCTAGAACCACCTCCTTTGGCATAGCTATTGTCCGCCACTGGCTAAACCCGCATTTCACCGCTGCCCACCACAAACCAGCACCCCATCCACCCGTACTGCGTCCACCCATTGAATCTACTGATCCTATTACTACCAGATCTGGACCAACCTCAATACATTGTGCTCCACTGAGATGATCCCCTCTATGCATGTCAGCAACACCGTCACACAAAATCCACTGGTCGGTTCCCCCTTCCCCTTCAGACGTCACCCATCCTCTAGCTAACGCGGTATATCGGCCACCCCAATAAGTTGAGCTATCAGTGTTGACTAAAATTGATGTCACTGCCACCCATTTTGGTCGAATCTTGTAGCACCCCCATGGCCACACCACCCCTCCAGTCATCACCATCAAATCCAACAAGATCCAGGCTTTGTCACGACCTCGATCGACGACCATGATAACCTCGCTAATAAACCCCTTATATAGACATGCTACTACCTGGATCATATTCTTGCAGGTCCTATTTGACCCGATCCACCCCACAATAGGATTAGGAAGATCTTCCATACCTGGAATGAGTCAGGGTAGGTCTGTTAGGCCCAAAACACCCATGCAATGGATTTTCTCAGCCCAGTATAGGCATGTGTGCGATTGGCCCGACCCACATTCAGTTTGGGGGGGTTTTGGGACCCATAAAATTATTTTAAAGATATTCAAAATGTATTTATTAAATTTGGAATATAAAATTATTCATTTTAATATTCTGAATAATTAATTTACTTTTATATCAAATATTTAATTATTTAATTATTTTAATTTGGTAATATAAATTAAATTAATAGTTGCACAAAATTACATTAAATTATTTCAATTTAAATAATTCATATTATTTATTTAAATACCCTCATACTTAAATTTATCACATTTAATTTTTATCACACTTTATTTTTACCCACTCATCGGTCTTGATCAATTGACCAAACTTGTACATATATTGTTTATTTTACTTAATTATTTATTACTTATATGTAAGGTTTGTAAAAAGTAGTAATTTTAAGATGGTATATGCATCGTAATTTTTCTCATTTAACATGTATAATGGTTTTTGTGCCCAAATAAAGGTTATTTATCTATATTTTTACTCCTGAGACCCCCTTGCTTGCATGTGAGTATTTTTTTACTATGATTAGGACAATGTAAGTCACAGACCACACCAAATTAAGGTGAAATCCAAATGAGAAATGGACACACTGGATGAGGAAAAATTGCATCATGAGTCAAGACATGACTTGGGTAAGATTCCCCTATGTACTAGTTGATCCATTAAGTTTAAATGAATCAACCAGTATTAGATGCTCAAGACCAGTTGGGTATTTTTTTTATTTCCTTTTTTCATTGTTTATTATTTTATGAATTTTCATGAAAGTGGGAAACACATAAAATGATAAATAGTAAAATGCATAAATAAATTATAAATGTTTTTCTATTAATGTTTAGTTGTGATTGAGACAATGTATATTGAATAGATTAATATAAATGTATTACATTATTCAAAAAAATATTAAAAACCCTCATAGAAATATTAATTTGCAAACTCCTTCCACCGTTTGAATTTGAAAAAAAGCAAGTGTTCGGGGTGGTAATCTACCATAGTTGAGGGTACCTCCTACTATTTTGGAGTTCTTATGAGAATGATGGGTTTACTTAACTGAAGTTAGCAGAAAAAGAGTATCCATGAATATATTATTCCAACTTTAGAGGAAAGAATTGAGTAAATCATGTTTATGATTTTAGAAGTTGGGACTTCACTCAACAGATCAAGGAACCATAAGTAAATGTTGTTGGATAATCAAACACATACATAAAACTCTCTTAGTGGTGTCATATCCAAATATTTTATATTATTAGAAGAGGTTTAAGGATCCTTTCCCCTAGAATACTCAAGAACAGAGTATTCTGATTCTAGTGAAAAGGGTTGCTAGAGTTCAATAAAATAGTGGGAGACATTTAATGATTTAAACAATCGGTAATGTCTATTCATAAATCAAGATAAAAGTACTAATATTCTAGTTTTTATTTCTTTTATAAAATGGAATAAAATAACACAAGAAATAATGTGACATCTAATGGATAAGTTAATGTCCACACAGTTATGAGTTTCCAAAGAGTACTACAAGTTCTTACGAAAAGTACTACGACATTGGAAAATCAAGGTGTTGGTGTCCCTAAAACCTATTAAGCCACCTCAAGAAGTCAGGGTGTAAAAATTCTTATAGAATACACATGTAGGGAACACATGATGATTGTGTCATAATTATATCAGAAACTTCTTATATGAGTTGTGGATACAACATCGAGACATGGATTATTTTACATGTTTTCTAATATCCAGGAAGCTTGGGAGGAGAAAGTGAAGCATGGATAAGAATAAGTGATGCATACACTAAATCTATGTAAATTGAAATATGGATCATGATCTTTCAATAGATCCCTTTTTTATATCATTTTCACCAATTTAAGATAATTTTATTTAAGACTACAAAACGAATGCTATGGAAAAATGTTTTTTTACCTAATAGATAAAGTTCACCAAGCTATAAGAACATTGAATAAAGATAAATATTTAGATCTTATGGTGGAATTTTTAAATATAGGGTGAAAAGGTAAATGGAAAGATTTACATCAAAGGAACCTTTACATTTTCCATTAAATTAAAAGGGGTATTAAATATGAATTTATTTTCTTTAAATGTCATGAGGTATATCTATGGAAGTTTAAATGCAGTAAAATGGATTAAAGAAGAATGTAACCACTTCTTATTTAGGTATATTAATCAATTGTAAGTAATGTTTCTATCATAATAATTGAGTATTAAATAAAATATTCTTATCACATTAGTTTATTTAAATAAAATAACTAGGTAACTAATAGAAATTTTACAAGAAGTAAGGTGTGTTCTCCAAGCGGCTAAAAAGGGTGGTTCCTAAGTCAGTGGTGATATCTACACAACTTGTATATTTCAGGTTTAATGATTTTAGTTAAAATTTTATTTTTTATTACCAAAATATTAATCTCATGTGACCAATGGACACAAGGATACATTATTATAATCCTAGAATTAATTTTTTTGGTGTTTAATACTAAAAACTAGTTTATTAATATTTGAATCATAGGTAATAAGTGATGAATATAAAATGTAAGACTTATATAACCAGTTGTGAAAATATAATTATTTTTTAAGTAAAACTTAAATTAAACATCAAGGATATACCCAGTATGGTATTTAGACTTAGTGGAACTAAGAACATTAGGTATTATCGATATATATAAATATTTAGTTTGGAAAAATAAACCTTTAGAAATAAAGGTATGCCATACAGATTTTAGAATTAGATCAACAAGAGAGTATGAACTATTTCAATGCTAATCTAGTGATAAATATAATTTATTTGATTTCTGTAAGTTCTTATTAAGGAATATGAAAGTGATGTATTATATATGTATGGTAATAAGATATAATATGGTTTGGGATGGTGTGCTGAATAATATCTTGACCAAGCATTCATTGATCATCATAATGTAGCATAGAGTAATTTCTAAATGTACATTACCTTATACACATCAAATCTATGATGTTAATAAACAAGATTGATGATGTTTTTTACTTGTTAACATTGATCAATAAAAAAATTTAGCATGGATTAATTCATAAATGCTCATTTTCTTATACACATTAGAGTCATTATGTAAGTAAGAGAAGAATCAATGATAAAATTTATTTCCATTATAACTACTTCCATTTATTTTTATGACATGCATCATAAATACTGACTTTATACCATAAAAAAATTCCAACTACCATGAAAATTGGATATCATATTAGTTATGGTATGATGGAAATCCATTATATCATAATAACATGTGTTTTGATGTAAAGTTTGTGCTAAGGATATTAATAAACTTGCTTTAATCAAAATTCATTATGCATCTAATATAATTATCCAAAAAATTTCTAGGAATATTATGGAAAAACCCCTAAAACAAAAAAAATCGATTTTCCATTTATTGACTACATTTATATAAAAGGGTGTACATATCTACTTGAGATAGTAGGAGCAAGATTGAATTAGTTTTAGTCAATAATAAAGATGAAAAAATAGTTGACACTAGAACTAGTTCCATAAGATCATGTGAAAATGATTATTCTAGATACATGTACTATGTAGGAAAAATAAAATCATTTTAATGATTTTTATATTGACCATGGGTGATGATATATTATTTATTGAGAATAATAATTCCTATAAGTAAGAAGTTAATGAAAATTAGCTAAAATTAACAAGGTTAATTAAAATTTAGTAATGGATTCCATGTATTATATTACAAGGGGCTTATTATTTGGAATACTATGGTGGTAATTAAAGAAAAAATATATATGGATGGTACAAGCATGGTACTCATAAGGCTCGATTGGTCACACCAAGTATTTATGGCTAAATCCATTATATCTTTACTTTTCATGGATAATTTTTATGATCATTTTATAGATAATTTTATGTCAAGACCACAAATCAGGAAAGGTTTCTATATGATGAAACCATAAAGTGATGGTGATGCCATAGAATTCCAATAAGGGGTGAAATTTACTCAAATCCAATCTAGGATTAAATTAATAAAAAAGATCATAGAATATTAATTTTTAATGATTTGATGCCATGTGACTACAATAGGTTAGTGGGAGCACCACATTTTTCTATGTTAAATATTCTTTCTAACATATGGAATAAAGCTATTGGTATTATAGTTAGTTAAGAAATGTTGAAATAAAAACTCCAAATATTGACTTAAAGTAGCAACATAAGTTCTATGGAATAAGATCTATTGAGGTAGATTTAATGGTTTATTATACTGAGTCAATCATACATATACTGACAAGATATTGAAAAATACAAGTTGGAATAATTCGAGAGAGAATTGTTACTACCATAAGTCCCTCTAAGAAGATATACATGGGCATAGGGGGAGATTAATGTTATGAGTTATATTCAATGCACTTTGGAAATGGATTAATCTCATATTCCATACTATGTACAAAATATTATATTTTCAACATATATTCTATGGTAGGTTAAAATTGGTATTATCTAGGAGAACTATAAGGGAAGCAGTTAGAACTATCTAATTATACTTGAGCGAGTAAAAAAGATATGTACCTGGTATGTGGAGAGGAAGGGAAAATACTTTTGAGGGGATGCATACTAGTATTCATTTAGATCAATATGATCTATGATCACAGTCATGATAAGGTAATGTGCGATAAAAGCTCATACAAGCTGGTGGTAGCCATATCTAAAAATATCGAGTGTGTTGCAGTTTATGAGGAAGATAAGAATTAGTGTATCAATACGTAATAATTAGCTCCACTTATTGGAATCATACATAGTATGAATTTTTTTTATCATAATATAAATTATAAAAGTTATACTACTATTAATAGCTAATATTTCATGTTTATGATAGTGGGAAATGGAATATAATTTATAATAACATCTCATGAGGAGTCTTACTCAAGAATGTGAAGTCACACATAACAGAATAGCCATAAAACAAAGATGAGGTAGAACTAAAAATTAAAGTAATGACTCAGTAAAAACCTGATCTTAATCATGTGATAGATAATAAACATAGTTATCAAGTTTTCTCCAAGGGAAGTGAGAGTTCTATAAATGTAGTTGACCTGGACCCAACATTATTAGTACCTTTCAGTTACCATATCTTGGATACTGTGAGTTATGAATATTGTAAACCTACCATTATAGTGTAGAAATTTTTTCATCTACTATTTAAATGGTAATTTTCAAATATTATTTGAATTATCAAAAGGTTATAGTAGTTTTAGGAAATAATGAGAACCTTGAGATACTATGACATTAATCTTTAGAAAAAGTCTTATGGTCTAGATACATCATACTGACTGGACATAGTTGATGTCTGACTATCAAGCGTTGGTGGATTATAATCATTGAGACTTATACTGATGAAGTTAACACTTGTTGATCTCTAGTAGGTGAGATCACGAGGATAGACCCTCCAATAGGAGTAACACATGTTTTGGGAATCATTTTATGTTCTTATCTATGAACATGTGTATTGGTCTCCTAACTTGAGATCATTATCAATGTGTTATATTTGATCATATACTTTGTTTTAAGGAAAAAATCCATGATAATAAATTCATATCAAGGTAGCTTGTGTTGGATTCTTCATTAGTGGTATGAAATTAGTTGAATGATCAAGATAGAAATTTTCACTTCCAAATTTAGGAAGAAATATCTTGAACATGGTTGATTAGTATGGTAATACCTTCATAAATCCTAGGTCATGGTAGTTGTATGTAAGTCTATCCAGTTAGATAAATAAACAATAAAGCAATAATGGATTATGAAACAAGTTTACATACTTATTTATTAGATATCTAAATAAAAAGATATTATATTACACAATACATGTTCGTAGGATGGTTTTCATTTCTATGATTATTCCTTATCTCTTTAGGGGCCTTGACGGGTTGCTAGAATTAACTCTTGTTCTATGAATATTATTCATTTATATTGATATAAGGGTCTATATGTTCACCCACAAAAATATATTCAAGAATCATTCCTTTTCTAGTGAGTAGGTATACAAATATTTTTGGCTCCACTGTGGGTTCTGAAAGTCTTGCACATATTAAATACCACTAAAAAATAAATAAATTCATAATTATTCTAGAAATAATTTTTGGGTTGAATTTACTTATTAAAATCATTCAAGAGGTATTTAGTGAATATAAGAAAAATATTATAAGAATGAATATTATTCTAATATTCAAGGTTCATTTAATATTAGCAGGATTATAAGTCAATTTAATAACTTGGTTTTATCACGTAATATATTTAATGTATATTACATGTTTGTGATAAAATATAAATAATATGTATGATGCAGTTATATCTTCATAACTATTTTTTATTTAGTGGGAAGTTTTATTTTTGGTAGCTGAGGAACCTTTACCAGGTATTTTGGACTCCCAATGTATAAGAAGGATATAAGAATTCATTCATTGACTATTAATTCTTTCAGAATGAGAGTCTCTCTTCCCTCCCAAATTATAGGGAAGGAAATTCTCTCTCTAAGAAATTGATCCGAGAACACCTTCAATAGAACGATGATAAGGGATCTAAGTGATCATCTTGATCTATAAGGATTCATTAGATCTCCATTATAGAACCTAAAATTTGATGAATGAAGATCATGTGGATTCTTGGAGTGTGCGTGGATGATCTAGAGGGGTTTGAATTCGAGTCCTTTGATAAAGGTTCGATGGTGATGATATGTAGTCGAGAATGCTTTATTTTGAGAAAGGAATTTATTTAGTTTAATTTTTTTACTTAAAATAATTCACGTGAGATCTTAGGACCTCTACTAGGGCTAGGATCACCATATATGAAAAATTTCATCATTCCAATGAAAAAAAATTTAAATCCACTTTTAACTGGCTTCTACTACACACCATGATACCTTCAACCAAGGTCTTCCAAGATGGAAATTATATTTTGTGTCTTACTAGATAACAATGAACGTAACGTTAGATGTAAGATCCCCAAAATGATCATTGAGATTATCTTCCCAAGAAGAATTTTCTCACTCTCATTTCACCCCTGTATGGTTATATTTTTTGAATATAAGTCCCCTTAGTTATATCCCAAACATTGGAGGGTCTGAATAAATATGACATTGATCCTAGAACCATTTTCAACTAGATCCCTTTGTATGTTGACATTGTTGAGATTTTTTGAAACATATAGTATTTTGATATGTCCTAGGATAACTTATTTATAATCTTGATCTCTAAATGAGATTGTGACATGAAATTCTGATTCCATAGTCTCCACTTGATAAAAATCAGTTGTGGTGACTTCTGACTAGAACTATTTTAGTCTCTGGAAGGATTTGATAAGTTCATCTTTGGGTTCATTTTTAATATGGAGAGCATCCAGGATTACGTGTTTTTCTAGAACAACCACAAAATATTTCATAATTTTATACTTTTATGCAAGATTTATACACTTCTGAAGGTGGGTTTTCTCCATATTTCATGGTTCAGAAGTTATGGTGTCTATGGTGGATATGCTTGGTGCTTGAGAATAGGTTGAAGTAGCATCTTCTGCAAGTGTTTTAGGTTATGCCAACCTTTCCATTTGTCTAGTTTCATTATTCAATTGCACCACCACCATTCGTTCAAGTAAAATAAATGGTCTTGCATGACCGCTAGAGGGATTTGAGGAAAATCTATGCCACTGTTGGGCTTATTGGAATGCTCACCCATGGTTTTCAACCATATATATGGATTTCATTGGGATGTGACCAAAATATTAGGTTTAAACACACCCACACCATCTCCAATATCCTCTTCTTCTATGCCCTTGGCCTCCAGCTCCTAGGTCAGGTTTGAGAAGATTATACCTAGAGGCGCATTCATTATTAGAGAAGAGATCTATTAATTGAAAAAAATTAACAAAACAAAAAATGACCACTCCATCTGATGAGGGTTTCATTTAGTGGGATGATTCCCATTCTCCGGGTGTTGAAGGAAAGAAGTTTACAAGAGTTAGAGCTTGTGCAGATTCTAGCTATGACTCTTTATCTTATATATTTTCCTATTTTAGCTAATTATGTTTTCATCCAAGAGGTGTATTCAATGTCACATATATAGGTAATATGATCATTATTGGTTTTTGAATTTGTGATCTTAGGGTAGCATGATCTTGGTCAACAGTCTTTCGAGCCATCCATTTATTGAACTTATGTTCATGCTTGGTTAGAAATTCTTTCCAGTCACCCACTTCTTCTGGTGGAGTGACAGTTACATAGGTCACCATCACTGGAGAATTCTACAGTATCACCTATCCAGAATCAACCATTCTTTGAAGAAAATATTTTAATAAAAATTAATTATGGTTGGTGCGATCCAGTCTCCTATGGAAATGGTAGTAGTCCGGATGATCAGTGAGAATGACCTCATTGAGTTTCCAAAGCACTGGTATCTTGAGTAGGTTATTTTTCATGACTTCAAAGAAATAACTAGGGATTTTCTCATTTTGGAAGGAATTTTATTTATCCATCCATTCCTAAAATCATGGGTGACCCTAATATAATTTTTCTACTAGAAGAGGGAAATTTTATTGTTTCTACCACTCGATTAGAAGTGTTTTATGATTAAGTATCTTCTTTTATTCTTTAATGGGCCCTAGTACTGGTTTGAGGGTAATAGATGCATTTTATACTTTACTAAGTGTTTTTTCTTATGCTGAGGGAATGGGTCAAGATTTATTTTGTGTTTGTTAAATGGAATCTTCAAGCCATTGTGTTGTTTATTCAAACTCACAGAATTCTTCTAGATGCTTAATCATGATAAAAGGTGTTTTCAGCTTATCTAGAATATTTTTAGCATAGAATTGAAACAATTTATCTTATTTGAGAGGGATACTAAGTGAATATGCTAAACCATTTCATATTGTGATGAAGATAAAAACCCTCTAATTTTCACATTATTTGTAGTTTGTGAGGTTAAAAATTTTCATTTTTCTTAGCATGGATCTAAATTGATAAAAAAGTAATAAAGAGAGTATTCCCATCCACAATGGATCATACTAGAAGGATGTTATACCAATCAAAGTCTGTCCCTATCAAATTTTGTACATAACATCTCAATTTGGTCACCTCCTACTAGTCTCAAAAGCCCGTTATCATCCCACACCAGGACACAAAGTGCATGAGATGGTGTTCTAGATATTTTATGCCATAAAAGGTTAAGAAGGTAGGATTGTTGAAATTGGGTGGGGGTAAAGTGAAATCCATCCATTTTGGATATGGATTCTTCTCAGACAGTACGGGTGTACACCCACCATACATGGCTTTCATTCGAGCAACCATTGATTCAATGACGTTGAGGAGTTTTGGAGGTACCTATTCCTAGTCCACATCCTATCTACATGGAGTGGGTGAGTCTTACTAATGTGTCCCTATTTTCATATCATACTGATTCTCAATTCGTTCTAGGACTAAATGACTTCCCTACTGGGGAATAAGCTATTATTGTAAAGGAGGAATGTCACGCTAATCCTCAACTTCCTCATTTATGTAAACTATGTTCTTGGATCTAGAGGCATATTGACACTCAAATGATACTCTTGTAGCCATATTATCTCTCTCTTAATATGTGGGAGGTGGGGTATTAATCTTGATCTAAAGATGATACCCAATTGGAATGTATCCCCTGAGTAGTTCCTTAGTGAGATATTTGATATTTTATATCACATTCTCATATTGTGTCATCCATTACTTTGTGAAGGGAATTTTGGAACCTTTGGGTGGTGAGTGGGATATATCCACACCATTCCATTTATCCTTGGTAGTATTCTACAATAGAGGTGGAAATTCATCATTTGTATATGATAGGTTCTGACCCATTCTCTGATTCCGCATATGTGCATCTTTAGTTGGTGAATCCATATCACCTTCCTCTCAAGTTATGGTTTCTGTATTATGTCCCTTTGTATTTTCATCTTGTTCCACATTATTTTTTGTGTTGATGGTGATGAAATTCGTTTAATTGTATCATGAAATGGTAGTTATCCTATTTCTCTCAATGAAATATGGTGATTTTTCACTACTTACTCCTTTTTTTGAGGGTTGCATCAAGGTTATTTCTCTAACCCATTGATATATTGAGCCATTTTGGCTTACAAACATTATGGGATTTTATTTCATTCTCCATATATTCCTGCTTCTTGATCTGTGAATCGTGTCCTTAAGGGAGTTTCTGGTCATCCTTATCGAATGAGACCCAAATAGTAAAGGTGTGTCTCATGGTGGGATGAACATATGGGTTTACAACCATCAATATTTACCTCCCAAGATGGAGAAGACTGATTCCCCATGTTGTGATGATAATTATAAAAATGCCCACATCCCTATGGGTTGTGGTAGATTCTGGGCCACTATTAGCACTTTTTGATCCTGTTGTTGAGGATTTACTAATTTTAGTAGAGGATATGATGGATATTGAGATGGAAATTAAGATATAAATTCCTATAGACCTATGGTATGGAGTTTATCTGGTACCACTACTGATTTCTACAAGACCCTCTTAGGGTGGGATAAAACTAGTGGTGGAGATTGAGATAAAAATTCCACCAGCCCTATGGGATGGGGTTGGTTTGTAGTTGTCATCAATATTTCATGAATTAACTCTAGTTTTAATGACCTTATGGGTGGAGGTGATGGTAGAAATACCCCCAATCCTGTGGGCTAGGTTCGCTCCTTGATGGCAGTTATGGTTGCTGCTATTGTAATCCATTTAATTTTGAAAAATTGTTATCATGTATGATATGGGTGTAGTGGATGCTTATTATGGGAGTTTTTTTCTATAGAAAGCTACCAGACAGTCCATAACTTCAACTTCCATGTCTGAAATGTATTCCCAATTTTTCTAGGAGACTATCTTAGTAGTCTTTTGTTGGACTTATTCCTCTGATCATGACATATTTTCACCTTTAGAGTGGGGGAGTCTTTTTGTATTGACGATTTGTCTCATTAATCACCTAGTCTTCTAATTTTTCATGTGGATGAGACATTACAGGATGCCATATCTATGGAGTTCTATTGTTCTAGGGATGATGTGAAGTGCAACACTTCATACTTCCCCATGGTCGGATACAAATATATGAGGATGCCTGGGTGATTATTTTTTGATGATATGTAGAGAAATGGTGAAAATCATGTTTTAGATTTTCACTATGCCTTTTCAATCTCATGTCCTAGGACATAGAGATAGTAGCTAGTTCCATTTTATAATAAATCACGTTTATGTTTTAAAGGTGACCCTTGTATGCCTCGACCTGGTCAAACCATAGAGTTTTCTTCTATGGGTCACTTATTAATGGTGGTGAATTATTGTTTATAGTTGAGGGGGGACTATATATAGTTAAGACCAGTATTTCAACCACCTCTCTATATGAAGGCTTCTGAGTTTCGATCACCTCTCTATATAAAGGTGTCAAATAAAGTGGAGGATTTCCATAACCGATAGAGATATCATTGTGTGTAGGTTGACTACTGCTGTAGAGACCATATTTTTTATTACAATAATTTGAAATAAATTATAGAATATTTTCAGATCCTAGTGCTAATATGGGGTGCAATTTTGAGAAAATGTGGGCCTGGAATTAATTTTTTAAAATAATAAATATATTTCATATCACATACACACTATTTTTCAAAAATAATGGAATATATTCTACATGGATTCTCTAATCAAAAATCTAAATCACATTTGAATACTGAGAATGGTTTTCCACTAGGAATTACCTAAAATTGGTTGTCATGGGACGTTTTAATAAGTAAACTGTTGGTGGGTACGTTAAGTGAATTAATAAATTTAAATATTTAATTAATTCATTTAATATATAAAAAACTAATTCCCTATATAAGTATCTTATTATTAAGAATATTTAGGATTATTCGCACAACACTGGCACCGTTGAGAGAATAATTCCTTCACCCTTCACCAACTAATCAAGATTAGATGGTGACGAGCTTTCATATATAGGCGAATCAAGGAACATAAAACTAAAGGGATCTTCCCCCATCATTCGTGAGTGTGTTATTCACCAAGGATCAATAAATATCAAGGTAGGACTCATAATTTGTCGTTTTATCCCTCTTGAATAAACTATTTAAGCATTGATTGTCAATCTTCTTATTGATCTGTGATTAATTTAAACCTCCGCATGAGCCCCATGACAAATCAATTTGTTTATTCAATTTGACTCACCATTTTTTATAAGAAATAACCCTACAAAACCCTAATTAATTTATAGTTATCCAAGAACACTTGGAAAATGACGGTATCACCTTTTTTCTTATGCCTTTACACCACCCATTCTTTGTATTCTTCATCTTTAGACCATGGGGTCATGATTAGAAAATTATCAGGCGGTTCTGAGTGTGATTAGACCCCATGATTTTTGGTGGATGTGTACACATTGACCGAATTGGATTTTTTAGGATGAATTAGTTTGGATTGTTGGTATCAATGATGGATTCATGGATACAGGATCTGAATCGGAGTTGGATGTGGCACCAGAGGCACACGAAGTGTGTGTGGAATTTGAATAGACTGATGGAAATCTAATTTATGACCACCATAGTTCTAGAATCTATGAATAGAGCCTTTTATATTTTATTTTTTTGAACTTAAAGTGGAATCGATTGTAGTAGTGGTAGATCTAAGATCTATGGAGTAAATCTGTAATTCTGTGAAAAATTTAACTACACATCATGTAGTTTGAAGAAAACATGGCGTGTAGTAACCTGACTAGAACAAATTTGTTTTTTGGGTGAGGTAAATATAAAACTTTGTGTGGGACCCCAAAACACCATGTGAATCAGTGTTGGAATTTCAATGTGTACTCTGGGTGTACATGGACATGGGCATGACTAGGCACATGTCATGTACTGGCACCTGGACAGTAGACATGGGCACAACAAGGAACACACAGCTCACCCCTGGGTGGCTGAGACATGTTGTGTAGTCCCCTTACATTCCATGTAAAGATACGTGGACACCAAGACATATACTGGTGAGGACACATAAAGGTATTAAAGAGGAACAATATGTTGTGTGGTTCCCTTACATGTCATTTACCTTCTTTTGAGGAAACTTCCACCTCTCACATCTCATTTTTTTGGACTTGAATTTTGGCCTATGAGTAGCCTATCTTGAGTTTTTTTTTCACATATAATGAAATGGTGACCTTTGTCGTAGATTTTGAGATATTATGAAAGGTGTTTCAAGTGTGAAACTTCTTTAGGCAGTTCTTGATGATGGGAGTGATCAGACAAGATCATTTGAGTGATGCCCCCTGATGGACTAGGTTGTGGGTCCTCTATGTGCTGAATGGTACCCACATAACAAACAAGGGTACCATTCCTCTATCTACTAAGTGGTATCCCATGATGGAATTAGACATGGGTCATATATCTACTGATTGGTACCCCCTTGACGGACTAGGTTTTGGTTCCTCTATCTACTAAGTGGTACCCACCTAATGGACTATAGAATGGGTCCTCTATCTACTCTATGGTACACCCTCAATGGACTAGGGTGAAGTTTCTCTATCTACTGAGTAGTAACCTATATTATACTAAGTTTTGGGTCATTTATCTACTAAGTGGTACCCCCTGATGGAATAAGGTGCGGGTCCTCTATCTACTGATTGGTACATCCTAACAGACTTGGGAGAAGGTCCTCCATATACCGAGTGGTACCCCCTATTATACTAGGGCATGTGTCTAATATAGGATTAGTGGAACTCCCAAATGCACGAGGGGAATTTCCTTTACTTGGATAATTTTCCCTCTCAACTGTTCAGTATAATGGCAAGGTGTGGGCCCTCCACATAGTTGATTCTAAGGAAAAACATGTGAGATAATGGGAATCATTGATGGTCCTTTGGAATTATTGGAATAATCCTTTCCTTGGTTGGTATATGATATGGATATCCCATTCCTCACTCCTACTAGGTTTATTTTATGAGCATATATATATGTATGTGTCCTTGTTGTTGGATTTCATTTCTCTCTTGATATGGGTTGAGTTTTCTACTCTTATTATGTATCCTATTACTCCATCCTTCATCTTTTAGAGAATCCTATGGGATATGTATATACTCACCACTACATGGAATTTCCCCACACATGACATGTCTTATGTAGATGATGGATAGGTCGACAGTGATTATAGAGGATCATAGGGATACCTTGATTCATTTAACCACATATGGTGGTTGTGGATTCAAGATTTGGAGTCAAGATCTCCCAACATTTAATTTACTAGTTATTTATAGGTTGGGATATCTTTCTAGATGGGCATGTATTTTTCCTCTTTTTTTTAGATTACACTGTCATACTCTGGTATTACCTATAGGTTGTTACATGGATGGTTGTTACTATAGATGTTATTGTATTTTATTTTTATTCCTCTAAACTTCTACATCGATATGGCTGGGTGTGCTCATACATGTACATTAGGGAAAGGACTCCCATATTAGTTATGCCTTTTGGTTCTTGTCTCCAGCCCCTAGCCTATGGAGACAGGCTTGGGGTAGTTGCAGCTCGGTTTTCTATTAGTCAGGTGGGCCCTGGTGGGTCGGGTCCTGACTAATTGGTATCAAAGGTGGTTTATTCCTTAGGATAGTGTTTGTAGTTTTCCCCTTAGTATTATTTTTTTGGGACCTGGGGAAACAATTTATAATTGTCTCAAGTGGGTCTTTTAGGCAAGAGAACATATTTTTGGTGCGACAACTGATGTATCCATACATTTGGACTCTGAATACCTGCTTTCTGACTTGATATTTCAAGACATTGGTTGTGGGGAACATTGGAACATGCATCATATAGGATTGAGTCATTGAATATACTTATTGATACATCTCCCCGTATATAAATATATTTTCTTATCTAACCACGGTACATGCTGATTAAATTTATAGGATTCCTCTGTGAAGAAAGCCAACCAGGTTTCCAATTTAGGAACATGAAAATGATCTAATTAGTGATGAGGCATCATTTTAGGGGAAATCATGTGAGATCTTTATTTTAGGTGGAAAGTTAGTAGCACCCATGCCTATTCAGAAGCAGATAGTACAAGTAAATATGGTTGAGGATTCAAATAGGCATAGTGCACTCTATGAGTTCTAGAACCAAAGGTTGCAGAGGTTACACAGTGAGCCAAATCCTTGGGTATAAAAGGATTTCTTAGAGTTTTTGATCGGAGTTTTTAAAATTATCTTGACACAAAATGATCAGTTTGGTTCATTAGTTGAGTCTAGTCATGAAAATTCCTGATGAATTAACACTCTCATGGACTGACTTCCAGTAGATTTTTTGTGAGGAGTATTACCCCCATGCCAACACTCAGTTCTGATTTAGGAGCTTATGGATCTACAATAGGGGGGAATGACCGTTTTTGAGTATGTTTCAAGGTTAACTGACCTTATTTGGTACTCCCTCAACATGATTTAAGATGAATACATTTAGGAATGGAAGTTTAAGATGGGTCTCCATGGAGACATAGATGCTAGTGTGGTACCCTAGTGCATTATCACTTATGTCAGAGTGTTCGAGTGAGCATTGGTGGTAGAGAAATTATTTTTAGAGGAACTCCATATAGTTGGAGTTGGTAGTGGGTGTTATAGGGGTGAGTCATTTGTAGCAGCTAGCAAGCACTAGTTGATAGGGTCTCGTTGTAGGAGACCTCCCCATGACCAGACTCAAACACATGGTCATGAGGCACAAAGACCACACAGAGGACAAAGGTATCCTAGATAAGGTAGATGTTATTCATGTGATGGTCCAGGTCACATGGCATGTGATTTCATGACTTGACATGCTGAGGAGGTAGAAATATAGTGGAATAACATCCACAGAAGATGCATCACTGTGATATGGTTCTCCCATGTGAGGGGAAGGCATCCACTTTGGAGGTGGTTCTCATTGAGGAGTAGGTGGGGTCTAGGAGGAGGAGATATGGTTGGTGGATGATGTTATGATCAACTTTCACCACCAACACTAGGTGGCCTAAGACAGGCTTAGGAAGATAGAAGTTGGATTAGAGGTAGTTGTAATCTATGGAATCTTATGACTCAGTAGATTATGATATGATTAAAGGTATGATTTGTGTTTATTATTCTCTATCTTCAGTACCAGTAGATACAAGTGTGAGTCATTCCTTAATCTCATTACTTCTGTTTTGAGGGATAGATCTCTCAATTGAAACTTTAACCAAACATCTTTTCCTTGAGGTTCCTACGAGGAATGCTTCTTCAATATCGTTTATCTGTTGGAATTGTGAGATATCTCTTGGTGGAGAGAGTTTCTTGTAGGATTTTTTTATCATGATGATACCTTATTACATCATCTTGGTTATGGACTAGTTTTCCATGGTTCAAGACCATATTTAATATCACTACAAATTTGTCAGATGCCTTTAGACTAATGGGAAAAAATTATCTTTGTGGAAGAGAGAGATATCATGGTGGATGAAGTGCATGTTGAGATTAAGAAACTACAACCTGTCACCAATAATTTGGTGAGTGTATCCCTTGGAATATAATGATATTTATGAATCTAGATTCCTTCCACCATGGAGAATTTTATAGATGTCATTCATGAGGACGTTATGGGACTACCACCAAGGCATGAGATGGATCTTTTCATTTATTCTCACCATGATAGCACTATAATATCTTCTATGTCACATTGAATATCCCCTATAACAACCATGGATGTCGGATTTTTGAAATTCAGTTCACAGAAGTGGTAAAATTACATTTAAATGAAAAAGTCAGTTTTTTTAACTACCACTAAGTGGTGTCACTATTCATCAAAAATTGAAGTTTTTCAGAAAAATACCAAAAATTATTCCTAAGCTATATTTGATATTCCAAATTAAAAAATGATGTCTATTTTTCCAAATTCAAAACATAGAAGTGGCATTAATTAATTTTAAAATTAATTTCCATTATCAAAACAAATAGCGTGTTTTTAAGAAACAATAACTATCAAAAGATTGATACATGTTTATGTCCAATTTCAAAGTGAAATTAATTCCAATGAACAAAATTGGATTAAATGGTAAAAATATATTCTAATTACACTTTAAAACCAATTAAAAATATAATCTATCCATATAAATTATTGCGATGAAAAAAGCTGTTTTTAATTAAAATATAGTGTGTTTTTACTATTCATTAAAATATGAAAGTAATCAGAATAATATGAAAAATTTATCCAAAGTAAATTTTTATATCTTAATTCAAAAGAAGAATTTTATTTTGTCAAATTGGACTTATAGACATGTCAAAAACAAGATTTAATGTGGGTACTCTATCAAAAGGCGGCAAAACTGCATTTTTTCAAAAATACTTATTTTACCCGAAAAATTTATTTTGTTCTCATAAAATGTTCTAGAAAATGTGTAAGATGAATAATAATGTTACAAAATTCAAAATGTAGTTAATAAAATTCATAAAGTCTAGTCCATAATAATATTATAACCATATTTCGTTGTTTATTGAAACCTGGTATTGCGTACAACACACGCTATCGAGGAAGGTCGCGATTGCGTGTAATGCAAGCCAAGTCAAATTTGCATGTAGTGCAAGAATCCTCCATTATTTCTTATAACAAAATCCAACCATATTTAATTTATATGCATATATATATACATACACTCAATGTTTCGTAGAATAACTACTATCAAACGAACTTGAAATTGTGTGTAACACAATCCAAAAATATTGTTGCATATACTGAAAGCTAATACGGTGTTGCGTATAACGCAAGATAATATTGGTGTAGAGTACAACACAAGACATAAATGAAATTAAAAAGAATAATTCTCATAAAATCTCAGGTTGTTACATTCTACCCCCCTTAAAATGAATTTCACCCTCGAAATTCGTTGGGGTTATAAATGGTTTAATACTTGAAAGTTTCTTTCATAGAAACCCACATCGTAAAAAGGAATACTAAAACTTAATATTAAAAAAATGAACATTAGAAAAAAAACGGATAACCAAAGTAACTCATCACTTGGGTTCCCACATAGTAGATCATAGTTGAAAATATGGATATGGAAGAGAAATCTAACCGTCAAGTTATAATGGAGAGTGGTAGAGAACATGGCTATGAAAAATCCAAAAGTCACAAAGCCATAAAATTGTGATGATCTAAGGTACCGTCTGATTCATCAGATATGAGAGCACTAGGAAAACATTTTTGGTTTTCAAGATCATTTCCCTAAAGTTGAAGAATTTTTGAATTAAAAGGAATACTTACATGATTTTGGTATAATCTCAACGTTGCTCGTGCCTCGAACAAGTTCCACTTCATCTCTTAAAGAAATGAAGTTGAATTTGCCTTTCGCAAAGTGTTAGCAGATCATGTGATAGAATGATAGGTCATTCCATATATCTCAAACATAAAGTTAGCAATAATTATATACATAAGTCCATCTATGGTGAGATTAATTGAATATGGTTCCAAAATTGACTTATACTTCATCTATCATCCTTCTTAATAAAATAAAATAAAAATTGTTTCTACTAACCAGTGACTTCCTGTAGGCCAGTGGTAGGCGATAAAGGACAGTCGCACTTCGGTTGTGGGTTCGATTCTCACAACCTTGTCTGACACGACGGGTTGTCGCCCATCCTACAGGTTATCCTTTTTCTGAAACTACATTATTATAACATTCCTGTAATAATATAGAAAAAAAAATCGATCCATAAACAATACTAACTTATGTCCAATATAATCCTTTCCAATATTTTGGCTTATCCAAAATAATTTTGTCCAATATCATAGTATAAAGAAAACAATTACTAGAAATTTCATCTGTCGATCATGTGAATACCATCATTTATCCCCCATATATCATACAATAAATCTTGTTGGTCACATTCCAAACATGTGAATACCTTAATCATGTATTCTATTGAAACATGAATTACCATAGAACCTTAGTTGAAAACATGAATGCTGTCAAAAGTTGTCTCTTTCCACATTCCAAAATCCCAAAAATTATTTATGCTCAAACCATGATATCACTTTGTCCTTATATTAGTCATGAGCTCATTAATACTATCAAAAATCTCATTATCTCCTTATCCCTTCAATATGAGAATATCATCTACTTTCCAAAAATATCAGAATAACCTTTCATGGTTACCAGTACCATTCAAAATATACTTTTAAATACTTTAGGAAAAACAATAGTGTAACAATCCTTATATGTGTCTTTATTCCATGGTACCATTACCTATACAAAATAACTCTTGATAAATGTAAATCATTCCACTATCTTCTTAAACCATTGACCAAGATTCAATAATTATTTCATCTCACAGATCATTTGTAGTCTCTTCATCATCAACAACATAAATACTACCCATACATCTATGCTGATTCTCTTCATGAGGCTTTCCCTTAGGGAATTGGTTTGCATAATGCCCGTACATTCCACATTTAACCATTGTTGATGTCTTAGCAATACCATTATCCTTGTCTAAGTTGTTAACTGATCCTTTTCCTTTGTAATTACTGGCTTTGTGTCCTTCTTTTCCACAACCAAAGCATCTTCCAGTTCATTTGAAACATTACCCTTGATGCCTCTTCCCACATGACTTACATGAGGGAAATTGAACTTTCCTTCCTCTATGATCGTCATGAAACTCCATCTTTATCTTATTAGCTGAGTCAGAAATCTTACCAAAGTTGAGATTATTGATCATATTATGAGATTGCTGATTAGGCATAAGAACGATGTTTGGCCTTCCAAATTCAATTTCATTTGGTAGCTCATGAATAATATCATTCTATTGTCCATAATATCCTCCATTATCATGAATCCTCCTGTTTACAACTATTTTCTAAAACCCAAAAAAATAGCGTGAGAGGAAAAAATCATGCTAGGAAAACAGCATAATAAAGAGGGTGTACCTTCAATATCTAACATCTTAGGTTTAATTCTAATATGGTTTCCGTAATTCAAGGACTATAACCTATACTTATACTTAACCTTAGGGACATCCCTAGAAATACCTTAGAAATATCTCTAGGGATCTCACTAAAGTTTTCGCATCCTAATTTCTAGAGGTAAACTAAACCTTTCCTTTGATACCAACTGTAGAGAACCAAAGCTTGACGTACACGTATATTAAATTTCTTTTGCATAATACTTAATACATAACAAAAATAGACACACAAGGACCGTAATAGTTTAGTATCTTTGGAAAATCGGAATATAATCTTCTAATCGTGGTGAAAGATCTTCAACATCTCCCATAAAGATCTTCCCCTTTTGTTTTCTTACCTAAAACATTTCTTTAAATCCTGGGGAAAAGAAAACATATAAAGGGTGAGCTTAAATTCTCAGTAATGGTAAGCATGGAGAAAATAAAACAAATCATATACATTTGAACTAAAAAAATGAACATAATTTTTAAACATCAAGATCTTGAGAAATGACATAAAACATGTCAGTACGTAAGGCATAGATCATAATGGGACATCAATCATGATAAAATATCATGGGAATAAAACATGTAATTATGGAAACCATTAAGCACATGTTATGATTTCCATAGTAGCCAAGGCTTTACTGCCAAGACCATTTTAGTGGACAAAGTACCTTTATGAATCAAGTTCACTCCTCGTTTCAGTCATGTAACACTGAACCAGATTAACTTATCGTTCCAGCCATGTCTATCTCATGAGATATAAATCTTTACCCAATTAATTGGAGGGAGATATAGGTCCCACCCATCTCATAATGAAATCATTCTTACTTGTGCCACAACATAAACAAAAATCATTCATCATAACCCAAAGAATAAAATGGGTTTCATAAACATCATTCCATCATAAAATAATCCATATAAAAAATGGATATTTCATCATAAGAAAATTGGACCATGTAAATCATATATACATTATACTGTAAACATACACATATGTAATAATGTCATCTTAGATGGAAAATGGTTTTGATAAAACACTTGAAATGAATTCTTGAGGAAAATACCCTTTCTTCTTCAAAATCATTTTCTTTTCACAAAATGCCATGAAATTTTAAAAGAAAAATATTTTATTAAAAATAACCATGAAATCTTGTAGAGTATTCTTCATGAAAATAAGGCGTTATGAAACTGTCAAAATCCATTCATGCCGTATAAGTTAAAAATAACATTCTTCTCTTACTTTTTTCGGAAAAGTCAAAGAGTTCCTTGTGTGGTAAAAAAAAGTAAGATTCCTTTCATAAAATGTGGTAAATTTAAAAAATGGGTAAAAATAGATTTAAAAATACATGAAAACATTTTTATAAAACATGGGCATGGATGATAACAACAACCCCAGTAAATACTTATGAATAACAATCTCCGATAAGAACGAGATTGGAATAGTTATCCCTTACAAAGATCGTTTTGTAAATAAAATAGATCACTTATTTTTATTCACTATAATCCCACACAAAGAAAGTATAATTACATGATAATATATAGAAATTCATTTCTCACATAATCAAAGAATGACATAAGCAAGAAAGAGAAGATCAACCCAAAGAACGAAAATTGGGTTAAGAATTTCCCTTACCGCATGTCCGACTTGACTCGATCATTATTTAATATCCTGAATAATAAACCAAAGTTAATTTCTACTTTCTTAATAACATTTTTCAAGTTTATTATTCCTTTTATATCACTTATTACCATGTTATAAATATTATGTAACCATTTAAGTTAATAACGTTCATTTTGTCGATATTTGGTACTTGAGTCAAAAATGGACTTCTTATAATTACATATTGTTCATGTGGTCAAAGGTTCATTATATACAGAATGATATTAATGATTTATATATCATATATATCCAGTATATATATGAATTTATAATAGTACATAACATATGGAGGTAAGAAATGAAATGCACCGTTCATGGAGACGGTAAGCCGTACGTGCGCATGAACGCTACTTTCATTTCTATTTCTTATTTAAATGGAATTGAAACACAATGATACATAGGTATATTATAATTATAGTATAATATCATATATAATATCATTAACTCCATCCTTTACACATCCCACATAAGGCATTAACGAATCACATCACTTTGAGGGGGCGGTAGTCCGCACTTCCTCAAATGAGATTATCATATTTACCCACTCTGGAAACCATAAAGGCTTGATATAATTGGAAAGTAAAGAAGCATAATAAAATCATAACCATAATATATATCATATATAAATTCATTTCCATCATAATGGCCACCATGAGAGGCGGTAGGAGAAAATCAAACAATCATCGTTTCGTGAGGCGTTAGTTTTCCATCCACATAAACATTATGTTCTTCATTCATTAGATGGAGGTGTGTTTAAGTTTAGTTAAAATAATTATCATAAAAAAATCCTATTATATTTAGGATACTGGTGTTTTTACAAAATTAAGGATTAAAAAGAGTTTAGGGGTTGGATAAGTAGAATAAAAGAAAACAATTTAAGAGTAACCGTTACCTTTAATTTGGGTAACTTCCTATGGTTTGAACCAAAAGGACTTCTTGGAGTGCCTTCTTCCTAGATTAAGGCTTCTAGGGGGATGAGAGGGATGTAGGGAGATTAATTTGGTAGAGTTTGGATGATCCAAATGGCTTGAGAGGTGTGAGTTATTGGATAGAAATGGTATCCTTTTATAAGGGGGAGGAGGGGCTCTTTTGGAAAGTGTGAAAATATTATTTTATTATAAACTTATCTTCGGTTTCAAAAGGTCCAAAAATAATTAAAGAAAAAGATAATATGGATCATGGTTGAAATAAAATCATCCAATCAGAATTCGACATGTTTTGGATAATATTTTAATCATTATAATCTTATTTATTTAAATCATTTATTAATGAGGTAAATACTTCATCATTATTGTGTCATAAATAATTTAATTTATTTGATGTCTAAAAATTATAAAAAAAATACCATAATGTAGGAAATCGTTTTATCTTTCCAATTAATATTTATAGTTGAAAAGATAATTTATATAACCCCTTATAAAATTTAATTACTAAAAGATTTTTGTTAATGTCAATTTTGTCTTTACATTAAATTAATTAATCCAAATTGTCATTATCACTACCAAGTGGCTCAATGGGGTCCCAAAATCGACCCAGGGATTCCCATGGTCGGTCACTACTCATAAAATAAGGTTAGAAAAATTGTTAAGGTAATTTTGAATTTTTATAATATTCTTTTAACCTTGAATTACCCTATTTACCTTTAACCGCGGTAAATAAAAGTCAAAAGTTACTATTCACCAAAAATTATTTTCATCTTATTGAACCATATTTTACTTCTTGATAACAACAATGTATGTCGGATTTTTGAACTTCAATTCACAGAAGTGGTAAAATTCCATTTAAATGCAAAAGTCAGTTTTTTTAACAACCACTAAGTGGTGTCAATATTCATCAAAAATTGAAGTTTTTCAGAAAAATACCAAAAATTCAGCCTAAGATATATTTGATATTCCAAATTCAAAAATGATGTCTATTTTTTCAAATTCAAAACATATAAGTGGAATTAATTAATTTTAAAATTAATTTTCGTTATCAAAACAAATAGCGTGTTTTTAAGAAACAATAACTATCAAAAGATTGATACTTGTTTATGTCCAATTTCAAAGTGAAATTAATTCCAATGACCAACATTGGATTAAATGGTAAAAATATATTCTAATTACACTTTAAAACCAATTAAAAAGATAATCTAGCCATATAAATTATTACGATGAAAAAAGTTGTTTTTAATTAAAATATAGTGTGTTTTAACTATTCATTAAAATATGAAAGTTATCAGAATAATATGAAAAATTTATCCAAAGTAAATTTTTATATCCTAATTCCAAATAAGAATATTATTTTGTCAAATTAGACTTATAGACATTTCAAAAACTAGATTTAAAGTGGGTGCGCCATCAAAAGGCGGCAAAATTGCATTTTTTGAAAAATATTTATTTTACCTGAAAATTTTATTTTGTTCTCATAACATGTTCTAGAAAATGTGTAAGATGATTAATAATGTTATAAAATTAAAAATTTAGTTAATACTATTCATAATGGCTAGTCCATAATAATATTATAACCATATGTCGTTGTTTAGTGAAACCTGGTATTGCGCACAACACATGCTATTGAGGAAGGTCGCGATTGCATGTAATGCAAGCCAAGTCAAAGTTGCTTGTTGTGAAAGACTCCTCCATTGTTTCGTATAACATAATCCAACCATATTTAATTTATACGCATATATATATATATACATACACTCAATGTTGCGTAGAATAACTATTATCAAACGAACTTGAAATTATGTGTAACACAATCCAAGAATAGTGTTGCGTATACTACAAGCTAATACGGTGTTGCGTATAACGCAAGATAATCTTGGTGTAACGTACAACACAAGACATCAATGAAATTAAAAAGAATAATTCTCATAAAATCTGGGGTTGTTACATTCTACCCCCCTTAAAATGAATTTCTCCCTCGAAATTCGTTGGGGTTATAAATGGTTTACTACTTGAAAGTTTCTTTCATAGAAACCCACATCGTAAAAAGGAATACTAAAACATAACATTAAAAAAATGAACGTTAGAAACAAAACGGATAACCAAATTAACTCATCACTTGGGTTCCCAAATAGTAGATCATAGTTGAAAATATGGATATGGAAGAGAAATCTAACCGTCAAGTTCTAATGGAGAGTGGTAGAGAACAGGGCTATGAAAAATCCAACAGTCACAAAGCCATAAAATTGTGATGATCTAAGGTACCATCTGATTCATCAGATATGAGAGTACTAGGACAACATTTTTGGTTTTCAAGATCATTTCCCAAAAGTTGAAGAATTTTTTAATTAAAAGAAATACTTACTTGATTTTGGTACAATCTCAACGTTGCTCGTGCCTCAAACAATTTCAACTTCATCTCTTAAAGAAATGAAGTTGAATTTGCCTTTCGCGAAGTGTTAGCAGATCATGTGATAGAATGATAGGTGATTCCATATATCTCAAACATAAAGTTAGCAATAATTATATACATAATTCCATCTATGGTGAGATTAATTGGATATGGTTCCAAAATTGACTTATACTTCATCTATCATCCTTCTTAATAAAATAAAAAAAATAGTTTCTACTAACCAGTGACTTCTTGTAGGTCAGTGGTAGGTGATAATGGCCTGTTGCACTTCGGTTGTGGGTTCGATTCCCACAACCTTGTCCGACACGATGGGTTGTCGCCCGTCCTACGGGTTGTCCTTTTTCTAAAACTACATTATTATAACATTCCTGCAATAATATAGAAAAAATTTCTAGCCATAAACAATACTAACTTATGTCCAATATAATCCTTTCTAATCTTTTGGGATATCCAAAATAGTTTTGTCCAAGCTCATAGTATAAAGAAAACAATTACTAGAAATTTCATCTTTTGAGCATGTGAATACCATCATTTATCCCCCATATATCATACGATATATCTTGTTGGTCACATTCCAAACATGTGAATACCTTAATCATGTATTCTATTGCAACATGAATTACCATAGAACCTTAGTTGAAAACATGAATGCTGTCAAAAGTTGTCTCTTTCCACATTCCAAAATCCCAAAAATTCATTATGATCAAACCATGATATCACTTTGTCCTTATATTAGTCATGAGCTCATTAATACTATCAAAAATCTCATTATCTCCTTATCCCTTCATTATGAGAAGATCATCTACTTTCCAAAAATATATGAATAACCTTTCATGGTTATCGGTACCATTCAAAATATACTTTCAAATACTTTAAAAAAACAATAGTGTTACAACCCTTATATGTGTCTTTATTCCATAGTACTATTTCCTATACAAAATAACTCTTGATAAATGTAAATCATTCCACTATCTTCTTAAACCATTGACTGAGATTCAATAATTATTTCATCTCATAGATCATTTGTAGTCTCTTCATCATCATCAACATAAATACTACCCATACATCTATATTGATTCTCTTCATGAGGCTTTCCCTTAGGGAATTGGTTTGTATAATGCACGTACATTCCACATTTAACCATTGTTGATGTCTTAGCAATACCATTATCCTTGTACATGGTGTTAACTGATCCTTTTCCTTTTCAATTACTGGCTTTGTGTCCTTCTTTTCCACAATCAAAGCATCTTCCAGTTCCTTTGAAACATTCCCCTTGATTCCTCTTCCCACATGACTTACATGAGGGAAATTGAACTTTCTTTCCCCTATGATCATCATGAAACTCCATCTTTATCTTATTAGCTGAGTCAGAAATCTTACCAAAGTTGAGATTATTGATCATATTATGAGATTGCTGATTAGGCATAATAACGATGTTTTGCCTTCCAAATTCAATTTCATTTGGTAGCTCATGAAGAATATCATTCTATTGTCCATCATATCCTCCATTATCATGAATCCTCCTGTTTCCAACCATTTTCTAAAACCCAAAAAGAATTGCATGAGAGGAAAAAATCATGCTAGGAAAACAACATAATAAAGAGGGTGTACCTTCAATATCTAACATATTAGGTTTAATTCTAATATGGTTTCTATAATTCTAGGACTATAACCTATACTTATACTTAACCTTAGGAAAATCCCTAGACATACCTTAGAAATAACTCTATGGATCTCACTAAAGTTTTCGCATCCTAGTTTCCAGAGGTAAACTAATCCTTTCCTTTGATACCAACTGTAGAGACCCAAAGCTTGATGTACATGTACATTAAATTTCTTTTGCGGAATACTTAATACATAACAAAAACATACACACAAGGACCGTAATAGTTTAGTGTCTTTGGAAACTTGGAATATAATCTTCTAATCGTGGTGAAAGATCTTCAACATCTCCTATAAAGATCTTCCCCTTTTTTTTCTTACCTAAAACATTTCTTTAAATCCTGGGGAAAGGAATACATATAAAGGGTGAGCTCAAATTCTCAGTAATGGTAAGCATAGAGAAAATAAAACAAATCATATACATTTGAACTAAAAAAATGAACATAATTTTTAAACATCAAGATCTTGAGAAATGACATAAAACATGTCAGTATGTAAGGCATAGATAATAATGGGACATCAATCATGATAAAATAGCATGGGAATAAAACATGTAATTATGGAAACCATTAAGCACATGTTATGATTTCCATAGTATCCAAGGAATTATTGCCAAGACCATATTAGTGGACAAAGTCCCTTTATGAATCGAGTTCACTCCTCGTTTCAGTCATGTAACACTGAACCGGATTAACTTACCATTCCAGCCATGTCTATCTCATGTGATATAAATCTTTACCCAATTCATTGGAGGGGGATATAGGTCTCACCCAGCTCATAATGAAATCATTCTTACTTGTGCCACAACATAAACATAAATCATTAATCATAACCCAAAGAATAAAATGGGTTTCATAAACATCATTCCATCATAAAATAATCCATATAAAAAAATTGATATTTCATCATAAGAAAAGTGAAACCATGTAAATCATAGATACATTATACTAGAGACATACACATATGTAATAATGTCATCTTAGATAGAAAATGGTTTTGATAAAACACTTGAAATGAATTCTTGAGGAAAATACCCTTTCTTCTTCAAAATCATTTTCTTTTCACAAAATGCCATGCAATTTTAAAAGAAAAAGATTATATTAAAAATAACCATGAAATCTTGTAGAGTATGATTCATGTAAATAAGGCGTTATGAAACCGTAAAAATCCATTCATGCCGTATAAGTTAAAAATAACATTCTTCTCGTACTTTTTTTGGAAAAGTCAAAGAGTTCCTCGTGTGGTAAAAAAAGTAAGATTCCTTTCATAAAATGTGGTAAATTTAAAAAATGGTTAAAAACGACTTTAAAAATACATGAAAACATTTTTATAAAACATGGGCATGGATGATAACAATAACCCCAGTAAATACTTATGAATAACAATCTCCGATAAGAACGAGATTGGAATAGTTATCCCTTACAAAGATCGTTTTGTAAATAAAATAGATCACTTATGTGTATTCACTATAAGGTCACATAAAGAAAGTATAAATACACGATAAGATATAGAAATTCATTTCTCAGATAATCAAAGAATGACATAAACAAGAAAGAGAATATCAACCCAAAGAACAGAAATTGGGTTAAGAAGTTCCCTTACCTCATGTCCGACTTGACTCGATCGTTCTTTAATCTCCTGAATAATAAACCAAAGTTAATTTCTACTTGCTTAATAACCTTTTTCAAGTTTATTCTTCCTTTTATATCACTTATTACCATGTTATAAATATTATGTAACCATTTAAGTTAATAACGTTCATTTTGTCGATATTTGGTACTTGAGTCAAAAATGGACTTCTTATAATTACATGTTGTTTATGTGGTCAAAGGTTCATTATATCCAGAATTATATTCATGATTTATATATAATATATATCCAGTATATACATGTATTTATAATAGTACATAACATATGGAGGTAAGAAATGAAATTCACCGTTCATGGAGACGGTAAGCCGTACGTGCGCATGAACGCTACTTTCATTTCTATTTCTTATTTTAATGGAATTGAAACACAATGATACATAGGTATATTATAATTACAGTATAATATCATATATAATATCATTAAATCCATCCTTTACACATCCCACATAAGGCATTAACGAATCACATCACTTTGAGGGGGCGGTAGTCCGCACTTCCTCGAATGAGATTATTGTATTTACCCACTATGGAAACCATAAAGGATTGATATAATTGGAAATTAAAGAAGCATAAGGAAATCATAAACATAATATATATAATATATAAATAAAGTTCCATCATAATGGACACCATGAGAGGCGTTAAGAGAAAATCGAACAATCATCATTTCATGAGGCGTTAGTTTTCCATCCACAGAAACATTATGTTCTTCATCCATTAGATGGAGGTGTGTTTAAGTGTAGTTAGAATCCTTCTCATAAAAAATCCTATTATATTTATTATACTGGTTTTTTAAAAAAATAAAGGATTAAAAAGAGTTTAGGGGTTGGAGAAGTAGAATAAAAGAAAACAATTTAAGAGAAATTGTTACCTTTAATTTGGGTAACTTCCTTTGGTTTGAACCAAAAGGACTTCTTGGAGTGCCTTTTGCCTAAGGTAGGGCTTATAGGGGGAGGAGAGGTATGTAGGGAGATTAATTTGGTATAGTTTTTACAATCCAAATGGCTTGAGAGGTGCGAGGAATTGGATAGAAATGGTCTCATTTTATAAGGGGGGGGAGGGGCTCTTTTGAAAAGTGTGAAAATATTATTTTATTATAAACTTATATTCGGTTTCAAAAGGTCCAAAAATAATTAAAGAGAAAGATAATATGGATCATGGTCGAAATAAAATCATCCAATCAGAATTGGACATGTTTTGGATAATATTTTAATCATTATAATCTTATTTATTTAAATCATTTATTAATGAGGTAAATACTGCATCATTATTGTGTCATAAATAATTTAATTTATTTAATGTCTAAAAAGTATAAAAAATACCATCATGTAGGAAATAGTTTTATCTTTACAATAAATATTTATAGTTGAAAATATAATTTATATAACCCCTTATAAAAATTAATTACTAAAAGATTTTTGTTAATGTCAATTTTGTCTTTACATTAAATTAATTAATCCAAATTGTCATTATCACTACCAAGTGGCTCAATGGGGTCCCAAAATCGACCCAAGGATGCCCATGGTCGGCCACTACTCATACAACATGGTTATAACAAGTGTTAAGGTAATTTGGAATTATTATAATATTCTTTTAACCTTGAAATACCCTATTTACCTTTAACTGCGGTAAATAAAAGTCAAAAGTTATTGTTCACCAAAATTTTTTTTCATCTTATTGAACCAAATTTTACTTCTTTATAACAACCATGTATGTCGGATTTTTGAAATTCAATTCACAGAAGTTCTAAAATTCCATTTAAATGAAAAAGTCAGTTTTTTTAACTACCACTAAGTGGTGTCACTATTCATCAAAAATTGAAGTTTTTCAGAAAAATACCAAAAATTCAGACTAAGATATATTTTATATTCCAAATTAAAAAATGATGTCTATTTTTCCAAATTCAAAACATAGAAGTGGCATTAATTAATTTTAAAATTAATTTCCGTTATCAAAACAAATAGCGTGTTTTTAAGAAACAATAACTATCAAAAGATTGATACTTGTTTATGTCCAATTTCAAAGTGAAATTAATTCCAATGACCAAAATTGGATTAAATGGTAAAAATATATTCTAATTAAACTTTAAAACCAATTAAAAAGATAATCTATCCATATAAATTATTGCGATGAAAAAAGTTGTTTTTAATTAAAATATAGTGTGTTTTTACTATTCATTAAATTGTGAAAGTTATCAGAATAATATTATAAATTTATCCAAAGTAAATTTTTATATCCTCATTCCAAATAATAATTTTATTTTGTCAAATTGGACTTATAGACATGTAAAAAACTAGATTTAAAGTGGGTGCGCCATCAAAAGGCGGCAAAACTGCATTTTTTGAAAAATACTTATTTTACCCGAAAAATTTATTTTGTTTCATAACATGTTCTAGAAAATGTGTAAGATGAATAATAATGTTATAAAATTCAAAATGTAGTTAATAATATTTATAACGGCTAGTCTATAATAATATTATAACCATATGTTGTTGTTTAGTGAAACCTGGTATTGCGTACAACACACGCTATCAAGGAAGGTCGCGATTGCGTGTAATGCAAGCCAAGTCAAAGTTACGTGTTGTGCAACACTACTTCATTGTTTCTTATAACATAATACAACCATATTTAATTTATACTCATAAATATATATACATACACTAAATGTTGCGTAGAATAACTACTATCAAACGAACTTGAAATTGTGTGTAACACAATTCAAGAATAGTGTTGTGTATACTGCAAGATAATACGGTGTTGCATATAACGCAAGATAATCTTGGTGTAGTGTACAAAACAAGAAATCAATGAAATTAAAAAGAATAATTCTCATAAAATCTTGGGTTGTTACATTCTACCCCCCTTAAAATGAATTTCTCCCTTGAAATTCGTTGGGGTTATAAATGGTTTACTACTTGAAAGTTCCTTTCATAGAAACCCACATCATAAAAAGGAATACTAAAACTTAATATTAAAAAAATGAACATTAGAAACAAAATGGATAACCAAAGTAACTCATCACTTGGGTTCCCACATAGTAGATCATAATTGAAAATATGGATATGGAAGAGAAATCTAACCGTCAAGTTCTAATGGAGAGTGGTAGAGAACAGGGTTATGAAAAATCCAACAGTCACAAAGCCATAAAATTGTGATGATCTAAGGTACCGTCTGATTCATCAGATATGAGAGCACTAGGACAACATTTTTGGTTTTCAAGATCATTTCCCTAAAGTTGAAGAATTTTTGAATTAAAATAAATGCTTACTTGATTTTGGTACAATCTCAACGTTGCTCGTGCCTCGAACAATTTCAACTTCATCTCTTAAAGAAATGAAGTTGAATTTGCCTTTTGCAAAGTGTTAGCAGATCATGTGATAGAATGATAGGTCATTCCATATATCTCAAACATAAAGTTAGCAATAATTATATACATAAGTCCATCTATGGTAAGATTAATTGGATATGGTTCCAAAATTGACTTATACTTCATCTATCATCCTTCTTAATAAAATAAAATAGAAATAGTTTCTACTAACCAGCGACTTCCTGTAGGCCAGTGGTAGGCGATAAAGGCCTGTCACACTTCGGTTGTGGGTTCGATTCCCACAACCTTGTCCGACACGACGGGTTGTCTCCCATCCTATGGGTTGTCCTTTTTCTAAAACTACATTATTATAACATTCCTGCAATAATATAGAAAAAATTTCTAGCCATAAACAATACTAACTTATGTCCAATATAATCCTTTCCAATCTTTTGGCTTATCCAAAATACTTTTGTCCAATCTCATAGTATAAAAAAACAATTACTAGAAATTTCATCTTTTGATCATGTGAATACCATCATTTATCCCCCATATATCATACGATATATCTTGTTGTTCACATTCCAAACATGTGAATACCTTAATCATGTATTCTATTGCAACATGAATTACCATATAACCTTAGTTGAAAACATGAATGCTGTCAAAAGTTGACTCTTTCCACATTCCAAAATCCCAAAAATTATTTATTCTCAAACCATGATATCACTTTGTCCTTATATTAGTCATGAGCTCATTAATACTATCAAAAATATAATTATCTTCTTATCCCTTCATTATGATCATATCATCTACTTTCCAAAAATATCTGAATAACCTTTCATGGTTACCGGTACCATTCAAAATATACTTTCAAATACTTTAGGAAAAACAATAGTGTAACAATCCTTATATGTGTCTTTATTCCATAGTACCATTACCTATACAAAATAACTCTTGATAAATGTAAATCATTCCACTATCTTCTTAAACCATTGACAGAGCTTCAATAATTATTTCATCTCACAGATCATTTGTAGTCTCTTCATCATCATCAACATAAATACTACCCATACATCTATACTGATTCTCTTTATGAGGATTTCCCTTAGGGAATTGGTTTGCATAATGCATGTACATTCCACATTTAACCATTGTTGATGTCTTAGCAATACCATTATCCTTGTCCATGGTGTTAACTGATCCTTTTCCTTTGCAATTACTGGCTATGTGTCCTTCTTTTCCACAACCAAAGCATCTTCCAATTCCTTTGAAACATTCCCCTTGATGCCTCTTCCCACATGACTTGAATGAGAGAAATTGAACTTTCTTTCCTCTATGATCATCATGAAACTCCATCTTTATCTAATTAGCTGAGTCAGAAATCTTACCAAAGTTGAGATTTTTGATCATATTATGAGATTTCTAATTAGGCATAATAACGATGTTTCGCCTTCCAAATTCAATTTCATTTGGTAGCTCATGAAGAATATTATTCTATTGTCCATCGTATCCTCCATTATCATGAATCCTCCTGTTTCCAACCATTTTCTAAAACCCAAAAAGAATAGTGTGAGAGGAAAAAATCATGCTAGGAAAACAACATAATAATGAGGGTGTACCTTCAATATATAACATCTTAGGTTTAATTATAATATGGTTTCCGTAATTCTAGGACTATAACCTATACTTATACTTAACCTTAGGGACATCCCTAGACATACCTTAGAAATATCTCTAGGGATCTCACTAAAGTTTTTGCATCCAAGTTTCCAGAGGTAAACTAAACCTTTCCTTTGATACCAACTGTAGAGACCCAAAGCTTAACGTACGTGTAAATTACATTTATTTTGTGGAATACTTAATACAGAAAAACAATAGACACATAAGGACCGTAATAGTTTAGTGTCTTTGGAAACTCGAAATATAATCTTCTAATCGTGGTTAAAGATCTTCAACATCTCCCATAAAGAACTTACCCTTTTGTTTTCTTACCTAAAACATTTCTTTAAATCATAGAGAAAAGAAAATATATAAAGGGTGAGCTCAAATTCTCAGTAATGGTAAGAATGGAGAAAATAAAACAAATCATATACATTTGAACTAAAAAAATGAACATAATGTTTAAACTTAAAGATCTTGAGAAATGACATAAAACATGTCAGTACGTAAGGCATAGATCATAATGGGACATCAATCATGATAAAATATCATGGGAATAAAACATGTAATTATGGAAACCATTAAGCACATTTTATGATTTCCATAGTATCCAAGGCATTACTGCCAAGACCATCTTAGTGGACAAAGTCCCTTTATGAATCGAGTTAACTCCTCGTTTTAGTCATGTAACACTGAACCGAATTAACTTACCGTTCTGTCCATGTCTATCTCATGAGATATAAATCTTTACCCAATTAATTGGATGGAGATATAGGTCCCACCCATCTCATAATGAAATCATTCTTACTTGTGCCACAACATAAACATAAATCATTAATCATAACCCAATGAATAAAATGGGTTTCATAAACCTCATTCCATCATAAAATAATCCATATAAAAAAATGGATATTTCATCATAAGAAAATTTAAACCATGTAAATCATAGATACATTATACTGGAAACATACACATATGTAATAATGTCATATTATATGGAAAATGGTTTTGATAAAACACTTGAAATGAATTCTTGAGGAAAATACCCTTTCTTCTTCAAAATCATTTAATTTTCAAAAATTCCAAGAAATTCTAAAAGAAAAATATTTTATTAAAAATAACCATGAAATCTTGTAGATTATTCTTCATGAAAATAAGGAGTTATGAAACCGCAAAAATCCATTCATGTCGTATAAGTTAAAAATAACATTCTTCTCGTACTATTGTCGGAAAAGTCAAAGAGTTCCTCATGTGGTAAAAAAAGTAAGATTATTTTCATAAAATGTGGTAAATTTAAAAAATGGGTAAAAAGGACTTTAAAAATACATGAAAACATTTTTATAAAACAAGGGCATGGATGATAACAATAACCCCAGTAAATACTTATGAATAACAATCTCCGATAAGAATGAGATTGGAATAGTTATCCCTTACAAATATCGTTTTGTAAATAAAATAGATCACTTATGTGTATTTACTATAAGGTAACATAAATAAAGTATAAATACATGATAAGATATAGAAATTCATTTCTCACATAATCAAATAACGACATAAACAAGAAAGAGAAGATCAACCCAAAGAACGGAAATTGGGTTAAGAAGTTCCCTTACCTCATGTCCAACTTGACTCGATCGTTCATTAATCTCCTGAATAATAAACCAAAGTTAATTTCTACTTTCTTAATAACATTTTTCAAGTTTATTATTCCTTTTATATCACTTATTACCATGTTATAAATATTATATAACCATTTAAGTTAATAACGTTCATTTTGTCGATATTTGGTACTTGAGTCAAAAATGGACTTCTTATAATTACATGTTGTTCATGTGGTCAAAGGTTCATTATATCCAGAATGATATTCATAATTTATATATCATATATATCCAGTATATGCATGTATTTATAATAGTACATAACATATGGAGGTAAGAAATGAAATGCACCGTTCATGGAGACGGTAAGCCGTACGTGCGCATGAACGCTACTTTCATTTCTATTTCTTATTTTAATGGAATTGAAACACAATGATACATAGGTATATTATAATTCCATTATAATATCATATATAATATCATTAACTCTATCCTTTACACATCCCACATAAGGAATTAACGAATCACATCACTTTGAGGGGGCGGTAGTCCGCACTTCCTCAAATGAGATTATCATATTTACCCACTATGGAAACCATAAAGGCTTTATATAATTGGAAATTAAAGAAGCATAATGAAATCATAAACATAATATATATCATATATAAATACAGTTCCATCATAATGGCTACCATGAGAGGCGGTAGGAGAAAATCGAACAATCATTGTTTCGTGAGGCGTTAGTTTTCAATCCACAGAAACATTATATTATTCATCCATTAGATGGAGGTGTGTTTAAGTGTAGTTATAATACTTCTCATAACAAAATCCTATAATATTTAGGATACTTTTGTTTTTAAAAAATAAAGTATTAAAAAGAGTTTAGGGGTTGGATAAGTAGAATAAAAGAAAACAATTTAAGGGAAACTGTTACCTTTAATTTGGGTAACTTCCTTTGGTTTGAACCAAAAGGACTTCTTGGAGTGCCCTATGCCTAAGTTAAGGCTTCTAGGGAGAGTAGAGGGATGTAGGGAGATTAATTGGGTAGAGTTTGGACGAGACAAATGGCTTGAGAGGTGTGAGGAATTGGATATAAATGGTCTCCTTTTATAAGGGGGAGGAGGGGCTCTTTTGGAAAGTGTGAAAATATTATTTTATTATAAACTTATATTCGGTTTCAAAAGGTCCAAAAATAATTAAAGAGGAAGATAAAATTAATCATGGTCGAAATAAAATCATCCAATCATAATTGGACATGTTTTGGATAATATTTTAATCATTATAATCTTATTTATTTAAATCATTTATTAATGAGGTAAATACTGCATCATTATTGTGTCATAAATAATTTAATTTATTTGATGTATAAAAATTATAAAAAAACCATCATGTAGGAAATATTTTTATCTTTCCAATGAATATTTATAGTCAAAAATATAATTTATATAACCCCTTATAAAAATTAATTACTAAAAGATTTTTGTTAATGTCAATTTTGTCTTTACATTAAATTAATTAATCCAAATTGTCATTATCACTACCAAGTGGCTCAATGGGGTCCCAAAATAGACCCAAGTATTCCCATGGTCGGCCACTACTCATCCAATAAGGTTAGGACAAGTTTTAAGGTAATTTTGAATTATTATAATATTATTTTAACCTTGAATTACCCTATTTACCTTTAACCGCGGTAAATAAAAGTCAAAAGTTTCTATTCAACAAAAATTATTTTCATCTTATTAAACCACATTTTACTTCTTGATAACAACCAAGTATGTCGGATTTTTGAAATTCAATTCACAGAAGTGGTAAAATTTCATTTAAATGAAAAAGTCATTTTTTTAACTACCACTAAGTGGTGTCACTATTCGTCAAAAATTGAAGTTTTTCAGAAAAATACCAAAAATTCAGCCCACGCTATATTTGATATTCCAAATTCAAAAATGATGTCTATTTTCCCAAATTAAAAACATAGAAGTGGCATTCATTAATTTTAAAATTAATTCCCGTTCTCAAAACAAATAGCCTGTTTTTAAGAAACAATAACTATTAAAAGATTGATACTTGTTTATGTCCAATTTCAAAGTGAAATTAATTCCAATGAACAACATTGGATTAAATGGTAAAAATATATTCTAATTAAAATTTAAAACCAATTAAAAAGATAATCTAACCATATAAATTATTACGATGAAAAAGTTGTTTTTAAATAAAATATAGCGTGTTTTTACTATTCATTAAAATAGGAAAGTTATCAGAATAATATGAAAAATTTATTCAAAGTAAATTTTTATATCCTCATTCCAAATAATAATTTTATTTTGTCAAATTGGACTTATATACATGTCAAAAACTATATTTAAAGTGGGTATTCCATCAAAAGGCGGAAAAACTGCATTTTTTGAAAAATGCTTATTTTACCCGAAAAATTTATTTTGTTCTCATAAAATGTTCTAGAAAATGTGTAAGATAAATAATAATGTTATAAAATTCAAAATTTAGTTAATATTATTCATAAAGGCTAGTCCATAATAATATTATAAATATATGTCATTGTTTAGTGAAACCTGGTATTGCGTACAACACATGCTATCAAGGAAGGTCGCGATTGCATGTAATGCAAGCCAACTCAAAGTTGCATGTTGTGAAAGACTCCTCCATTGTTTAGTATAACAAAATCCAACCATATTTAATTTATATGCATATATATATATATATATATACAATCAATGTTGCGTAGAATAACTACTATCAAACAAACTTGAAATTGTGTGTAACACAATCCAAGAATAGTGTTTCATATACTGCAAGCTAATACAGTGTTGCGTATAGCGCAAGATAATCTTGGTGTAGCATACAACACAAGACATCAATGAAATTAAAAAGAATAATTCTCATAAAATCCCGGGTTGTTACAATGAGTGTGTTTCACACTTCTCCTTTGGTTTTACATTATGGTGTTGGTAATATATACAAAAACCTTTATAAGTAGTTTCTATGGGATCACATGAGGCCAAGAATGGAATAGTTCATCTCTCAGTTCCTCACTTGTCATCAAGTGAAGGATGAGAACCGGGTTTTTTTAGGTTTGTTACAACTTCTTGAGATCCCGAAGTGGAAATGAGATGGAATATCCATAAAATTTGTGACATTGCTTCCATAGATAGTGAGATTCAATGATTCCATCTTGGTGATAATTGAACTACTTACAAAGTTAGTGCACTTTCTTGAAATTAGGGACTAAAGTTCAGTGGACAGTTTGGGGCAATTGTACATGTGGTATATCGGCCAACTTCATGGGGTGACCTCAAATATTATCTTCGACAATGATGTGTGATTATTATCATTATTATGGAGAGGCCTGCAAGAGGCATTAAAGACCTGTATGATGATGAGTATATCCTTTCACACCCATACTGGTGGGAATACCTAGCTCAAAATCTAGGTATAGGAGTATATGATTAAGGTCTTTCATGTTAGCCTTTGTCTGAAGATAGGAGGATCACTTACCCTTAGTAAAATTTTCTTATAATAATAGTTATCACTCTACTATCGACATGATATCTATTGAGGCCCTATATGGGAGACCTGACATGTCACCCTTATGTTAGACTGAGATTGACAAGGAATATCTTGTTGGACCAAAGATGGTGGAGGGGATGATGAAGAAGTTCTAGGTGATCTACAATTAGATGAGGATATCTCAAAGAAGGAATAAATCTTATGCAAATCGATGTCATAAGACCTTGGATTTCGAGCATAGAGACCAAATTTTCCTAAGAGTATAGCTATGATGAGGATTTTGGATGTTCATATGAGGAGGAAAGATATCCCCAAGGTTAATCGATCCATTCAAGATCTTACATAAGGTTGGAGAGGTTTCCTACCTCCTCACCTTACCCCAATAGTTGGATTGGGTGCATGTCGTATTCTATGTGTTGTATATGAGGAGATATGTGCATGATCTCATGCATGTTATTGACTAGGGAGAGATGGACATCGAGGACAGTGCCATATTTCAAGAGAAACCAATGGTGATCAATGATCAGTAGGAGAAGATCCTATGTGTATGGACCATTCCATTGGTTCATGTTTTGTGGCAACATGGTGGAATTTAGAAGATCTCCTGGGTGTGGGAGATCCAAATGTGGGCTTAGTATCCCCAATTTTTTGTTTAGTTTTTTATTTTTGAGGAAGAAAATCTTGAAATATCACTATTAGAAATAGACACTATCCCCATGGATCTATACCCATGGTTTAGAGAAACCATGTATATAGATTCTATGCCCAAACCAACACCCATGGTTTTAATAAACCTTTGGTATAGGATGAGATATACCAATGGTTTTTGAAAAAAATATGGGTATAGCCCTTTACATAGGCGTGATCACTTGGGCTCCCCCACCACTCCTCCTCATTCAAACCCTAATTCTCTCCTCCCTTCTTTAGGATATTTTGGTGTCCCCCTCCCCTCCTCAAGAAATTTTGGTGTCCCCCCTCTCATCCTCAGGAGACATTTCACCCATTAGTCGGGTGTTCTTCTTCCATTTCTAGAAATTTTTTGTCACAATATTTGAAAGGTAGGATTTAATTTCCTCCTTATATTTCTTTTCTTTTCTTTATCCATTTTCATGGGCATGATTCACTTTTATAAATATAATTATAGTCAACATGTGTCTTTGTTATAGTGACCTTTCTTTTTATCACATTACTATTACATCGTTTTAATGATAAAAAACATAAAATAATTACACAAACAGGATCCAAAGGTTTTGTGTCTTGGTAAAACTAGGAACGTACATAACATTTACAAGATAAAACATAAACATTTATTCAATTCCAACTTCTCTAGATTCTCATTATCCCTTGAATTTCTCCTTAGAAAAAATAGTCACCTAGGGATATACATCAAAGAAAGGGGTGAACTAGAATCCTAGTAAGAGAATAGATAAGAATATGAAACAATATATCATGAGGTGTGCATTATCATCATCATCATAATATAGGCATATGATCATAATCATGAGAGGAAACATTAAGAAAAGGATTGAAATATGGAAATGCATAAAAATGAAACATCATGTCTTAGTGGTAAACTAACACACATAGTTGTGAAAAAATATAGCATCATTTTCACAAATATTTTAATTTAACTCATGAGATTAATCAAATTACCTAATGCATTGGAGTACTATATAATTATGGGTGTACCTATCACATCACAAAATTTACATTATCATGTATGCCACATAGAACATATATCAATCTTGAACATAAAATTACCCATAGAGAGGAATGGGTTTCATTTCATAATAATAAATTAATAAAATTTTGTTTATAAAATTAAATAAGCAATAACATACTTGATTTAATAATCATTAATCTTGAGTGAAGAAGAAACAATATAAAAAAGTAAAATGTGTTTTTTTTGAAATAACAGTTATTTTGGAGAACATTGTGTTTGTCATAAACTCAAGTAGAAAACATTTATATCCTAGAACAAGTAATATAATGATGAAGAAATTATATTTAAGTAATATCCATATAGAAAATGGGGTGAAAGAGGGAAAATCCAATGATAGAGAGTTGGGTTCAAGAATTCCCCTTAGCTTGTGTCTGAATGATTCATTCACTTTAATATCCTATATAATCACATTAGATTCATTAATTAAAAAATAAAAAACCTTTTATAAATTAATTTGATTCATAATGGTTTTATTATATTCATTTATGTAATTTTGGATGAGTTATATAGTTTAATTTCATCGTTCAAGAGTGTTCATTTTTTTAGTTTTCATGATCGATTCACTTGTATACTTGAATGGAAGTTCATGTAACATGCGGGTAAATATCATAAATTTTTATTATATGTTATTAATTATATTACGTAATTTTAAATGATATTATAAAAAATTTGGTTATATGTTATGAGAATGAATCATTATATAAAAATTAATAATGATCGTTTTAGGTTAATTTTGGCGGTTTTTTATCACAATGAACTCGTTTTGTTTAATCATTTAGTATTATGTATATATGTTAGTTTCAGAAAATAAATATAGTTTTAAAATAAATTTTAAAATATTTTTCAACCATTATAATGTTTTTATTAAAATCCTTGCATCTCTTAAATTAAAATGAAGTTGCATCCCCCATGATGTTCTTAAATTGACACATCTCAGATGGCGATTTCATTTTTAAAATAAAAGGGAGAGAGGGAGGAGTTTAATGATGGATCTTAAATTAACATGATATAATTATATTATATGTAATTTAGTGGAGTTATAATTCCATTTTGATAAAGGCAGGTGATGAGATAATAATAAAATAAATGAAATTGATAAGGAATTTAAAAGAAAAAGGAATAGTATTTTACCTCTTAAATCTCTCCTCCTTGAGATCCTCCTTTGGGAAGAGGTTTTGGTATTTTGATGAAACCAATATCTATTGGATTAGGTAAGGGACTAGGGAAGAGTATTGAGAATAATTTGGGCAAGTCTCAAATCTTGAGAGATGCGAGGAGAAAAGGGGGTGAGGGGTGGTATATATAGTGGAGAAGAGAGGCATTTTTGAATATTTTAATCATTATTTTATTATTTTGATAATGATAACGAATAGTGTTGATTATTGAGACTAAATACAGTAAATTGAGCATGTGAGTTCAAGATACATGTCTTACATCAGCACTACATCATCCATGACTCCATAATTCAAGTATTTAGCATTTATTGTAAATTATCATATTTTACTATACATAAAAAATCCATGTATTTTAGAAAAATTGAAAAAACATCACCCTAAACATTTTTTGACATGTAGAACTAAAAGATTAACTTAATTTTATAAAAATAATTTTATAAATATGAGTAATTTAATTTTTAATTAAAATCATCATTTACTTGGAAAATACAGAATTTAAAATTATAACTGATTTTATAACACTTTGAAAAATTACATAAGGTATCATAAAAGTATCTTAAAATCATAATACACATAAATATTAATTTATGAACACATTTTATGAAAATAAATTTTCTTTTAAATTATTAAATTAATCATAAAATTTTAATTAAATATTTATGACTTGAAAAAATGTCAACACTTAATTAATAGTTTTTAAAACATTTATTTACTTAAACATGATATAATTATATCATAATTTCATTTATAATATGACTAAATTTTATTTATACTTTCATGGGTGAGGTTACTATTCATTTGGTAGGTTTACTATTCATAAGGGTCATATTACTATTCCTATGTTCAAGTTACTATTTCTTCAATATTGGTTCCCTAACCTCTAGTAATACTTCTTATTTCATTAATTATTCATTTATAAAGATTTTATTATGGTATCTAGGAGATTTTATGTTATTTATACTATATGAAATTACTATAAAAGTAAGAAATTCCATTGTAAAAAGACTAGGTCGTTACATTCTTCCCCCCATTTGAATTTTTCCCTTGAAATTTAATTTTACAAAAAAACGTGAGGGTACTTCTCCTTCATCACCTCCTCTAGTTCCCAAGTTGCTTCTTCATACTTATGGTTCCTCCAAAATACTTTGACAAGGTGAGTTGTCTTATTGTGTAAATCCTTATCTCTCTGATCTAGAATCTTTACTAGCTACTCCTCATAAGAGAGATTGTCATCCATCTTTACTACCTCTGAGTTTAGTAAATGTGAGGGACTGGTAGATACATAGAACACATCATGAAATTGATTAATATTTGGTGGAAGTGAAATCCTATAGGCTAGAGCTCCTATGTGATCAAGGATATCAAAGGGGTTAATGTACCTTGAGATTAGCTTCCCTTTCTTTCCAAACTACATGACCCTCTTCTGTTGTGGTGTTAGAAGGAATATTTTATCTACAATGTTGAACTTCAAGTCCCTTTGATGGTTTCCATCATGGTTCTTTTGCCGACTCTAATCATCTTTGATATGTTTTAGGGTGACTTGAACATTATTTGTCATCTCTTTCACAAGATTTGTTCAATGTAGATTTCTTTCACCAACTTTATCTCAATAGGTTGGAGTTATACGTCTCTTTACATAAAGATCTTCATATGGATCCATCTGAATACTCAAGTAGAAATTTTATTGTATGAGAAATCAACCAATGGGATGTGTTGATCACATTAACCTCTGAATTCTAAAGAGTAGGCTCTTATCATATCTTCAAGCTTCTGAATAGTCATTTTAATTTTCCATAAGTTTGGGGGTGATAGGCTCTACTAAAAATATAATTCAGTACTCAAATCATGTTGAAGACTCCTCCGGAATTTAGATGTGAACCTAGGATCATGATCAAAGAAAATAAAGAGTGGAACTCCATGCAGTCTCACCACTTATTTTACATATACCTTTGAAAGTTTTTCAAGTGAGAGATCTTCCCAAGTAGTGATAAAGTTGGTAGTCTTGGTGAGTCAATCCACCACAACACATATCACATTATTTTCTTTGGATGTCTTCGAGAGACCCGTGACGAAGTCCATGGTGACATTATCCCATTTCCACATAGGTATAGAAAAGGGTTTAATCATACCTTTATACTTTTGTCACTCTACTTTAACTTGATGACATATAAAGCACCTTAAGATATACTCATCAATCTACTTCTTCATGTTGTTCCACCAGAAGTGTTATAAGAGATCACAATACATCTTGGTACTCATAGGATGGGTAGAGAAAGTTGAGGTATGTGCAGTGTCTAGTAGATCCTTTTTATCCTAAGTGATGAAGGCCGTAAAGACCCAAAATTTCCATGTAATTTTTTTTAAATAAATGGGAATTTTACGAGTCCGTGAAAATTGATGGCGTGTGATTCCAAGGCCCGAAGTGTTCGGAATGAATTTCTGAAATTTTTTTCGGGTATGTTCAGTAAATGTGCGAGCGGGTTTTTTCTAAATTTTGAACCAGTGCTCAGAATTGAAATCTGAGGGCACCGTTTAACTCACAGTGCCAGTATTCGCTAAAGGAGACTTTCACCTCGACGGTAGTGGGTCGAGAGGTTATTGTGGTGGGGACCCCTGACCCCTATTAATGGGGGGAGAGGAAACCTCTCAACCCCCTCTTTAATGTGGAGAAGCCTCTTGAGCTTACTCCACATTAATGATGCCAACACACCTCATTAATTGTGCCAACTTAGTTAATTGGATTACCCCCTTTTTTTTAAATTAAGTAACAACGTTGTTGGAATTTATTAAGGTTCCTAATAAATGAATCTTCATAAATTCCAACAATCGTTACCTACCTTCCCCCTCTCCTATATATATGGATCTTGGGAGGAGGATTTGGGATATCTTCACCAAGCGACGAAGTGTTGGTAAAGTGATGCGATGACCAACACTTTGAGGATTATGCTATCCAATGAAGAACACATTCTCCAGTGAGGAACGCTCTGCCAATGAAGAACACCGATATCCTTTGACCTTCTTCCTTGGGACTTCTTCCGATGTGGTACGTCCTCACCTATAGAGAATCAAAAATCGTACTACCTTCTTACGCCAACGCCATCAAGAGAACGAGGTAGGGGTTTTAATTTGTGTATGATTATTTTCCCAAGTACTTCCTTTCTTTAAAACGAAGAACGCAGATGTTTTCTTTTGTGGGTGGGAAACAATCATTGCGGGAGATTTTGACGTTCTTGTTTACGATGAGCCTCTTGCTACCACCCTAATGCGGAGAGTGCGAGCCAAACTAACATGGACCATCCTCTCTGTAATCCTTGTGTTGATTTGCAGTGTTCTTCGAAATGGAGGAAGATGACGAAGGTGACGAAGGCGACGAATGCAACGAAGGCAAAGACACCACCACCCGTGACCTCTGCAAACCGCGCCACCCCTGTGGTGCTCCGACCTTCCAGCCGAACTGGATCTATGCCGCAGCCGGCCAAACCGGCCCCTGGCTGTGCCACATCCTGGTCATGCCATCTGTCGGCTGAACTGGCCCCCGTCCACCTCGGCCTCTCGACTGAGATGCCCTGGTCGTGCCACCCGCCGGTCTAGCCACCCAGCCACTTCGGCCTTCCGGCCGAACCAGCCCTGGTCGCACCATCCGCCGGCCGAACTGGCCCCGTCCGTGCCACCCCGGCCTTCGAGCCAAGCCTCCCCGAGCCGCGCCCCCACGGCTCTTCGAGCCGAGCTGCCCACATGGCGCCCTCCGGGCCGAACCGCCCTCGTGCCGACCCGCGGCCAGTCTGCGCCCTCCTGACTCCCTGTGGCCCCTCGTAGCCTGCTGGGCTAGGGCCAATGGTCTAGACCAAACCAAAAGGGCTATCCCGCCCAATGGGCCAGGCCAGACCCAACGGGTCAGGTCGGGTCGACCCGAACCGGACCCGGGCCCACTACGACCTATTTTACTTCTTTTGGCCATAACATTGGCACCGGTCGTCCGTTTGACGAATAGTCAACGGCACTGGGAATATTGGAACATGAAGGTCCCTTTATGTATACCCCAATGGAGTTTCGAGTATAGTTGAGATACATCCAGGTTGGATCGTGCATGAATCTAACCGATCCCCTGGGACTGAAAGACTAATAACTTACATATCGGGCATCCGATTGATGCGTCGGTTGTTGCGTTGATACCCCCTTGATGTGGAGGTCTTTTGAGATACTTCTTTATGAGAATTTGTGATAGTTGAAGTATCTAACAATAGCTCATGGAGAGGATCCTCACGGAGATGAGTGAGCATAGTGCAGAGGCCTAGTAGCTAGCTGAGACCTGACTACTGCTAACCGTTTGACTCGAAGTGACTTTACTAGCCTAGTGGGGAGCACCTTGGTGTCACAACAGACCCACAATGGGGAGAGTCTTGGTGTCACCGTAGACCCATGATACATGATAGGAGGAGTACCACAATAGGCTACGAGGGGGAGTGCACTTGGTGATGCGGCAGACCCATAGTGGGGAGCACCTTTGTGTGACGCGAGAGACCCATGGTACTCGACAGGAGAAGTACCCCGCTAGTCCAAGGTTAGTGGGAAGCGTGCTTGGTGTCACGGCAGGCCCGTTATACTCGATAGAGGAGGATTTCTCCAGCATCTAAGGTTTCGATAGTGTTATTGGGGATGTTACTTGATACTACCCCTAAAATAAAATCTTGGTTTGAGCCGAGTCAGTTTTTCTGTGTTTTCCTCATGATTAAGATGAATTACTTGATAACTTAGGTATATATATGGGCATATACCTAAGTAAGGCTATATGATGATTTCATACTTTTTGATTTATCCTTGGTGGATTTTTGTGAGACCTTGAGGATCTTGGGGTCCCTACTAAGTATCGTTATACTCACCCCTGCATGGGCTATGCCCGCACCTTGTTGTGTTGGATGCAGATGACAGACAATGCTGACTGAGGCTGAGAGTACCAAGACTAGACAGTTCCTGGAGGTGGACCATACGGTGTGTTGGTATGCAGAGGAGACGGATAGACATGGAGTGCTGAGGAGGTGATCTGTACCTACCCTTCAGGTAGGAACCCGGAGGACGACCCGGTAGCTATCTTTCTCTTTCTTTAGTTGTATTGAATTTCAGTTGTACATGTACTTTCCAGTTGGGCTTGTATTTTGTCCCTTTTTACTTATTGTACTCACTTTTTTACTATACAGTTGACTTGTTTCCATATCTTATTGTGTGTTTGGTTGCGTGAGATTACAGGTTATAAAGGAAACGCCTTCCCAGTTTTAGGAAATTTTCCTTTAGTGCTAGTCGCTAGCCTCTAGCCTATGGAAGGTGGGCTTGGGGTAGTCATGGCACGGGCCCCGGGGGATGGGTCATGACAAAATTGGTATAAAAAGAGTTGGTTCTACTACAGAACTTAGGACTCGTATATTTTCTGTGAAGCAATAGTGTTAAGTGTAGTGAGTGCGGTTTTCAGTTCAGGGAGTCTAGTTTTGGTGCGGCGACCGATGTATCCATACACTAGGACCCTAACTTATGATTTCCGACTTAGTGCACGAAAACAATGATTACGTGTGTGTTTTTAAAAGTTGTCTTTAAGTCAACTCACAAGGTATAACCTTTTTAACCGTAGCGCACCTGTTTCTTTTCAGGATGCCTCCACATAGATATCCAGTTAGTGTTCTGAGATTTTTACGCACCGATAGCCCACCGAGCGATGAGGTTTTGGTGTAGGGCCATTTTCTAGTGGAAACACCAGCGGAGACACCAACGGTACAACTCCCCATTGGGCCACCGATGCCACCAGACCCAGTAGCAAATGATGCACACCACTTGAGTGCGTTTCACGAGTTTCAGCGCCAGAGGAAACCCAGGTTCAGGGGAGAGACAGACCCACAAGCGGCTGAGGATTGGATAGAGGCCGTGGTGAGAGTTTTACGACTGATAGGGACACCAGCAGACCTCATGGTGATTCTTGCTTCCAACCTTCTACAGGTAGCAGTGGGAAGATGGTGGAGCTTGATGCTCTAGTTCCATGACGAGGTGACGCTTCTCTGGGCACTCTTTGAGAGCCTGTTTCAAGTGGAGTTTGTTCCAGCGACTCTTTGAACAGTGTGTATTCAGGAGATACTTCATCTGCATCAGGGAAACATGACTGTGGCCCAGTACTCAGTGAGGTTCACTAACCTCTCATGCTACTCCACAGATATAGTGCGAGACCCATCCTTTAGGGCCCGGACCTTCGAGCAGGGGCTCAGGCAGGAGATCAGGGCTTTGGTGATCTCACTCAGCATCCCGACGCAGGCAGCGGTGTTAGAGAGAGCCCTCTTGATGGAGAGTTTCCTTGCTGAGCAGTCACTACCAACAAGACCCACTACCATTCATCATGTAGTGGATTCTTCTGCAGCTGGCAACAGACAGTCATCACAGAGGTCCAAGAGAACCAGAACTAAAGATGGACAACCGTATGACTCGATATCAATTGTGCAGAGCACCTGAGGCGAAGAAAGATATGCCAGGAGCGGGCAGTGTTTCTCATGTGGCGGGCAGGGTCACATGGCTCGTGACTGTCTGAACCGTCGTACGGATGATCAACAGATGGTCAAAGGACTGCCCAGGTAGAGACAGAGGTTCAATCGAGGTGGTCTTCAGGGAGTAGGTGGATATGGAAGAGGAGCTGGTTATGCAGCTGGTGGTGGGAGACGTTTCAAGATGTTACCACCACCACCACCAAGAGATCCACCCCGACCACAGAGAGCAGGTGGACAAGGGAGAGCTCAGCTCCAGGAAGCTGAGGCCTACGATCAGGGTGCTCTGGAGATGATTTGAGGTACGATTTGTGTCTACTCCATCATAGTTGTAGTAATTATAGACACAGGTGAAATTCATTATTTCATTTCCACTACCCTCATTCAGTGCTCGGAGATTCCGACGGAGCCGTTGGCTCGATCCTTACAGATAGTGATTCCTACAGGAGCAGATTCAACAATTACACACTGGTGTCGGTAGTGTGAGCTTACTATAGGAGGTGAGAGCTTCGGCTAGGATCTCCTAGTAGTGGCATCGAGGCCTTACAACTTCATCTTCGGTATGGACTGGTTATCTACAGTCAATGCTCAGATAGACTGTATTAGGCATAAAGTGCGGTGTGTCCACACGAATGGGACCAGGTTTACCATCACTAGAGAGTGCAGCCGATCACTCATCAGTTGGCTAGCCTTACCCTTAGAGCTGTTGATGTGGAGAGTCCGAGTTATCCTATAGTGGTGGACCAGTACATAGATGTTTTCCCTAATGACGTCCTAGGTCTACCTCCTTATAGAGAGGTGGACTTTTACATTGGCTTGTACCCTGGGATGGCACCTATATCTACACCAGCATATCGGGTGGCTCCCAGGGATCTTCTTGAGCTGCGAGTACAGAAGGAGGACCTACAGGGAAGGGATTCATCTAGCCTAGTGTTTCACCCTGGGCAACCCCGATTCTATTCGCCAAGAAGGCAGATGGGAGCTTGAGGCTTTGTGTCGATTATCGGTGGATGAACCAGGTGACCGTGCAGAACAAGTACCCACTCCTGAGGATTGACAACCTCTGTGATCAGCTAAAGGGAGAATGGTGGTTCTCAAAGATATACCTCAGATCATGCTATCACCAGCTCAGAGTGCGAGATGAGGATGTGCAGAAGACGACCTTCATGTGTCGGTATGGCCACTACGAGTTCTTGGTTATGCCTTTCAGCATGACCAACACTCCAGCAGTGTTCATGGGACTCATGAATAGGATCTTTCAGTCGTACCTCGATCGCTTCATGGTATTCGTCATCGACGACATTCTATTCTACTCAGCCACTGAGGAGGAGCAAGCCTATCATTTGCGGGTAGTATTGGACACACTTCGAGAGCACTAGATTTATGGTAAGCTCTCAAAGTGCCAGTTCTAGATCTGAGAGGTTCAATTCCTGGGACATGTCATATCGGAGGCTAGAGTTGCAGTAGATCCAGCGAAGATTGAGGTGGTACTTTCTTGGGATCCACCCAGGAGTGTGACGGAAGTACAAAGTTTCTTGGGGTTGGCTGGATATTACCATAGGTTTGTTCCAGACTTCTCCAGAGTTGCATCACCACTATCAGCATTGATGAAGAAGGGGAAACCCTTCGTGTGGTCGGAGAGATGCCAGCAGAGCTTTCAGGAGCTGAGGTAGAGGCTGACTAGTACCCCTATATTGAGGCTTCCAGTGGAGGGCGTAGGGTACATAGTTTACTACGACGCATCAGGGACCAGACTCGGATGTGTCCTAATGCAGGAGTGAGCAGTGATTGCTTATGGTTCTCAACAAATGAGATAACATGAGAAGAACTACGCTACTCATGACCTAGAGTTAGCATCATCGGTCTTCGGCTTGAAGATGTGGCAACACTATCTGATGGGAGAACGTTTTACCGTGTACTTTGATCACAAGAGTCTCAGGTATATCTTCTCTCAGAAGGACCTAAACCCGAGACAATGAAGTTGGCTTGAGTTCCTCTAGGACTATAACTTTGAGATAGTAAATACTCTTGGGAAGGGGAATGTTGTTGCAGATGCACTCAGCAGAAGGATTGCTATACAGCTGCTAGGAGAGGTGACAGAGCATCTATCCGCTTTGCAGATATCATTTGTGGATAAAGACAGATCAACCTTTCTATAGTCTCTTACATTCACTCCTCCACTCCTTCAGTGAGTCAAGGAGGCGTATTTTGGGGATACTAACTGTGAGGCTCGACGTGATCAGATATCCATAGGATAGACACCTATTGGATTTTCTGAAGGTGGGGAGCACATCATCATCTTCAGAGGACGTACCATGGTACTAGTGTCACTTCAGGAGGAAGTGTTGAGGGAGTTCCACACATCCCCTCTAGCAGTACATCCAGGAGTGGCGAATATGTATCAGGACCTCCGATGACAACACTGGTGGCTGGTAATGAAGAAAGTAGTCGCAGAGTTTGTCTCTCGATGCCTCAATTTTCAGCAAGTGAAGGCAGAGCATCAGGTACCAGCAAGCTTGGTTCAGCCCTTAGAGGTACCAGAGTGGAAGTGGGATGGGATATCCATGGACTTCATGACAGGAATTCCACGTACATCCAAAGGTCATGACTCGATTAGGGTGATCATCGACCAACTCACCAAGTCAGCCCACTTCCTACCGATCCACTACGGGAAAAATCAATATTTGTGACGGGTTATTTGCGACGGGATTTCGTCTCCCGTCACAAATACTTTGGCGCTACTTTCACGCCAAACCGCACGAATAGTATTTGCGACGGGGAGATGTCTCCCGTCGCAAATAGTTTGGCGCGACTTGCATGCCAAACCACGCGGCTTGCGCACCAAACCGTGCAAGAGTATTTGCGACGGTACCCGTCACAAATACCCGGTAGTGGTTAATAGATTTTTGCGACGGGATGTCATCCTGTCGCAAAAAGAGTGTCGGTAGGAACTATTTGTAATGGGACCCATCATAAATACTCTTTTAACCGCCGACTGTAATTAATGCGGGTGAAGGTATTTGCGACGGGCCCGTCGCAAAAGCCCGGTGGTGATAAATACCATTTGCAACGGGAAAAGATGCCCGTCACAAATAGTATGGCGGCAGGTGGTATTTGCGATAGGTCCCTTCGCAAATACCCTTTTAACTGCAGACCATAATTAATGCGGGTGAGGGTATTTGCGATGGGGCCCATCGCAAATACCACTATTAGCGACGGGAAACCTGTCGCAATTAATCTAACCTATATATACCCCCACCCGTTTTTTTTCAAATCACTCTCATCTTCCTCTCTTTCTCTCTTCATTTTCTAATTTTAAGGGAAAAATTTCTTTTAGTTGAAGTTTTTTATACGAGAGAAATTGGAGGGCGTCAATACCTTCAGAATATCAAAGTTTAAGGTATTTATATTTTATTTTTTTATATTTATTTTATTTTTTTATATTTATTTTAATTGTTGTTTATTAGTTCTAATTAAATTAGATTTAAATTGATTGTAATTTATATTTATTTTTAGTAAGAAATTGATATTGTTAGTGATAATTATAAATAATTATTGTTAATTTGCAATAATTAGAGATTATTATAGATAATTAGCGGAATTTAGTTATAATTATGGATAATTAGTAATAATTAGATATAATTAGTAATAATTAGTAATAATTAGATATAATTCGTAATAATTAGATATAATTAGTAATAATTAGTAATAATTAGTAATAATTAGTAATAATTAGTAATAATTAGTAATAATTAGTAATAATTTGTAATAATTAGTAAAAATTAGTAATAATTTGTAATAAGTAGTAATAATTAGTAATAATTAGTAATAATTAGTAATAATTAGTAATAATTAGTAATAATTAGAAATATTTAGTAATATTTAGTAATAATTAGTAATAATTAGTTATAATTAGTAATAATTAGTAATAATTAGTAATAATTAGTAACAATTAGTAATAATTATGAATAATTAGGAATAACTTGGAATAATTTGGAATAATTTGGAATAATTAGGAATAATTAGGAATAATACCAATAATTAGCAATAATTAGCAATAATTAGCACTAATTAGAAATAATTAGCACTAATTAGCAATAATTAGCACTAATTAGCACTAATTAGCACTAATAAAAAAATTATATTATCAATATTTATTAAAAAAACAATATTAATATTATTAAAATAAAAAAAATTATAAAATATTAAAATTATCAATATTCGCAACATGATTTTCTTTATTCTTAACACATTCAAATCTCAAAGGGTTGCCAATTATCAGGTCATGTGCAATAAAAAGTTTTTGCCAGCCATGTCCAATGTAAACTCTATAATTGTCCTTGCTTAGTTGATCACCGTGCAAGTAGCGTTGCAATAGGACAACCCAAGTCATGCCCTTATCATCTATAAAAATTATCTCACATGACCCTTTACATAGACCATTCTTCCTTGAAAATTTAAGGGAATGATACTGATTCCCATTAAATTTGTAAGGAATAATTATCTATGTAAAGGGAGCGAGATGATTCTTAGAGATGAGAACGAAATTACTTTGGTCGTCTTATTACAACACTACTTGTGAGGTGATCAACCATGCAAGGACAATTATAGAGTTTACATTGGACATGGTTGACACAAACTTTTTATTGTGCATGACCTAACAATTGGAGACCCTTTGATATTTGAACATGTTAAGAATAGAGCAAAGCCTATTGTGAATATTGATAATTTTAATATTTTATAAAAATTTTATTATTTTAATAATGTTAATATTGTTTTTTCATAAATATTGATAGTATAATTTTTTATTAGTAACAATTAGTAAATGAAATCTGATTGGATAATGAAGGGAAAATTTGTAATCATCTCCACAAAGATGATTACCAAATTTCCTTTCAATATTCAAGCAATTTTCATTTTGCTAAGTATTTCTAAGTATTTCTAAATTAGTAATAAATTGTAATAATTTGTAATAATTAGTAATAAATTGTAATAATTAGTAATAAATTGTAATAATTAATATTAAATTTTAAGAATTAGTAATAATTAGTAAACGAAATCTGCTTGGATAATGAAGGGAAAATTTGTAATCATCTCTACAATGATGATTACCAAATTTCCTTTTATTATTCAAGAAGTTTTCATTTTAATAAGTATTTCTAACTATTGCTAAATTAGTAATAAATTGTAATAATTAGTAATAATTTGTAATAATTTGTATTAATTAGTAATAATTTGTAATAAATAGTAATAATTAGTAATAATTAGTAATAATTAGCAATAAATTGTAATAATTAACAGTAAATTGTAATAATTAGCAATATATAGGAATAAATAGGAATATATAAGAATAAATATGAATAAATAGTAATAATTAGTTAGGAATGGTTAGGAACAGTTAGGAAGAAATTTTAATAAATTTTAATAAATTTAAAGAACTTGGCACAATTTCCAGTGGATTGACAACACTCCTTTTGCTCGATGAATTTTCTCTTTTAAACTCTCACTGACTCAAAACATTATAAAAAATGTGATGCTACATAGACATATTCAATCTTGTATGCATGCGATTGGATATGCATTCGTAGGATCATATTCTTTATAATGTTTTCAGGTGGTGACAGTTGGAAGAAGATGATTCATCGACGAAAAGGGGGCTATTTTGTCCGAAGGCTTGTTTACTTGCATCTTTCTCACACTAAAATCAGAATGAAGAATCTGGTCGGAGGTACACATATTCATTCTCGTGCATATGAGAATGAATATGTGTACCTCCGACGAGATTATTCATTCTGATTTCAGTGTGAGAAAGATGCAAGTAAATGAGGTGTCAGACAAAAGAGTACCCGTCAATCCACTAGAAATTGTGTCGCCCTTAATTAATGGTGATTATTAATAAGTAGTTGTAATTATTTATCTTCTTTTTGGAGATAGTGTTTTTATATTTTCAAATTATTCAAAAACAGTGATGATTTTATATTTTATGTAGAAAAATATGGAACAAGGAATTCAACATCAATCATTATTAGATGATCGCGCTTGGATTAATCAGTGTAGAAATCCAAATGGTTCTGGTTTAAATCATGTATATATTTAGGGTGTTGAAGTTTTATTAGCATTTTCATCATAAAACCCATAATATGTTTTAGAAGGCACAATTATGTGTCCTTGTAAAAAATATGCTCTGAGAATGTTTGACACAATTGACAACGTTGGGGGACATATCTTGCGGTTTGTTTTTTAACCAGATTATGTTTTTTGGTATCAACATGGTGAACGCAGTTCCAGAGAAGATCCCAATAACTTGATTCCAGATCCATCATGGTTTTAAAATTTAGTACATGATGTTGCAGGTCCACCTGTGCAACAAACTGAAACTCACGATGATATTGATTTAACTCCTGAGTTGGCACCATTCAAATTTTATGAGTTGTTGAGGTCTGCTGAGGATGAATTATATCCTGGTTGCAAGATAAGAAAATTATAAGTGGTTGCAAAATTTATGGCTATTAAATCAGATAATGCAATGTCAAAAAACTATTTTTATCAGATATTGTCTTTGATTAAAATAGTGTTACCTGAAGGAAATGTGTTGCCTGCAAATTACTATGAGAGCAAGAGGCTGGTTTGTAATCTGGGCCTTAGTTATCAGAATATTCATGCATGTCCAAATGATTTCATCTTATATTCTGGTGAAAATGAGTCCTTGGAGAGTTTTCCCACATGTGGACAATCGAGGTAAAAAAATCTCAACCAGGGAAGTCTAGATCTATTCTAGTAAAATAGTTGAGATATTTCCCCCTTACACCCAGGTTGAAACGTTTATTTATGTCTCAGAATATAGTGTCAATGATTCCATGGCACAAAACCTAGATTTTAACTGATAGAAGATTGAATCATCCATCTTATGGCGATTCATGGAAACATTTTGACCGTCTGCATCCAACTTTTGCTATAGAATCCTGAAACGTGCGATTGGGTCTTTCTACTGACGGTTTCTATCCGTTTGGTTCTTATGGTAGTCAGTATTCAAGTTGGTCTGTCTTTATAACTCTGTACAATTTTTCTCCATGGTTGTTGATGAAGGAGCCTTATATCTTTTTGACTCTATTAATCCCAGGACATCTGAAAAATAATATTGATGTTTATTTGAAACCATTTATTGATGAGTTAAATATATTGTGGAGTGATGGTGTTAATGCATATGATGTTGTTGCAAAACAAAATTTCATATTAAAAGATGCATTGATGTGGACGATTAGTTACTTTCCGGCATATGACATGTTATCTGGTTGGGGTACACATGGTCATAAATCATGTCCTTGCTGTATGAAAGACAACAAATCCTTTATGATCATCAATGGAAAATAACCTTGTTATTTTGATTGTCACTGTATATTTCTTCCAACCGATCATCCTTTTCGGAGGAACAAATATCATTTCAGAAAATGTACAATTGAAAGGGATGAACCTCCAAAGATGATATCAGGTACAGAGTTAAAATCAATTGTATTTTAATTACCTCCCATCACATTTGGACCAATAGTAAACCAATAGAAAATTCATGGCTTTGGGAAAGAACATAATTGGATAAAACGAAGAATTTTTTGGGATCTTCTATATTGTTCTAATTTGTTGGTCTGCCACATGTTGGATGTTATGCATATTGAGAAGAACTATTTTGATAATTTATTTCATACAGTTTTGGATACACCAGGTACAACCAAAGATACTGTAAAGGCACGATTAGATCTTTCCCAAATTTGCAGGCGACCGGAACTTGAACTATTTGAAAATGTTAGATCACAATGGTTAATGAAGCCAAAAGCAGCTTATACACTATCCAAAGAGAGTCTCTTACTATTTTGTCAGTGGATTGTATATTTGATACTTCCAGATGGCTATGCTTCCAATTTGGACAGATGTGTTAAGAATAGTTATATTACTAGATTAAAAAGTCTTGATTTTCATGTTATAATGGAAAGACTAATGCCGATTGTATTTATAGGTTTGTTGAAATCTATGATTTTTGATTCGATAACAGACATATCATATTTTTTTCGAGACATTTGTGATGCGATAATAGACTAAGATGCGCTAAGAAAACTGGAAGAATATATTTATGTAATTATATGTAAGCTGGAAAAAATATTCCCGCCGGATTTCTTTGACTCAATGGAACATATGATATTAAATTTTCCACATGAAGCTAAATGTAGAGGTCCATTACAGTTTCGATGGATGTACCCATTCGAGAGATGCATGCATAAATTGAAGAAAAAAGTACTTAACAAAGCATCAGTTGAAGGATCAATTGTTGAAGCTTATTTGCAAGATGAAATTTCTTTTTTTTTGCTCTCATTATTTTGAATCTCAATATCCCTCAAAACACAATAGCATGGGATGAAATTAGGGGAATGTTAATGAAGAAATGGAAAATCAATTAACAGTTTTTAATCAGCCAAATCTTGGTTTTGGTGGAGTTCATGAATGATGTCTTTCAGATGATGAACATCCTAATGCTCATACACATGTTCTTCTCAAATGTGAAGAAATGACATCATTTGTCCTGTGAGTGATTGTATGACTTATTCTATAATTTATGTTACAGTATTTTAACTGATTTTATTTGTAGGTTATATGATAATCATATCAAGAAAAAACTTCCAAAATTACAGCAGCTGCTCTTGAAGAACGCTGACAAAAAAAAATTTCTCAATGGTTTCAAAAACCAGTAACATAAATTATTTATGGTTTAATATCAATTCTGTTTATTATTTATTATATTGATAATTGTTTTAAGAAAATTTAGGTGTCTCAATATACTGATAAAATTGATAAGCGACTATATATATCGAGTAACCCACCATCAAAAATGGTTAAATCTTATAATTCATATGTGGTGAATGGTTTTAGATTTTATACACATGCATACGGGGAATCAAAGAAAAACAATGAACAATGGAGTTTGCTTGAGAGGATCACATCACAGAGAAACTGAAGTTGACTTTTATGGCATTTTGGATGAAATTATTGAGCTGTGTAATCTAGGAAAAAATTACATAACAATGTTTAAATGTTAGTAGTTGGATACTAAGAGAGGCTTGCATGTTCATCTGACTCATGGAATCGTCGATATTAAATATAAAAGTCTTCTTGTAGTAAATGAACCATTTTTACTGGCTCAACAGGCACATCAAATTTATTATGCAAAGTACTGTGATACTTCAAGAGACTTGAGAGATTGGTGGAGCATAATAAAAATGAAATCTCAGGAAAATTAGTTTACTCAAACTGAATGTGGTTCTGCTTAAGTGGAAGGAATTGAAATTTTTCAAGAGATTGCTCAAAATCCATCTGATTCAAAAAGAGATGTGAATATCGATGATGACACCCCTCAATTAAGGATCGATGGTGATGAAGATGTTAATGATGTTACAAATGAATTTGAAATGAAAAGAGATGATGAAAATGAAACTCATATTGATATTGATGATGCTGAGGAGGAAGATGAAGACATTGACATTGCCAACTATGGAGAAGAGGATGAAGATGAACATTGACACAGTTAAATTCTGGTTATAATCACAACTAATATATATCTATATTAAATAGATATTTTCAACTATCTGCTAACAATAATCATTTTGTGTTTCAGATGGACTCTGATATATTCCACGAGTTGCAGGAGGCTGACCTACCGTTGGATGAGGGAGATTTTGGATCATCTGACCCTCAGCCTACTGGCGGTTCAAGGGGTACGTGGAGGGGGCAGGGTCTAGCATGACTGATGATTCTTGACCCTATCCTTGAGCGATGTCCACATCTTGGTTTCGATCCACACACACGGAGTTATGGTAACATGTATATTTTAGTTAGCTTTCATTAATTTATTTATATATATAATAATTGTTTGATTATTTATTCCTTTTTCACAGTTTTGTGCATGTAGCTATTGGACAGGGGAGTGCTATCTTGCGCAATTATTTTTCTCAGCCATGGATCACATTTGAAAAGATTCCTATTGATGTGTGACGCGACAGGTTCCATCATTGGCTGGTATGTAAATAAATAATATTTATTTTTAAATTTATTTTATTAATAAATTGATATTATAAATTATTTGTAGGGTTTATGGTATCCTATCGATGATAGCATGCGTGACGCTATCCACGCAACATGACATGTTTTTATGCGCGACCGTTTCCATCAGTTTTTTCAAAATTTGAGAAGGACATCCATTAAGAAAGAAGGAGTGACAGAATTTGATGAGTTGTGTAGAGATCACCGACTAGATTACATTTCATCTCACGTTTGGGATGGATTATGTTTACACTGGTTGGGTGGTGAATTTCAGAGGAGATCTTCAGTGGGACGGCAGAACCGGGGGAGACAGGAGGTCACACATCGAGCTGGTAGCCGTACATTTAGTTCGCATAGAGAGAATTTGGTAAGTAGATTTTTTAAATATTTTAAATAAAATTAAATATAAAAAGTTTATTTTATATTTATGTAGGTAGTCGAGCATCCCGATATTACAGAGTTCGACATTTATCGGAGGATGTACAATGATCCAGCCACTGGATAGATTAGAGGTGATCGCCAGCGTTAGATTGTGGTTAGTATTATTTTTTCAGTTTGACAATTAACTGCATATAATATTTTCACAATTTTAAATTGAAATTGGAATTGAATGAGTCATATGAGGATGTGACCTCTCAGACACAGGCTGAGGGTCAGGACGAGACGACAGAGCAGACCGGTGCTCACCATTTCGATGAGGCGGCATGGATGCAGGTGACTCAGTATGGCTTTGAGAAGGGCCAAGTAGTTGGTATCAGCTCTCATTTGACTCTTGGCACTTATTATGGTACTTCTGCAATGTCGGGGTCCAGCTCGAGAGGAGCCCGTGGAGAGCCATCATCTTCTGGCTCACAGTATCAGGAGCAGTTGCTAACTCAGGCTGAGCTTATAGAGAGTTTGCAGAAGTAGCATGAAGAGATGAGTCAGCGACAGCATCAGCAGGAGCAGTATCACAAGGAGCAGATGCGTCGATGGTAGCAACATCAACAACATGAGGAGGAGATGCATCGATGGCAGCAAGAACAATACGAGTAGATGGAGTACATGCACCGTCTGACTCGTAGTTTATGGATGGAGTTTCCTCCACCATCTCCTTCAGCTCCTCCACCTCCTCCAGAAGACGACCCCCCCCCAATGATTTTTTTATGTTAAAAACATTTGAATTTAACATTATAATATGAATTATTTACATTTTCTATATTTTATATCAGTGAAAATATTACATAATTTAATTTATAATAATTTATTTTTATATATATATATTTTTGTGAATATTGAGAATTTTAATATTTTTTATTTTTTATTATTTTAATAATATTAATATTATTTTATTAAATATATTTTTTTAGTATTATATTTTTTAATGTTTGTTTATTTACTAATAATAATAATAATATTTTATGATTTTTTTATTTTTTTTCTGAATATTGAGAATTTTATTATTTTTTATTTTTTAATAATAGTAATATTATTTTTTCATTAATCGTAATTTTATTAAATTTATTTTTTTTAAATTAATTTATTATTTGTGACAGGACCTTTTGCGACGGGACCCATCGTAAATAGTCTAAATAAATATTTTTAAAAACATATTTGCGACGGGACTACTTACCCGTCGCAAATACTTTGTTGCGATGGGCCCATCGCAGAACGTTTTATATATATATATATATTTTGTGACGGGACGGAGGGCCCGTCACTAAAAACTATTTAAGATGGGCCCATCGCGAAAACGTTTATGTATATATAATGCATATAATTGTAGAATTATTTGCGACGGTGATGTTTCCCATTGTAAATACCATTATTTGCGATGGGCCCATCACAAATAATTGTATTTCTGATAGTTTTTTCTGCAATGGGCTATTTGCGACGGGGCCCCGTCGCTAAAGCTTATTTGTGATGGGATTCCGTCACAAATAAACCATTACAAATACCAAGAATTCCAGTAGTGATCAGAGATCAGGGTTTAGTAGAGAGCTTGGGATGCCTCTATGTGTAAGAGATTGTGTGGCTACATGGAGTACCCACGACGATTGTCTCTGATCATGATGCATGATTTACTTCCCGGTTATGAAAGAGGTTGTAAGAGGCTTTCGGGACGCAGCTTTGTTTGAGCATTGCGTTCCATCCTCAGATGGATGGCCAGACTGAGCAGACCATTCAGACCCTCGAGTAAATGATGCATGCTTGTGTCCTTGACTTCGGTCTCTTCTGGGAGGATCACATACCTTTGGTGGAGTTTTCATATAATAAAACCTATCACACCACCATAGGGATGGCACCTTTTGAGGCATTGTACGGGTGACCTTGCAGATCATCTTTGTGCTGGACTGACCCAAGGGAGTTAGCACTCATCGGGCCAGAGATGGTATGGGCTACCACAGAGAAGGTGCAGATCATCCAGAAGTGGATGAAGACTTCACAGAGAAGGCAGATGTCGTATGATGATAGGAGACAGAGACCTCTAGAGTTTGAGGATAGCAACCAAGTCTTTCTACAGGTCTCCTCCCGATGAGGTCTATGGATATTTGGTTGAGGAGGCAAGTTATCTCTGAGGTTCACTGGACCTTTCCAGGTCCTCAGCAGAGTTGGAAAGGTGGCATACCGCTTAGGTCTTCTACCTCAGTTGCACCAGGTGCACGACTTCTTCCATGTAACACAGCTGAGGAGATATGTGCAAGACCATTCTCACATCATCGACCATGGAGAGCTGGATGTCGACGATGGGGAGACTTTTACGGAGGTTCCAGTAGAGACTGAGGATCGACAGGAGCCGATCCTTCATGGACGCTCGATACCTCTGGTGCACATTTAATGGCAGCACAGGAACCTCTAGGAGAGAACTTGGGAGCGGGAGGCTTAGATGCATGCTCAGTACTCCCACTTGTTTACCTATTTTGAGTTGTGGATTACGGGGACGTAGAGCCCTGAGGTGGGGAGAATGTAAAGACCCGGAATTTCCATGTAATTTTTTTAAAATAAATGGGAATTTTACGAGTCCGTGAAAATTCACGGCGTGTGATTCCAAGGCCCAGAGTTCCCAGAATGAATTTATGAAATTTTGTTCGGATATGTTCAGTAAATGTGATAGCGGATTTTTCGAACTTTTGAACTGGTGCTCGAAATTGAAATCTGAGAGCACCGTTGAACTCGTAGTACCGGTATTTGCTTAAGGAGACTTTCATCTCGACAATAGTGGGTCGAAAGTGAAAGATAGTTTTTGGATTTTTCGTGAATAAAAATAAATTTGTGTAACTTTATTTTTATTTTTATTTTGTTAAAAAATCCATGAAGAGGTTAGAAGTGGGGACCACCAGACCTTAACCTCCCATGAGAGGTTATGGTGGTGGGGACCACCACACTTTAACCTCCCATGAGAGGTTATTGAAGTGGGGACCACCTAACCCCTATTAATGGGGGGATAGGAAACCTCTCAACCCCCTCTTTAATGTGGAGGAGCCTCTTTAGCTTCCTCCACATTAATGATGCCAACACACCTCATTAATTGTGCCAACTTAGTTAATCGTCTTACCCCTTTTTTTTAAATTAAGTAACAGTGTCGTTGGAATTTAGGAAGGTTCCTAATAAATGAACTGTCATATATTCTAACGATCATTACCTACCTCCTCCCTCTCCTATATATATGGATCTTGGGAGGAGGATTTGGGACGACTTCACCAAGAGACGAAGCACTGGTAAAGTGACGCGACGCCCAACACTTGGTGGATTATGCTCTCCAACGAAGAACGCGTTCTCCAGCGAAGAATGCTCCACCAACGAAGAATTTTGACCTCCTTCGACCTTCTTCCTCGGGACTTCTTCCGATGTGGGACGTCCTTAACTACGACAAATCTATGATCGTACTACCTTCTTGCGCCAACGCCATCAAGCGAACAAGGTAGGGGTTTTAACTTGTGTATGATTATTTTTCCCAAGTTCTTCCTTTTTTAAAACGAAGAACGCGTATGTTTTCTTTTTCAGCGGGAAACAATCATTGTGGGAGGGTTTGAAATTCTTGTTTATGATGAGCTTCTTGCTACCACCCTAATGCGGAGAGTGAGGGCCAAACTAACATGGCATGTCCTCTCCATAATCCTTGCGTTGATTTGCGATGTTCTTCAAAATGGAGAAAGGCGACGAAGGTGATAAAGTCAACAACGCCTCCACCCACAGCCTCCACAACCCGCGCTGCCCCGCGGTGCTCCGACCTTCTGGCTGAACCAGATCTATGCCGCCACTGGCCAAACAGGCCCCCAGCCACCCCGGCCTCCTAGCCGAGCCGCCCGGGCCACGCCCCCCACCATCCGAGTCACCCGGCCGCTCCGGCCTCCCAGCTGAATTGGCCCCAGTCGTGAAATCTGCCGACCGAACCGGCCCCAACCACGCCACCACATCCTCCGAGTTACTCTGCCCCGAGCCGCGCCCCCGCGACCCTCCGAGTCGAACCGGCCCTGCGCCCTGGGCCGAGCTGCCCACGCGGCGCCCTCTGGGACGATCCACCCACGCGGCACCCTCCAGGCCGAACCACCCTCGTGCTGAACCATGGCCGGTCTGCTCCCTCATGGCTCTCTGTGGCCCCTCACAGCCTACTGAGCTGGGCCCAGTGGTTTGGGCCGAACCAAAAGTGTTATACCGGGCCCGAGCCCACTATGACCTATTTTACTTCCTTTGGCTATAAGTTTGGCACCGGTCATCTATTTGAGGAACCGTCAGTGGTGCTGGTAATCTTGGAGTGTGACGGTCCCTTTGGGTATAATCCACTGGAGTATGGGGTATAGTTGAGATACGGTCAGTTTGGATCGTGCATGAATCCAACTGGGCCCCTTAGACTAAAAGGATAATAACTCACTGACCGGGCGTCCGATTGATGCGACGTCTATTGCGTTGAGACCACCTTGACATGGAGGTTCTTTGAAATACTTATTTGTGGGATTTTGTGATAGCTGGAGTATCAACCAGTACCTCATGGAGAGGATCCTCCCTGAGATGAGCCAACGTAGTGTAGAGACTTAGTAGCTAGATGAGACCTGATGACAGCTGACCGTTTGACTCGGAGTGACTCTACTAGCCTAGTGGGGAGCACCTTTTTGTCATGTAAGACCCATAGTGTGGAGAGCCTTGGCGTCGCAGAAGACCCATGGTACTCGACAGGAGGAGTACCTCAGTAGGCTAAGAGAGGGAGCGCACTTGGTGACGCGACAGACCCACGGTGGGGAGCGCCTCTGTGTGACACGGAAGACCCACGGTACACGACAGGAGGAGTACCTTAGTAGTCCAAGGTTAGTGGGAAGCATGCTTGATGTCGTGGAAGGACCAATATACTTGATAGAGGAGGAGTTCTCCAGTAGCTGAGGTTTCGATAATGTGATTAGGGATGTTACTTAATACTACCCCTAGAATAAAATTCTGGTTTGAGCTGAGTCAGTTTTTCTATGTTTTTTTCATGATTGAGATAGATTACTTGATAAATTAGGTATATGTATGGGTATATACCTAAGTAAGGCTATCTGTTGATTTCATACTTTTTGGTTTATCCTTGGTGGATTTTTTGAGACCTTGAGGGTCTTGGGGTCCCTACTGAGTATCATTATACCCACCCCTGCACGGGCTATGCTCGCACCTTGTTGTGTTGGATGCAGAAAACAGACAACGCTAATTGAGGCTGAGGGTACCAGGACTGGATGGTTCCTGGAGGTAGACCATATGGCGTGTCGATACGCAGAGGAGATGAACAGACGTAGAGTGCTGAGGAGGAGATCTGTACCTACCCTTCAGGTAGGAACTCAGAGGAAGACCCAATAGTTGTCTTTCTATTTCTTCAGTTGTATTGAATTTTAGTTTTACTTGTACTTTCTAGATGGTCTGGTATTCAGAATGCTTTTTTACTTATTGTACTCACTTGATTACTATAAAATTGACTTGCTTCTATATCTTGTTTTTTTGGTTGCGTGATATTACAGGTTATAAAGGCCATGCCTTCCTAGTTTTAGGGAATATGCCTTTGGAGCTAGTCGATAGCCCCTAGCCTAAGGAAGGCAGGCTTGGGGTAGTCACGACATGGGCCTTGGGGTGATGGGTCGTGAAAAAGGCACATAGAGACTCATTCCAAACCAAATCACACCATCATCATCAATCTGGAACTCTTATAGATTCCCTTCCATTACTGCATTCACCTATTTTTAACTCCATATCATCCTTTTACACTTCATTAACCTTCTCTTGGATATATGGTTGTGAAATAATTTGGGAAAGGTGGGATATATTACCTACCATTATGATCTCAAAATCCATCCCTTTCATATCCATGAAGATAGGGCTTTTCTCAATCTGCAATGTGGATAAAGTAGTAGGTTATTTTATTCTAAGAGCATCATTTACCCTATTTTCCTTTCAAGGATGCTAGTGAATAGAGAAATTGTAGTATTTTATTATCTCTAACCATATCCTTTGAGACATAGTTTCGTTTGAATATATTCTTTAGGGTCTTATGATTGTTATATATATCACACTTCTCACCATAGAGGTAGTGTCGCCAGATATTCAAGGAAAAAATCACTACTGCTAGCTCCAGATCACGTGTTAGGCAGTTCTACTCATGAATCTTCAACTTCTATGAGGCTTAGGCTATCACATTATCATTTTTCATGAGTACACAACCCAATCCTTTCATTGAAGTATAACTATATATCACAAAACGTTCTCCAATTTTTGGTAATGTGAGTATAGGTGCAGTGATCAAACTCTTCTTTAGCTTCTTGATGCTTTCCTCACATTCTTCAATCCACACATACATTACCCCATTCCTTGTTAACTTAGTTAGTGGGATTGAAAATCATGAGAAATTTATCACAAAACATTGGTGGTACCCATCTAATCCAAGAAAACTACATATTTCTATGACACTAGAGGGTCTGATCCATTCCTCAATTGCTATTGTTTTTTAAGGGTCCACAAAAATTCCCTCACTTGTGATCAAATGTCCCAAGAATGGGACTTGCTCCATCTAATAGTCAAAATTTCTGAACTTGGAATTAAATATCTTCTTACTTAATGTCTCCAAAACAATCCTTAAATGTTATTCATGTTATACATTTCTCTTGGAGTAGATGATAATATCATCGATAAACACTACCAAAAATGTTTCAGGGTAATATCGAAAGAATCTATTCATTAAATCCATGAAGACTGTAGGGACATTGTTAAGTCCTAGGGGAATCACCAAATACTCATAGTGCCCATACATTGTATAGAAGGCAGTCTTCTGGATATCTTCCTTATTCACCTTTAGCTGATGATATCCAGAATGGAGATCCACCTTTGAGAAGTACTGAGCTCTTCATAGCTGATTGAACAAGTCATCAATCCTTGGAAGACGATACTTGTTCTTTATGGTGATCTTGTTGAGTTTCCAATAATCGATACACAGCCACATTGACCCATCCTTATTCTTGACAAAGGGCACTAACACACCCCAAGGTAATGCACTAGGGCATATGAACCCTTTTCCAAATTCTCTTGTAGCTACTTCTTTAACTCCTCCAGTTTGATAGGATCCATCCTATAGGGACACTTTGAGATAGGATTTGATCTGGCTATGTGTTTTATTGAGAACTTTACCTCACGATCTGGGGGAAGGCCGGGTAACTCTTTAAGAAATAAATAATTTTATTCCCTCACAATGGGAATTTACCCAAGGTTGATACCTTCCTTTGACTCAACCATTTAAGCAAGGTATGATTCTTCATAAGGAATCAACACCCATGCTGTTTTAGGATTTTCTTAAAGGAGATTCATGATTATACATGAATTTGTATAGGATCATGGTACGATTTTGAATATGAAATGATATTTCATTTTCCTAATAGTTTATATGTTCTCTATATAATGAGATCCAATCCATTCCCATTATAGCATCAAATTTCATCAAGGGAAGTATCATGAGATTTGTGGGAAGAATATTCTCATGTATTCCAACAGGAGAAGAGTAAAACTCATTGGTTGCAAAGATTTCACCAATTGTTATTTTTACATATATCTAAACTTCAAGGTTTCAGGGATTCAATTAAATAGTTCTAGAAAACTTGAAAGATATAAAGCAATGCGTAGAACCAGAGTCAAATAAGACCTTTTCTATTCTTGATTAAATAAGAAGTATATCTTGTATGAAATTGTTTTCTTGTTTTAGTTCAGGATTAGTGACTTCATAAGTCTTCCCTTTCTTCTTTGGCTTTGGTGTTTGATGATATTGATTACCCTCAAGGACTTGTGGTTTAGTGCACTGGCTTGCATAGTACACTTTCTCTTCACAGTTATAGAATTGGACCGTGGGTGGTGCTCTCCTTTCCTCCAACACATTTTCCTTCTTCCCCATGTCTTTTAGACATTCATGATCTTGGTGTCCTTATCTCCCATAATTGAATAATTTACCTATCATGTTGAGGTAGTTACCATGATTCTTCTTCCCACATTTTTTACATGTGGGTGGTTGAGTTTTCTTTCCACATTTCTCATTAGATCCTCAGGCTTGAAACTCCAACTTTCTTTTCTTATCACCATAGCCATGGGACCGTTCTCCAAACTCAATCTCCACTTTGAGAGCACATCAAACAACTTCTTCATAACTCCCAAAGTCTATAATTTCTAGATCCTTTCAAAGGTGTGTTTTAAATCCACTAAAGAATCTATCTATTTTTCTATCATTATTGATAACAAAACTTGAAGTGTACCTTGAAATCCTTTTGAAATTTTCTTCATAGGATGTGAAATATTCTCCTTCCTTTTTCTTCAGCACTATGAATTCTCTATCCATATTTTTTTCAAATAGTTCAAGGTAAATACTTATTATGAAATATTATCTTAAAGTGTTTCCACTCCATATCTTCAATTTATTCCATCATATTTGTGTTCTTAATCAAATCCCACCATTGATCGACCTCTCCCTCTAAATAGTAAATGACCAGAGTCAAATTATATATCTTAAAATAATGAATAATAGAAAAGATCTTCTCCATTGAGTTTACCCATTGTTCTTCAACAAGTGGAATAGAAGATCCACCAAATTCCAGTGGTATTTACTGCATAAAACACTCAATAGACAATTTCTTCTTTTTAGGTGAAGGTGAACGTTCCAAATTATTCAGGTTATTATTCATAACCTAAGAAATCTTGGTATGAATCGCCATGAAATTTTGAATTCCACCTCCCAAATAATTGTAAATGTTGTTCAATTAATGACTGCATTATCCCTTACATGGGTTGTTGGTCAAGTTTCTCCTAGTCCCCAACATTTTCTAAAATAGAAAAGGTTAGAACAAAACACAATTCAAAATGTCATGAATAAATAATTTATTCCATTGTAAAATTAAGTCTAAAGGCATATCTTACATGATCCATAAAATTAGCATTTTTGAAAGCAAAATATTCGTGGGTTCTTACTTATACATAGTATCATACTAAGGGTTTTCACTAAGGTTCTCTCATCCTAAATCCTGAATTAACCCAATTCTTATCTGATACCAACTATAGTAACCCTGATTTTTCTTATATTATTATTTCATTATTTTAATGATAAATAACATAAAATCATTACAAAACTAGTATCCAAAGTTTTTGTGTCTTTGGAAAACTAGGATCATATATAAAATTTACAAAACAAACATAAAAATTTATTTAATTCCTTCTTCTCTAGTTTCTTATTGACCCTTGAATTTCACATTAGTATAAGTAGTCACCTTAGAATATAAATCAAGGAAAGGGGTGATATGAAATCCCAGTAAGAGGATAGATAATAACAAGAAACAATATAAAATGAGGTGAGAATCATCATCATCATCATAACATAGGCATAGGATCATAATCATGAGTGTTATAATTAATAAAAGGATTGAAATGTGGCAATGCATAAAAATGAAATATCATGTCTTAGTGGTAAACTACCACACATAGTTGTAAAAAAATATATAATAATGGTCAAACATATTTCACTTAAACTCATGAGATTCATCACATTACCCAATCCATTGGAGTTCTATATAATTTTGGTTGCACTCATCACATCAAAATATTTATATTATCATATATGCCACATAGAACATATATCAATCTTGAACATAAAATAACACATGGAAATTAATGGGTTTCATTTAAAAAGCATAAATTCATAAAAATTTGGTTCCCAAATGAAATAGGTAACAAAATACATGATATAATAATCATTAATCATGAGGGAAGAAGAAATAATTTTGAGAAGTAAAAGGTGTGTTTTTTTTGAAAGAAGTGTTCTTTTAGAAAACATTGTGTCTGTCATAAAATAAAGTAGAAAACATATATATCCCAAAAAAGGTAATATAATATAGAATAAATTATATTTAAGTAATATATTGTTAGGTCCACAAGGTTGAATACCCTGATAGGGGGGGTGAATTATGGTATGACTAATTTAAAATTAAAGCCCGTTCTGATCTTGTTTTGCTATTAAGAAAAACACTCTTCTCTCTCTTTTCTTGTTTCATAATATAAATAGAAACTAAAGAAAGCACAAGACACAACAATTTTTACATGGTTCGCCGCTAAGGGCTATGTCCAAGGAGCATACGCCGACAGGTTGTCGGTCGTACCAAATTCCACTAAACTTCACTAGCTGTGGATTATAAGGTTAGGGAACAGTCACTCTATCCCAGGGTCACTGGCTTTACAAGGTTTAGGGCCAGCTCACTGTTTTCCCAAGGGTCACTCCCTATTTCTCTCTCTATGGATCACTGTCAGTGAATAGGATCACCTTCTTCCTCTTCCTTCGCTCACTACTATGGAAAGGATCCACTCACAGTTTATAGACCTGTAGGTCTCTTCATTATCTCTAATGAATACATACTCTATTGTAAGTAGATGCTCTGTTGAAGTCTAGATTTCACCCGAAGATGAATCTCACTTTGAACCAAAGGTATCAGGCAATCTTCCAGCTTTCACACAGCCCTGAAATACTGCTGTGAATCAACCTTACATGCCGCGTAAGTCTAATCTGGTGTGCAGGTCACAACAGGCGTGCAAGTGACTTCAAACACTTGCATGGAACTATCTTCTGCAACTCCAAACCTACGCGACTCAACTCTTTTTAATCCCAAACCAATATTGACGTTCAACAACCAACCGGTGCGCAACTTCAAACACTGGCGCGCAAGTCCACCTGCACGACCACACACCACCTGCGCGACCACCACATATGCGCGACGGGAGCTCTGATTTTTCTAAGTGCTGAAATCTGTTCAAAATGAGGAGCGGTGGTCCTGTATTTATAGGCATTTGGACAACCTACATAGCGGCGCGCAAGTCTCGCCTCGGCGCGCAGGTCCCAGAGCACAGGTTTGTTCCCCTGCAAGACACCTGCGTGACCCTATTTCCTTTGCCATATTTCGAAAATCTAATCTTGAAAAACACATGGCGCACAACTTTCCAACCCTCCTAGGCACTGGCATGCAGGTCCTTTCTCGGCGCACAATTAACCTATGCGACAACACCAATACCTGCGTGACCCTATTTCCTTTTCCATATTTTGACCTTATGATCTTGAAAACCATTAGGCGCGTAAGTTTCCTCTCCTTTAAGTACATGGAGTGCAAGTACCTTTTCCAAACACCAATATCTGTTCTTTTTGTACCACCTCCAGATCATCCATTCCTTTGTCAACGTTCTTGAATCAAACATGGATTGTTGACCACAACACTTGAACTCGACATTCCACCATGAAATCCCCTTTGTCAACAAATTTTTATGTCATTGTTTTGCTTTGTCAACAATAACCACACAGATGTACACTTTGCCAACAAACACAATCACCTCAAAAATGCTTCAATGATACCTTGAGGGATTTTTCCCAACATATCCATACTAATAATTGGGTGAAATAGGAAAAACCCAATGATAAATAGTTGGGTTTTAGAATTCCCCTTACCTTGTGTCTGAATGCTTCATTCACTTTAATATCCTATATAATCACATTAGATTCATTAATTAACAAATCCATTCCCTTTTATACACTAATTTTATTCATAATGGTTTTATTACATTCATTTATGGGATTTTTTATGTAAAGACCCTGAAATTTCGTGGAATTTGTTTTCTCTTAAATTCATGGGATTTTTACGAGTCTGCGAAAATTTATGGTGCTTGATTCCGAGGCCCTATGTGCCCAGAATAAATTTCTGAAGTTTTGTTCGGGTATGTTCAGTAAACATACAAGTGGGATTTTATAACTTTTGAACCAGTGCTCGGAATTGAAATCCAAGGGCACCGTTGAGATCGCAGCGTCAGTGATTGCTTAGTGAGACCTTCACCGCAGTTGCGTTCTAACGAGAATGGAAGATAGATTTCGGGTTTTTAATATGTTAAATAAAAATAAGAGTGAAACTTATTTTTATTGTGGTGGTTAAAATCTCCAAGGGGAGGTTAGTGGTGGGGGCCACCACACCATAACCTCCCATGAGAGGTTATGGTGGTGGGGTCCACCCACACATAACCTCCCTTGGGAGAATATTATTAGGTGGGGCCCACACAAGCTTTAAACCACCTTGAACTCCCCATAAGTGGCGGAGGACTTTTGAACTCCCATCATTAAAGTGAAAACCCCCTTTATTAATTAATTTAGATCCTTCAATTAATTAATTAAAAAATATTTGAATTATTTTGAATTCTTTCGCCAACAAATCAAATAATGGGTTATCATATCCCATTATTTTTGTGGTTGGCTATTTTTTTGGTGGAACCTTTGAGAGAGGAGGAAGAAATTGGAAGAACTTGGAGGAACAAATTCTCTCAATGAAGTACGTCTCTTCCGCCAACAAAGAATGATATACATCTCTCCCTCTTCAACCGGGTCAAGAAGTGGAAGCACCCACCGCCCATGAAGAACGCTGATGACGTCATCTTTGACTCATCTTCTCCAAACTCTTCCTCTTCTGACGTTGACTAAATGACGCTGCCTTCCCACGACTTCATCAACGATCTTCGTCAAGTGAGGTAGGGGTTTGAGTTGAAATTATTTCAATTCTTCGTCGTTCAAATTATGTTTTGAGAATTTCTAATTGATATCATCTTAATGAGGAGGGCTCGGACATCACAAACACGGTCCGACCCTCCCCCTTGTTATTGTTCTCATTGCGTTGACAGCGGAGGTGGAGCAACGACGGCCGACATCGAGCCGACCATGAAGAAAAATGGCAGCGCAAGGCCGTCGGGTTGCCAAGAGGGCGCAACACCGCCGTGCCGCGCAGAAGAAGAGCTGCGGCTAGGGAGGGGTCGTGGCGGAGAGGTGTGGCACCGTCGCTCCGTGCTGGTGGAACAGGGAATCCGTGTCCAGGGCAGGCCATGACGGAGGGGCGCGGCGCTGTCGCGCCCCGCCGTGGTGTGCAGCGGCTAGCCGCTTGAGCCATACTGGAGGTGCGGGACCCCGTAGGGTCCCTCGTGTGCTGGACTGGCACCATCGGGTGCCGGTTTCATCTCACACCCTAATGGCTATGTCTTTTAGGTGCTAGGGGGAAGCGCGCCTTCCCCCTGGGCATGGCTAGGGCAGGCCGCCTTTGTCCGGGCCGCCCTCGGCCGGGCTGCCCTCGGGCCAGGTCACCCTCGGCCAGGTCATGCCATCGGGTCGGTCCACTCTCTCAGGCCAGGTCGGACCCAATGATCAGGTTAGACCCCGGTCAGGACCGGGTCGGGCCAAGTCGGTCCGACTGGGTCATACCGAACCCGGACCCATTGGGCCAGTTTACACCTTTTGTTCCCCTATCTTGGGATACGGGTGTCTGATTGACGAACCACTTGTGGCGATGGAAGGCTTGGAGAGAGATGGTTCTTTTTGAATACCCAACTTGAGGTTTGGACATAGTTGGAGTATGTTCAAGTTGGTTTGAACCAAAAAACTAACCGGGCCCCTGGAACAGAAATGCCAATAACTCCCAGACCAGGCGTCCAAATGACGCACCGTCTGTCATGTTGGAACCCTTATGACATGGCGGTCCTTTGGGTTACTCCTTTGTAGAGTTTAGTGGCGGTCAAGGTACGCCCGATATCTCGAGGGAAGATTCTATAGAACTTGAGCGCACCAGGTGTGAGGAATCCAGTGGCTGATAGGGAGGCGGAGGTTGGAGACAGATCGTACGGAGGTCAGCGCTCAACGATCCTATGTGGGTCAGCACATATCAATCCTGTGTGGGTCAAATCCTATGTGGGTCATTGCGGGGGTTAGTTCCTATCGATCTTGTGTGGGTTAGACTCCGTATGGTCAGAAGTAGTGCCTCTTGACAGAATAAGATGATCTATCTTCGCGACTAATCATTTGTACTTATATACTTCACTAAAATCCTGGTTTGAGCTGAGTCAATGAATTTCATGTTTTCCTCATGATTGAGATGGGTTACTAAATAACTTAGTAATATGTGTGGGAATATACCTAAGTAAGGGTTATCCATTGACTCTGTACTTTTTGGTTATCCTTGTTTGATTTAGTGAGACCTTGAGGGTCTCAGGGTCCCTACTGAGTATCATTATACTCATCCCTGCATGGGCTATGAACGTACCTCATTGTATTGGTTGCAGATGACGGACAACGCTGATCGGGACAGAGAGTAGCATAACTGGACGGTACCCAGAGGTGAACCACTCGGTGATATGTACACGGAGTGAACAGATGGACTTGTGGTGCTGAGGAGGCCATTTGTACCCACCCTTTAGGTGGGAATGTCGGAGGATGACCCGGTAACTACTTTAATTCCTTTCTTCAATTGTACTACCATTTTAGTTGTATTGTACTTTACTGTTGGGCTTGTATTTCCGGCCCCTTTACTTTCTTCACACTCTTTTGTATATATTTTTACTTAGAATTTTACTTCAACTTGCGTACTTTGTTGTGTTTTTTTACTATTATAAAGGAAATGACTTCCCAGTTTAGATATTTTTGCATTCAGTACTAGTTTCCAGCCCCTGGCCTATGGAAGGTGGGCTTGGGGTAGTCACAATATGGGCCCCAGGGGATGGGTCATGACAAATTGGTATGAGAGGAGTCAGTTCTACTGTAGAACATAGGACTCCGATCTTTCTTTTCTATGAAGAAATAGTGTTAAGGGTACTAAGTGTGGTTTTCAGTTTAGGGAGTCCAGTGTTGGTGCGGCGGCCGATGTATCCATACACCAGAACCTTGACTAATGATTTCCGACTCAGTGCAAGAAAACACTGATTGCGTGTGTGTTTTCAAAAAGTTTTCTAAAGTCAACTCAAACAGGTCAACTCACTAGGTATAGTCATTTGACCATGTCACATCTGTTTCTTTCTAAATTCCTCCCCGCAGATCCCCAAGAGTTGTATGCTCTGACAGCCCACCGAGAAATGAGGCATCGGTGCAGGGCCCTTTACCAGCGGAGGCACCAGCGGTACCACTTCTCATTGGGCCACCGATGCCACCAGCCCCAGCAACAGATGATACACGCCACTTGCATGCGTTTCATGAGTTCCAGTGCCAGAGGCCACCTATGTTATAGGGAGATACGGACCCACAGGCATCTGAGGATTGGATGGAGGCTGTGGTGAGAGTTTTCAGGCTGGTAGGGACACCAAAAGACCTTATGGTGATCCTTTCTACGAGTCTCCTTTAGGGATCAGCAAGCAGATGGTGGAGGCTGATGATTCTGGTCCATGACGAGGAAACTTTACTCTAGAAAGACTTCGAGATCCTATTTTAGGCGGAGTTTGTTCCAGCCATACTTCGTGCCGTGTGGATACAAGAGCTACTTCATCTGTAGTATGGCTGCATGACAGTAGCACAGTACTCAGTGAGATTCACCGACCTCTCTCGCTACTCCAAAGATATGGTGCAGGAACCATTCTTCAAGGCCCGGACCTTTGATCAGGGGCTCAGGCAAGAGATTAGGGCCTCGATGATCTCCCTCAGCATCCCGACGTAGGCAGGGGTGTTAGAGAGAGCCCTCCTAGTGGAGAGTTTCCTTGCTGAGCAGTCACCAGCAGCGAGACCCACTACTAGTCGACATGCACCGGAGTCTTATGCAGTTGGAAGTGGAAAGATGACGCAGAGGTACAAGAGGACCATACCCACAGGTGGTCGACCGCATGACTCAGGATTGGTTGTGCGGGGCACACTGAGAAGACACTTATATGTCAGGATCAGACAATGTTACTCATGCAGCGGGCATGGTCACATGGCACGTGACTGTCCGACCCGCCATACAGATGATCATCAGCCAGTTGAGGGATCTCCCAGGAAGAGGCGAAGATTTGATTGAGGTGGTTCGCAGGGTGCAGACGGACGTGGCAGAGGAGCTGGTCGAGCTGCTGGAGGTGGATGACATTTCGAGGTGTTGCCACCACCACCACCAGGAGGTCCACCCTGACCGCAGGAAGATGGTGGATAGGGGAGAGCTCAGCTTCAGGCAGCTGAGTCATATGACCATGGAGCTCTGAAGATGATTCGAGGTACTATCTGTGTCTACTCTACCTTAGCTGCAGTTCTTATAGACATATGTGTCAGTCACTCTTTCATTGCCACTACCCTTGTTCGGAGCTCGGAGATTCCGACGGAGTTGTTGGCTTGAATCTTACGACTAGAGACTCCTATGGGAGCAGACTCGATGATTACACACTGATACTGGTAGTGTGAGCTTACTCTAGGAGGTGAGAGCTTCGGCTGAGATCTCCTCATAGTGGCGTTGAGGACATACAACATCATCTTGGGTATGGATTGGTTATTTATAGTCTATGCTCAGATCGACTGTATTAGGCACAAAGTTCTGTGTGTCCGCATGGATGGAACCAGGTTCACCTTCACCGGCGAGAAGGGAACCTTTGCAGTGTAAGACTGACTTACTTGGAGGAGGGTGCAACCGATCACTTACCAGTTGGCTTGCCTTACCCTCAGAGTAGTTGATGTGGAGAGTCTGATTTTCCCTATAGTGGTGGACTAGTACGCAGATGTTTTCCCTGATTATTTTCCAGGACTATCTCCTCACAGAGAGGTGGACTTCTACATTGACTTGTACCCTGGGACGACACTGATATCTACTCCAGTATATCAGATGTCTCCCACTGAGCTTCGTGAGCTGCAGGTACAGCTGGAGGACTTACAGAAGAAGGGATTCATCCATCCTAGTGTTTCTCCTTGGGCATGTAACACCCCAAGCTTCCACAATATTCTTCTCTTTTAATAAAATTGTAGCATGTGTTGTACGCAACTTCGAGTTCTAACACACACCACAACCAATCAAACTATCCATTAAGAATAGTAATACCCACTTTTTGAAATTTTATAGATTTTTTCTTTCAAAATGGACTTCATTTTTGGATTCATAATATCGAAATTAGCTTAAGGTAAATTTTTGGTATTTTTCTGAAAACATTCAATTTTTGATGAATAGTGAAAAAGCACTGAGTTATTGTTTAAACCCGAATTTTTATTTAAAAAATTATTTATTTTATTTAAATTTAATTAAGATCAAAATGGATATATAATACCTATATAAGTTCAATGTAATTCATTGGAGTTAGTTTAAAATAATTTTACATATATAAAAAGTTTATGAAACATTTCACCGTCTTTTAACCACCTCCTAGGAGAATTTGGAAATTCACATAAAACTTAATTTTACCGCTTCTGTGAGTGGAATTTCGAAAATAAGAGAGACACGGTTAATATCAAGGAGTAAAATGTGGTTCAATAAGATAAAAATAATTTTTAGTGAATCGTAACTTTTTACTTTTATTTACCACGGTTAAAAGTAAATAGGGTAATTAAGGGTAAAAATGATATTAATATTACCCTAAAACATGTTCTAATTATATTGGACAAGTATATCTCGACCAGAAAAATCCTTAGGAATAAAATATTATCATTTAGGTCCACATGGATTAGATTAGGACATGTATTATTATTTAATTCAAAGAAGAGTTAAAAGAGTTAAAATCAAATTTTAATTACTAAAACATTTTTAATATAGGGTTATACATAAGATAAATTCGATTATAAAAGTTCATTAGAAAGATAAAACGATTTCCTACATAATAGTATTTTATTTATAATTTTTAGACAATAAATATTTTAATTTATTAATGAAACAATGGTGATGAATTAATTACCTAATTAATGAAATATTAAAATAATTGATATTATAAATATCAAAATAAATGTAATTTGAGACTTTTTATGAATTCCACTAATTTTATAGGTTAATATGACATATTAGTATTGGTTATATAAATTTTTTTTTGAAGTAATAATGCTGTTATGAAATTATCAAAAACAAAATACCCAATAGTGACAAAATTGACATAAAATATTTTTTAAAACAAATATTATATTATTAATTGATATTCTATTCCTAAAAATATAAATTTCAGACAAAGGAATTATATAATTATACATGTATCATTAATGGACCACTTTGGGGTCTCTTGGAGGTAAATAGTAAGTTTATTAACTATATAATATAAAAATACAAAGAGACATGGTAAATGTCAAACTATTTAACAAAGAGTTAAATGTAAATGATAAGGTTACTATAGTGACCCAAACCTATCTAAAATCTATTGGATGAAAGGATTTAGACCCATACACACCTTATAATTTTAATAATACACTTTGGAGCCATTATAAACTGAATATGAATTTATTATAAATTAATACTATAAGTTTTTCAAAAATCCCCCCTCCTTATAAAAGGGCACCAATTCTAACCAATTATTAATCCCTTCAAAGCCTTTTGGTTCAGCCAACCTCTTCCCAAATACCCTCTCAAATATACTACCTTCATCCTAGATGCCTTCATTTAATCATAAATCTAACCTATGGAGCCCTTTTGATCAAATCAAAAGGAAGAACCCGAAGAAGATGTAATGTTTTCACCACCCTCTTTCAAGATCATTTATTCTTCAACTTCTTCTTTATTTGTTATTCCCATTCTAAAATAATAAATCCAGTATCTTCTATATATTTTGATGTTATTATAAATATGGTACAACCATATTCCTTATTATATCCATCCTTTTAATGACATGTCACCATACGTGCGTACGTACAGCTTACCGTCTCCGCATCGTGGTGTAATTGTTAGTCAAAACATTATTATTTGGATGGGTATAATAATGATGTGTAATTAATGTAAATAAAAAATATAACATGATAATGATTCTGTATATATGATATAATATCCAATTATATATTATTTTAATATCAAAAGAGTGATATTGTCGCTCGTCCGTACGTACGGACTACCATCTCCACGAACGTGATGAGATTAATTCCCCGTCGTATCCATTATTGTTTAATTCTAATTTGATGATTAAAAATATATTTTAAGGACTTTATATCATTCTGGATATGAATAAGATACAACCTATCCATAACAAACACGGCTTATGTAAAAAACATATAAAATAAAACGAGTAAGTTAACACCCGAAACGACGATAATATTAAGATATTATTAACAAAGAAATATTAAAAGATCATATATGATATAATATTAATGTATATGATTATTGTATAATTTAATAAAAATTATTTCACCATTATATAGGAGTTTAACCTACCCTCAACCAAGAAAACGTACAAGGTAAGAGTTTATTTCACAATCTCTTCATTATCCGAGGTTGTTTATACGTAATTATCTACTGGGACCTCTTTATCATCCACATCCATGTTTCTTAAAAATGTATTTCAAATCATTCTTACTATTTTAGAGACTATTGTTTAAAGTCATTTATACCCTTGTTTGACTTTTTATAAGAAGTTTATAAAGGAATCTTTCTGTCGTTTTCCAAACAATGTACTTTTTAACCTTTTCGACAAAATTAAGGTAAGAATGTATTTTTTAACTTATACGGGTGCAGCTATTTTATACCGTTATAAACTCATCAAAACTTCCCTTACAATCTTATAAGAATATTTTCAAAATTAAATGTTTTATTTTATAATTATGTGACTCTTAAATGATTTCAAAATAGAAAAAGATATTTCTCTAAAAAGAGATTTGATTTCATCTATGTCAACATCTTTTGATGGATTTTAAGTTTATTTGGAGTTGTTTTATTATGATACAAAACTTTAATATTGTATTTAAGGTTTTGTGATATGTTTGACTGTGGATGTGATATTTTTATACCATTCATGATTTATGGTTAAAGTATTGAAATTTTGTATGCTAGTTTTAATACAAATGTTTATGATATGTTTAAACCTTTTCATATGAGGAATGTATTGGACTTAGTAAGTGACGGGTGGAGCCCGCTATAGCTCCTCGATGCATTAGTAGGTCTCATGAGACAACTAGACGTGGAATTGGCCGAGGCCCTTTCCCAATTTTATTTATGGTTTTGGCCGAGGCCTTAATCATTTTCAGACGTCTTGGCCGAGGCCTTGACAAAATGTTTCAGAATGTCCGACATTATACATTCCCGCATTATGGAAATAATATTGATGGTTCATGTGGTCATTCAACTAGTAGAATACCCATGATTATGTTTTATTATGGCATTATTTACTCAGCTCATATTCTTTCCATAAAAGTATTCATGTTTATTATTGGTAAAGGTATGTGTTTTCAATTATTTACCATGCTTAATATTTATGTCATTTTCCGCTATATTATTTACCCTTACTGAGCGTTTGAGCTCACCCATTTCTTATGTTTCATTTTCCCAGGATATGAAGAAGTTATTTATGAGTGACCAGAAGGCATAAACTAGGAGGCTTGTATGTTTCTAATGAAATATATTTGTGTTGTATTTCTTTTCAAGTTGTAAAGTTGAACTTATATATTAATATTGTTTCCAATAATACTAAAATGATCGGTCTTTCGAGACATGATTTACTTATGATCATGCCAATGTTATGTAATAATGCACCGAATTTGGGTATCTGGGGTCGGGGCGTTACAGTTGGTATCATAGGAAGTTTAGTACAAACATTGGAAGCTAGATTTAGATAAACTATGATTAGAGCACATATCCCTAAGATAGACTTTAAGGATTAGTATAGAAGAACTTCCTAGAATTTTGGTATTGTAGAGATTTTGTGAGTTTTTCGAGAAATACATCCCTGTTTGGATACGATCAGGTAGAGGAGGCTCTGGCACAGATGTACCTAGAGGTAAAACCCGAAAAAACCACTTTGAGCTAGACTCGAACGGGAACTAGTGCACGGCAATGGGCCTTGCTGCACTCTTGGTTACGACACTCCTGGGGGATATGCTTAGGATAATTCTCATTTTCTTTATAAAACATTATGAAGGGTTTATGAGTATATACTTCCTCAAAGAAAACATTTTTATGCTTATGGATTATATCTATAAATAGTTCAATTTATGTTAAGTGTTTTACAAGTATGGAATTATGTATTTTGATTCATAAACTGATCTAGTTTATGCCATTGTTTAGAAATGGATTCTAATGGAAGAAATGGAAACTATATCAATGAACGCACTCCATGCAGAGATTTCCCTCCTACTCAAGATAATTATATTGGAGCTGGTGGTACAACTGGTGCTGATCAGCTAATCACCATATTGGGACAACTCACTCAGCTTATGAATAATAACCTTACCCATATGGAGCACCCTGATCCACAACGTGGAGGATAAATGTTATATAGCTTCATGAGGAAACAACCACCAACATTCAATGGGAGTACAAATCCCTTAGTATCTAGGCAATGGATAAATTCTTTATAGAAAATATTACATGCCTTGGGGAGTAGTGAAAAGGAAAAAGTTATCATGGCAGTTTACCGCCTCACTAGAGATGCTGATAAATGGTGGTCATTGATTCAAAACATGAAGGAAGATGATGAAGTATAAAATATGGAATGGAGGAAGTTTAAAGATATGTTTGTAGAAAAATACTTTTCTTGTGACCATCGAGCAGATATGGAAAGGAAATTTCTGAGTTTGAGACAAAAGGGGGATGAGAATGTCGCCAAGTATGAGGCTAACTTTACAAGGTTAGAAAGGTATGCTTTAGATTATATACATAACCCAAGAAGTAATATTGATCATTTATTTGATGGGTTAAAACCATTTATCCATCGAGCATTGGTCTCACAATCCTTCTCATCATACAAAGATATTGTCTCGTGTGCTATCAAGACAGAAAAATAATTCTCTAAGTCTTATGACTTTAAATCAAAACAAGATAAGAAGATATCTGCTGAACACTCGGGGAAAGGAAATAAGGAAACAGGGAAGAAGAGAAGAATTGAATTTCCACCTTGTTATAATTGTGGAAGGAAGCACCCTGGTGCCTATCTAAAAGGAAAAGGAGTATGATATAAGTGTGGACAGAAAGGCCATCTAGCTGGTGATTGTTAAGGAAAGAAAGACACTACCAATGTTCAATGCTACAATTGCAGGGAGATGAGACATTATGCAAATGAATGTCCTAAGCATTAGAGAAACTTAACTCAGAAAAGGACAAGGGATCAAGGCCAAGCTTATGCATTCACTACTGCTGAGGTTGAAGACCTGAAATATGCGGTGGAAGGTAATTTAATGGTTTCCTCAAGTTTAGAAAATGCTTTATTTGATTCTGGATCATCTCATTGTTTCATATCTTCCCAGTTTTTTAAGAAAATTAGATATTTCCAATTTGATTTAACAAGGGAGTTTTCAGTTAAAACTCCTAAGGGAAGTATCATTGCTACAAATTTTTGTGGATCTGTTCCCATTAGGGCACACAAATTTTCTTTATCTACGGATCTCATCGTCATACCTATGATTGAAATTGATATAATCCTCAGTATGGATTGGCTTTCATACCATGAAAAAAAATTTATTGTAAGAAGAAGTAGGTTACTATTTTTGATGATGATGATAAGGAACACCTTATCTTTAGAGCCAAATTGTCACCACCTAATTATTACCTAGATCCACCCCCAGTAGCTCAACTAAATTCAATTATTGGGGAGGAAGAGAATGAAATGACTATGGGAGAGGAAAGAAATGTTCAAATAGAGGATGTACCTATTGTTTGAGAATATGTTGATGTGTTTCCGGAAGATTTACCTGGACATCCTCCAGAATGAGAAATTGAGTTTTCCATTGATTTAATTCCTGGTTCAAGGCCTATATTGAAGACCCCTTAAAAAATGACCACTGTGGAATTATTTGAACTAAAGCAACAACTGGGGGAATTGAGTAATAATGTATTTATTTGCCCTAGTGTTTCTCCATGGGGATCCCCTGTCCTTTTTGTTAAGAAGAAAAATGGATCTATGAGGTTATGTATCGACTATAGGGAAATCAATGTTATAACAATAAAGAACAAGTATCCCCTACCTCACATTGATGATTTATTTGATCAACTGCATGGAGCTCAATACTTTTCAAAGATTGACCTTCGATCTGGATACCATCAGTTGTGTGTGAAGAAGGAAGACATTCTGAAGACAGCATTTCAAACCAGTTACGGGAATTACGAGTTTATAGTAATGCCTTTTGGATTAACTAATTCACCCTCTGTATTCATGGATCTAATGAATAGAGTTTTCAAGGAATATCTCGATGATTTTGTGGTGGTATTTATTGAGGATATCTTGGTATACTCCAAAAGATATGAGTATCATGAAAATCACTTGCGCATTACCCTGAAGACTCTTAGAAGACATGAATTATATGGGAAGTTTAGCAAGTGTAAATTCTAGCTTCAGGAGATTTATTTTCTTGGACATATTGTCTCTAAGGATGGAATCTCTATTGATCCTTCTAATACCAGAGCAATCCAATAATGGCCAACACCGACGAGTATAACCGAGGTACGCAGTTTTATTCGCTCAGCAGGTTATTATCAGCGTTTCTTCCAGAACTTTGCCCGATTGGCTAACACATTAACGAAGCTCACACATAAAGGGGTTAAATTTTTTTGGAAAAAAGAGTGTGAAGAATGTTTTGAAGAACTAAAGAGAAGATTAGTCAATGCTCCTATTTTGACTCTACCATCAGGAAATGACGGGTTTGTTATTTATAGTGATGCATTGAAGAAAGGACTTGGTTGTGTCCTTATGCAGAATGATAGAGTTATTGCCTATGCATCACGACAGATGAAAATTCATGAGTAAAACTATCCTACTCAAGATCTTTATTTAGCTGCTGTAATCTTTGATTTGAATATTTCGATACACTATCTCTATGGTGAAAAATGTGAGATTTATACTGATCACAAGAGTTTGAAGTATATTTTCTCATAGAAAGAACTCATCATGAAGTAAAGGAGATGGCTCGAACTACTCAAGGATTATTATTGTACAATACACTACCACCCAGGGAAGAAAAATAAGGTGGAAGATGTTTTGATCAGAAAGGATCATGGAGTTTTGAACAAGATGAGAGTTGAAAAGGATACTATATACATGGATCTAGTAAAGATGGATATAGGAATCACGATGGAAGGTGAAACCTCAGTACTTTTTCAAATGTTTTCCAAACTATATTTACTAGAAAGGATAAAGAGTTATCAGACTGGTGATGAAGAGTTTCAAAAGAAGATTAAAGCTATGAATGATGGAAGATTGAGTGAATTTGTGTATGAAGATGTAATTTTGAAATTTGGGAAGAGACTTTGTGTTCCCAATATACGTGATCTAAAAAGAGAGCTGTTGGTTGATTCTCATAGTTCCAATTTCTCTATACACCAAGGGATCACCAAAATGTATAGATATTTGAAGGAAAATTTTTGGTGGGACAACATGAAGAGGGAGATTGCTGATTTTGTGTCAAGACGTATGGTTTGTCAACAAGTGAAAACTGGAAGGAAATAGCCTGGAAAAGTCATGAAACCTCTTCCCATACTTGAGTGGAAATGGGATAATATTATGATAGACTTTATCATGGGACTACCAATGATTCCTAGAAGGAACGATTCAATATGGGTTATTATTGATCGTCTTACCAAGTCAGCACATTTTCTTACTATAAGGGAGGATTTACCACTCGAATGCCTAACAAGACTATATATTAATGAATTTGTGAGACTTCATAGAGTACCCCTATCAATTTTTTCTGATCATGATCCCCTTTTTTACTTCAAGATTCTGGAAGAGTCTTCAAAAGGCCTTGGATACTAAACTTTGTTTGAGCACTACCTACCACCCTCAAAAAGATGGACAATCAAAACGGACTACTCAAACCTTAGAAGGCATGTTGAGATCCTGCTCACTTGACTTTCAAGGTATGTGGGATCAATATTTACCTCTGGTAGAATTTTTCTATAACAATAGCTTCCATTCAAGTATTCTAATGGCACCATATGAAGAGTTATATGGAAAGAGATGTCGCATACCAACCTGTTGGGATGACGTTGGTGAAAAAAAACTTGTAGGCCCAGAATTGGTGGAGGAAATGATGGAAAAGGTAAAGGTAATCCAAAACCACATCAAAGCAGCTCAAAGTAGGCAGAAGAACTATTCCGATAACCGAAGGAAGGATTTGGAATTTTAGGTAGGACATCATGTTTTCTTGAAGGTATCTCCATGGAAGGGAGTTATAAATTTTGGTAAGAAGGGTAAATTGAGTCCCAGGTATATTGGAACTTTCGAAATTCTAGAACAAATTGGGGTTGTAGCTTACCATTTGGCAATGCCACCAAGTCTCTCCAAAGTTCATGATGTGTTCCATGTATCACCATTGAGAAAATACATGCCTGAACCAACACATGTACTCACTAATGAGGAATTAGAACTGGAACCCGATCTGTCTTATTGCAAAGATCCCGTCAGGATTCTTGATACAAGAGAACAAGTGCTGAGAAACCAGACGACTCGTCTGGTAAATGTTCTATGGAGAAACTATAAAATGGAAGAGGCAACGTGGGAACCTGAGGAACTTATGATGAAGAATCACCCGAGTCTTTTCATGCGGTAGTATTCTAGAAATTTTTAGGATGAAATTATTTTAAGTAGGGGATAATGTAACAACCCAAGGTTCCACGGTATGCTTCTCTTTTAATAATACAGTAGCGTGTGTTGTACACAACTTCGAGTTCTAACACACACCACAACCAATCAAACTAGCTTTTATGAATACTAATACCCAATTTTTGAAATTTTATAAATTTTATCTTTCCAAATGGACTTCATTTTTGGATTCATAATATCGAAATTATCTTAGGGTGAAGTTTTGGTATTTTTCTGAAAACATTCAATTTTTAATGAATAGTGAAAAAACACTGAGTTATAGTTTAAACCCGAATTTTTATTTAAACAATTATTTATTTTATTTAAATTTAATTAAGGTCAAAATGGATATATAATACCTATATAAGTTCAATGTAATTCATTGGAGTTAGTTTAGAATAATTTTAGATATGTAAAAATTTTATGGAACTTTTCACCGTCTTTTACCCACCTCCTAGGAGAATTTGGAAATTCACATAAAACTTAATTTTACCGCTTCTGTGAGTAGAATTTTGAAAATATGAGAGAAATGGTTAATATCAAGGAGTAAAATGTGGTTCAATAAGATAAAAATAATTTTTAGTGAATAGTAACTTTTTACTTTTATTTACCACGATTAAAAGTAAATAGGGTAATTAAGGGTAAAAATGATATTAAAATTACCCTAAAACATGTCCTAATTCTATTGGAAAAGTGTATATCGACCAAAAACAACCTTATGAATAAAATATTACCATTTAGGTCCACTTGGATTACATTAGGACATTTATTATTATTTAATTCAAAGAAGAGTTAAAAGAGTTAAAATCAAAGTTTAATTAATAAAACATTTTTAATATTGGGTTATTCATAAGATAAATTCGATTATAAATATTAATTATAAAGATAAAAATATTTCCTACATAATGGTATTTTATTTATAATTTTTAGACATTAAATAATTTAATTTATTTATGACACAATGGTGATGCAGTAATTACCTAATTAATGAAACATTAAAATAATTGATATTATAAATATCAAAATAATTATAATTTGAGACTTTTTATTAATTATACTAATTTTCTTGGTTAATATTACATATTAGTATTGGTTATATAAATTTTATTCGAAGTAATAATGATTTTATGAAATTATCAAAAACAAAATACCCAATAGTGCCAAAATTGACATAAAAGAGTTTTTAAAACAAATATTATATTATTGATTGATTTTATATTCCTAAAAATATATGGTTCGGAAAAAGGACATATATAATGATAGTTTTATCAATAATGGACCACTTTGGGGTCTCTTGGATGTATATAGTATGTTTATTAACTATATAATATAAAAATACAAAGAGACATGGTAAATGTCAAACTATTTAACTAAGAGTTAAATATAAATGATAAGGTTAATATAGTGACCCAAACCTGTCTAAAATATATTATCTGAAATTATTTCGACCCATACCCACCTTAGACTTTGAATAATATACTTTTAATCCATTAGAAACTGAATATGAATTTATTATAAATTAATACTTTAAGTTTTTTCCTAAAGAGCCCCTCCTCCCCCTTATAAAAGGGAACCACTTCTAACCAATTATTCACACATTTAAAGCCTTTTGGATCGGCCAACCCCTACCCAAATACTCTCTAAACTTCCCACAATTCAACCTAGAGGACTTAGTTTGATCATAAAGCCAACCTAAGTAGGCCTTTTGATCAAATCAAAAGGAAGAACCCGAAGAAGAGGTAATGTTTTCACCACCCTCTTTCAAGTTCCTTTCTTCTTCCACTTATTATTTCTTTCTTATTACCATTATAAAATAATAAATCTAGTATATTATATATAATTTGATATTATTATAAACATGGTACAACCATATTCAGTATTCTATCCATCCTTTGAATGACATGTCACCATACGTACGTACGTGCGGCTTACCGTCTCCACGTTGTGGTGTAATTGTTATTCAAAACATTATTATTTGAATGGGTATAATAACGATGTGTAATTAATGTAAATAATAAATATAACATGATAATTATTCTGTATATATGATATAATATCCAATTATATATTATTTTAATATCAAAAGAGTGATATTGTCGCTCGTGCGTACGTACGGACTACCGTCTCCATGAACGCGATGAGATTCATTCCCCATCGTATCCATTCAAGTTTAATTATCATTTGATGATTAAAAATAATGTTTAAGGACTTGATATCATTATTGATATGAATAATATACAAACTATCCATAACAAACACGGATTACGTAACAAAACATATAAAAGAAAATGAGTAAGTTAACACCCGAAATGACGACAATACTAAGATATTATTAACAAAGCAATGTTAAAAGATCATATATGATATCATATTAATGTATATGATTCTTGTATAATTTAATAACAATTATTTCACCATTATATAAGTGGTTAACCTGCCCTCAACCAAGGAAAAGTAAAAGTTAAGGGTTTATTTCACAATCTCTTCATTATCTAAGGTTGTTTATACATAATTATCTACTGGGACCTCTTTATCATCCACATCCATGTTTCTTAAAAATGTTATTCAAATCATTCATACTATTTTACAGACTATGGGTTAAATTCATTTATACCCTTTTTTGAATTTTTATAAGAATTTTAAAAAGGAATCTTTCTGTCATTTTCCAAATAAGGTACTTTTTAACCTTTTCGACAAAATTAAGGTAAGAATGTCTTTTTTAACTTATACGGCAGGTGCGGATATTTTCTACCATTATAAACTCATCAAAGTATCCCTTAAAAGATTATAAGAATATTTTCAAAGTAAATGTTTTATTTTATATTTATGTGACTCTTAAATTATTTCAAAATATAAAGAGATATTTCTCTAAAAAGAGATTTGATTTCATCTATGTCAACATCCTTTGATGGATTTTAAGTTTATTTGGAGTTGAGTTTTTATGATACAAAACTTCTATATTGTATTGAAGGTTTTGTGATATGTTTGACTATGTATGTTCTATTTTTATACCATTCATGATTTATGGTTAAAGTATTGACATTTCGTATGCTAGTTTTAATACGAATGTTTATGATATGTTTAAACCTTTTCATATAAGGAATGTATTGGACTTAGTAAGTGATGGGTGGAGCCTGCTATAGCTCCTCGATGCATCGGTAGGTCTCATGAGATAACTAGACGTGGAATTGGCTGAGGCCCTTTCCCAATCTGATTTATGGTTTTGGCCGGGGCCTTAATCATTTTTAGATGTCTTGGCCGAGGCCTTGACAAAATTTTTCAGAATGCCCGGCATTATACATTCCCTCATTATAGAAATAATATTGATGGTTCATGTGGTCATTCGACTAGTAGAATACCCATGATTATGTTTTATTATGGCATTATTTACTCAGCTCATATTATTTCTATAAAAGTATTCATGTTTATTATTAGTAAAGGAATGTGGTTTCAATTATTTAACATTCTTAATATTTATGTCATTTTCTGATGTATTACTTACCCTTACTGAGCGTTTGAGCTCACCCCTTTTTTATGTTTCATTTTCACAGGATATGAAGAAGTTAGTTATGAGTGACCAGCAGGCATAATATAGGATTCTTGGATGTTTCTAATGAAATATATTTGTGTTGTATTTCATTTCAAGTTGTAAAGTTGAACTTATATATGAATCTTGTTTCCAATAATTCTAAACTAATCAGTATTTCGAGACATGATTTCCTTATGATCATGCCAATGTTATGTAATAATGCACTGACTCTGGGTATCTGCGGTCAGGGCGTTACAGGGTAGCCCCGATTCTGTTCGCCAAGAAGGCAGATGGGAGCTTGAGGCTCCGTGTCAACTGTCGTCGCCTGAACCAGGTGACTGTGAAGAACAAGTACCCACTCCCGAGTATTGACGACCTATTTGACCAGCTAAAGGGAGAACGATGGTTCTTGAAGATAAAACTCAGATCAGGATATCACCAGCTCAAAGTTTGAGATGAGGATGTGCATAAGACGACCTTCTGGTGTCGGTACAGCCATTACGAGTTCTTGGTTATGCCCTTCGGCGTAACCAATTTTCTAGTAGTGTTCATGTGTCTCATGAACAGGATATTCTAGCCTTACCTCGATCTCTTTTTCGTAGTCTTCATTGACGACATTTTGATCTACTCGACTACTTAGGAGGAGCATGCCTACCGTTTACAGGTAGTACTGGACACACTCTGAGAGCACCAGCTTTATGGTAAGCTCTCAAAGTTCCAGTTTTGGATTCGAGAGGTTCACTTCTTGGGGAATGTCATCCCGGAGGCTGGATTTGCAGTATACCTAGAGAATATTGAGGTGGTACTTGCTTGGGATCCACCCAGGAGTGTGACAGAGGTATAGAGCTTCCTAGGCTTGGCTGGTTACTACCGTAGATTCGTTCCAGACTTCTCCAGAGTTGTAGCACCACTATCAGCCTTGAAAAATAATGGAAAACCCTTCGTGTGGTCGGAGAGATTCTATCAGAGATTTCAGGAGCTGAGGTAGAGGCTGACTAGTGCACTTATCTTGAGACTTCCAGAGGAAGGCGTAGGGTATGTAGTCTACTGTGACACATTAGGGGCCATACTTGGGAGTGTCCTGGTGCAGGAGAGAGAAGTGATTTCTTATGGTTCTCAGTAGCTAATACAGAACGAGAAGAAATATGCTACCCATGACCTGGATTTAGCAGTAGTGGTTTTTTCCTTGAAGATGTGGAAACACTATCTGATGGGTGAACGTTTTACTGTGTACTATGATCACAAGAGTATCAGGTATATCTTCTCTCAGAAGGACCTGAACCTGAGACAATGGAGATGGTGATTAGCCAATAAAAACACATATTTTGATTACATTTTAATGGTATTAAATGTTTATTTTTGATCTTATGGGCCTGAGTTAGTGGATTTTAATTTTGAACATCCATTCTCTTCATTTGTGCACTCCATGCCTAATATGCACCAATTTAGGCCCAATGTTTCATCTGATTTCAAAAAATTTAATTATCCATATTTTAATTTTATATTTTTGGAAATGGATATAAACTTAAATATGAACATTTTTCATTCAGGGATCAATGGAGGATTCAAAAAGGATGATGAGGATTTTTGGCGAAGAAAGGAAACAATTCTAGAGAAGGCAGATTGTATATCATCCCACTGATCAGACTGTGGGGCCCACAATACTGGCCCAATGAAGCCCAAAATTCATGGGATACTAGAAGAAATATATAGAAACAAATAATGGTTCTGTATCCAGTGCTAATTCGTCCTAAATGGTGGTTATTAAGGTGGCCCAAGTTGAAGATTCAATTCTGGACCAGATTCTGCGGCCCAGAAAAACAGACCACTATTTATATCATATCTCGCGAAAGGTTTATTATTTTGGGCTGAAATTTTACAGGATGTTAGGGGACATCCGGGGATTTATTTAATTATTATAGGTCCCACTATAATTCGGCCTTCTAAAATGTCCTTTAGGCGCGTCTTTCCGGTGGATGCAAGCTGGATGCAACTTCAAGGCAAGAGTTGAAAAGTCTCTTATGCATTAAATGTCCTCCCACCTTTCTCCAAAAAAATTAATTAAAGGCACATGGGTTGATGGGATCTCAGCCAAAGACTTCCAAAATTCCTATTTAAGGCAGTAAGGATGGAGGATTTGAGGATCTTGGTGCTTTCTTTTCATTGTAGTGTTATTATGCCAATCTGCCTTTGTAATGTTCTTCCTTCTCATATAAGTTGTTCGAATCACCTTAGTCTTCAATAAAAGTTCTTATTCTTCTCTTATTCTGTTCTTATTCATATCACCTTGATATCTTTGCCTCAAGGTGTGAAATTTTTCACACCAAACCTTGTGATTTTGTTCACACAACGGCGGAGTGATCGTTATTTGTGTTGTTTTTACTTCTTCAATTCCACCCTCATAAGTCTACTTTCCGCTTCCTTTGAGAACTTGTCATCAATGGAGGGCAATATCTTTTATGGGTTGATCCAAGGGAGTATCAATAGGCTGGATTGAATGTTATTTCTCACTCTCTAAATGTTATTAATTTATTTTAATTGAGTTTCTTTCATTCAATGATTTTTATTCTTCCTCTTCCTTATTGAATTTATTCACCCCATTTTGATGTGATAATTATATCCTTTACCTTAGAGTGCTCATGAAAATGATCCTACAAGTGTATAGGTGATTATCATGTGTTGTGAAGGTGTTAATCAGTAAGTGATTAGGTTAGTTTTAATTCATTGCATGAATCCTTCTTGAGTTAATGAAATTAGAATCGTAAAAAAAAAGGAATTCATTCAATCCACCCCGAGCAATAACCTGAGATCAAATCATTTCCTCATAATTTGAATTCACATAGATCTTTTAGTGCTCTTTCAAAACCATATAAAATCAACCCAAGTTGGCAACTTCATATCCAAAAATCCATCTCTTTTTATTGAGTGTCTAAAGGTCCTTCTTAGGTCTCTGAGGATTCGACAACCCAAGCTGCACTGCAAGCGACCGCTTGACCCTTAAAACTTGGGTAAATTTGGACAAAACCAGATGGCTTGAGTTCCTCCGGGACTATGAATTTGAGATAGTCTATACTCTTGTAAAGGGGAACATTGTTGCGGATGCGCTCAGTAGGAGGACTGGTATACAACTTCTTGGAGAGGTGACAGAGAAGATGTCTACCTTACAGATAACCATTGTAGATAGGGATAGAGAAGCCTATCTACAGTATCTCATAGTCACTTATCCACTTCTTCAGTGAGTCAGGGAGGCATATCCTGGGGATGCTGACTGCGAGACACGACGTGCTCAGATATCCACAGGGTAGGCACCTGATGGATTTTCTGAAGGTGGGGAGCACGTCATCCTCTTCAGAGGACGTACCTTGGTACCATTTTCACTTCAAGAGGAAGTGTTGAGGGAGTTACACACTTCCCCTCTAGCGGTACATCCAAGAGTGTCGAAGATGTATCAGGACATTTGATGACAGCACTGGTGGCCGGGTATGAAGAAGGCGGTAGCGGAATTTGTCTCTCGATGCCTCACTTGTCAGCAAGTGAAGGTGGAGCACTAGGTATCAGCAGGATTGGTTTAGCCCTTAAAGGTCCCAGAGTGGAAGTGGGATGTGATATCCATGGACTTTATGATGGGTCATCCACGTACATCCAGGATTCACGATTCAATTTGGGTGATCGTCGACTGACTAACCAAGTCGGACCACTTCCTACCGATCATAGATCAAGGATCAGTAGAGAGCTTGAGATGCCTCTATGTGCAGGAGATTGTGCGTTTTCATGGAGTACCTTCTTCTATAGTCTCCAAACATGAAACACGGTTTACTTCCTGGCTATGAAAGCGGTTGCAGGAGGCTTCCAGGACGTAGCTACTTCTGAGCATGACCTTCCATCCTCAGATGGATGGCCAGAACAAGAGGAACATTAAGACCCTCGAGGACATGCTCCGATCATGTGTCCTCAACATTGGTCGTAGCTGGGAGGACCACTTACCTTTGGTGGAATTCACCTACAACAACAGCTATCACTCCACCATAGGGATGGTACATTTCGAGGTGCTGTATGGGCGACCTTGCAGATCACCCCTGTGTTGGACAAACCCTGGGGAGTCCACACTAGTGGGACCAGAGATGGTATGGGCTACCAAAGAGAAGGTAAAAATCATCCAAGAGAGAATGAAGACTGTACAGAGCAGGAAGAAGTGATATGATGACAGGAGATAGAGACCTCTGGAGTTCGAGGATGGCGACCACGTCTTTCTACGGGTCTCACCTCGATGTGGTCTGTGAAGATTTGGCTGAGGTGGAAAGTTGTCTCCACGATTCATCGGACCTTTCCAGGTCCTCAGTAGAGTAGGCGAGGTGGCTTACTGCTTAGCTCTTCCACCTCAGTTGCATCGGGTGCACGACCTCTTCCACGTATCTCAGCTGAGGAGATACGTGCATGACCCATCCCACATCATCGACCACGGGGAGCTAGACATCGATGACAGGGTGAATTTCATGGAGGTTACAGTGGAGATTGAAGATCAACAGGAGCAGGTCCTTCATGGATGGTCGATACCTCTGGTGCAGGTTCACTGGCAGCACGAGAACCTCCAAGAGAGAACATGGGAGCAGGAGGCTCAGATGCGTGGTCAGCATCCCCATTTGTTCCCTTAGTGTGATTTGTAGCTTACAGTGATTTAAAGATCTGAGGTGGGGAGAATGTAAAGACTCGGAAATTTCATGGAATTTTTTTATTAAATTCATGAGATTTTTACGAGTCCGTGAAAATTTATGGCACTTGATTCCGAGTCCTGGTGTTCTCGGAATCAATTTCTGAAGTTTTTTTTGGATACCTTTAGTAAACCTATGAGCAGGATTTTATAACTTTTGAACCGGTGCTCGGAATTGAAATCTGATGGCACCGTTGAGCTCATAGTGTCGGTGATTTCTTAGTGAGACCTTCACCGCAGTTGCGTTCTAACAAGAATGGAAGATGGATTTTGGGTTTTTAATAAGTTAAATAAAAATAAGAGTGAAACTTATTTTTATTGTGGTGGTTAAAATCTCCAAGGGGAGGTTAGTGGTGGGGGCCACCACACCATAACCACCCATGAGATGTTAAGGTGGTGGGGCCCACCCACACATAACCTCCCTTGGGAGGATATTATTAGGTGGGGCCCACACAATCTTTAAACCACCTTGAACTTCCCATAATTGGGGGAAGGCTTTTGAACTTCCCTCATTAAAGTGTCAACCCCCCTCTATTAATTAATTTAGCTCCTTCAATTAATTAATTAAAACCCATTAGAATTCTTTTGAATTCTTTTACCAAAAAAATAAATAATGGGTTATCATAACCCATTGTTTTGTGGTTGGATATTCTTTTGGTGGTAACTTTGAGAGAGGAGGAAGAACTTGGAAGAACTTAGAAGAACAAATTCTCCCAACGAAGTACATCTCTTCCGCCAATAAAGAACGATGAACATCTCTCCCTCTTCAACCAGGGTAAGAAGTGGAATCACCCGCCACCCACGAAGAATTCTGACGACGTCATCTTCGACTCGTCTTCTCCGAACTCTTCCTCTTCTGAAGTTGATTAAACAATGCCGCCTTCCCACGACTTCGTCAATGATCGTCATCAAGCGAGGTAGGGGTTTGAGTTTAAATTATTTCAGTTCTTTGTCGTTAAAATTATGGTTTGAGAATTGTCGATTGATATCATCTTAATGAGGAGGGCTCAGACCGCATGAACATAGTCCGACCCTCCCCCCTTGTTGTTGTTCTCGTTGTGTAGACAGAGGAGGCGGAGTAACAGTGGACGACATCAAGAAGACCATGAAGAAAACTGGTGGCGCAAGGCCGCTGGGTTTCTAGGAGGGTGTGGCACCACCGTGTCGCATGGAAGAAGAGTCGTTGCCAGGGTGGGCCGCGATAGAGGTGTGTGGTGCCGTTGCACCGCACCGTGGTGTGCAGCGACTGGCCGCTCAGGCTTTCCGGGAGGTGTGGGACCCCGTCGGGTCCCGCCTGTGATGGACTGGTGCCACCTGGCACCGGTTTTGGCTCACACCCAAACGGATATGCCGTTCGGGTGCCAAGGGGGATGCGCCTCCCCCCTTGGGCATGGCTAGGGCAGGCTACCGGACCGTCGTCGGCCGGGCCGCCCATGACCGGGCCGCCCTCGACCGGGCCTGGTCACCCCATCGGGCCAGGCCCCTCTCTCGGACCGGGTCGGACCCACAGATCGGGTTGGACCCCAATCAGAACTGGGTCGGGCCGGGTCAGTCCGACTGGGTCGGACCGGACCCGGACCCATTGGACCAGTTTACACATTTTCACCCCTATCTTGGGCTATGTTTGTCTGATTGGAAAACCACCTATGACGATGGAAGGCTTGGAGTGAGGCGGTTCTTTTGGAATACCCCACTTGAGGTTTGGACACAGTTGGAGTATGGTTGGGTTGGTTTGAACCTAAAAACCAACTGGGCCCCTTAAACGGAAATGCCAATAACTCACAGACCGGGCATCCGAATGATGCACCGTCTGTTGAATTGAAACCCTTACGACATGGAGTTCCTTTAGGTTACTCCTTTTTGGAGTTTAGTGGTGGTCGAGGAATGACCGATATCTCAAGGGAAGATTCTACAGAACTTGAGCGCACAGGGTGCGAGGAATCAAGTGGCTAATAGTGAGGTGGAGGTTGGAGACAGATCGTACGAAGGTTAGTGCTCAGTTATCCTGTGTGGGTCAGTGCATACCGATCCTATGTCGGTCAGCACTCAGCAATCCTGTGTGGGTCAGCGCATACCGATCCTATGTGGGTCAGATCCTGTGTGGGTTATTGCGGGGGTTAGTTCCTATCGATCCTATGTGGGTCAGACTCTGTATGGTTAGAAACAATGCCTCCTAAAAGAATAAGATGATCTAGCTTCACGACTAATCATATATACTTATATACTTCACTGAAATCCTAGTTTGAGCTAAGTCAATGACTTTCGTGTTTTCCTCATGATTTAGATGGGTTACTAAATAACTTAGGTATATGTATGGGCATATACCTATGTAAGGGTTATCCGTTGGCTCCGTACTTTGTGGTTATCCTTGTTAGATTTTGTGAGACCTTGAGGGTCTCAGGGTACCTACTGAGTATCGTTATACTCACTCCTACATAGGCTATGCCCGTACCTCATTGTGTTGGTTGTAGATGACAGAAGCGCTGATCGGGACAGAGAGTAGCAGAACTGGACGGTACCCGGAGGTGGACCACTCAGTGAGACGTACACGGAGTGGACAGACGGACTTGGGGTGCTGAGGAGGCCATATGTACCCACCCTTCAGGTGGGAATGCCGGAGGATGACCCAGTAGCTACTTTACTTCCTTTCTTCAATTGTACTAGCATTTCAGTTGTATTGTACTTTACTGTTGGGCTTATATTTCTGGACCCTTTACTTGCATCACACTCTTTTGTATACAGTTTTACTTAGCATTTTACTTCCACTTGCGTACTCTGTTGTGTTTGTTTACTGTTATAAAGGCAATGTCTTCCCAGTTTAGGGATTTTGACCTTTGGTGCTAGTCGTCAGCCCCTGGCTTATGGAAGGCGGGCTTGGGGTAGTCACAATACGGGCCCCGGGGGATGGTTCATGAAATTTTACGAGTCATATAGTTTAATTTAATAATTTAGGAGTGTTCGTTTTTTAGTTTTCATGATCGATTCACTTGTATACTTGAATGGAAGTTCATGTAACATGTGAGTAAATATCCAAAATTATTATTATATGTTATTAATGATATTAAATATGTTTAAATGATATTATAAATAATTTTTTATATGGTTTGAGAATGAATCATTAGATAGAAGTTAATGATGATCATTTTAGGTTAATTTTGGTTGTTTTTTAATCACAACGAACTCATTTTGTTTAATCATTTAGTATTATGCATATATTTTAGTTCTAGAACATAAATAGAGTAGTAAAATACATTTTAAAATATTTTTCAACCATTATAATGGTTTTATTAACATCCTTGAATCCATTAAAGGAAAATGAAGTTGCATCGCCCACGATGTTGGTAAATTATCACATCACCGGTGGCGATTTCATTTTTAGAATAAAAGAGATAGATGGAGGAGTTTAATGATGTAAATTAAATTAAAATGATATAATTAGATTATATTTAAATTAATTTAGTTATAATTCCATTTGGATTGAGGGAGGTGATGATAGAATAAGAAAATAAATGAAATTGAAAAGGAATTTAAAAGAAAAAGGAAGAGTATTTTACCTCTTAAATCTATCCTCCTTGAGATCCCCCTTTGGGGAGAGGTTTTGGTCTTTTGATGAGACCAATAGCTTCTAGATGTGGGGAAGGGGATATGGAGGATTATTGGACATAATTTGGGCAAGTATCAAAGCTTTATAGGTGTGAAGAGAAGAGGGGTTGAGGGTGGTATTTATAGTGGATGAGAGGGGTATTTTTTGAAAAATTTAATAATTATTTTATTATTTTTCTCAAGACAAGAAATAGTGTTGATTATTGAGACTAAATAAAGTATATTTATCATTTGAGTTGTATTTAATGGGATTAAATTAGCACTGCATCATCTATGAATACATAATTCAAGTATTTAGCATTTATTATAAGTTATCGTATTTTACTATTCATAAAAAAATCATGTATTTTAGAAAAATCACAAAAAATCACCCTTAACATTTCTCAACATGTAGAACTTAAAAATGAAGTAATGATTTCAAAATATTTTTCTAAATATGAGTAATTTATTTTTAAATTAAAATCATCATTTACTTAGAAAATACAGAATTTAAAATTATAACTGATTTTATAACACTATGAAAATTTAATTAAGGCCTCATAAAATTATCTAAAAATAATAATACATATAAATATTAATTTATGAAGAAATTTTAAGAAAATAAATTTTATTTTAAATTATTAAATTAATCATAAAATTGTAATTAAATATTTATGACTTACAAAAATGTCAACATTTAATTAATAATTTTAAAACATTTATTTGCTTAAAATATGACAGAATTTTATCATAATTTAATTTATAAGATGAATAAATTTTATTTATACTTTCATGGGTGATGATACTATTCATTTGGCAAGTTTACTATTCATAAGGTTCATATTACTATTCCTAAGGTCAAGTTACTTTTTCTTCAGTATTAGTTCCCTAACATCTAGAAATACTTCTTATTTAATTAATTATGCATTTATAAATATTTTATTATGGTCTATAAGTGATTTTATGTGATTTATACTATATGAAATTTCTATAAGAAGGAAGAAATTTCATTGATAAAAGATTGAGTCGTTATATTTGTGCTTTTTTTGATATTTTAAAAATTAATTTATTTTCGCTATACTTTTTAAATATGTTTTAAAAGTGTTTTACATTACATAGTCATGATTTTACATTTTAGTTTTTTTATTTTGTGGGAAAATAATTTCATATTGGTTTATTTTATCACTCAACCCTAGTTTTCAAGCACTAGGGATTATGTTAGTGTGCTTTAGCCTATATGAGAACCTAGTTTAAGTCTCAAGAATTGGGTAAACAAACTCATTTATTACAGTCAACAACATTTTAGATTTTGGATGTACCTGATAATCTATATTTTTAAATTGAGATATCTAATGGAACCCATATATTGAAGGTTACTATATGAAGGATCTAAAAACCTTAAGTTTAAAATAATGAATTGAAAGATAAGTCAGGTTGAAGACACTAAATCGATCAATTTTAGAAGGTAACCCAAATTTATGAGAATTTTTTATTTATTAATTTATTTTTCATGGTTTGATTCCCTTACTCATCAAACTAATATTTGATTTTTCAAGAGGAACATGAACAAACTTGAACAGCTATAGAAGGATTCATCAATGAGATCCACTAGAACTCAATATTTGGTTGTATCTCTTCTGTATTTAGGATAATTATATCACATATTTCATCTAATTAATTTTTCATAATTCTTTTGTAAATATAAAGGAGATAATATCATTCATGTATGGTGGATATTATATTATGTTTATCAGGGTCATCTCAATTTCCAAATATAGCTAGTTCGAATAATATAAGTAATTTTAAACTTAAATAAAATCCTTTCATGACTAAATGTTGTCCTCAATTATGTTTTCAAAATATAATACCTCTATGGATAAGAAATACACATTTTTCTTCTAGTATTCCTTAGTTGTTAATTATTGTAATACAAACACCTTGTTTGGATTTATATGAGTATGACTTGGTTTTTTTGCTTATGATATGACTTATTCTTTATTTTGATGGATATTAGAGTATTCTATAATGGTCACTTACATCATGAATTATATTCAATTTTGTTTCCTATTATTTTTCTTTAATTTACACTACATTATACTTTTAATTTTTCTTTGAATTTGGATATCATTATAATTATGGTTTACATTGTTGATTTTTTTCTTCTAAAATATATTGGATAAAAGTTATATTTATCGTACCGATCTGATTTCAACCAAGTTTCAAAAGAATTTGTATTTTTTTTATTTTTCATTTAACAGTGCTTCATATGAAGTTTGTATACAGTTTCCATGTTATAATTCTATTGTAAGAGCATTGTTAATCCAAGAATAAGCTAGCTACCATATAATATAAGATGGATTATAACAAACTATTATGTTTGGTATCAAAATGGAGATATGAGACAATATTCTACTATTCATGAATGAAAAGAAAGAATTAATATTTAGAATTTGATATTTTATTAGTTTCTATTTGTGTATCATCATGAGATAGATAGTATGCTAATGTAAGAAGGCAATGATATCAATATTGAGTAGGAAAAGACTGAATATTATGATGTTTAGAGGGTGAAAATTTTAATGGATGATGAAAAAACTTCTAAATATCAAGAATGTACTAAAATGACAAAGTTAGAATTTTTAATGCGGTTATATCATGAAAAAACTATGTATGAAATTTATATTACCTCTATTAATTATATTATTACATTTTTAAAAGAATTTCTTCCTGATGGTGTAGATATTACCTTAAATCATTATAAGGTGTGGAAGTTAATTAAGCATCTCAAAATTTCTACTAATAAAATTATTGTTTGTCCAAAAGTTTTCAGTTTCTTTTGGGTGGAAATAGATGAACTTAATGACTATAAAGAATTTGGTACATCTTGATGGAAGGAAAATCTAGATGGAACACCATATCATGTACCATATAAATTCATGTAGCACTTTCCATTGATCCCTAAGATTCAAAATATATTCATTTATGTACAACTCTTATCCAATATGCGATGGCATGATACTATGAGAGTTAAAGATAATGATGAGTTAGTTCATCTTATAGTTGTATTATCATGGTGAGAATTTGATACACAACATCCGAATTTTTCAACTGAGGTTTGTAATGTTAGGTTGGGCCTATCCTGTGATGGTTTTAATCTGTTTGGTCTAATTCTTACTACTCATAGCATGTGGCTAGTTTTTATTCATGTTTATAACCTTCCTCTGTGGATGTGTTTAAAAAACCTTTCACTTTATTGAGTATACAAATATTTGGACCTTCTGATCATGGAAATGATACAGATGTCTACTTACAAACGTTAATAATAGATTTTAAGGATATTTGGGATATGGGTGTGCACACATTTTATAGTTCTTTAAAATATATATTTCAGATGCGTTCAGCCCTTCTTTAGACTATAAATGATTTCCCTGCTTATGCAATGATGTCTGGTTGGAGCATGAAGGGAAAAATATCCCATCCAATTTGAATGAATAATACATGATAGAGAATCCTTAAATATCATTATAGCTTTAGTTTCATGGGGCATTGACGATTCTTTCCAATGGATTATAAATTTAGGAAGAATCACCAGAGGTTGGATAACAATATCTGCACTGAACAACCACCTCAATGTATGTCAGGAACTAATGTTCTTAATGGATTGAAATATTTTAGTTTTTCATTAGGTAAAAGTTAGATGAAATCTAAAAAGACGGAAAATGTTAAAACTGAAGCCACTTATAATTAGAAAATGAGAATTTTCTTTTTTTTATTTTCTATATTGGTCTACCAATTTGTTACAATATTATTTAGATGTAAAGAACATTGAGAAAAATATGTGTGAAATTTTTCTTTAAATTATTCTAAATATCAAGGGGAAGACCAAAGATGACTTCCAATCTTGTAGAGACTTGTTGGATTGAGGTATTCGACAAGAACTACATCCTGTGTGTATCAGTGAAAAAATAGAATATTCCTTGTTCTACTTATGTGATGATATATTTAGAGAAAAATCCATTTTTGGAAGTATTATAGAATAAAAAAATTTCGTATGGATATTATAAAAACATATATAAACCATTCAATAGAAGGTATTTGAAAGTAAAATCCCAAAAACTCATTATTATCAAATCCTTCTTCATGAATTGATTTTAATAGAAATCTGGCATTTTTTATCAAATAATATAAGGGTGAAATTGATTAAATTGTGTCATATTTTAGAGACCTTTATACTAAAAGGTTATCAAGTACTTTCTTGATAAAAATATAGAAAGAGTGCTATTAATTTTGTGTGATTTGGAAGAAAAATTCTTCCATAATCTTTCTCTATCATGTTGTATTTAACAGATCATTTTTAGCTAAAACACTTATTGTGGGACCCATTTATTTTTGGTGGATTTATCCTACTAAAATAAATATGTTCACAATGAAATCATATGTTCAAAACAAGAATCATCTTGAAGGTTCCATTATTAGAGGTTATCTAGCTCAATAAGGTATGGATATTTTTTCAATGTATTTGTCTGATGTGAGCACAAGACATAACCGACCAATGAGAAATGAAGATGGATAGTATGGAAAAATTGATCCCTCATTTCCAACTATTACCCAAATAAGATGAATCTATGGGTTATATACATTAGCTACATTGATCCTTGAAGAGCGAGATATGGCACATTGCATATTCTTGTTTAAATGTAGTTTGTTCGATGACTATATTAAGTAAGTGATTTGAGTATTTATATGTTATCTCATATTATGTCATTTCACATATAACTTATTTTTTTTGTAATTTTATATAGGGAACATAAACAAATTATAAGTTGAGTTCATTGATCTTTGCCTTTGACAAAGAGAGAGGATTTTCATAGCCAAGAGTTTCTTTCTTGGTTGAAATCAAAGGTATGATCATTACTTTAACTAAATTAAAATATAGATATTCATTTAACTATATTATTCATATATATTTTAGGTATTGAGTTTACCTATTGACTATGTTTCTCATGAATTAAGTGTGTTGGATTTTGGTCCCAATTATTTGTTTCATGAATGAAAATATTTAATTATCAATTGGTATAAATTTTTTACAACTAATTGAGTGGTGAAAATGAGAACACAACATGATATATTTATGTTAGCTACTATAATGGAATATTATCCCAGTGTATCAAATATTCAACCCTGATATGAAAAATGTGTCTTAGTTTTTGTATTAGTACTCTCAATATTGAATCACTGTGATGAAATTTAAATGGTTTGATTCAATGAAGTAACATGGTACATTTATTTATGATTTTGGATTAAGATTTATTGACATGAGTTGATTCTTGTATAATAATGAACCATACATTTTGGAATCAAGGGAAAAATAGTTGTTTTATGTGGAAGATCATCTGAAACCTGATTATGGTGTCACTAATGAAGTAATCCCAGGAAATATTTTTCATTATGATGGAGACGAAATTGACACCATCGACACCCCCATTAGTTTTAACCAAAATATTTCATTTTATGAATCAAATTTTCCCATTGTGAGAGTCGATGTTGAACCTAAAGTTGTGGTGGGTATTATATAAAAGAAACAATATATGTTCATAGTTCATTCAATTTACCTTGACATGGGTTTCTCAGGTTGGTATTACTGTAATTACTTTAATTTAGTTTTAGTTTGGAAGGATATGTTTGTTTTTGTATTGTTTGGTTTCATTTTATTTCAATATATTTATTTCAATTTATAAAACTGGGTTTAAATTGGGCTTTTAAAATTTGTATAAATTGTTTTAAATTATTGCTACTAAAACATGTTATGAATTTGTTTATGACTTCTTTGACTTTTAAGTTGTATGCGTGATTTTTAAAAACTATTTAGGAAAAATTTATAATTCATTATTATGTAGATTATGAAAAATACTGCATATATTCGAATGAAGGGATTATTTGATGTTGATCAAGAGATACGTGAGCATGGGTTTCCTCCTCCTCTTCACTTATTGAAAATAATAATTGTAATATTTTTCTTCTTCATTACATATAATTTCATTTTCATATTATTTATAAATTTTTTTAGGGATATATAGCTCCACTAGAGTTGACTCCTCATCCTATTATCATGAGTCCGAGTGGGGATGCTCCTAGACCTAGATAGAGAACCCTTCATACATGGTCCCACACTTACCCAAAATAAGACACCCCATCTACCACACAGTTTCATCCACTACATGAGCCTCTAGGGATGTTCCCACCCATGCCTCCATCATCATCTCATTTAGCCTCTTCTTCCCAGACCACATCTATACTACTTCTAGGGATGTTCCCACCTTTACCATATTTATTCTTCCTTGTCTATGTTGCCTACATTTTCAACTATCCATCCAAGATCTTATGACACTCTTTCTTCAGCTTATACTCCAATGCATGAAGATCACCCAGATCCTGCATTGGAATAGACTCATACTTTAGAGGATAATGATTTAGTACATCCCATGGATCCATCATAGCCTATTGAGTAGCCTACATCAGGTTTTTTTGTTATAAGTGTGTCAAATTATATCACTTCATTTTTACCATTTGTATCATGACTTAATTATTCTTTTTTCCCTTTTATCATATTCAATGGGATCTTCTAGTAGTTGAAATGGGCACACCCATATGCAAGATTCCTAGAATCTCCAAACACAAGGAAAAAGCATGGGCAGATATGTGGGTAAGAAAATTTGATAAATTTATATATTTATTATTGTTATATTTATATGAATTAATATGTTCGTTGTAGCGTCAGTTTAACTCTACTAATAGTGAATCTGCTAAGGTTTCAAGGTTGATGGATCTTGGGGAGTTTTGGAGATCATATAAACATGAGTTATATTTTGGTTAGAGGATTAGATCTAATTATGATTTAGAGGGTGTACCCATATTCTCCAAATATCCAAAAACACAATATCAAAAAATGATCACATATTGGAAGAGTGGTGAGTTTAAGGTATTACTAATATTTATTGGTTTTATTATAGAATTTAATTCTTATTACTTATATTGAATTTTTTTAGAAGGCTTCAAGAAATAAATAAAAAATTGAATGTTGTATTTTCACACTTTTGGGTGCACTAAAATACTATAGGATGAGAAGTGTGATGTACTTTAATATGAATAGAAATAATATCAAGATTTATATTATAAATCAGTTATATTTACATGTTGAAATTTACATTTAATTTTCATTAATTCCTTTAATATAAGGGTAAAAATACCCCTTTTAAATGGCCCAATGACCCATTGGACCAATTCCATAATAGCCAATTGGCCTAATTTCCAAATGGCCTAATATACAATTATCCTAATTGGCCTAATGTACAATTGGCTAATTCTCTTAATTGCCTAATGGAAAATTTCCCTAATGGCCTAATGGCCTAATGACCAAGAGGACTAATGGCCAAATGAACTACTAACCAATTGGCCAAATGGCCTAATTTCTCAATTTTCCTAATTTCTTAATTACTCGATTAGACTAATGACCAATTGGACTAATGGCATAATATTAAATTGGACTAATGGCCTAATGACCAGTTGGACTAATGGACTAATGGCCAATTGGACTGATGACCTAATGACCAATTGGACAATTGGCCTAATGGCCTAATGGTCTAATGTCCAATTCACCTAATGACCAATTGGCCTAATGTACTAATGGCCTACTGACCAATTGTCCTATTGATCAATTGGACTAATGGCCTAATGGACTGATGGACTAATGGCCCAATTGGCCTAATTTACTAATGGCCTAATGGCCAATTGGCCAATTGGCCAAATGTCCTAATGTCCTAATTTCCCAATTGGCCTAATTACCTAATTGATCCATTGGCCTAATGGACAATTTGACTAATGGACTAATATCTAATTGGACTAATAGCCTAATGTCCAATTGGACAATTGGCCTAGTTTTCTAATTGGCATAATGGCCAATTGGCCTATTAGATTAAAGCCCAATTTTCTTAATGGCCTAATGGACAATTGGCCAAATAGCTTAATGGCCACTTCAAAAATTGACCTAATTACCTAATGTCCAATTGTCCAATTGTCCCAATGGCCTACCAGCCAATTGGCCTACTGGCCAATTGGCCTACTCTCCTAATAGTGTAATGAGAAATTGGCCTAATGGCCTAAGGGCCAATTATACAATTGGCCTAATTGGCCTAAATGGCCTAATATGCCAAATTGGACTAAATTACCTAAATGGACTAATCGGCTTAAATGGAATAATGGGACTAATTGGTCTAATTGACCTAATTGGAATAATTGGACTAATTTTCCTAATTGGTATAATTGGATTAAACTTCCAAATTGGACTAAATTGACTACATGGCCAAATTTTCCTAAATGGAATAATTGGACTATATGGAATAAATTGCATAATTGGTCTAATTGTCCTAATTGGCATAAATTTCTTAATTGGACTAAATTGACTAATTTTCCTAATTGAACTAATTGGCCTAAATGGACTAATTACCCTAAATCATCAATTGGCTAAATGACCAATTTACCAATTTACCAATTTACCAGACAACCTAACCTAAAATTGAACATAATGACCGAATGATCAAAATTAACAAATGACTAAATAAGAAAAAAACATAACACATATATAATTTTTCTAAAATGAACATACAAGAGGAATCCATATCATACCCATGTTTAACATGCTAATTTTTATGTATTGTTTATGTTACGACACTTGTAATAAATTTTTAATTAAATATATATTTAGATGATTCTTCATTTTATGGATTTATTCAAAAACTACAATTTTAATTAATTCTAGTTTTATCACTTTCATATTATTTAATAATGTTGTTTTATACTAATTAATTTCATTTTAATCACATAGTATTGGGAATCGAAGGTTGTGTGCCTCGATAAAATTTATTTTAATCGAGTAGGAAGACAAATGATGGAAGTGAAGTAAATTCACAAAAAAAAAAATAAATGATTGTAAGTTTTTTATTTATATTTAAAATATTTTAAAAAATTCATAATTAAATATCTTGTTTATATTTTCAACAGTCTTCCCTAGAGGCCCTTGATGATAAAGAAGATGAAAACTCTGGGTCGAATGATCTTTTGATTTAGGTATTATGTGAGGAAAGTCAGGGGAGATTCAGATGTAGACTTGAGAAAAACATTGTCCTAACTAGGTGTTAGTCATCATTGGGATCCTATCAAACCTATTAGACCACCAATCTGAAAAGGGATCATGCAGAAGAAGTCAAGACCAAAAAACTATGTTTACCAGAGTATGAAAAAAATAAATAGATCAACAAACACTTCCTAAAAGTTATTTTAGTTATGATTCAATCAATTTCATGAATTTTTTTTTACTCCTATTGATTCATATATGTCATAAATATTCTCTTTAAATGAAGATATGAGTGATGTCAATGAGGATCCTAGTGGTTTTCAAACTAATGGTAATGGTCGTGATAGGGGTCCTAGTGATTATAGTGATGATGATGATGCTTCAAATAATGAGGTTGGTGATAAGGATTCAGTTGATGTTGATGAGGATGTTGGCAATGTGGGAGATATTGATCCACTCCATTTTTGAGTTATCAATTTAGAGACATGTGGATTTTGTTTAATGACTAGAATTGATTGTTTTTATGGATGTATATATGTTATAATATTTTAAATGGTTTTAAAATTATTACAAGTAGTTGGTTTAATGATAAATATAAAATATATGTAATGAATTTAATGTGTACTATGGTTTTTATTTTATTTATAGATTTAGGAGGGGCTTGAATAGTTGTGGTTGCTTCCAAATGGGGATAGCCTTCTATACCCATGGTTCATTGAACCGTATTTATATATTTTCTTTTGGGAAAATCTATACTAATAGTTTAGAGAACCATGGGTATAGATATATACCCCAAATTTTGTCTTAAACTATAGTTATAAAAAAATAATATAAGGATATACCCATGGTTTCTATAAAAACCATGGTTATATATCTATACTAACACCTCCCAAAGCCACAATTTATAAAAATTTGGGAATATTATATACCCATGACTTTAGGGGATATAAAAATAGTTCTAAACTATTGGTATAGGGTATTTTTCTTATATTTTATGGAAAAATTTAGTGAACCTATTGTTTCCTTATAAGACTTTGAAATATATCGAGGAATATTGTTAGATCCAAGTGATGAGACGTCGCATGATTTTAAGGCCTGATATACCCAAAATTAATTTTATAAAACTATTAAATATATTTTATATCATGAAAAACATTTTTAAGAATTAATGGAAAATCTTCTAAAAGGAGTCTCAAATAGAAAATCTAAGCCAACGGTTGAATTCAGAGTGTGGGGTTTACCCAAGTCACAACCTAAAATTGGTCAGCGTAGGATGTTTGGGTAAGGTGAGTATTGGAGCGTACATTTAGCGAACTAAATAATTAAAATATTTTATTTATTCATTTAATGTCTAAAAAACCTAATTCCCTATATAGTTATCCAGTTATGGAAATATCTAGGGTTATGCTCATCACCCTGGTACCATTGAGAGGATAATTCCATCACCCTTCAATGGTGAATCAAGATAGGATGATGACAAGATTCTGGATCCAGGTGAATCAAGGTGAAGAAAATGCAATGGATCTTCCCCCGTCATTTTCAAGTGAGTTCTTCAACAAGGATTTATCATTATCAAGGCAAGACTCATTATTTGTGGTTTTTACCCTCTTGGTTAAAATATTTAAGCATGTATTATCAATCTAATTATTTATCTACGATTAATTGGATCCTTCACATGAGCCCCAACTCAAATCAATTTTATTATTAGATTTATCTCCCCATTACTCCATGAAATCACCCCTACCAATCCCCAATTTTGTGATCTTTGTCCATGAACACTTGTTCAACAATGATATCACATTTTTTTGGGCTTTCCCCCACATGTTCTTCTTTTTATTCATCATTTGACTATGGGGTCACAATTCAACTATTGTTGGGTGGGTCTGAAATTGATCAGACCCCTGAATTCATGGTGGATTTGTGAACAGTGACTGTATTGGACTTTCGAGGATGATCGACGTGGATTATTGGTAGTGGTGATGGATTTTTGGATCCAAGATCTAAACAAGAGTAGGTTGCAACATGGGAGTTTCACAAGGTGCATGCGTTATTTGAAGGGACCAATATAAATCTAATTTATATGCACTAGGGGGATGGAATCGATGAATGGAGGTTTTTTACTTATATTTTGGGAAAACTTCATGTGAAATCGGCAGTGGGAGTGGTGGATCTGGGATCTGTAGAGTAGATCTAGAATTTTATAAAAAACCTGACTACATGTCATGTAATCTGAAGAACACACGACGTGTAGTAAACCAGTTATGGGAGATATGGTTTTCAAGTGATTCAAATATCACAAATCAAGTGGGACCCCCATGCACTATGGAACATAGTGTTGGAAACCCAGTGTGTACTCTTGGATTAAAAAAACATGGGCATATTTAGGTGCATGTCATGTTCCTGCACATGGACAGTGTGCACTGGCACAACCAGGGGAACATGGATTGACCTTGGGTGGCCGAGACATGTCGTGTAGTTCCCTTACATTCCATGTAGGGATATATGGATAGTGATTCATATACTATATAATACACTATCAGATTGTAGAGCGGGAACAAATGTCATATGGGTCCCTTAAACGTTGTGTACAATTTTTTTAGTAAACTTATACCTCTTGTATCTCCTTCATTTAGACTCGGATTTTGTCCCTCGATTAGCGTATAATTAGTGTTTTTCATATATAACGTGATGGTGAACTTCATAGTGGATTTTTAGATATGATATAATGTGTTCTTATTGTGATTATTATTTAGGAGGTTCTTGACAATGGTAGTGATCAAAAAAGGTCATTAGAGAGGTGTGACCTTACAAACTTGGGTATGGGTTCTCTTTCTACTGATTGGTACCCCCTAACAGACTAGAGTGTTGTTACTATATCTACCGAGTGTTACCCCAAAAAATACTAGGTATTGTTTCCTCTATCAACTGAGTTGTAACCCCCTGATGGACTAGGGTGCGGGTCCTCTATCTACCAGGTGGTACCCCACTGATGGACTAGGGTGCGGGTCCTCTATCAACTTAGTGGTACCCCCTAATGAACTAATGTGTGAGTCCTATATCTACTGAGTGGTACTCCCCTGTCTTACAAGGGCATGGGTCCTTTATCTAATGAGTGCTACCTCCCCCCTAACTGACTGTGGTGTGAATCCTCTATTTACTAAGTGGTACTCCCTTAATAGACTAGGGCACTGGTCTTCCATACACTGATTGTGTCCTTCATATGATGAGTGGTGCCCCCTAATGAACTAGGTCATGTCTCCTATACTTAGATATTGTTCCCCCTTTACTATAAAGTAGGGTGGAAAGGTGTAGTCCCTACACACAGTTACATATATGGATAAATACATGATATTTTGGGCAATATTGATGGTATTTTGGAACTGTTGGCAGACACATTTCCTAGGATAGACTGTGATATAGTGATACCCTTTCTCTCTCCCATTAGGTTTCTTTAATGATCATATATATATCTATGTGTGTGTGCGTGCGCGCATGCATGTTTATCCTTTTTGTTGAATTTAATTTCCCTCTTATTATGGGTTAAGTTGTCTACTATCTTTTGTCCTATTAATCCCCCTTTATCTTTTGTTCTTTCCTACTAGGTGTGAATATACTCAACACTAAATTGACTTTTCCCACGCATGTCATGTTTTATGCAGATTACGGATAGGTCGGTGGCTATTACAAATGAATATAGGGATACCTTGGTGCATTTGACCACACACGGTTGTTCATGCTTGGAGATATAGAGTTGGGATCTCTCAAAATATACTTTACCAGTTATTGTAATGTTGGGACATATTTCTAGTAGGGAATATATTTTTTCCCATATCATTTCAGATTACACTGTCATACTCTTGTATTCCTAAGAGGTTCTTACATGCATGGTTGTTACTCTAGATGTTAATGTATTTTATTTTTATTTATCTTCACTTATGAATAGATATGGTTGGGTGTGTTATTATAGACAAATTAGGAAAATTCCCCCCATATTAGTTATTCTTTTTGGTGCTTTTCTCCATCCCCTGGATTACAGATACGAGCTTGCGGTAGTTGTGTCTTGACCATCCACCAGCTAGGCGGGCCCCAGTGGTCTTGGTCATGACAACTATGGATGTTAGGAGTAGATTAACTATGATCTATCTCTACACTACTGCAAGGAGAACTATCAATGTAGTGATCAACTTCTTCTTCAGTTAAAGAGTTGACAGACCCTTGAGGTGTTGCAGATATTTGTCTAATAGCCCCAAGGAATCTGGCATTTAGCAAATCAGGGATAAGAACCTCATTCTACATCATGGTCAGAATATGTAGACTTGAATTTTGTGGTTGATTATGTATATGATCTTGATTCATGATAGCTACTGGAATATGTTGATAATTTTCTGCTGTTATGTAGATATGATCCTACTGTTGAGAATATGTTCTTTTATGTTGGAAATATTAGGCATTATTGGCAAGGATATGAGCCTATAAGTGGGCGGTTGTCAAAATATGATGGTCAATTCTAGATGAATTAGGGATATGATCCTAGTTAAAATATTCATTCCCCATTATAATATGCTGATAGACCTTTGGAATATAAGAAGGGTTATGATCCTTCTTATATATGGCCTCTAAAGGATTCTAGTACAGTCATTTATTAGTGGAAGTAGGGATATAAGCCTGGATTTAGTGAGCTACTGGAATATTCCAATTACCTTCATTGGAAAGGATATGATCCAGATCTAAGGTGATTTCCATATAATACTTATGAAACTTGTTTGAATTGGGGATAAGAGCATAGTCCTATGAGTTTGGATTGTGTTGCTGGTCTTTTTCAATAGAAATATGTGCCTATCCCAAGACATGTTCCAAACTGAGTTGGTGATCCCTGATTGCAATGGGGATATGATCTTGATCTTGTTCCTTTACCATTACTAGAATATGTTGATAATCCTCTTAGAGAGGAGGAAGAATGTGTTCATCATTTGGAGTAGCCTCCTATTCATACTGATCATGGTGATGTTTTTGTCTAGATATCAGGGTAGGAATATGTGCCTATCTCTTTATCCATACTAGTACTAAAATATTTTGTCAATTATCTTCTTCTATTTATAGAATGTAGTGACACTTTAGAAAAGTTTTTGTTGGAATGTAGTACTACACATTTTTAGTCTCTAATATATACTAGAATATTTCTTTGATTGAAGCAGGAATATAATCCCAATCATTTTCTCCTAATGCCATTGGAATATTCCATTGGGCATCATGCATGGGGGGAGGATATGTGTCTCCCCCATGATTTTTTTAGGAATATGTGTGAAAACATGATCCGAGTGAGTAGGTATATGGGAATTCCCATAGGATACGACCAAAACATATTGCTGGGATTCATTAATGAAAGGAGGGATATTATTTGAATCCCAATTATCTAACTCTTTTCACTCCTAGAGAGACCGCCTTGGTACTCGTGGATGAGTGTCCAGGGTGGAAATTTTTCAGTTGGTGCTCTAAGTATGAAACTGATGGGAAATGGTGAGATGACCCTGGTGATGATGATTGATAAGATCCCTACAAGGAAGCTCTTGAATTGAGATAGTGTTGTAGTCAGCTTCTTGATCAACATTTCTAATATATGGAAGGTGATAATTTCCATGCTTTGGGGATAATATTCCAAAGCAACTGGTGGTGGTGAAAAGTGCCACAGGTTTCATAACATCTTTCCTTGAATGAGATAGACTTATTTGGTTCAACATCTAGTGAACTTTATGTCCAGCCTCAAGGGTTAGTATTGTACTATGTTAGTGGTATTACCAGACCATTATAGTGGTCAAGGTTCACTCCCAATACTATCATAGTGGACAACATCCCTTTCTAAATTCAGTTCACTCCCATTTCTAGTCCTATTTGTCTCATGAGATTTCAATATTTACACAATTAATTGGAGGGGGATATAGGTCCCACCCATCACATAATGAAAATCAATCATATGTGTTCCATAATATCATAAATCATTCATCATGTCAGAACCCATGAAAATAAATGGGTTTCATAAAAAATTTCCCGTAACATAGCTCATTGAAAAGAAACAAGATTCATAAACATCATTTCATCATAAACATAAACCATCCAAATAAATAATATGGATTGTATCATTAATTAATATTCCTAAAAAACTTAAGGAACATCAAATTATGTAATCTTATATGGAAAATTATTTTTATAGATCACTTGGAAAAAATCTTAAGGAAAATAACCTTTCTATTTTGAAAATAGTATTTTTTTAAAATATGCGCACTTATAAAGGAAAAAAATTTATTTGAAAATATACTTGTAAAATTATAAACTAATATTAAAATAATTGAGGAATCATGATGGTGGGAAAATAAAATAAAGACTTATAAGTTATAAAAAATTCCTTCAATATTTTTTTACAAAAAAGTCACAAAGTACATCATTTGGAAAACGAAAAAAATGATTCCTTTCAAACAATTTTGTAAAAAGTAAAACATTGGTAAAAATGATTTTATAAAATTGTACAAAAATATTAAAAACATTTTTGAAAATATTTTTAGAAAACATGAACATGGAATATAAATATTCCTTAGTGGATACTTAAACATAAATAATCCCTAATAATGATGAGATTGTGAAATAAACCCTTGCCTCAAGTATTTCCTTTCTTTATTCATGTTCAAAAATCCTGTAAAATAAATAAAAAAATTATTATAAATGTATAATATAACCATAATTTTATTTATCATACCATGTATTATTTATTTATAACATTATATCACCCATTTTTTAAAAATTTGTTATTAAAATCATTGTTCTAGGTGGCAAGATCTTTGTTTTCCAAGAATGTTTCAGTTTGACAGTTTTAGTTCTTATAATTTGATCATGTTACCATAATTTAAATAAAGTTAATAATGGAATAAAAATAATATATTTTCATTTTATATTTATATATTTATAATAATTCATAAAAAATTTAGATAGAGAAATGAATTACACATTTCATGGAGATGGTAGGTCGTATGTAAGCATAAACATTGTTTCCATTTTTTAACTGATGGAATAAAATAAAGGTAAATAATAATTCACCATTATTGAATCATTATAATGTAATATATGTAATTTATTCATAAAACTCATCTGTATTACTGTCCATGTTAAATATAAATGAAAAATGAATCACATCTCATCGTAGAGATGGCAGTACATACGTACGCAGAAGCGACGTTATCGTTTCTCAAAAGATTGGATGATAAGAAGGTAAAAATAATGTTATTATTAAATAAGTATAATTGTTTCATAAATATCATATATAAATATGAAACACATCATAATACCCATCCCTAAAATATAGTGGTGTAAAATTAATTTCATCACTATGTGGAGACAATAAGTCGTACGTATGCATGAGTGATACTTTCACTTCTTGTTTGATGGGAAATAGGGTGTATAATGGTTTCTTAATAATTATAATAAAATTTAAGAATATTAAGGATACTAAATTTATTATTTCATGATAAATATTATAGATTTATATAAGGTAAATAAAATTATAAAATAAAGTGATCATTTTAAGGTGATTAGCTATTTTGGAAAATAACTCCTTTAAATCTTAACTTAAGCACTCTAGAGTTGGTATTTTGAGAAGAATATAACCTATAGAATATGTATACGAAAGTTTATAAGATAATTTGGTAAATTATGGTTGATATATAAGGCCCAAATTAGTGCAATGAAGTGAAGGAGGAAGTTCATTTTTATAATTGAGGCGACAGACACTTTTGTAATATCTCAAAAAATTAAATTATAATAAATTAATTCTAAAACAAATACCTCAAAATTGAAAGGAATTTAAATATAGGGTGGGATAGGGTTTTAATCCCATCAACCAGTAGATTTTAGACAAGTTTTAGTGTAATTTTCAACCTTTTCATTTTTATTAACCCTTAGTTAACGTATTTTAATTTTAACTATGGTGACAACTTTTTCAATATTAAAAGGTTGAAATTATTATTTATAAGGTGATAATTAGACCATAAATAGAAAATTTATGAAATATTATACCATATCATAATCACTTTGTGTTATTTAAATATTTTTATTATTTTTAAATAATTTAGTAAAATATTATTTTGATAAAATATGATTATGGTAAATTTTGACAGTATTCATGTAATTTAACATCAAATACATCAATACAATTGAAAATTTAGAATATAATGATTTAAAACCACTATAATATATAATATAGATCTATAAAATTTGTGGTTCACATTAACTCATTAAAATTATATCACTTTTAATATTTTTTAAAAATCATTTATTATGTTTTTTAATAAATGGAGAAATACTGCATTGGTATTTCATAAGAAATTAAGGCCATTATATAATTAATGAAAATTAAAAATAAAATTATATTATGAAAATAATTTTATTAATCTCAATATGGACTCTTATATTCATTATTATCATATTTTTTCCTATGTGGACACCTAAAAATATTATAAATGAAGAGAGTGACATTTTGTAACTTTCTTTGATTTTAATGATATATAAGTCATTTTCATGGAAAGGTTTACATTAATTAACTCAATTTATAACCTTATATGTTAAGGTTCAAATTAAATTCATCAAATACTAATTAAGATGAAAAATTATAGCCTTATCACTTATTTTTAATCCAATTTAACCCGATTTACCCATTACCATGGTGAGAAATTCGACCACGGTTACTATTCATATTAACCAAACATAAAAGGCGCCTAATTACCAAATTTGAACATCAAAATTATAAATATTAAATTAATTTTATACAATTAAATACTTATAAATGGTTGAAATTAATTTAAATTAAGTGAGAAAAATGTGACAAAAACTATTTCTTAAGAAAAATACATTTTTATGTATAAAACTAGATTTATTCTTTCCCATGCTTAGAAAAATATTTTTTTAAAGAATAAAAAATTATATCAAGTAAATAATATATAAATTTCATTAAAATCATTCATTAATAGGAATTAATTTATTATATTGATATAAAATCCATTATATGCATAAAACAATTTTTTTAATTGAATTGTCATTTTTATTTTAAAATAATTATTTTTTTAATTATAATCATGAATTTATTTTATAATTGTATAGAACATATATTTTTCATAACTTAGTTATTAATATTAATACATAATATTTTAATAATGTTACATAGTTGTTTTAAACACATTGTTGCATGCAACACAAGCTATCGAAGAAATCAAATTATTTAAATAGAAATATTTCACAAAAAACTCGGGGTGTTACTTGTGATGGGAGAACCTATATAGGGATGACTATAAAAATACCCATTAGACACCAAAAAATTATCAAAGATAAGAATAAAGATAGTATTCAGCTCATCATCATAATGGAATGTCAAAAAAGAATATGATACATAGTAATAAAAACACCCATATATACTCGTAATAGACTACAAGTCTCAAAGAGGTCTCAACCATACTGTTAGCCACCAAATTCTACTTAATGCTTCAAGTTAACACTCATCTAGGAGAAATCACCCCATTATCCTTTCTATCATTGAAATAACTCATCAAATAGTTCTCTCTCATTGGGTCTCACCAAATAAGTACTCAATAGGACTCCAAAGAACTTGATACATAGATAGGAGATCTCACCCAGTTCCTATGATGAATATCGAACCTTACACAGAATAACTTTCTATGTAAGGGATCATATTCCCACATTACTTTTTCAGGAAAATTTCTTAAACCCCACCTAGGTAAGGTGAAAAAATCATAGAGGATCATACCCCATGTCACACAAAGGGATTCTCAAACTCTATCTGAGAAGAATATCATATAAGGGATCACATATTTTTTTCAGGGTGTAATTCCTCACTATTTCCTCATGAAGCTGAACAAAGGGACCACACCCAACTGAAACTAGTCCATATTGAAGATACGAAGGTCCTCAACCTACCCTAGATAAATTACAGTGTATTTACTAAGGATATATGGCATGTATCTCCAATTTTTTAGCTTACCTTATCTTGTTGTCCCACTCAGCATGCATTTCTCAAAATACACTGATTTCCAATACATGATCTATCATTGATTATCCAAGAACACCCCTCCAATGATTCTTCTCTCAATACATAGGTTTATTCAGATAACCTTATGGATTTTCAATAACTTCATTTATATAGAGTATATTTTATGTAAGTATTTTATTATAATAATTAAATAAATATATTAATTTATTTAATTATTATTTCTACCACGATGAAACTTAAGTTGGACACCCATCATGCACAAATATTATGTCACACCAAGGGTAAAACCCACATTATATATTAAAATTAGAACATGTGTTTTTAATATAAGACATTATTTAATATTTATTAAATTATTTATAAAAAATTTCATGTGAAATATAATATATTATAAATTTTTATTATATAAAAATGAACCTCCATAGGCCTCAGAATCATGCACTAACTCGGTGCCCATATTCAAAAATATTCTTTTAATTAGTCCAAATATTTATAAGGAAAAAAACAAAGTGGTTACATTGTCCACACCTTAGTGTTTTTTCCTAAAAAGTGAAAATCCTCCTCAAAAATATGAGGGTACTGAGATTGCATCTAGATGTTATGGGCATTTAGCTTCATTTAGTGGTGATGGAGTATGAGGAAATATTTTCTAAGGACGTTTCATGATTACCTCTCCTCTGATATAAATATTTCTATATATACTTAATCCTATGGAATACCTTGATATCTACACCAGTATATCAGATGACTCCCATAGAGCTTCATGAGATGAAGTTGTAGTTGGAGGACTTGTAGAGGAAGTGTTTCATCAGACCCAATATTTCCCCTAGAAATCCCTAGTATTGTTCAACCAGAAGGATTATAGGTTCTTTAATTTTATTTATGGTTTTTGTTTCTTAAACCTGGTAACCGTGAATAATAAGTATCCACTATGGAGGATCAATAACCCCTCCATCTAGTTGAGAGGGGAGTGATGGTTCTTAAAGATTGACCTCAGACCAAGTTATCACCAGCTCCGAGTACGATATGTGGATATATTAAAGATTAATTTTTGTGTCACTGTAATAATTATAAGTACTTTATGATACATTTTATCATGATAAATGCATTGGTAGTGTTCATGAGACTCATTAATCGACTCTTTTATCCATTATTAGACCAATTTGTGGTGGTCTTCATTGATGAAATACTAGTGTACTCTGTGTTTGGGGAGAAAAATAGAGATGGTTAAGGTTATTCCTAGAATTAATCCTAGACCAATAGATTTATAATAATCTCTCTAAGTGTCAGTTCTGGATTTGAGTGGTCTATTTTCCAGGACATGATATCTCAACAGAGGGTGTGGCAGTGAACCCAGCTAAGGTTGAGGTAGTGTTAGCTTGGGATCCACCCAAGAGAATGATGAAAGTGTGGATATTCCCTAGGTTAGAAGAATACCATAGGAAATTCATGATTTATTTCTCTAGGATATCAGAACCCTTGACTACTTTGACCTGAATGAGGCATCCATTCATATGGATGGAGAGGTCCCAATAGGCTTTTTAGGAGTTGCGGAAGAGGTTGACTAGTATCCCCATATTGAGACTGTCATAGGAGGGTGTTGAGTATATATTTTATACAATAAATCTAGGACCGGTCATGGGTGTGTCCTAATGAAGAGTAAGGTGGTGATGGCTTATGGGTCTCAACATCTAAGACCTCATGATAAGAACTATGCAAACCATGATCTAGAGCTAGAAGTGACAGTATTTTCCTTAAAGATGTGTCAAAACTACCTTATGGGTGAGTGGATTGTCAACTATTCTGACCACAAGAGTCTCAATTATATCTTCTCACATAAGGATCTTAACTTGAGATAGAGGCAGTGGCTAGAGTTACACCATGATTATGACTTCAGGATAGTTTATACTCTCAGTAAGGGGAACATGGTGGCATAATCTCTCAAAAGAAGATATTTTTCATAATTATTGACCAAGAAATCATAGAAGTTGTTCTCGTTATATTTTTACTTAGTATAATAGGATGGTTCAACTTACCTCAAGTTGATGGTTTTTATGCCACCGCTTCTATAACATGTTAGGGAGGCCCAAATTTGAGACACCAATTGTGCGACCTTATATATTCATATTTCCACTATATGTGATACTGATGGATTATTTGAAGGTGGTGAGTTGGTCATCATTTTCAGAGGAATTTTTTTTGTTCATGTGATATTGTGTGAGGAGGTTCTAAGGAATTTTCACACATCCCACTTGGAGGTGCATCCATGTGTGGGTAATATGTACTAAGACCTTTGGAGTGAGTTTTAGTATCCAGGGATAAACAAGTGTATAATAGAGTTTATATCTTAATGCCTCACTTTTTAGTAGGTGAAGGCTCAACACCGGGTTCCTTTAGGTTTAGATGAAACCCTAGAGATTCTAGAGTGGAAGAGGTATGGTGTATCTATAGAAATCAAGATGGAATTTCCAATAATATCTAGTGTACATGATGCTATTTGGGTGGTCCTAAACTGAATCACTAAGTCATCCTAATTCCCAAGTATCTAAGAGAAGACTTTAAAAGAGATCCCAGGACACCTTTACATGTAAGAGACAATCCATCTTAACAGAGTTCCCTCAAATATCATTTCATACTATGTTGATCACTTCACATCACTATTATGGATAGGATTGTAGGATCCCTTTGGGACTTAGTTACATTTGAGATTATCATTTCACCCCCAAACTGATCGCCAGACTAAACAGACCATTCAGGTTCTAGAGGACATTCTTCTAGCTTGCATGTTAATTTTTTTTTGTAGTTGGGAAGATAACCTAACCTTGGTGGAGTTTTAATACAATAACAGATATCAGTCCACTATCAATATGGAACTATTCAAGGCCTTATATGAGATACCCTATAAGCCACCACTATGTTGGTCTGATCTAGATGATTCATCACTCATGGGCCTAGAGTTGATGCAAGTGATAACAAAGAAGGTTAATATGATATAGGAGGGGATGGGGACTATAATAATCCATTATAAGTCTTATAAGGACTGATGACGAAGGCCTTTTGATTCAAGGTGATAGATTAAGTGTTCCTGAACGTCTCAACTCAATGTGGATTCTGAAGATTTGGCTATGGTTGAATGTTGTCTCCAAGATTAATTGATCCTTTCTAAATACTATATAGGTTTAGTGATGTGGTTTACTCCTTAGCACTGCCATTTTAGTTAGACATGGTACACAACATCTTCCATGTATCTCATTTTAAAATTCATGTTCACAACCCATCACATGTTATTGATTGGGGTGAGCTGGACATCGAGGATGGAGTTACTTTTGAGGAGTACTTAGAAGAGATTGAGGATCTACAAAAGAATATCCTCTATGTATGAGTGATTCCCTTGGTGTTTTTCTGATGGTATCATAGGAATCATAAGTTGAGAATCTGGGAGTGGGAGAACCAGATGTGATCTCAGTACCCTGATATTTTTTAGTAATCTTTTTTCTTTTCAGGATAAAAATTCCTTAGATGGGGATAATGTAATGAATCTTTTTTTACCTTGTAAACATTATTAATATTTTAAGTGATATTTTTTAAAATTAGGTACTGAGTTAGCATGGTATTTTGGGGGCCAGAGAGGCCTAGTATCAATAATATATATATATTAAAGAATTATAGCACACATGCATAGTTTTTTTGAAATAATGGATAACTACTGAATAAAGTCTCTTATAGAAAATTTGATACTTTCATCAATTCCAAAATGTGGGTGATACCCTAGGGGTGATATAATTTTTTTGCGTGTTGAGTGTCTAGATTGAGCACCATTAGGGGTTGAATAATAATTTAATAAATCAATATATTTATTAAATTATTATAATTAAATCCTAATTTAAACCCTCCTATATATAAATTATCTTATGTAAAATCCCAAGGGTTATCTTCATAACTATATGAATTATGATAGGATTCATTGTTGGAGAATTCTAGGACGATCAATTACGAATCATGGATTGGAAATTGATGTGCCAATAATTTATTAGTGGTTGATATAAACCCAAATAAGGGAGGATGTTTTCATTATTTTAACCCCCATTTTTTATCCCATGATGAATTAGAATCATCTCCACTATCATATTTATTCATAGTTCAATCATGTTTTGTAGGTATTGATTTATCTTCCTATAGTTTGGAATTGATGGTATTTAATAATTTTTTCTTAGTTCTTCCTTATTTTTTCTAATGGTAATGAATCAAGGCCATCCTTAATAGAGTACAAGGTTCATTACTCTTTTTGTTTTGTGCATTTCCTCCCTTGTTCTTTTCATGTTAATCACCCGTATTTTCTTTGGACAGTGGTTCGACCAGTACCAAGTTGATGATAATTTTGAAATCATTCATTAGAACAACAGATCATCACAATGAGTGAAGGTTTGTGAACAAAAAATTGATCATGGTGTGACAAAAAATATGGATTATAGAGGTATATTTTGATTGTATTGATGTTCTTTATTTCACGATTGGGCGTGCAATGAAAATTCGGTGTGACAATGATTGTTTCCTGAGTAGAATATGTGGCCAAAATCTAGCCATTGGTGACCAATGGAATCAAATAGAATTAAATCCATTATTAACGGTGAGTCTCACCAAAAATTTAGTGAAGGTAGTCATGTGAGTGGAAGATGTTTGGAGAACCAGTAGGTTCTTGAAAAATACCAACTATATGGCATGTAACAAAAATAACACATGTTGTGTGGGTCTATGGATGTGGTGGTAAGTGTTTTGGTGAAAATAAAGTATCAAACACCATATAGACCCACCACATTTCATGTAACCCCTGTACGGTAGCTCAACATTTACCCTAAGGGTACACATGCATGGACACAGCCATGCATATGGGAACAACCAAAGTACATGGGAATGACCAGGTACTCAGACATGGCCAAGTCCATGGGCATGACCAAAATACATGGGCACAGACTGAAGTACATGGGCATAGTCTATAGTATATGAACACAGGTAGGCAACACACTGAGTACCAAACTGATCTCTACCCACCATGTATCTAAAAGAACACACTATGTATTTAGATAAATTCATGTAATGTGGGATAAAGACCCACGAGAACTACATGACTTAGAGAGACACATTGTGTACTCCCAGTACATTATGTGTACTTTATCCTAGTTAGGTTAAGGCCCCATATATCTTAAATGAGGACCAATTTTAGTTGGTTTTTTCCATTGGTTCATCCCCATGAGGGTATAGTGAGGCATTATGTCCTGACCATAGTATGTGATCCCCTATATGGGATTATCCTTAGATAGTGTTTCAAAATCCATAGGCATGACTTAGGGTGGGATACTTTATCATATTTTCACCTTCCCTAGGTGGGGTTTGGGGAATCGATGTGTCCAAATCACGCATTCATATGATCTCTTTCACAACATTTTATTCCAAGAAGGGTCTGTTTTATGTTAGAGGCCCTGGGTGAGATACCCTATCTGTGTGTCGAGATCTTCAGAGTTTCCATGAGTACTTATTTGGTGAGGCCTAACTATCATGACCTCTTAGATGAGTACCATAAGTAATAATATGGACTGTGGAGTGAGTTCTCCCAAATGAGTGATAACTTGAAGCCTCGAGTAGAATCCTATGGATAATAGTATGGTTGAGACCTTTTTGAGACTTGGTGTCTGTCATAAGTATACCTAGGTGTTCTTATTGCTATGTATCATATTATTATTGACATTCCTTTTTGATTATGAGTTGAATAATCACTTTATGCTTATGTTTGGTGATTTTGGGGTGTCCTACTAGGTATTGTTATACTCCCTCTATATGTTCTATACATTCACATGTCATTTCTTGAAATATGATGATCCTTTTGAAAGAGTCCTAGGAGTATCATGAGTTGAAGGATCATAGTGGTATTTATTGAACATGGTTTGTTTTAGGTGTTGTAATAGATAGTATTACCCTTCTTCTTGGAAGATTAGACTCTTTTTGTAGTTTTTTATGGGATATTATTTGGACCTTTTATTATTTCTAGTACTATTTTCATCCTTAGTGTGGGATTGATGATGTACATGAATTATGGTATCAGTTATGGTTTAAATTTCACCATTTTATGGGTGTGTGGAGGCATGTGTGTGTGTGTAGGTACTTAGGTCAAGGCCTCCCATGTGAGAGATATGCTTACTAGATTTTGATATAATAAAAATATTATATATATTATATCACATGCATAAAGATTTTATAAAATAATGGATTATCTCCTGAATGGATTCTCAAATAATAAATATGAGACTAACTTTGAATCTAAAATGTGGGTTTTACCCTAGGTGCAACATAATTTTTGTGCACATCAGGTGTCCATATTGAACACTATCATGGGAGGAATAATAATTAAATAATAACCTAAAAATAATGTTTATAAATTTTCTTATGTAAAATCTCTATGGTAAACTGCATAAACCTATGTATTGAGAGAGAAGTCTTTCAAGGATAATTCTCAAACGATCAATGACAGATCCTGGATTAGTAATTGGTTTGAAAATCAGAGCTTGTGGATCTCACCAAAGAAAAAAACATGGATCTATTCCTTTTCATCATTCAATGAAAACATGAGGAAGGGAAGTTTTATTCTTTGGTCTAATCCATGTATGTTTATACCAAAAAGAACCTAAATCAACTCCACTAACTGGTTGATTTGTGGGTCGATCGTGTTTTTTGGGTATTGATTTATCTTCCTACAATTAAGAATTGATTTTATTTGATTTTTAGATATTATTTATTCATTAACTATTCTAATATTAATAAATCTATTCAAACCCTAACAATAGATAAGTTTCAATCCTCTTATTGTGTATGTGCATTTCTTCCCCTATTCTTCACATGTTCATCAACAATATTTTCTTTGGTCGGCAGTTCAATCAATACTTGGTGGATTCTCATTTCATGAACACTCTTTAGTGAAATAGATCATCATCATGGGTTAAGGTTCATTATTTATGATGTGATCAAGGTTAAACAAGCATTGAGCACACTTCTCCACTAGGATAGGGGATGGAGATAAGCGCCGAGTAGGCATATCTCACACATAGGAGGTCTTAGCCTAAGTACCTTTACACATACATGCATCTCCACAAACCCATACAATTCTGAAAGGTAAAACAAAAATGATGCCATAATTCATTCATAGCATCAATCCCACATTAGAATATGAAAAAAGTGCTAAAAATCATAAAATTTCCAAATATAAGACCACAAAAAAACTATAAAAAGAGTCCAACCTACTAAGAAGGAGGGGACTATTTTCTAATATACCAGCTGACATGAACCAAGGTATACCATTCTCTCTATGATCCACCCACTAATGGTCCTCCTAAGACTCCATCAAATGGATTTTCATCTATATAAGACTTGACATGTACATTCATATCCCATATAGGAGTGAGTATAACAATATCTAGTAGGACACCCTGAAATCACAAAACATAATCATCAAGAGATTATTCATCAAATAATCATAAATTATTTTCAATAAAAATACGAGACATAGTAATAAGAACAACTAGATATACTCATATTAGGCACCAAGTCTAAAATTGGCCTCAACCATATCGCCAGCCACAAGATTCTTCTTAAGGATTCAAGGTAATTCTTGTTTGGGAGAACTCACACCATGATTCATGATATCACTGATAAAACTCACGCAAGAGGTTGTTCTCATCGATCCTTGAAAAATAATTACTCACTAGAACTATAAATATCTTGATACATGGATATGGGATCTCACCTAGGGCCTCTCAAGAATATCGTACCCTACCTGAAATAACCCACTAAGTAGGGGATTGTATGCCCATATAAGCTGGTCATGATGATTCCCCAAAACCCACCTAGGGAAGGTGATGAAATGATAAAGTATCGTACCCCAACTCATGAAGAGGAATCCTCACACTATATCCAATACTAACCTCATATAAGGGATCACATCCTATACTCAGGACATAATGCCTCATAATACCCTCATATAGATTAACCAAGGAAAAACACCCAACTAAAACTAGTCCACACTGAAGTGAAAGATTGCCTCAACCTTCGTTTGAGAAATTAAATGGCATGTACTAGGGGTAAAAAACACGTGTGTCTATGTCTGGAGCTTCCCATATCTCATTGTCCCCCATGGAATGAATTTATCCCTATAAATTATGTGTTCATTTAAATACACAGTGTGTAGAGATCAGTATGGCACTCATAAATCCACATGTATGAGTCTATATAATTTATCTCATTCCCATATACTTCAAGGAATACATGTATACTCTAGTTTTTCTCATGTACATGGTCATGTTCATGTACCACTTCATGCCCTTGTACTATGGTCTTGCCCATGTGTCTACCCTTGTTCATTCCCATGTAACCCTAGGGAACACAATGAGCCACCAGCTATTGGTCACACAACATATAATGGGTCTGAAGAGCATGTGATATTTTATTTCCATTGAAACCCTATCCACTATAGTTTAGGTCCCACATGTATTGTATTATTTAGATTACAATTCATGTAGCCAGAATTTTTCCAGAACCCACTAGTTTTTCACATGTCTTCTGCTCGTGTGGCCTACACTACTGAATCTTCCATGAGACTCTCCACTGATCATAGATCTTAGTCCATCCAAGACCATCCATTTCTAGTGGTCAAATTTTGGTCACATACTCCACTAGGGAAATAATCCCCATCGCATGGCGTCATCACCACATTACCAATCATGAAATCAAAAACACTGATCCAATCGCAATCCACCTTAGATCATCCACCATCACCATCAAACCTTGATTGATTTACTGATACTGAAGTTGAATTCATGGGGATGTTATATTATAGAAATGAAAAGTTGTGTAATGGTCTTCCATTTAGTATTGTTCAAATCGATATCCAAAGAAAATACCAATGATGAATGTGAAAAGAATGGGGTAAGAAATGTACAAACATAAAAAAGAAGAATAATCCTTGACCATTGTTAGGTTTTCCTTGATTCATTTTCATTAGAACCATGAATGAAGAACCAAGTGGATACAATCAAATACCATCAATTAAAAATAGTTGAAAGATAAATCAATACCCGCAAAATGTTATTGACCCACAAATTAATATTTTTAGTAGAGTTGATTTGTGTTCTTCATGGGATACACAGATAGGGATTGAACTAATGGAAAAAAGACTACCCTACCTCATATTTATAATGATCACTGATGAATAATGAAACCACATCATAGACATTGAAAACATCCATAAGTTCTGATTGGCACACTGATTGACATTCCATGATCCATTGTTGGTTATTTGAGAATGATCATCTAATGACCCCTATCTCAATCCATAGGGTTATGTGGATAACTCTAGTTAACTTCCATAATATAATTTCTATAGAGGATGGTTTAGGTTTGTCTTTAATTATAATAATTAAATAAATATAGAAATTTATTTAATTATTATTCTTCCCAAGATGGAACTCAATCCAGATACCCAATGCGCATAAAAAAATTTCATGCCTAGGGTTAAATCCCCATTCAAGATTCAAATGATATATATGATTTTAGATCCAAGTATTTATTTGGGATTTATTCCACTATTTCAGAAAAAAAATATTGAGCATGGTATAATATATTTAATATTTTTATTATATCAAAACTGAGCCTCCCTGGGTACCAGAATCAAACACTTACTCAACACCTTGCTTCAAAAATATTCTATAAAATATTCCAAATCTTTACAAGGAAAAAATAGATTCATTACATTCTACCCACGTTAGGTATTTTCCTCACAATAAGAAAAAAGTCTACATAAAAAGATGAGGGCACTGAGCTTGCATCTAGTTCTCCCGCTCCAAGGTGCTCTCATGAAGATTCTCATGTTTCCATCAGTCACACAAAAATTAAATCACTCACCCAAGGAGGATCTTATCCTTCCAATCCTAAATATCCATTAGGTACTCTATAAAGGTATCTCCATCCTTGATTTCTATCTCACCCTGATAACATGAGATGGGTCATACACATACCTCCTAAACTGAAACGTAAGGAAGACATCATGTATACGGTCTAACTGTGGTGGTAGGGTCAAGTGGTACACTACCTTTATGAACATATGTAGTATTTGGAAAGGTCTAATAAATATTAGAGATAACTTTACACCCTAGTCAAATATTCACAATAAATATCAAGGTGATACCTTTATGAACACACGTTCTCCCACCTTGAACTCCAAAGGCTTCTAACATCAGTCCACATAAGACTTATGATGGCTCTAGGTAGTCCTCATCTACTCCTAGATGATATAAACATTCTCCATCATTACTCGCACAAAATCTAGGCCCATGAGTGATAACTCATCTATATATATCAAATATATTGGTGACCTATAGGGTATACCTTACAAGGACTTGAATGGTTCCATGCCATCGATTTAATGGTATCTGTTGTTGTATACAAACTCCACCAAGGGTAGGTGATTCTCTTAGTTACGGAAAAAGTCCAGCATTCAAGACTAAAGTATGTCCTTTATAACCTAAATGGTTTGATCAGTCTATCCATCAATCTAGTGGTGAAATTATATGCTCAAACATATTTTTCCCCTAAGGCCTCCTACAATCATCTATATAACTATGATTTAAAGTAAGCATCACAATATGAAATGATTATCAAGGGAACTCTATGAAGATATATTATTTCTTACACATAATGGAATCTCAAGATATCTACTAAACTCTACTCTCAGATAGCTATAAAGTGGGCCAACTTGGTGATTTGTTCAAAGATACCTAGATGGAATTGTGTCCTCTAGAAGTTCATGGGAGTGTCATCATGAAGCCTATAGATATATTACCCCACTTACACTCTGGAACCTTGAGGGGTTAATATAACCCCATAGGAACCTAATGCTTAACCTTAACATAATTACAAGTGAGGCATTGAGAGACAATATATGTTAAAACTTCTTCATCCTTAGACACCAAAATTAACACCAAAGGTCTTGGTACTTATTCACCATACATAGATTCACCACTAAGGGGGATGTATGAACTCCCTCAGAACCTGCTCAAGAAATGTCACTAGTACCATCGTACATAATCTAAAAGTGATGATGTTCTCCCCACCTTAAAAGAATTTATGAGAAGTATGTCCAGTAGATATATAAATATGCATGGTCTCACAATCAGTATCTCTACACCAAGTTTCCCAAAATTATAGTAGAAGTGGTGGGGTAATAACCATCGAATAGAGTTAAGTTACACCATCCTTGTACACTAAGTACAATAGAAACAAGTCTAACTTCTCTAACACAACCTTCAATAACTATAGAAATTATCTTTGGTTGAGAGAAACTGCCACTATTTTCCCCTTCTAGAGAGTATAGACTTTCTCAAAGATAAAAATCCGGAAGTAACTCTAGCCACCATCTCTATCTCCATTTATAAAAATTCTATGAGAATATATACATGAGAATATTATGGTCATAATAGATGATAAATTTCTCACACATAAGGTAGTTTCACCACATATTTAGGGTGAATACTACTGATGAAATCTCTAGATCATGGGTCATGTTATTCTAATCATGAGGTATCGGCTATTGGAACCCATAAGGTATTATATCCTGCCTCTAGACATCCAAGATCTATCTTGAGGGAATCATATAACATTACGTTCTCAACACCCTCCTATGAAAGTCTCAAGATGGGAGAACTATTCAACTTCTTCCAAAAATCTTAAATTTCATGTTTCATCCTCTACATCCACATAAAAGGTAACCCCTTTCGAGTCAAATAATTCAAGGGTGATAATATCCTAGATAAATTAGGCACAAATATCATATATTAACATACCAACCCAAGGAAGCTATGAACCTCTCTCACGCTCTTTGGTGGATCCTAAGATTTCACTACTGCAACCTTGGTTGGGTCAAATGCCACACCCTTATCTGAGATTAAATGTCCTAAAAATTAGACCTATCGAATCTAGAACTGACACTTCAAGAGTTTACTATAATATTAGTGATCCCATAGTATGTTCAGGACCATATTAAAGCATCTCTCATGGTTGTCCCTAGATTCTAAGTATAATAGGATTTCATAAATCAATACCACCACAAACTAGTCTAAGAAATGACAAAAAATCTGGTTCATGAGTATAATGAATAGTTTTTTGGTATTTTTAATGCCAAAATGCATTACCAAGTACTTATAATCACTTAATTGACACCATAATTTCATCCTCATTATATCCATGTCTCATACTCAGAGCTGTTCAAAACTGGATCTGGGGTCAATCTTCAAGAACCATATCACCCCTCTCAAATTGTTGAAGTGGGATTCAATCCTTATTAGTGGATAATTATTATTCATGGTCACCTGGTTTAGGTGAAAATAATCTACAAACAACCTGAATCTATCTTCAACCTTCTTGGTGAAAAAAACTAAGGCTTATTAGGGGAAAATACTAGGTCTAAAAAAACCTTCCCCTGTAAGTCCTCGAATAGTACATTCATATCATGAATATCTATAAGTGACATCTGATATTATAGCATAGATATTGGGTAAATCATTATATGTAAGTATATGTATAATTCTATCTCTCAATGGGGAGGTAGGACTGGAACATCCTTAGTAGAACGTCCTCATACTCTACCACTACTAAAGGAAGATGAAAGCTCATACTATCCAACTAATGAATAATTAGTTGTATCCTCCTATAAAAGAGATTTCCCTGGTCTTCCTAGGTTACTTCTCTCCCATTAAGGAATCAACCATTCCTTCACCGTTCAAAAATTGCATCCTCTTCCTAAGAGAATCAATCTAGGTATGAACTGTGGATAGCCAGTTCATACCCAGGATGGTGTCATAAGGCCTTATTGCTAATAAAAATAAATCCCATAATAATATCTCTCCTATAAGAGTCAGATCACACTATCAATAGAAGTGTGTGATTACTAAATCACCTTCTGTAAGAGTCTCTCAGTGCAAGGGTTGATCCAGGGTCTCAACCAGAATCTCAAAGTCTCGAACAAGAGAAGTGGTAAGAAAATAGTGGCTTACACCTATTTCTATCAATAATGTAGCTAAAATAGGGAAGCCACATATCATACCAACAATCATCAAGGGTGCCACTAGGTCGGAGGCCTCTACTACCTGTATTTATCCTCATCCCTGAATACCTATATGGAACATAGAGATTCTATCCCTACTCCTCTACTGCATCCACTTCTCTAAAAACCTCCCTTATCCTATTGTTATCTTTAACTGGGTGGTTTATAGACCACCTCTCTATTATCTACATGGTGGATAGGACAATCCCATGCGAGGAGTCCCCATCCATCCTAATAGAAACACCACCTCTCTCTAGGGTAACTAGAACCTTCCTAAAATCCCTAAACTGTAGACCCTTTATTCTAAGATCATCTATGGAAGTTTCCCACGTGAATGGATACCTTTTTCTATCATTTTCTACAAGCTAATGAGGTTTTAGATCCTATGTTCCCAATACTTGTATCGACTATCGGCATATGCTCATCCAAAAATATCTATACTACCAAATCTGTATCAATCACTCTAGAATAGGTAGAAATGAAAATAGATATAACTCTATTCATGATATATTGGAATATACCCCACTAAAAGGTCTATTCTTCAAATAATGGATCTCAAACCATATCTAGATAGTATATTGAGAGGTTAGTGAGCCTTGAAGAATAATTTTCCACATTCACGCTACCCTGCTAAAGTTGTAGAAGCTCATTGATGTGAAAATCTCATAAAATGGATGGATATAACTCCTCCCTGAAGAGTTGATCAAACTTTTTCCTAGTGAGATTTTCTTCAACATGTGTTTAATTCATTAGTCTCCACCGTCATCATATGGATCCCTAAAGAAGACTCTCCACAAGGAATAAAATCTGATCTAGAGGTGTCCTCACAAGGGAAAAAAATTGGGTAACTGACTCTAGAAAATCCTCAATTGCATGGGGGGATAGCTTTCCCTCGAAACCTAAAATGTAACTACCTATAAAACTCTTGGAGTGTGCTAATCCTATTCACATCCTCATACAGTACTTCTAGCACAACCTACTTCTCAATGGGTAGTGTTATGGCTATCCAACCTCCCAATGGTACCACCGCTAGTATAAGACCCTATACCAAAGCCTCGTCACTCAACAGATCATCATCATGATCATGCTATGGGATCCTGGTTGTATATCATTATAAAGGAATCCTGAAATAATCAAGATGTTATATTCTCAAATAGTATATTTGGGGAGATGAATCAAGAAGTATAGGGAACCCACAACTCATTTCTATATGATTCATGTACCAATGTTCTCCCTGCAACCAATGATTACATGTATCAATTCAACAGGTAGGTTTTAAAATTATTGGTGAATGGAAACATAATGTGCCACACCAACACTAGAATTCATGGCTTGATAGAGAAACTCGAAACACTTTAATATTATTTCCCCAGTTCCAAAACCAATCTCACATCTATAAAATCTTCAAACTCTAGTCCTAAGATGAACTAGTTCTGATACAGCTCTATCATGACCCAACCCATTGGGGACCACTTGTCTAGCTGTAAGATGAGTGTGACAACCCAATATCACCTCCAATATTCTAGGGGCTTGTGAAAATTGATGAGTAGACATATATTAGACATGGGAGGCCTTAGCCTAAGTACTTTTACGCACACACACATCTCTATATACCCATAAAATTTTGAAAGGTAAAACAAAACAGATACCATAATGCATGCATAATATATATCCGGTATTAGAGTATAAAAAAAATAATTACAATAATAAAAGTTTCAAATACAATCCCACTAAAAAAATGAAAAATCATACGGCCTATATAGAAGTAAGAGAACGTTGTCTAATAAAATTCCTAACACCAACCATGTTTTATCTAGCTCACTATTATATGCCTTATCTTGTTCCTCCTAGGGCTCTATCAAATGGTATGTTGTCTACATATGACACTACATGTGTAGGAATATCCTATGTATGGGTGAGTATAATAATAGCCAGTACGACATTCCAAAATCACTAAAAATAAGAATTAAAATAGTAGTTATATCATCATCAAAAATTTATGCCTATAAAAATATGATACATAGAAATAAGAACACCTTTTACCTCTAAAAATGCATATGATTCATGGTTTTGGAAGACAATATTCCTGATGCTAATAATGATTCCATCATTTTGACATTATATGATTTCACACAAGGTTAACCATCTTTGTTTCATGTCTGATGATTGATTGTGGGGGGTTCATTCATGGTTTCACAATCATTCCCACTGATTTTACTATTTTTAACTTTCATAAAAACTCCCAATGGTTCCCACATCCTTAACAAGGTACTAACCTAATTTCCAAAGAGAGGTGGTCACTTAGGGTTTCAAACCTAATGAAACATAGGAACTCACATTGGTCAAGATTATAGAAGGTTATGCTCATTGCACCCATTTGGGGAGAATTATTTCCTATTTCACAACTCTCTTATAGATTTAAGATAAGATCTATAATCTCTTGAAAATATTGATATGGAATTGGTTACCCTAATAAAATGATCTAGTGTCAAATCCTTATATATATAGAGGTGTTCAATTGATGAGATCATCCATGTATATATAAGGTTCCCAATCAATTTCATGTTATTTCATAACAATTGGTTTCTTATTATATTTTGAATCTATATAACCAGTAACTCTGGAGTTTACTACCATCCAGGGAGGCCATTGAGGTTTAAAGAATAGGATTGAACCTTCAAGAGGTGTCCTAAGTATCCTGTGTATAATAGGAATCAAAACCCAAGTAGTTTATTTAAGTCAAATCTGTACAGTTTAACTTTATACATAAAGGTTGTATATGAGGTCACTTAGGCACTGGATATGTAGCCTGATCCTTGAGAAGGCACACTAAATTTATTAATTATAATATGAATTAAATGCATTGTTCTTTGATCCACCCTCAACTCAATGATGTTTTTTGATGTATAATTAATGCTTGCGAGGGTTATTTCCCTAGGGTTTACCAATATAGGAATTCCTTAATTACTAACACTGAGTTGGATGACCCTGTGTGGGGGAAATCATATCATGCCACTGATTGGGGATTACACACTGAGGCTTCCTTGGCTGGGATAAATTTGTGATTCTAGTGATATGATCATTAAAAAACCCTATGTCCATGTTTGTCATGTTTGGGGTGATAAAAAAGGGATAATAAGTGATTAGACTAACTACATATTGATATAGTAATTATGTATTAGAGAGGCTCAAATGGTGTATTTTATACTAATATTGATCATTAATAAGGAACCCTATGTATCCTTATTATAGAAGGAATCAAAATCCTCATAGTTCAATTAGATTCTTAATCTACTTTTGGATGATGAAGAATTATAAACCCACATGAGAGTTTTCATCCCATGGGTTAGAGTACCTAAGATATGGAGGGAATTAACCAAATTATATTCATAATTTGAGATCGAGCCTTATAAAGTCATCCTATCTATCCTGTTTAGGTAGGGATTATAGTCCTCGTAGTTCCAAAATGGTGTATTCCAAGTGTGTCTGCTGGAAAGTATATCGTGTATTAGGGTGTCTACATGACATGTTTCACATGTCATAGGGTCTACACCTGACATAATTCACATGTTTTCGATATATTCCTGACATGTATGAGGTTGCCTATAAATTTTGTTATCATCTTCTTGACATGTCTTAGGATGCCTGGACATGTCCTGATGTCTACCAAATGATCCAGCTGACATGCCCGATAACCACTACATGAAAATAATAACATGTATTAAGCGTTTCTCATGATTGAAGCAGACATGTCATAGGGCTATCACATGATTCAATTGACTTTTCCAGGGGGCACCAGATGACTAGAATGAAATTTCCAAGTCACTTTACATTATTGAAGCAAATATATTATAGGTTTTCTGGATGATTCTACTGACCTGTATAGGGGATGCTACATGAAAAGGATTACATGTCCAAGATTCTTTGAAAGATTTAGGTATACATGTCAAAGGGATTCTACATGATTCAACTGACTTTTCTATGTATCCTTCATGTGATCAACATAGGAATGTACAATGGTGTCATTTAATCAGGGATACCATATTGGGAGTTATCGTATGATCTGGATAACATGTTCGGTGGACTTCACATGACTTGGATGACTTATCCCGAGGACTTCACATGACTTGTGTGACATATATGGACTTTTTATGACTTTACATACATTTCTAGGTGTTGTTGTAAGATTCAGATGACATGTTTGGGTGTTGTCGCATGATCTGGATGACATTTTTGGGTGTTGTCACATGATTTGGATAATTCACATGAAGCGCATGACCACTTTATGTGAAAATTAGAAAATTCATCTTTATGTAAGGATTCTGTATTTTTCATCATTTATTATATAAATTCCTTGATTTTTTTTCAAGAATTATCTTGTTGAGGTGTTTTGTGACCAAGTTGATTCAATGAAATTATTTCACATGGTTTGTTCGGTGCACCAGAAGTCCTTCACAAGAGAAATAAGGTGATTATTTGACGCGTATATACACGTTGCGTAAACCTTTACTCATTCCCCAAGTTTACATAGTGGAATAACCTTAATATTTCATGTATTTACACTTAGATAAGTCCTCTCTTGCTTCTGTACTCTCATGCGTGTCTCCAATTTGTTGGTTCCTTTTTATTCTGAGAATTTGGAATTTATAGACCTCACAACCCCAAATATATGTCACCTTAAATGGTGTGTATATAATAGATATAGGATTAATTTGGTCGAGTGGGTCCCATTATGCACTTCATATGATCCTACTTTGGGTCATCCATGGCATCATCTCTGAATTTCATGATAAACAAAAAACACAAGAAAACTCCATCATCACCATATTTATTAGACCTCTAGATTATAAAACAGATTTCATGTAATAATTTTGACATGAAAAAGAGACTCTAAATGATTAGACTGACATGATTGGAAGTCTCTGAGAGATCAGGACACCTTAAGAAGAGGATTTTGTATGATAAAGGGAAAATTTTATAGTACCCTTCATGAGATCAAACTGGCATTGCCGATGGGAATTCATGTGATCGTTGAGCTAATCGAAAATGGCGCATAACACATTATTATGAAAAATAATGTAACTTTTATTCACATGAGGATTCCATATTTTATATATTTTATTCTTTATTTTACAAGAATTAAAACCTTTCCCAATTAGTTGTCTATCAGGGCATTTCATGATCAATAATGGATCTCATGATAACATGTGAGCATTTTTAGGGATAGTTTCTTCTTACATATGGTACATTTTATAATCAGTGATGGATCTTGTGACAATGTGTAAGCATTTTTATGGGCAATCATCCCACTATTTTATTGATTTTTAGTGACATCACAGGATCGAATGGACATTTATGAGTATATTTTCATAATGAAGATGACATACTCAAAGGATTTTGCACAGCATGGATGACATGCTTCTAGGGATGTCACATGATAATTATACTAATCACGCGAGTCAAATGATCCCTTCATGTGAAAATCAATTTAACTTAGATCACATAAAGCCTCTTTTTTTGTTCCATAAGAGTGTTTGGGTGATTTTTAGGTGTATGTTAGTTGAGATGCCTCATGATTAGAGGAACTTATCTGGTAGCCTTCACATGATTATGAGGTCCTATCAGAAGGGCTTCACATGATGTAGCAGGATATCTCGTTAGGATTTCTATAATCATAATGACTCACCAAAGGGGATTTTCATGATCATTAGCAAACCATGTGGAGAGAATGATCTAGTTGTGTGATGTTTTTAAGGTCAGTAATCACATGTCCTTCTAGGGGTTACGCTATTCATGTAATCCAACTACCTAATATTTATGTATCCATGCTACTCTTTCATTGATTTTATAGATAAAATAATACCTATGCTTAAACTATTTCTTGAATCATAAAATTTCTAGTTCTCATTTTACGGGAATCAATAAATTCCCCCCCTAGAGTGAGATCTGTAGGGATGAGGACTCGATTTAAAAGAGAGTAAATTCCCACCTAATTCCTTGAGATTTCCAATGATTGGTGTCCCAAGTATATTTTTTTATTCCGGGTAACCATTGGTATTCCTTGGGGTTCCTTATAAATAGGGGAGCTAGGGAGATACTTATTCCATTGTTTAATCGTACCTCCAGAGCACTTGTGACCTCTGATCTCATGTAACTTCTTCATAGGATCTCATCACAAGAACCATTTCATAGGACCACTTCATAATATTTTATTATTTTATCTATTCATATGACTTCCTTTATTAATTGATCCATTACTTTATCAATATAAATTTCCTCAAGGAGTGTTGTGTGTATTTGACTATAGGGTCATCTCACATTCTTTCTATGGTAAAATGATTCTTTTTTTTGCATGATTTCTTGATCATTATTCAGATCACATGACCTATATATGGTCATAAAATTTCAAGACTCAAAATTGGATTGCATGATCATGAGCTATTACACAGGTCATGTGATCTTCAATATTGGTAACATTTCATACAATAGATAACCCTTATACGTGTCACATAATTCACATGAAGCTACCCATGTTACACAATTCATTTAACTGATCCCCCATTTTAGGATGGTGCTCCCTCTCATGTATACTTTATATTCTTATACAGATGGATTCTATCTCATAGACATCTTCTAATGCAGTTGACCAGAGGGATATGATTTTTGGGAATAAATTATGACCCTAGTTATCAAGTGTTCTTTAATAATGAGGTTTTTAAGGGGATTCTCCCATATTAAATTCAGAACTATAATTTTTCACAATGACTACCTTTGTATGGATTCAGTCTTCTAGATAATACCACCATTACTTAACCCAATTATAATCTTCTATCACTCTGGTTTCCATCTTCACTTAACTATATTCAAATGAAAATTTATAAAGACTTCCAATTGATTATAGAACCACTCCATGGGTTTTCCTAGATGTTGGATAAATCCCCTTGGGGTCTAGATGGATCTGATCTTGCCAATTGGCCAATTTCTCAAAGTTATTTGAGCATACTCATCTCCTCTTTGAATGATCCATGAAGTGGTTGGAGCTCAAAGTGGGACTTTCAACCTGGTATTAAATTCTCTGATCAATGGGAATTTCCATTCTAGGTCAGGTAGTGCTACTCATAATTCTCCAACCAGATACACGCTATTCATTTTTATGATGTGACATGGACTTATTAGTTTTTAATGTATCATCAGTAAAAAATCCTCAAAGATATGATTAATAATTGGTTTCCTAACATTGATTCCTTTCATTTGTCTCATGGATAAGTAGGGATCATCCTATAGTATATTTACTAGTTGGTAAGAATACCTCCTCTTGGGAGGATGTATGATGTATTTCTTCATGATATGGATGTTTTGAATGACCATATACAAACTCCAACCCTATAAAGGTACATTATCACCATTGTGAAGAATAATATAAAGAAGGATCTAAACCATAGCTCACCTATTAATTTTAAGGATTGGATTAACAAGTTCCTTTGCAATTGTAGGACTCAGCCAACCACTATACACCCTCATTGATGTCCTTCCTGACATGTTTGAAATAGTGTGGGATCTTATTGGGCCATTCTTGAAGCTGGTAAGTATACCTCATGGGTCTAATAGATCATAACAAAGATATCTACAAGACATATATTAGTATGGTTTCTAAAAAAATTTCAATGGAAAACTTTTCCCATCTGAGGATGAATGCTTGGTAATTCGAGTAAGTATAATGGTGATGGAATCTTGATTGGAAGAGGGGCATAATTTTAATCTAGTTGTGTTGAATATTTCTCTCCTTTATCAACTCCATATTCATATCCAATAATTAAACATCCCTTACCATATTGGAGGCCCTTTTAAATTCTTATTTTGATAGAGAGAAGATTGTTTCACGTGTTATAAATATCAGAAAATTACTGATATCCCCCATGCTTCCTTCCATCCCAGGATATTAATTTTTTTGAGGCTAAGGCAATGCCATTACGTCCTAATGAGGTGATTTATATGTTGAGTCATTATGAACATTTCAACTTCATGACCTATCCTACACCCACTAAGCTTTATATTAATAATGGTATAAATTTTATCTATGAGAGGTCATATAAAATTTCTCTCTGGGATGGGGTTCTTGCAGCTCATTTAGATGAATTGATTATATGTGATCTGTACACCTATTACTTATTTTCTCATTAGTTTTTCTATATTTAGATGATTTCTCATCTTTCCTTAACTGATTTTTGGGGATAAAAACATCGCATACCCATTCACCAATTTTGGATTATGATGGCACATGAAGATATGAATGATGATATCTTATTTCCACCTACCAAATCCCAAATATTCCTATCTTGAAACTACACCCAAATGTGACTGGAATCTTACCCAAGTGGGGTACTAAATAGACTATTCCATTTGGTAGACAAGTCATGTGCCTCCTCTGGACCCTTATTGGTGGTACTGATGGAGTTGATTCACAACTCGAGGGAGTCCATACAAAAATTCCATCATCATAGTGATGATTCTCCCATTATAAGGATAAAGTTTGTTGAGGATGATGGACATTTGAAACTGGTGATAGAAAATGCACTGATTGATAGGAGAGAACATAAGACTTCTTTTGTTGCTTCTTCTTTGGCTCATCTAATCCTTCTTTTTTCAGATTTGATGTCTCAATACCCTCTATAAACCATTACTACTTCTGATGTTCCACCCCAATGGTTTTAGATAAACAAGTACCAGAAATTCTAGTCTAGTAGAAAATCCATACACTAATCACTAAGACTTTCTTAGAGGAGTTTCATGGACAGGAGGAACACCTTCCCCTGCACTTTTGTGATTTTGGGGAAAGGTGATTTAACTATAATACATTATAGGATATCATTCTGTAGATTTTATAGACTCAATAACAATTTTCCAATAGTGAGAAGGACTTGCAAAGCTTTGATGACAAAAGTTTTCTAGCCCGGTCAATAAGGTATAATTTGGAAGATCTTAATTAGATACAATAAAATTTTTCTTAGATAAGAATTCAAATGGATGTATTAACATAATAAATAGTAGGATACAAAGTGTAGATAGTTAGTGCTAGTTCCCATATTTTAACATCATTATATTTATTAGTGACTACTCAAAAAGTATTCAAAGATATACCCTCTTTAATCAAGACTCTTCATCCTCAGGCAATAAAAGAAGAAACGAAGCAGACAATGCTTCAACGCTCAATTTACACCTCTCACCAGGATTTGATTTACTTATCATACACGAATGGCCATATTTTTTTATGATCTGGTCATGAATGGATTTCTTATTTTTTGTTTTAAAACAATTTAGAGACTCCATAATGTGTAGTTTCCTCCTACCTCTACACATTATTAGTTAATAAATATTCCAAACATTATATGTCATTTTCAAGATTTCTTTCATTCATTATGTGAATTAAATTTCATTGACTTGATATCATATGTATCATCAATGATACCCATCCTCTATATAATACCCAGAAACCAAAAAACCTAGACTGGAATGCTTGAATCACAATAGATTTATATTGAAAATTACTCATTAATGCCAACTGAATTGATATTCTTTAGTGATATCTATTTTGATTGTCATGGGATCACTGGTTTAAAAAGGATAATTTCGGTGAAATACATGTCCCAGGGAGAGAGTGCTCTAATTTCTACATAATTTAGTTGACTTAGTGAGAATTGATTGATTTTTTCTAGGGAATAATAATGATCCCCATATGCTTGGTATCCTTTTTTATATTTCCATAAATTTTTCCTAAGATATATATGGTAAAAGCCTAGTTAGTATGGAATTGTATTTTTCTCAGGATAACCTCTTATGGGTTTCCATCATGAAAAGTTTTATGCCTCTTCCATTTTATGAGTTCTCAATATTGACTGCATCACACAAAGTACATGCCTAGTGAGTGGAGACTCGACTTTTTCTTTGGGTTGCCTTTTTGGGGTTTCAACCAGGTGAGAATTATGTCTCTTTCAATTGGTTGTTTTTAGGTCTTTCAAACTATACTATTTCTATGTTGTAGTTTAGGGTCTTCCAGCTTGGACCATCTGCTATTGTAGTTTATGTTCTTCTAGATTGGGCCTTATATTGCTGTATTTTAGGATCTTCTAACTTGGACCTTTTTGTGTTGTATTTTAAGGATTTCTAACTTAGACCTTTTAATTCTAGTAGTAAAGAATGAGTATTCATGAAGTGGTTTTAGAACCCAAAACACTTGATGGGATTCTGAAGAATGATTTTCCATGAAGGGTTTTGACACAATTCATTATTAATTGATATTGAAAAAAAATGAATGTTCATCAAGGGATCTGGCACCCTACATCCTCTCATTAAAGGGTGTTGGTGGATGGTAAGGCATTAGAGAATATGAGTCCACTTAGATAGTTAGAATATGGGTTCTATAAATCAAATATCCTTGAGATTGAACGAATGAATATAAAATGGGTAAGTCATGTTGGGAGTGACTTCAAAATAGTCTAAGGTGTTAAGTTCTACTACAATGTTGTCAGGGCTCATAGGGACTGGAGTTCCTTTCCTATGAGGAGGAGATACCCCTAGTTGGTGGGTCATTGGATCTTATTCATGGTTAGGTAGGGATTATATTCAAGGTCAAGTAAACAATATCCCTACTCTTTTCCAAGGGCCATATAAGATTCAAATATCTGGGTGATGAAGTTGGAAGTAGGGAGAAGGCTATCCAAGAAGGGTTCTGGCACCCTAAGGAAGTTTAGTTTTTGGTTTGGAGGCTCAGTCCCTACACCATGTTGTTTCGAGTCACATGGTGTGGGCTGCCAAATGGTTTGGTAATGGAATATCATATTTTTTTTCTTTGAGAAAGGGTACAATACACAGTGACGTAATTTCCAGGATATTGAATCCCCTTAAATAGTCTGGTTATAGGGATTATAAATCTTGGTATATGAATTTATGAGTTGACTGGAGGTGATAACTAGTGGGTACAGGTCAACCATTGATAATTTTGGAATCCCATATTCCATTCGGTCTAGACAATACCTATTAGATTTAAGGGTAAACACTTCTCTGGGACCAATCCTCTAGGTGAAAGCTCTTTGGGAGGGTATTAATTATCAAATGAATACTAGTAGATTTATTTTAAATTAGCATATACCTATTACTAGTTTTCTACATGTAATAACCAGAATAATGGGATCCCAAGTTCCATGGGGTTCGAAGAGAAGGATACCAACTCACGGAATTGGTTGTGTCAGCTCATACTTCAATGACATTAAGGTGGTTCATGGAAGATTTAATATACAAGATGGATTTGAGAACCCTAAAATTTGTGGCCCCACCTAGTTAAAATGTTATCATGGTGAGGATATGAGACAAATCATTAATATAACTTTTTCCTGGACCAAGGGGTCCAGTGAGCATAGATTGACTTTTACTAAGGCCACACACTGGGCCCCATGAGCTTTATGCCTTGTTTATTTATGCTCTAAATTTTGTCTAAACTCTAGAGATAAAGATTTTAGTGAGTGAAGACTTAAATTTTTCTTAGGAAACATTTTTCGTGTTTTTATCCTGACAACTTTTATATATCCTTCACCAATAGTTTAGGGTCTTCTAATTTGGACCATCAAAGGCTAAAGTTTAAATTCATACATCTTTGAACAAAGTGTATATGGTTTATGGTCCAGATTAAGATGGACCTAGTATGAAGGGAGTGTCACACAATAGCCTAATTAGGATACACATGGTCAAGTATACTCCAACATTATTTTTAGTGGGAAATGAAAATGTTGTAAATCATGGATCAAGGTTCTCAGGTCATGAGCAATGATACGGGAAAATCATGCCAAAAATTGTCATGAATCACTCTAAGGTGAGGAGATCAACTATGATGATGTCAGGTATCACAATGATTAGAAGTCCCATCTTATAGGGACAATATTCCTCTTTTTGGTGGTTCAAAGTCCCTTATATAGATCCATAACTATCATGGTCAAACAAATAGATCCTTTTCTCTTTTATAAGGGTTGTGAAAGGTTTTTGGAAACCTAAGGTGCTCAAGACATGATGTGTGATTTATGGTTTGAGGTCATTAAAATATTATGTAATAACCATGTACTCTAGTTGACCTAGTACATAATATTTTGGTCATTTGATAAGGAATGAAGATGGGTGATGGTCTTCATATTTTAACATTGTGTAATGGGCATGCATCTTTCATGTAGTTTAGCATCATACGACAAGGAAATTTTCCTTGAAATTTAACATCATGTGGTAAGGATTTAGGAAATTACATGAAATTATTCATGATATCATTGTGTATACTTATCATTGGTCAATGGAATTTAGATGTGGGAAACACCTTTTATCCATGAAGAATCTTGTTAATGGGTAGCCATATGTTAGATCCATTCTTGTAAAAATTTATCGAATGTGCAAGAAATTCATATGTATATCTGAATAATACATAGGTATAGTGAGTCTATATGAATTTTCCCTCTTTAATTAGGGTTATATTCAATTTTTATGGTATGACTTCCCTGATTTTTGGTATGCATGTTATAGGGGAAGGAATAATTCCATAATCATCTCCTTTAAAGATATCCCTCTATGTAGATATGACTCTCAGAGGGATATTATTGGGAGTGATGGAAACCCATGCCTAGGACTGAAATGGATGATTTAGGTGTCACTACATATCCTACAATGGCAAAAATCAATCCACACACAGTTCTCGGATAGTTCCTTACATAGTTCCAACCTATATACAAGGTGTTAATTTTTATCATTCTAATGTTACAGATTGACACATGATAAGAGATATGGGTTTTACTACGTATCCTATGATGGAAGAAATCAAGACACATGTATTTATTGAGTGGAAAACTCTCCAAACAGGTCTAACTAATATCTAGAGGGGGTATTTTTTCCATTTATTATTATATATTGACCCAAGATTAAATATTTGGGCGTCACTACATGTCTTATGATAACAAGAAGCAATCCACACATAGTGATTGAATGGAAAACTCTCTACATAGATCTTACCCATATGCAGAGGGGGTATTTTTCCCATTTATTATTGTGGATGGACCAATGATTGGAGTTATAGGTGTTACTACATAACCTATGAAAGTAGGAATCAAGTCACACATAGTTCTTGAGTGGAGGTGTGGTGGAAGACCAATAATAATTTAGTGGTACTATGGGGAGAAGGCCATATCAATGTGCAGTTTTACATCATGAAAGATATTTTATCCATGTAGTTTAATTTCATGCGATAAAGATGGTTAGTGTTCCTTTTAATGTCTTATATTTGGGACAATTCTAAACCTGACATGAACTGATATGTCTCGATCATATGGGGAATCCCTTACCAAAATTCCTAATCCCATGTGAGATATTATTAGTGTGAGAAATAAGGAATGGAAAAGTTTTATTTTACCACATGGGGGTGATTAACATAAATTATAGGGACATTTTTATCATGTGGTGGTCAGTTTAGGACTTATGATCTAAGAATAACTACCTATCTCATAGAGATGAGAATCAAGCCACACCTAGTTATTGAATGGAAACTCTCCACGTAGTTCTGAACCATAGGTAGAGGGGGATTGTTTTTGTTTATATTATGGTTGGGACTAGGATTTAGGATCTGGGTATCACTACGAATCCTATGATGGTAGGAATCAAGCCACATAAATTTCTTGAGTGGGGAAAATCCCTATGTGGATCTAACTCGCACACATGGATGGGAGCACTTAATTTTTCTTTCACATAGATCTACCTCATGTGCAGTGATCCATTTGAGAAGTTATGTTTTACATTCTGTTTAGATTTATATGGTAAGGATTAATTCCACTAATTTTAACATAATGCAGTGAGTAATACTTCCGTGCAGTTTAACATCATGCATTAAGGATGAAAGATGTTTTGTAGTTTAAATTATTGCTTCCAGGACTTGGGATGTTATGAAGTTTAAGGTCTTGATTCCAGGACTTAAGATGTTTTGCAGTTTCAAGTATTATTTTTGGGACTTTATCCATTTAATTTAACATCATGTGGTAAGGATATAAGATGATGGATGGAAGGTATCAAAATTACTTCATGAGAATCCTCAAATTGATGGGAGTGTAACATGTTCCCCATCAATTATGTCCAATTGGTATGGTTTGTTGGAATATACCTTATGTATAATGTAAGGCCCTTACCATTTGGGTTCTAGTTTGGAGGATTATTTCCTGGTATCATTGGGGTCATAAGAGACAATATCAGTTCTCCATGAAGTAATAATCATAGTCATACCTTTTTATTTAACTCTTTCATGATATGATCTTGATGGACTTTAAGGTTGTTCAGTGTACGTAGCCTTTTCTCATCGAGTCATTCAAACTCATCCAACCTATTTTGAAATTTCTCTTCATCTAAGATTTTTTCCACTTATAGCTATTCAATGTGAGGGAAAAGGGACTTATATGGGAAACAATACTTTAGTACCATAAACCAATGCATAAGTGGTTTCTCATGTTGTCATGTGAATGGTGGTATGGTAGGCCCATAAATAACTAAGGATATTGTTCAACCATGAATTCTTTTATTTTTCCACCATTTTTAATAATATATTTTCCATGTTCTTATTAAAATCCTCTATTTTTTCTTTTTACACAACATAATAGTGGGATGAATTGTTGGATTCAATGTTGTACTACTGTTATAATTTATTCAACTTAGTAAAACAAAAGTTGGTGTCATCTTCCATCAATATTGTGTGAATGACTCTAAATCTGGTGATGATATCAAACTTTTCAAATATAAGGATATTTGTTGTCCCAAATTCCTTGAGGGGTATTTCCTCAACCCATTTGGAAAAGTAGTCGTTTGCTGTTAGGACATACTTAAACTAATTAGATTTGGTTGGGGGATATAGCCCCACAATGTTCATTCCACATACAAAAAACTACCTGAAATATTTAATTGTATGTAGCAACTATGGGGGTTGATCGATAAATTTTCCATGAATTTTTCATCCATGAAATTTATTAGTGAATTCCACATAATATTTTTTCATTATTTTCTAATATTAACCAAGCCTACTAATTTTGTGGGAAAGTATGTTCCTAGACTGATGAGTGCCATAGGATCCTACATGGACTTCCTCCATAATAGTGGGGATATCTCCTTCTATCATGCATTTAAGGAGGGGCCCATCAAATCCTCATTTTTAGAGTGGTTGTTTCTCAATTGAACCATCCCGAAAGGTAAATTTCATTGCTTGGAATTGAGTCTTCTCCCTTTAGGCATGGACTAATAGGAGGATCCCATTTTGGAGGTAATCGACTATGGGATCCATCCATCCAGGGGTGGATATTGGTTTATCAATATCTAGGATAGTGTCAACCTGTTTGATTTCCTCTATGTAACAAATGATGACTAATGAGACTATCCTTTGGTGTGTTATGTGTAAAAATACTTCATCCTCATCAAGGATGGTCAGGAATATGGCTATATTATCTAGTGTGTCAACACGATCATTTTTTGATTGATTAAAATGATGCAATGTTAGTTTAAAATAGAATTATTCCATCAATACTCTAACATAATTGATGAGAGGAGACAATTATTACTTATAGATGGAATATTCACTGCTAATTTGTTTGATAAATAACTTTGAATCCCCTTTGTTGTTCAGGTGGGCTATCTACAACTGTAGATCTAGTTCCAAACCAATAATGAGGGCTTTGTATTATGCCTTATTATTAGTGAATCCTTCAGACAGTGAGAAGGAGTGGGGAAAATTTTCTTTTTCAAGGGAAACAAATACAGTCCCTATACTAACCTGGTTGATATTTGGGTTTTTCATCCTCTTTCCAATAGTAATTTAGAAGGCACCATCAAAATAAATCTCCCATGTTCGAGGAGTGTTATGGGAGTAGAAAACATATTCTTCTGGAAGTTAAGTGTCCACTGGTGTGCCTTCCAAGGTGGGTTGTGCCTCAAGGAAATCGTCTAGGGTCTACCCTTTAACTGCCTTATGTGATAGTAATTAGATTTCATATTTTTTCAAAATAATTTCCCACCGGGACAAATATCTGGTCATTATAGGGCATCCAAGTATGTACTTTATCATGTCAATACAAGATCCCAAATAGCCTTCATGATGCTACAGGTAATGTCTTAGATTTTGTGTAACGACCGAGACTCCAATTTCCCGAAGATGATGCCTTACTTTATTACGTTGGCATAGATACAAGATTTGAATACCAAAGGACAAATCAATTTAGTAATCTTGGTAAAATAGATTACATAAATGATACCCATTATACATTGTGAATATAAAATAAAACATAATAAATAATAAATGTTAATAAATTGCATCCTTGAAAACTTATTCAAATATTTATTCTTCAAAACCCGGGGAAAGAAAAAAAATAAGTGCAAGAACAAATTTTTAATAACAGTTATTTACAGTAGAATCAATAATGAATCATTGATCATATTTAACATGAGAAGGTAAATAACCTATCACACAATCCATTTAATCAATAAACTTAAAATGGAATGCATCCATAGATTTTGTCAAAGTTAAAATTCTTTGGATAATAATAGCTGAATACTAAAATAAGTAATGCTTAATTATTGGACATCATGTATCTGGAACATGAATCACTACCGTCAGAACCTTTCACAAGATCATTTAATCTACAGATAGAAACCTATCTAATTTGGCCAACTTTTTTTGTTTCAAGAGATCAGTCGATACATTAAGGGGCTATATAATTTTGAGTCCCACCTATCACTGCAAGTCCAATTTATTATTCATATATTGAATAATTTATTTAATTTATCAATCAATATGCATTATCAACAAATATATGTATTGAGTAAAAGACAATAATTTAACATTATTTTCCCAGTTAATCAAATCACTTTCAAAGTAAACACCATATTTAAAATGCTATACTGCTTAGTAAATAATCATTTGCATGATACAATAAATTTTTATATTTTTGAGAAATTAAATTTTAAATGAATGATGATCATAAATAAAATAAAGGTGAAGTATATACACCAAATAAATGAAATTAGGTGCATAATGAAGTGAAATTTAGATGAATCCCCTTACAAAGATCATGTCATTAATAAAATGATTTGGTTATGTTTATTCACTATAAAACTGACAAAAAAAGTGTAAATACAACATAATATAATCAAAAGTAATTTAACACATAACCTTATCAAGACATAATAATGAAATAAAAGTTTAACCCACTGAATGAAAATTGAGTTAAGAATTCCCTTATCACTTGTAATCAGTCAAATCATTTTCCATATAAAATTAATAATTTTTAAATGAAAAATTTCATACCATGTGGATAGTTAGATTCATGATATGATATATAAAATTTCATTTCATACACCACACACATGAAATAAGTGGTGAATAAGGAATATATCATATAGAAGTAAACTTGAGATGAGAAATCCTTTCCTCATGATTCCCTTTAGTGGTGCGTACTTTAACCTCATTTATAATGGTTTAAATACTGTTATTAACTCATTAAAAATTATATTAGTATTTATAATACCTTATGTGATTTTTTTATAACATATTATGACCTATTCATTAATAATATTTCATTATTTTCATGGTTTCAGGTGCGTTCGTTTCATTGTTTCATGATCGATTCATTTGTGTATTATAATGGTTGTTCTTATAAAATAGAATTAAAACTATATAAGTGGAATGAAATAATATTAATTAAATTACATAAGTATTAATTTCCCCATATATTATTTTTATTTCTTGTATAAAGATGATTCATTTTATAGAATGTTAATGATAATTGTTTAGTTGATTTTAGCGGTTTTTCTAAACATAACTGACTAGTATCATTTTAATTAATATTATGAGTATATATTAGTTATATAAAATGAAATAGGATATAATATACCTATTATAATATTATTTAATCATAACAATAGTTTTATTACCATCCATTAATGTGGTAATGGAAAAGGAACAAAACCATTATTCGTTGATATGGTTAATCGCCATGACTTGGACAATGGTTTCGTTTCTTTGAATAAGAGGAGGTGATAAAAGGGATGGATATAATATATTACATTATAAACATAAAAATTAATTATATACATTATTTTGAAGTTATCATGATTCTACGGATGAATCAGGCGAGGAGAAAGTAGAAAAAGAAAACAAATTAAGAGAGGTGCTTTGAGAAAATTACCTCTTGAATATCACCTCCTTTAAGGATTTGTTAAAGACCTTGAGATTGGTCATTCGATGAGAAAAAAAAGAACTTGGATGTGGGGAGATTTTATATGAGAGGTTTTTGAAGATATTTTAGGATCATTAGGGATTTTGATTCTAAATGGCGTGGTGAGGGGTGGTACTTATACTTGAGGAGAGGTGGGTTTAGGTGATTAATTCATGGTTATTTTGTGTTTAAAGTCAACCACATTGAGGTGGAATTAATTTACAAAAACAATTATGATAATTAAAATTTTAATTTTTTTAGGGTTGATAAATACCTCAAACCCCATTTAATGTTGTATTTTTAGGTATTTTAAGCCTTTACCTTTTACCTTTAACCATTATAATTATTTTACCTATATTGTGGTAAATAATTTTTTTACCATGGTACCTTTTTTATGTATAAAAACAAAAATGAAATTAAAACCTAATTTATACCTTATTATTCCAAATATGAAATACATTTTTCCAAATTCAATTCACATAATTATCAAAATTAGATTTAAAATTATTCACACAGACGTAATGGGAAAGGATGTTTTTTAAGTGAAAATTTTCAAAATATTGAAAAGTTTTTATATCAAATTTCAATGTGAAATTGATTCCAATGACCTAAATTGGATTTATTTATGTATAATAAAACGGTTTATACTTTAAAAAAATACAAAATATAAAATAACTATATAAATAAATTACAAGAAAAAAAGTTTTCAATTAAAATTCAATATTTTTCATTAGTCATCAAAAAATGAAACTTCTCTAAAAAATAAAAAAAAACACCCTAAGATAATTTTAATATTCTTATTTAAAATAAGAATTTTATTTTTTCAAAAAATAATTATGAAAGTTTCAAAAAATTGTTATAAAATAGGTGCGCCATTAAAAGGTAAGCTTTTTATACTTAAAATTAGATTTATTTTTATCTTAAGACTATAAAACTTATTAGATGAATTTAAAAACATTTTATTGAATATGTAACATATAAATTTTATTAATATCTTTAACTAATAGTGATTAATTTAATTTAATAAGATAAAATTTCATTGTGGGCATAAAAGTAGTTTTTTAATAAAAACACATCCTTTATATTTAATCTATTTTTATTTTCTTTTCTAATTAATTAGTAACAAATTAATTACTATGATAAACATGTGTAAACTATATTTTCATGATTTATTTAATCATACTCACACCTTACCATCTAATGTCTAGTTCATAATAGTCATGTTAAAACAATAATATTTAATATTATATCACAGTTTGTTCAAGATTGATGTTTCATGAAACATATGATATCATAGAAATTGAATTTATTTAAGAAGATACATACTATAAAATATTAGGGTGTTAAATTCTCCCATCCTTTGAAAAATAATTCCTCCAAATTTAAAATTGTGACAGATAATCATGGAGTTGACATTTTAAAATACCCTTATGGAAATCCCACATCGTAAAAAGGGTTAATAAAACTTCTTCTTAAAAAGGGGGAAACAGAAAAGTGAAGGTCACCAAAAAATTAAGGTTTTGAATAGGATAACATTATTGGGAAGTGAAAACATTGACATGGAAAAGAAATCAAACTATCAAGTTCTGATGGAGAGTTATAGTGAATAAGGTCTTCAAAAATTCTACCATTACAAAACCATAAATCTATGATGGGTTAAAGAGGCCATTAATTTCTCAGTAAGAAAATTAAATAAATAGTGTTTTTATTCCAAAATAATTTTCCTATAGTTTTGGAATCATTTTACTTCATAACATAAGAACATAAGGAGTTATACTTACTTAACAGGTAGAGTTTCATCCGCTAAAAAATTTCCACCACAAAATTATCTTTTTCTCCAAAAGACAATTCAAAATTTATTCCTCATATAAAATTACAAAATTTTCTATTTATCTAAATCATATAGGGTTTCCAAAATGAACTTATAATTTATCTATCATACTATTAAAATAAAGAATAAAATTTTATACTAACCAGGGAATCATGTAGGCCAATGATAGACGATGCACCCTTTTTTCCCTTCAGTTGTGGGTTCAAGTCTCATGACCTTTCCAAATTTGATGGGTTGTCACCCGACCTATGAGTGGTCCTTATTATAAAACTATATTAATATAATCCTTACAACATTAAGTAGTTCTAAATTTATAAATACCAAATATATGAATACCTTCATCATGTATTCTTTTGAAAGATGTTAATAACTTTAATTACTATAAAACCTTATTGAAAACATCCATTCTTTCTTATTACTTATGTAAAACACATGTTATTAGTTATATTCCTTAAATCCAATAAATGTTGTAAACTGAATCAATGAGAGTATAAACCAAATTTTCAACAAATCAATAATCAGTTCCCAGGTAGTCAAAACTATCCAATTTAGTTTATTCATATCAATCATCTCTTTATCCCAATGAAATTATCACAAAATCATGATCATATAAAGGTTTATATTTCCCTCAATCATATATTTTTCAAGAATTTCAACTTTACACTGAATTACTTTTCTTAGAACCATTCAACGCATGCTTTCAAATCCTTAACAAAAAATTACTACAATAAAAACCTTATATATTTCATAATTAAAATAACCAAGACATCATTGATAAAATACCCAAATAACAAAATTATGGAATCCAAACACAATAAAATTATCATTCCTATTCATATGTGGTAATAGAATAAGCTTCACCGTGATCCATTAGTTTCTTTTGAGGTGTATTCATTTTATTCTTTGGGAATTCATTTTCATAATTTCCCATATCCTGGGAGTTTTAACACTTAATAGTAGCATTTTTATCCTTTAATTCACATTCTTTTTCCTAGTGACCCTTATTTTAACACTTATTATAAACTCATAATCCCTTTAAGAACTTCCCAAGGGGATTCTTTCCACAATTATTACATGCGGTAAAATCCTTCTTTCCCTTTTTCACTTTATCCTTCTTTTTCTCTTGCTTCCCTTAGAAGACATAAGACTTGGAGAATTATTTTTCATTCTTGATAGAACATTATATTATGTCCTCATATTATGATAATGTTTGGGAGACTACTTACCTTCAAAATCTTGGATTAAGCCCATAAAATACATTATCATTCATACTCTTTGAATCACATTCATTGGTGAGATTCACATTTTTTCTTCTAGGTTCCATTTGAAAATTAAGACACACACTAGATTAGAACATATCATTATGAAAAATAATTTATAATCCACAAAACTAGTGAAATAGTTAACAGAAATTGAAAACTTTATATATAGATAATATCATAATCATAAACATGGTTTCATTTGGATGTTCTTCAATAATTATACTCAATGTATATCATAGAGTTCTGTTTTCTAATATATGTTTTCCAAAATCTAGTTATCAAGGTTTCTACGAAACTTACTCGAATAGCAACTATAATGACCTAGACTCCAGTATCTTGGAGCCAGTTCCTTACTTTATTACATTATCATAGATACAAGATTAGAATCCCAAAGGACTAATTAGTTTAGTATCTTGGTAAACTATATTTCATACATGATAAAAATTATATAATGGAAATAGAAAATAAAACATAATAAATAAAAATGTTAATAAACTATATCCTTGAAAACTCATTCAAAGATCTATTATTCATAACCCAAGGAAAGGGAAAAAATAAGGGTGAGCTCAAATTATCATTAATGGTTAAGTACAGTAGAACCAATAATGAATTAATGATCATAGTTAACATGGTAAGGTAAATAACCAAGAACAAATTCCATTTAATCAATAAACTTAAAATGAAATGTATCCATAGATTTTTTCATAGTGAAAATCCTCTAGATAATAATAACTAAATTTTAAAGGAAGTAAATTTTTAATTATTGTACATCATGTATATGCAACATGAACCACTATTTTCAAGACATTTCAAAATACAGTTTAATCTAAAGGTAGAAACTCATTTAATTTGATCAACTATTTTGTCTCATGAGACCTATCAATGCATCGAGGGGCTATATAATGTTGGTTCAAAACCATCACTGCAAGTTCAAATAATTTTTCATATATTGAATAATTAATTTAATTTATGAATCAATATTAATTATTAAAAAATACCTATATTGAGTAAAAGATATTGATTTAACATCATTTCCCCAGTTAATCAAATCACTTTAAAAGTAAACACCAGATATAAAATGGTATAGAAATTAGGAAATAATTATATCCATGATAAAATAAATATTTATATATTTTAAAAAATAAATTCTCAATGAATGATGATCATAAATAAAATATAAGGAATGTATATACACTAAATAAAAGAAATTAGGTGAATAATGAAGTGAAATTTAGATGAAGTCCCTTATAAAGATCATATCATTAATAAAATGAATAATTTATCTGTATTCACTATAAACCCACATAAAAAGGTGGAAATAAATAATAATATAATAAAAATTCACTGCACACATAACTTTAGCATGACATAATAATGAAATACAATGTTAACCCATTGAATGAAAATTGAAATAAGAATCATCTTATCACTTGTAATCAGATGAATCATTTGACCCATAAAATTAATAATTTTCAATCGAAACATTGAACACCATGATTATAGTGAGATTAATGTTATGATATATCAAATGGAATTATATACACCACACATAGTAAATGAGTGGTGAACAAGGAATATATCTCAGAGATGTAAAAGTGAAATGAGAAATCCTTACCTCACACTTCCCTTTAGTGGTGTATATTTTAACCTACTATATAATGGTTTAAATAATGTTATTAAAACATTAAATAACTATATTAATATTTATAATACCTTATGTGATGAATTTATAACATCTTATGACCCATTTATTAATAATATTTCATGGTTTTCATGGTTTCAGGTGCATTCATTTCATGATTTCATGATCGATTTATTTGTGTATAGTTATGGTTGTTCTCATAAAATGGGATTAAAACTTCAGAATTAGAATGAAATATTATTAATAAAATTCCATAAGTATAAATTTTCCCATATATCATTTTTCATTCTTGTATGAGGATGATTCATTTGATATAATGTTAATGAAAATTATTTAGTTAATTTTGGTGGTTTTTCCAAACACTAAGAACTAGTTTTATTTTATTTACCATTATGACTATATATTAGTTATAAAATATAAAATAGTGTATATATACCTATTAAAATCATATTTGACAAGAAAAATATTTTTATGACTATCCATGAAGGCTGTAATAAAAAAGGAACAAAATCATTATTCATGGAGATGGTTAATCGTCATGACTTGGACAATGGTTTTATTTCTCTTAATAAGAGGAGGTAATAAAAAAGATGGATATAATATATTCTATTATAAACATAAAATTCCATTATATACATGATTCTGTAGTTATCATACCTTTAGGTATGAAGGAGGTGAGGAAAAATAAGAAAAAGAAAACAAATTAAGAGAGGTATTTTGACTAAATTACCACTTGAATATCACCTCCTTGAAGGATCCCTTAAACACCTTGTAATTATTCTTTTGGTGTGACCATAATCAATTGTACATGGTTATAGTGGAGAGGAGAGTTTTTGTAATATATTTTAGGAGATTCAAATATTATGAGTTGAAGTTTTGTGTTGAGGGGTGGTATTTATACTTGATGAGAGGTGGGTTTAAGTGATTAAATAATGATTATTTTATGTTTAAAGACAAACACATTGAGGTGGAATTAATTTACATGAATTTGTCTCATAATTAATGTTTAAAATAATTTTTCGGTTCTATAAATACCTCAATAAGGTTTCTATATGATGCAACTAGAAAGGGATGGTGACACCATATAATGAAAATAAGTGGTGCAAGTAACTCGAATCTAGTATAGGATTAAATTAATCAATAAGATCATAGAATTTTCATTTGGAATGATTCGACACCATGTGTCTACAAGAGGCTAGTGGGAGCACCATAGTTTTCCAAGTAAAATATTCTTTCTAATATATGGAAAATACATATTGGTCTTACAATTAGTTAAGAACAAGATAAAACAAAAACTCTATAGATTTACATAAAGTATCCACTTATGTTTTGGGGAATAGTATCTAATGAGGTAGATCTAACAAATTCTTAGACCTATTAAATCATACATATAGTGATAAGGTATTGAAAAATAAAATTTAGAATAATTCATGGAATAATTGTTTCAAGAGTCACATGGAAAAAATATCTCAAAGAAGGAATGAATGGGAATAGGAGGAGATTAATTTGATGAGTTGTATTACATTAACTTCATCAATGGATCAATCACATATTTCATATTATGTACAAGATATTTTATTTCCAACATATGTTCTATGGTATTTTAATATTAGTAGTATCCAGGAGAACTGCAAGGGAAGTAATTAGAACTATCCAATTATACTTGAGTGAGTATAAAAGATATGTACCTGGTATGTGGGGAGGAAGGGGTACTAGTTTTGAGGGGATGCATACTAGTCTTCATTTAGATCAATATATATTATCTAAGATCAATATGATCTAAGATCATATCCAGGATAAGGTAATGAGTGAGAAAAACTCATACAAGCTAGTGGTAGCCATATCTATAAATACTGAGTATGTTATACCTTCTGAGGAAGATAATAAGAAATGTATCAATATGAAATGATTTGATATAGTTCTTAAAATCAAACCTAGTATGAAAAGTTTTATCATAATATAAATTATGATACTTCTACTACTAGTACTTTCCATGATGTAAAGTTCATGGTAGTGGAAAAAAGGTATATACGTGAGAATAACATCTCTTAAGGAGTTTTACTCTACAATGTGAGGCTGCACATAGAAAAATAGACATGCAGTAGATATGTGGAAGACCTCGTAACTAAATCCATGACTCAAAAGAAACTTAATATTAATCATGTGAGAGATTTTAAGGATAGTTATCAAGTTTCATTTAGTGAAAGTGGGGATGTTATAAAATTGGGTTCCCAAGACCCAACTTTATCAGTAATTTTTTATTACCATATCATGGATACAATGAGTTATGCATGATTTAAACTCATCATTATAGTGTAGATATTTCTAAAACCACTATTTAAATGGTAATTTCCATATATTATTTGTTTTTTCAAAAGTTTATAGAATTTCATGGCTATAATGAGAACCTTGAGATACTATGACATTAATCTTGAACAATTTTCTTATGGTATAGATACATCATACTGATTGGACACATTTGATATATTACTATCAGGTATTGGGGGCTCATAATCATTGAGAATTATTCTCATGAATTTCTCACTTGGTAATCTCTTATAGGTGAGATCTTGAGGACATACCCACCAATAGGAACACCACATGTTTTGGGTGTCATTGGATGTTCTTATATATGAACATGTGTATCGGTATCATGACTTGAGATCATTATCACTGTGTTCTATTTGATCAAGTACTTTGAGGCAATGAAAAATCCATGACAATGAATTCATGGTGAGGTAGCTTGTATTGGATGCATCATTGGTGGAATTGCGTTGGTTGAATGATCAAGATAGAATTTTTTTGTAACACCCCAAGGATTTAAAAATAAATTTAATATTGAATGCATGAAACATTGAGTCTCTAAAAAATAACACTTTTTTATAACTAAGCCAATAAATATAATTTTTCCACTTCTGTGATTTGAATTTTGAAAATTTGTCATACATGGTTGCGTTCAGGGTGTTTTTTGGAGTCTCATAGAACAAACTTAATTTTTAGTGAATAGTAACCTACCCTTATGAATAGTAACATACCCTTATTAATAGTAATATACCATTATGAATATTAATTTTACCCTTATGAATAGTAATATGCCCCTTATGAATAGTAACCTCACCCATGAAAGTTTAAATAAAATTTAGGCACCTTATAAATGAAGTAGAATATTTTATAAATTGTTAATTAACTATTCATATTTTTGTGAGTGATAAATATTTATTTAAAATTTTAAATTAATAAATTAATTAATTTTCATAAAATGGGTTTTTTTTAAATTATTTTGTTTTCCTATGATTTTAGGATAATTTTATGAGACCATAGTTAATTTTTGAAAGTATTATAAAAGCAGTTTTAAATATAAAATCTGTAAATAATGATTTTATTAAAAATTAAATTTCAGAAATTTAAAAAATTATTTTGATAAAATGGAGTCCATTTTTTTATTCTACATGTCAAAAAAAATTAGGGTGAATTTTTGGGATCTTTCTAAAATACATGAATTTTTTATGAATAGTAAAATATGAAAATTTATGATAATTGCTAAATACATGGTTTATTGAGTCATAGGTGATTTCAGGATGATATAGGCACACTTGGTTAGAAACCACATGCACTTATTACTATTTTTGGTCACATTAATCAAGATTATACATAGTCTTGAGAAAAAAACTAATGATTAAAGTAATGAGAAACCCCTCCTCTCCTCCACTATAAATACCAACCCTTACACCCTTATTTCTTCACACCTCTCAAGCTTTAATACTTGTATAAATTATACCCAAATATATCCCTAATATCCTCCCCCATGTCAAGAATCCCTTGGTCACCTCAAAAATCCAAATCCTCTCCCCTAAAGAGGCTCTTAAAGGAAGATACATTCAAGAGGTAAATTCCTCTTTTCAATTCTTTTGGTTTCTTTTCAAGTTCCTTTGTTGTCTTTTATATTCTCACCTCTTCTCATCAAAATGTTATGAAAAATCCAGTAAATTATATTTAATTTAATTTCTTTATGATAATGGAATAGTCCATCATCATCTCTTAATTTCCCTCCTTCTATACTATAAATGAAAATATCATCTGAGATGTGTTAATTTATCACATTCAAGGAAGATGGGATTTCAATTTTCATTACTATCTTCAATTATGGTCATGAAACCATTATTATGGATGAATGAGAATATAATATATGCATTATTTCTCATATCTAGTTCTGTAATCGTTTTTATACATCCTTTTGATTTATAAAGAAAAATGAATTCGTTGTGTTCAAAAACTACTAATTAACCAAAATGGTTATTGTTAAAATATTTATATAATGATTCATCTTTACTCCAAGTAACCAAATGAAATTTACAGCCATGTAACCTTATTAATGTTCTCTAATAACATATAAATTAAATTCTAGATAACCATCCTCATTTTACACGATTATCCATTCATGAATATAAGTAAACCGGACATGAATACCAAGGAAGAAAATCCTCCCACACAATAAAATTGAACCTCTTAAACCCATCAAGAAGGCCATTAATGAACCTAATAAAGATATAATAAATCAATTACATAAATAATAGGTTATTAAAATATTAACTAATGAATTAAATTTGGTTATCCAGGACACTAATATCAAGTTAAGAACACCATCAGACTTAAGGTAAGGGTTTTCTACCCGAACCTCCATTTTCATTCGGGTCACTCTTTTTCTATAATTATATCAATTAAATTATTATTTATTCTTATTTACTCCTCATAAATTCTATTTAAATTATATATATATTTTTATCAATTATATTCCTTCTTTATTTTATAGGGATTTATATGTTTCAAAAGGATCTTTCAAAAATTCAACCTGATAAACAACCCTGTTTCAAGGGAACTTCTTGAATTCTTACCTATTTTCAAGTACACTATGTAATCTATTTTAAGCCAGTATTATTTTTTTAAAATCACACATTTTATCATTAAAACCCATCATTGTTAATTTATGGTTTTATGAAATCAAACATTCCTTTTCGCTTTGAAATAAATTTAATATTTTCCTAAAACTGCACAAAAATGTTTTATTTCTAAAGTTTGTTTAAAAACTTTTTTTACATAATTTCATTTCCGTGGGACAAAATTTATGCCTCAAATATAATTTAAATGTTATTACCTATTATTTTATTAGATTTCAAAGTTTAAAAATTTTATTTCATGACAAATATAAATTATTTTCCAAAATAACTCTTCTTTCCAAAGTAAAAAAGTATTTTTTCTCATCTGAATTTAACTTTTAGGAGATATACACCTTGTTCACCAATTTTTCCTTGCATGTGGTGTATGTACTTCCCTTTGGTATTTAATATCAAGAGTATAATTATTCTAATGATATTATGAGGTATTATGATTTTAAGGATTCAAGGTGGTATGAGACACTTTAGAATGTTTAAGGATTATTTACTCAAAGATTTTTCAATGGTCTCATTTAAAAGTATCTTCATCTATGTCAACATATTTTATTGAACCTTTTACTACATTGAGGTTTATATCTTATGATATAATCTACAACATTTTTTTTAAAGTTTTATTATTATTTTGACTATAGATGTGCTATCTTGATACCATTCACCATATTACTTTGAATGGTTAATGTTTATGTTTAATGATTGGGGAATGTTTCTTTAACTATGGAAATATTGATAAATCCATATACTCTACTCAATATGTATATTAAAAAGGAATTTTTTTATTGTATTAAATATTTGTATAAATAGTTTTTGTATTTAAAGTGATGGGTGGTTCCCTCTATAGCCCCTCGATGCGTCGACATGTCTCATAAGGCAAACTAGTTGGAGACAAACCCTTCAAGATTATTTCCAAAAATCAGGCGGGTTTCTACCCACAAACTTAAACATTCTTGATGGTATGATGGTTCATGTTAAAAATAAATGAAGTAAAAATAATAATTATTCTATTTATTCATTATTCAGTTATTACTATCCATGAGTTTTTCACACTGAAAAAATCTATGGATGCACTTTCAATCTTAGTTTATTGATGGTGTGTGTTTTTCATTTATTCACCATGCCATAACGATTATGTCTAATTAATTATGATTCAATTATTATTATTTAATGATTCCATTATATGTAACCCTTACTTATCATTTATATCACCCATTTCATTTTTTCCTTCCCCAGGTTATGAAGAGGATATTACTTTTTGAGATTTCAAGTATGTAGTTTGTTAGCTTTTGTTATGTATTATATATTGTTTTTTATCCCAATATAAAATGGTTTTCTGGTATGTATCTGGTTTCTTCAAGAATAGTGAACTGATTAGTCCTTTAGGATTTTATTCCTTGTAGTCATGCCAATGTAACAAATTAATGCATCGGTTCTGGGATTCTATGGTCGAGACATTACAGTTGGTATCAAAGAAAGTTTAGTATAAACCTTAGGAATTGGATTTAGAAAACTTCGATTATAGAGAAAAACCATAAGATAGAAATTGAGGATAAGTATATAATAATATCCTAGAATTATTTTAAGGTATATATTATATGGTTATTCCTAGAAATAGATCTCTATCTGTATACTACCAGTGGACGTGGTTCTGGCACAAATGTATCTAGTAGTAACAACTCTAACAAGGTGTTTTAGGCTTGACTCAAGGTAACCTGGTACCCGACAACAGGCCTTACTATGCACCTACTTTTACATTCCTAGGTGATATTCTTAAGATAATTCATATTTTCTTTACAAACCATTATGAAGTATTTTTTTCTTCCAAAGTAACTAAAGTATATGGTTCTAGGATTTACGATGCATAAATTTATGTTATATGTTATACCATGTTTAAAGTTATAGAGAGTTCATAATTTTATGAGCTAATATATTATATGGAATTGATTATAAATGTTTCCTAGAAGAAATAATTAGAACTTCACTAATGTACAAGATGAAAATTGTAAGAAGGATCATATCGTTGATGGTCTTAAGCCAAAATTATGAAGGTAAATAGTATCCAAGGTATCCTCATCATATGAAGAAATAATATCATATGTTAACAAAGTGTATAAATAATTCTATGAGTTCTATGGATTTGACGGGATGAAAAAGAAGAAGAGGATGGAAGATAAAAACATGGATAAAGGGAATAAGGGAAAGAAGGGTTTTCCCACATGTGAAAACTATAGAAAGAATAATCCTAGAAAATTCTTGGAAGGCATGGGAGTTTGTTATAAGTGTGGATAAAAGGGTGACTGATCTAATGAATGTAAAGGGAAGAGACACATAAATTATGTTCAATATTTCAATTGCAAGGAGATGGGACAATATGTGAATCAATGTCCCAAGCGTCAAAGGAATATACACCAAATTATGTTACTGGATAATGATCAATTCATGATACTATCATAGATGAAGTGGAATGATTAATATGCCTCATCGATAATCATGTCATTTTAATATTTTATCATCAATGTACTGATTATAAGAATTATGTAATATATGACGATTGTACTACATTTCTATTTCCTTAAGAATTTGAGGTTGTATGATGAATTGTACCAAGGATAAGTGACTTAGTAGAAATTTAATATCTTGGGAAAGTATATGGAAGAGGGAAAGAAAACCCTAAATATATTCCTACTGATTAAGATAATAATTAAGAAATGATTGATGTGGATAAGTACTCACTACCTCAAAACTAATTATTGACTTTTCTAAAAGTGGTCTATACTATCATTTATGGAGTTTACAATATTTATGGATATAAGGAATATATCCAATAGCATGTGTAAGGATGAGTGCATGTTTCCAATAAGGTTTTATGGTAATTTTATTTATTACCATATTTCAAGAGGATACATGATGAAGATATTCATATGTTTGGAATGTGAAAATTTAGGGTTGTTTCATGTTGATTAAAGGAAAATAAGTTAGTAGATGCATTGAGTATGATGTATCATGGAGTTCAAAACAAAATAATGATTTCCAAGGACTCTGTGTACATAGATCTAGAAAGGATGGATATGGGAATGATTCTAAAGTGTTTGGTCATGATCTTTTGGAAAGTTACACCATTTATGAAAGGGTTTAAGTTGATCATTGTATGAGGACTTAGATTTTAGTGTCACCGTATGATGCAACCTATTCTAAGAGATGAAGTATAGATAGTTAAAGGCACAAACAAAGGATAAGATTGTGCTTATGAAATAGAAACTTATATTCATAATCTTATAGAGTGGAATAATTCCTCAACTATAGGAAAAGAGTCTTAAACAAAAAATTTATCCTATTATAATTTTTTTCAATAACTGTAGTTTATTATTTTGTGGTAATGATCTTTCATCTGAGCATGTTCTCTATCACTTTCCATTAGAACATGATGATTCAATTATTCTTCCATGACCATGTTATCCAATTAGAATGTGTAGTTTTATAGTAACCAATGTATTTCCCTTTTTCTCTTATTAAGAGTATATTTTAACCCTATTTCTGATGTGGGTTTCCCATAATGGAATTTTCAAGTATCAACTATTAACATTCAAAATTCAATTTCAAAATTTCAAGGATGCAATTTTTGAAAGGAGGGAAGAATGTAACACCCTAAGGATTTACAAATAAATCTACTACTAAATGAATTAAACACTAAGTCTCTAAAAACCAACACTTTGTTATAACCCAACCAATAAACATATTTTTTCCACTTCAGTGATTTGAATTTCAAAAATCTGACATACACGGTTGCGTTCAGGGTAATTTTTGGAGTCTGATAGAAAAAACTTAATTTTTGGGGAATAGTAACCTACCCTTATGAATAGTAACCTACCCTTATGAATAGTAATACACCCTTATAAATATTAATGCTACCCTTATGAATATTAATTTTACCCTTATGAATAGTAACCTCACCCATGAAAGTATAAATAAAATTTAGGCACCATATAAATGAAGTAGAATATTTTATAAATTATTAATTAAGTATTTTTATTTTTGTGAGTGATAAATATTTAATTAAAATTTGAAATTAATAAATTAATTCATTTTCATTGAATGGGTTTTTAAATAAATATTTTTTTGTCCTATGATTTTAGTATAATTTTATGAGACAATAGTTAATTTTTAAATGTATTATAAAAGCAGTTTTAAATATAATATCTGTAAATAATGATTTTATTTAAAAATTAAATTTCACATATTTAGAAATTTATTTTGATAAAATATAGTCCATTTTTTGGATTCTATGTGTCAAAAAAAAATTGGGTGGATTTTTGGGATCTTTCTAAAATACATGAATTTTTTATGAATAGTAAAATACGATAATTTATGATAAATGCTAAATACATGGTTTATTGAGTCATAGGTGATGTGAAGATGATGTAGGCACACTATGTTCAAACTAAAATAAAATTATTACTATTTTTGGTCACATTAATTAAGACTATTCATAATCTTGAGCAAAAATATTAAACTAATTATTAAAATAATGAGAAACCCCTCCTCTCCTCCAATATAAATATCACCCCTCACACCCTCATTTCTTCACACCTATAAAGCTTCAATAATTCTCTCAATTTTACTCAAATATCTCCCTAAGATCCTCCCCCACATACACCATCCATTGGTCTCCTCAAAATTCCAAATCCTCTCCCCTAAAAAGGCTCTGAAAGGAAGATAGATTCAAGAGGTAAATTCCTCTTTTAAATTTTTTGTTTTCTTTTCAAGTTCCTTTGTTTCATTTTCTATTCTAACCTCTTCTCATACAAATTTAATGAAAATTATAGTACCTTATATTTATTTTTTTCTATGATAATGGAATATTCCATCATCATCTCTTATTTTCCCTCTTTTTATACTATAAATGAAAACATCATCTGAGATGTGTTAATTTATCACATTCAAGGAAGACGGGTTTTCAATTTGCATTACTATCTTAAATTCTGGTCATAAAACCATTATTATGGTTGAAAAAAAAATTAATATATGTATTATTTATCATGTATGGTTCTTTAATCTTTTTGTATACATGTTTTTGATTTATAAAGAAAAATGTGTTCATTGTTTTCAAAAACCGCTAGTTAACCCAAACAATTATCATTAAATAATTTACATAATCATTCATCTTCACTCCAAGTAACCAAATTAAATTTACAAACATGTAACCATACAGATTTTAAATAATAACATATAACTTCAATTATTGACAACCAACTTAATTTTATAGGATTCTTCGTTCATGAATATAAGTAAACCATACATGAATACCAAGGAAGAAAACACTCCCAAACAATAAGATTGAACCTCTTAAACCCATCAAGAAGGACATGAATGATCATAATAAGGCTATAATAAATAAATTAAATAAATAATAGGTTCATTAAATATTAATTAATGAATTTAATTTGGTTATCCAGAACACTAAGATCAAGTGAAGAACACCATCAGACTTAAGGTAAGAGTTTTCTACCTAAACCTCCATTTTCATTCGGGTCACTCTTATTCTATACTTATCTCAATTAAATTATTATTTATTCTTATTTAATCCTAAGAAATTATTTTATAATTCTATATATATGTGCATCATTCATATTCATTATTTATTTTATGGGGAGTTATATGTTTCAAAAAGATATTTCAAAAATTCTTCCCAATAAACAACCCTGTTTCAAGGGAACTTCTCGAATTCTTACCTATTTTTAAGTTCACTATGTAATATATTTTAATCAATTATTATTTTTTAAAAATCATAGATTTTATCATTAAAACCCATATTGTTTCATTTCTTTTTTTATTGAAGAAAACATGCCTTTTCGCTTTAAAATCTATTTAATATTTTCCTAAAACCACATTAAAATGTTTTATTTCTAAAGTTTCTTTAAAAACTCTTTTTACATGATGTCACTTCAGTGGGAAAAAATTTATTCCTCAAATATAATTTCCATTTTATTTCCTCTTCTTTTATTATATATACATGTTTATAAATCTGATTTCATGAAAAATATAAATGATTTTTCAAAATAACAATTCTTTCTAAAGTAAAAAAGGGATTTTATTTGTCTAACTTTAAATTTTATGAGATATACGCATTGTTCACCACTTAGTCCTTGAATATGGTGTACATAATTCTCTTTTTTATTTCATATCAATATTCTACTTATTCTAAAAATATTCTAAGGGATTTTTATTTGAATGTTTCAAGGTGGTATGAGACACTTTGAAATGTTTAAGGATTATTTCCTCAAGAATTTTTCAATGGTCTCATTTAAAAGTATCTTCATCTATGTCAACATCCTTTATTGAAACTTGTAATACATTGAGTTTTATATCTTATGATATCATCTACAATATTTTTTTGAAAGGTTTCTTATTAGTTTGACAGTGGATGTGCTATATTGATACCATTCACTATATTACTCTGAATAGTTAATTTTTATGTTTAATAATTGGGGAATGTTTCTTTAATTGTGGAAATATTGATGAATTTGTATCCTTTACTCATTATTGTATTAAATCTTTGTATAAATAATTCTTTGGACTATCAGTGATGGGTGGGGCCTGAAATAGTCCCTCGATGCATCGACAAGTCTCATGAGACAAACTAGTTGGTGACAAAACCTTCGAGTTTGTTTTCTAAAGTTAGATGGGTTTCTACCCACATAATTAAATCGTCTCAAAGGTATAATGGTTCTTGTTCCAGATACATGACATCCAAATAATAAGCATTCTATTTATTCATTATTCAGTTATTATTATCTATGTGGTTTCCACTATGACAGAATCTATGGAAGCACTTTCATTCTCAGTTTATTGTTGGTGTGTGTGTTTCAATTATTCACATGCCATAATGATTATGTATAATTGATTTAGATTCAATGATTATTGTTTCATGATTCCATTATATGTAGCCATTTAATGAGCATTTGATCTCAGCATTTTCATTTTTTTCCTTCCCCATGTTATGAAGAAGAGATTACTTTTTTAGTTTTTAGGGATGCATTTTGTTAGATTTTGTTATGTATTATATGTTGTTTTCTTCTCCCAATATAAAATGGGTTCCATGTATGTATCTAGTTTCTTCAAGACTACTAAATTGAACATTCCTTTAGGATTTTATTCCTTGTAATCATGCCAATGTAACAAAGTAATGCATCGGCTCTGGGCTTCTGGGGTTGAGGCGTTACATTGTAACTTTTGAGTTGAGAATGTGATATCTTAGGCCTTGTTGATAAGGATGGTATTACCTTCATAAATATGTGGTCAAGGTAGTTGGAGGTAATTATATCCAATTATATCAATAAACAATAAATAAATAATGGGTGATGAAACAAGTGTACATCCTAAATTATGATATATCTAAATATAAAGAGACTATATTACATAGTTGTATTCATAGGACGGTTGTTGTTTTTATAACTATTATTTATCTATTTAGGGGACTTGATGGGTTAATAGAATACACTCTTGTCATTTGAATAGTATTCACTATTATTGAGATAAGATCCTATAGGGTCACACACAATAGCATATTCAGAAATCTTCCCAATTCTAGTGAATATAAATATTGACATGGTGGGACCCACCATGGGGTCTGGAAGTTTTCCAAGTATTAACTATCACCAAAAAATAAATAAATTCATTATTATTCATTTATAAAATAATTAGGTTGAATTTATTTATTAAAATTATTCATTAGGTATTTAGTGAATATAGGGGAAATATTATTCGAATGAATATTATTGTAATATTCAAGGTTCATTTAACATTAGTGGGAATTATGAGTCGATTTAATGACTTAGGTTTATAAAAAAATATATTAAGTATTTATTATAAGTAAATTATAAAATATAAATAATATTTATAATGTAGTTAGTTCTTTATGAATATTTATTTATTGCTTATTTAGTGAGAGTTTTTATTTTTGGGGGTTGAGAAACCCTTATTGGGTATTTTGGAATCCCACTATATAAGAAGGAGAGATGAATTAATTCAGAATGAGAACCTCTCTCTCTTCCTACACTATATAGAGACAAAGTCTCTCTCTGAGTGATCCATCTAATAATGCCTTCAACAGATCGATGGAACGGGATTCAGGTGAACGTCATGATGTTGAAGGATTCATTGGAGCTCTATGTTATCCCAAAATTTGAACAACAAAGATCACATGGATTCTTTGAGAATGTATGGATGATATAGAGGGGTTTGGATTTGGATCCTTTCATAAATGGTCATTGGTGATGAGCTATGGTCGAGCGTACTTCATTTCGAGCAAGCTATTTGTTCAGTTTATTTTTTTTTTGATTTGATTAATTCACATGAGATCCTCAGACCTCTATTGGGGATCAGATCATTAGAGACAACAAGTTTCTTCACTCTGGTGATACAAATTTTAAATCCCTAACCCACCAAATTTCATTTCACACCCTAGTACCTTCAACCAATGTCTTATAAGTAAGACATTATATGTTGTGTCTCACTAGATATCCATGAACTTAGTGTTAGATGTGAGATCCCCAAATTGATCCTTGATATGGATCTTCCAGAGAGGCCTTTGTTCACTCTTATCATACCTTTTAATGGTTAGATTTGTCAGATATAAGTTCCCCTTTCTATATACCAAACATCATAGGGTCTGAACTGGGATGAGGTTGATCCCAGAACCATTGTCAACCAGAGCCCTTCAGATGTTGACATTGTCGAACCTTCCTAAAAGATATAGGGATATGATATGTCCCAGGATAACTTTGACCTAATCTTGTTCTATGAACGAGTTAGTGACATGGAATTTTAATGGGATAGTCTCAACTTGGTAAAAATAAGTTGAATAAACTTCAAAATCGAACTTCTATAGGCTCTGGAGGGCCTTGATAAGTGTATCTCTGAGTTCTTTTGAAAGATAGAGAGCATCCAAGATTGAGAGTTTGGATAGAAAAACAACCAACTATTTTAGAATTTTGTACTTTTATGTCATAGGTCTACACTTACCAAGGTGGGGTTTCTCTCTATTGCGTGTTTTAAGATTTATGGTTTTTGTGGTGGATAGGCTTGGTTCTTGATCATATGTCGAAGGAGCATCAGTTGTAAGTGTATTAGGTTGTGTCATCCATCCCCTTTGTTTAGGCTGATTAATCAATAGAATGACCACCATTCATTCATGTAAATGTATTATTCTTGTACAAACAATGAAGGGATTTGAGAAATCTACATGCTTTTGTTGGACTTGTTGGAGTGCTTTCCCGTGGATTTTAGCCACATATATGGATTCTAGGAGGATGTGGCCAACATATTGGGTTCAACCACTCCCACACCATCCCTTATATATTCAGCTTCTGTGTCCCTAGCCTCCAGCTCCCCAATCTAGTTCGAAGAGCTCATACTCAGGGGTGTATTCATTATCAGAGAAGGGTTCTATTAATTGAACTATATTAACAAAACAAAAATTGACCTCTTCATCCGATGAGGGTGACATTGGTGGGATGGTTCCCATTATTTGAGTATTGAAGGAAAGAAGTTTGCAACAGTCATAGCTTGTGTGGTAGATGGATACAACTCTTTCTATTATGTGTTTTCCCATGTCCAATGATTACACTTGCCTCTAGGAGGTTTATTAAATGTCACCTACCTAGGTGATTGGATCATTTTTGGATTGTGAATTTGTACTCTTAGGGTGGTAGGAGTTTGATCAACTTTATTTTGAGTCATCTAGTTATTGAACTTCTATCCATGCCTAGATGGAACTTATTTTTAGTCACCCTATTCATCTGGTGGAGTGACGGTTACATAGGTAACCTACACCAGGGAATTATCTAGTATCACCTATCTAGAATCAACCATTCTTTGGAGAACATATTTAGAGACAAAGAAATTTTTGATTTTTTTTTCAAGAAATATGGAGGTAGTGCCTCTTTTATTAAAAGAAATAAAAATATATCATCCCAATAGAGTATGGGAAGACACAAAAAAATCCCAAATAATAAACTATTTTCCTATGTTTCTCCTTAACCTTTCTGTTATCACCCTTTACTCTTATGAAATTATAGGCCAGCCAGTTCTTCCATGACCACAGCCCCAACCTCTCACCCACCCCCTACTTGGAGGGAGTGATTTCAGCTTGTGAAGTAAAGTCTCAGAATATGTGCGATCAGAATCAAATATATCATCCTGATTCTCCTAAAATTTTTCTTGAGAGGATTCTATGGTCACTGGAATCATCATCTCCTCAACCTCCATTGCAATAGTGGAAATGTCAGTATTTTTATCAGAGTGAGATGTAGTACTACATGCAGTAAAATACTCAAGAACCCTTGAGGTCACAATCAGAGACTTTGTTTTCTTATAGAAGACAAGATCAAATCCATCATTATCCACCACAGGTTTTGAATAGGCATGAAATGTTTTAGAGATGACTGGGGAGTTAGATTCTAAAAATTTCTTACCATTTCGATGAACTGATAAAACCATATGTGCATGTGAGAGATGATGCTAAATATCGTTTGGTATTTCTTCTTCATTCACTTGGTCATACACCTGTAAATGGGGTCAATATTGTTTGATATTTTTGATTTATAACCGCCTCTTCAGAGAAAATTACAGCCCAAGATTTCGTGTTAGTCTCAGAGGTGATGAGTGAATCACTTGGTCGGCCACCCTTCTCATTAACTGGTGACTTATAAACCTACTAGGAACAATTTCCTTAATTTATTTCTTTTATTCTGCATTATCAACAACACATCTAATTCCTTTAACATTCTTGTAAGAATCATTGTTGTCCTCTGATTTCAATTGAGGAGGCACCCCATCTATCTGAACAGAGGCACTTTTTCTCTTCTTAATATAATTTCTTATCTCATTTTCATGTAAGGAACAAAGGCAGTAAAATTTAGAGAATTTATAGGTAGATGAATCATGACCTATAATATTACAGTTCTTGTAAATTTTTGGCATTTTTTAAAAGATATCTTCTACTTGATAATATCATCATCTATTTCAAGCATAAATTTTTCAACGAGGGTCGAACCCAATTCAATCTCCACCAAGAACCTAGCAAAATGGCCAAATCGAGCCACTTTTGTTTCCTTTTCAATTTTGATGCAGATAACAATTGAAAATTCAATATCATGCAATATTTTGGGTTTCCATAGTATCTAGTTTAGCCCATAGACTCTTACCACAGTTGGGTAGTGTTGTTACCAACCTCAAGAGGGTTGAATTTTTTATCCCATTCTCATAGGTGAATAATTCCAGTCTTGAGTGCAATGGAACCGAATCACCATACTAAAATTTTCAACTCTTCTATGAGGAAGATCATGTTAAAGTATCCTCTTCCAAGTTACACACATTTCTTGGATGATAAACCCCAAATCATCAAAAATATCTCTTTCAGTTCATCAATTTTCAGAGGCTAATAGCCCTTGGGAAGAAATAAACAGGAAATGATTGAGAACTCACCCATTTTGAGCCACTTAGAGACAATGTCAGGGTTGTCTCTAATGTATGAAATTCTACCCTTTATTCAAATGGAAGAATCAGTGACACCATTAAATTTTGAAAAAGATCATCTCGTAGCGGATACCTCTTCAAGAGTGCCATACCATGTCGGGAAGCTATGATCTAATGCTACAACAGGACCATGATTCCTGCCTAAATCTTCCCTGATTACCACTTCTGTCCGGAAAACATCAGGCACCCGGACCACACCAGATCTTTCCAAATCAACCTCATCCTTCACTTATATACCACATGGCATGATTCCAGATCTGGTCGAAGTAACTGTGTCATTACTCACCTCTTTTTCTATGTGAGTCTCATATTTTAAGACCGATGTGGATGTGCGAGTTGACACCATAGATTTTCATCTTGGGATTTGGTAGCTTGAGTAGGTTATTTTCCATGTTTGTATGAAAATAACCAGGTATTTTATCATTTTATAAGGAATAAACTTTATTCATATATTCCTCAAATAAAGAGGGAATCTGATCTCTTTATTCTTCTAGATGAGGGTGACTTTTTTACTACAGCTGCTCTATGAGAAGTGTCAGAAGATTTAGTGCATGTATGGGTTCTTCAATGGTAACTACTACTAGTTTGAGGTTAATAGAAGTAATTTCTACTTTACCAAACCTTTTTCACTATTCCAAGGGAATGAGTTGAGATTTATCTCAGTTCCGCTGAATGAAATCATATTAGCATTGTGTTGTTTCTGCAAACTCATGGAATTATCCTGGATGCATCATCTAGGTCAAAGGTATTTTAAATAATTCTAAATATTTTCATTATAGAGTTTCGATAGTTTCTCTTATGATAGAGGGATACTAAATTAATAGGTTAGACCCTTCCTTCTAATGATAAAGGAAGAGACCCTCTCATTTTCTCAATGTTTGTAGTTTTTGTGGTTGAAAATTGTCATTTTCCTCATTATAGATCTGGACTAATAAAGAAATTTATGATAAGGGTCTTCCCATCCCATAATGGATTCAGGTGGAAGGATATTATACCAAATGAAGGATGACCCTATCATATTTTGTACAAAACATCTTAGTTTGGTCGCCTCATGTTGGTCTCAAGGGTCCATCATCAGGCCACATGAGGACATGAAGTGCATGAGATGGTATTCTAGATCTTATATTCCATCAAATGTTAAGAAGGTAAGATTTTAGAAATTGGGTGGGGTTAAAGTGACATCTAACCATTGGGGATATGGATTCTTCTCAAGTTGTACTGGTGCATGTCTCCCTTCCTAGGATTCTATTCGAGAAGTTAGGGATTCAATGGTATTGAGGAGTTCTGGAGGTACCATTGTCTAGACTGCCTCCCATCTACATAGAGTGGGTGAGGCTTACTAAGGTGACAATATTTTCATATCCTTCTGATTATATATCTGTTTAAGTAATAAATTATTTCCCGGATGGGGAATAGGGTATCTTCTTAATGAACGAGATTTTTTATCATCCTAGACCTCTTTATTTATGTAAAACAATTGTCTAGATCCAAAACCAGACTGATGCTTAGATGTATCTCTTTCATATGGATTATCTCTCTCATAATATGTGGTAGGAAGTATATTCATCTTTTTCTAAAGAATATATCCAGTGGGAATGTATCCCCTGAGTAGTTCCTCATTGATCAATTTGATATTTTTTACCTCATTCTCATATTATGTTATCCATTCCCCTGTGGAGGGAATTTTGGATCCTCTAGGTAGTGAGTGGGATGTATACACACCTATACCTTTATCCTTGTAAGTATTCTACTATAGAGGTGGAAATTCATAATTCAAAGGTTCTAGGTTTTGGACCATTCTTTGATTTCACATATGTGCAGCCTCAGTTGGTGAATCCAAATCACCTTCCTCTCAAGGTATTGTTTTTGAATTACATCCCTATGTATTTACATCTTGGTCCACAACATTTTTTGTTTTTATGGTGATGATATTCACTGAAGTGTATTGGGAAATAGTAGTTATCCTATTACTCTAAATGCAATAGGGTGATTATGTACTGCTTACTCTTCCTTTTAGGGTTCTATCTGGGTAACTTCTCTGACCCCTATCCATATTGAGACATTTCAAATAAAAAAACTTTTTGGGGATTGATTTCATTCTCTATACATTCCTCATTTCTCAATCTATGAATAGTGACCTTATTGGAGTTTCTGATCATTCCTATCGAATGAGACACAAATAGTAAAGGTGTGTCACATGGTGGGAGGAATTGATGGGATGATAGAAATAGATATTTACCTCCCAACATAGAGAAGACTGATTCTTTCTAGGATGATGATAATGGTGAAAATTCCCCTATCCCTATAGACTAAAGATAAATCCAGAACTCTATTGTCCCTTTTTGATGTTGTTGTTGAGGATTTTATGGTTTTACTAGAGGATATTATAGATTTTGATATAGAAATTTAGATATAAATATTTCCCATCCCTATAAGCTTGGGATGATCTGGAACCGTGGCTGATTTATCTATGACCCTTTTGGGGTGTGATGAAATAGGTAATGGAGATTGAGGTAAAAATTACCCTATCCCTACAAGTTGCAGTTGGTTTACAGATTCTTCTAGTATTTCCTAAATCCTCTTTGGTTTTAATGACCCAAGGGGTGGAGGCAGTGGTAATAATAACCCCAGCCATATGGGCCAGGTATACTCTTTGGTGGATACTATGGTGGATTATATTACAATTCATTTTATTTTGAATAATTTTTTTCATGTATGAGATAGGTAAAATGGATTCTTATGATGGGAGTAATTTTCAATAGGAAGCTATCAGACATTCCACAACTTCTTCTTCCATGTCTGAAATGCATTCCAATTTTTTCTAGGGCCCTAGATTAAGAGTTTATTGATAGCCCTGTTTCTATGATAATGATTTCTTTACATCCTCAAAGTGAGAGAGTTTTGTTGTATTGACCAAATTTATGGGAATTACCCAGTCCCCTAATTTCATCGGTGACTATGACATTATAGGACACCATATCTAGGGATTTCTTATATTCTAAGGATGAATTGAAGTGAAATGCTCTATAATTTCATTATCCTAAGATATGAATATATGATGAGACCTTGAAGATTAGTTTATGAAGAGTTGTGGTGAAATTTTAGAAATCTTGTTGTATATATTCATTATGCTTTTCTAGTCTCAAGCCCCAAACTATAGAGATAGTAGCCAGTTCCACTTAACAACAAAGTATGTTTATAGTCTAAAGGTGACCCTTGAATCCTATGTAGGGGAGGTTTCTATCCTTTAACCAATGATGATTTTCCCATATATTTTGGCATAGGTAAGGAATAAACTCCTTATCTAGCTCATCTGGGATCTCATAATCAAAGGTGATGATGGGTGAGAATATGGTTGGGAGATTATTTCATGATAAATCTATCTATATATCCATTCCAACCTCTTCTTCACCAGAATTGTATGACTCAACCTGGTCAAACCATATAGGTTTCTTCTATGGATGAACTGATAACCTCGATAAAGTGTTATTTATAGTTTATGGGGCACTATATATAGTTAACCGTAGGGTTTCAATCACCTCTCTATATGAAGTTGTTTTATTTTTGAGAAACTTTCTATATAAAGGTGATAGGGAAAGGGGGGATTTCATTATCTGAGAGATATATCACCATGGGGAGGTTTACTATGGATTTAAAACCCTTTTATTTCCTTATAATACTTTGAAATATATCAATGAATATTTTTAGAGCTAGGCGCTGAGACAACACAAGATTCCGATGCTTGGTGTGCCCAGAATTAATTTTATAGAAATATTAAATATATTTTATATAATGTGTACATAAATAATGGAATATATCTTAAATGGAGCCTTAAATCAAAAATATAATATCATGGTTGAATCTAGATCATGGGGTTTACATTAGGAATGACTTAAAATTGGTCAGTGTAGGACATTAGGATAAGGAAAATGTTAGCTGGTACATTAAATGATTTAATTAATTAAAATATTTAAATAATTCATTTAATTTATAAGAAAACTAATTATACCTATAACTATCTTGTTATGGATAATCTATAAGGTTATTCACATAACACTAGGACCATTGAGAGAATAATTCCATCAACCTTCATTAGGGAATCAAGATCAAATGATGATGAGCTTTCAGATCTTGGTGAATCAAGGTGCAGAAAACACAATTGATCTTCCCCCATCATTGAAGAGTGAATTATTCACTAAATATTGATCAATATCAAGGTATAACTCCTAATTTGTGGTTTTTAACCTCTTTATTAAACTATTTAAGCATGTATTTTCAATCTTTTTATTAATCTATGATTAATTAGAGCCTTTTCATGATCCCCATGTCAAATCAATTTATTTATTTGATTTATCTCCCTATTTTTTATTGAAATAACCTATGATAATCCCCGATTCTATGATCTTTGGCTAATAATTCTTGGGAAATGATTATATCACCTTTGTTCTTATGCCTTCCCCCCACCTATTCTTCTCGTTCTTCATCATTAGACAATGGGGTAATAATTAGACTACTGTCAGGAGGGTCTGAGCATGATCAAACCACTAGAATTGTAGTGAATGTGTAAACAATGACTAACTTGGATTTATAAGTAATAATTAGTGAGTATTGTAGTTATAGGTGATGGATATGTGGATTTGGAATCTAAAGAAGAGTTGGCTATGGCATGGGAGGCACGTGAGGTGCATGAGGGAATTAAATGAACCAATAGAAATCCAATTTTTGACCACCTGAGGGCGAGAATTGATGAATGGAGGATTTTCCCTTTGATTTTGGGGAAACTTCAGGTAGAATCAGTAGGAGGAGTGGTAAATTTGGGATCCATGGATCAGATCAAGAATTCTATGAAAAACTCGATGACATGCCGTGTAGTATGATAAAACACATGATGTGTAGTGAACCAGCTATGAAAGCTAGGGTTCTAGGTGAGTTGAATATAACTTTCTTTGTGGAAACCCCACATACCATGTGAATCAGTTTTGGAAACCCAGTGTGTGCTATAGGAGTACACGGACACTGGCACAACAAGGCATGTGCTATGTACTAGCACAAGTTTAGTGTACATGGGTGTGACCAGGAGCACACAACTCAACCCTGGGTGGATAATACATATTGTGTAGTCCCCTAACATTTCATGTAGGGATACATTTCTATTTATTCATATACTGGTGATAACATGGCTAGAAAATAGAGTAGGTCCATATGTTGTTTGGTTCCCTTACATGTTGTGTACCTTCTTTTTTAGGAATCTTTTACCTCTCGTATCTCCATTATTTGGAAATGAATTATTGGCTCTCAAGTAGCATGTCTTGAGTTATTTCCCCATATAGAATGTGATGGTTACCTTCATGGAAGCTTTTGAGATAAAATACAAGGTGTTTTGAGTGTGACGCTTCTTTTAGCAGTTCTCGACAATGGCAGTGATCAGACATGATCATTAGAGTGATACCCCCTGATGGGCTAGAGCATAGGTCCTCTATATACTGAGTGGTGCCCCCTAATAGAATAGTATGTGGGTCCTCTATCTACTTAGTTTAACCCCCTAATAGACTAAGGTGTAGGTCCTCTATCTACTGATTGGTACCCCCTTTAAGGACTAGGGCACGAGTCCTCTAACTAATACATGGTACTCCCTAATGGACTAGAGTGTGGGTCCTCTATCTACTGAGTGGTACCCTCTAACAAACAAGGGTGTAGGTTCTCTATCTACTGAGTGGTACCCCTTATTGTACTAGGGATTAGTTCCTTTATCTATTGGTTTTTACCCACCCACCCCCACCCCCACGATGGACTAGGGAATGGTCCCTCTATCTACTGAGTGGCACCCTCTGACGGACAATGGAACAGGTCCTCCATACATTGAGTGGTACCCCCATATTGTACTAGGTAATGAGTCCTACATACACTAAGTTTCAACCCCTAATTATCTAGGGAACATTTACTCTACCTGTATATTGTTCCCCCTCAACACTACAACATGGTGGTGAGGTGTGGGCCCTCTATGTGGTTACTTCTATAGAGAAACGTGTGAGATAATGGGAATCATTGATGGTCCTTTAGAAATATTGGAATAATCATTTCCTAGGTTAGGCTATGATATGAACGTCCCCTTACTCTCTTATATTTTTTTTTTCTTTTATGAGAATATATATATTTATCCTTACTGTTGGATTTCATTTCTCTCTTACTAAGGGTTGAGTTGTCTACTCCTATCATGTCTCCTCTTACTCACCCTCCTTTACCTTTCGAGGCATCCTACTAGGTATGTATATAATCACCCCTAAATGGGATTTACCCACATGTTTCATGTTTTATACAGATGATGGACAGGTCCACATTTATTATACAGGAGCATTGGGATACCATGGTGCATTTGACATCATACAGTGGTCGAGTCTTATAGATCTGGAGTCGGTCTCTGTCAGTATCTTATTTTGGATTTATTTATATTTTGGGACATCATTATGGTTGTGATTTTATTTTTACCCATTTCTTTTTAGATTATTTTTCTGTACTCTTGTATTCCCTAAAGGTTGTTACATGCATGGTTGTTACTCTAGATGTTATTGGATGTTCTTTTTATTCCTCTGAACCACTACATGGATATGTTTGGGTGTGTGAATATAGTTATATTAGGAAAAGGCCTCCCATATTATTTATTCATTTCAATGATTCTCTCCAACCCCTGGACTATGGAGGTGGGTTTGGTTTAGTTATGGATCAGCCTTCCATCGGCCAGCAGGGCCCTAGTGGGTCGAGTCGTGACACATTTGTATCAAAGGTGGTTCATTCCTTGGGACAATTTTTAGAGTTGTCCAATTAGGAGGATTTGGTTTGGAATTTTGGAAAAAATGTCAAATTGTATCAAGTGTAGATTTCAAACCAAGGAACATAATTTTAGTGTGGCATCCAATGTATCAATACATCAATAATCTGATTATCGTATTGTCGAATGTGTCAAATTAAATGAAAAGATTTTACTAGAATTTATGCAGTATAGCAGGAGCCCTAGGTCATCTCTCGATGGAGCCTTAGATCATTAATTTAAAAATAATGTTTTGATTATGAAACAGGTTAATGGTATTCTATGAAATATGGTTTTTGTTGATTTAACATGGAAGTATATAAAATAAAGTGATACAATAAAGCAGAAATCGACAGATTCGATAAAGCATGATCAACCCGGGGAATCTCATGATGTTCATCCTTCATCACTTCAAGAGATAGGGTTAAGATCCTTTAATCCTTGGTTTTTAACAAATAGAACCATAATTTTACAATTTTTAAACTAGGATAGCTCCTAGGGTTTAGTAAAAAACACAATGATTCGACAGATACAGCCGATGATTATGTGATTTGTGTTCGACTTCATAACCGAAACTCACTGAGGAAACACATGAAGAAATAGATGAATTGTCCAGGTTTTTATGTTATTTCAATGTGTTACCATTAAATTAAATTATATTTATATGTGAGTGTTTATGTCAGTTTAATTGACCAATATGAACCACACAAACACAACAATTGAAAGGGGGAAGAAAAAGGGATGAACTGTGTGTGAAACATCACATGAAAGGGTACCCCCAAACATGATCATTTGAGTTTTAGTATGATTTAACAGTATATAACTCAATTAAATAATAATATAAGATAAATAAAAACAACATACAACCTATAATTAAAATGATCATTCAAAATAATTCAAACATGAAGCTCGGGATTACATCACATTCCTCCCCGGGCAATCCCAAGGAGTTTAGAAATCCATGGGAAGGGAGGATAAAAGATATTTTGATTTAAAACATCCCATAAACTCCCAAAATTCTATGTATTATGATATTAATCCTTTGGAAATCCAAAATAGAATCACCTTTCCTCCTATTAAAACTTCCAAATGGGGTGCCTAAGGTGTCAATTTATTGGAAAAATGGGAGGTGGTTTTGGGAACCCTGATTTTGAGAATCTAATTGGTCCATGGTTTTGGGAATACAAAAAGACTTAAATCACTTTTTACAAAACTAATAAGTTATTGTAAGACACCGTTTCTATCTCTATGTCAAATGTGGCGGATATATAATGTTTATAATAAGATATATTTTCAAAATACAGAGGAAATATTTTGACTCCATGAAAATTCATTCTATTATACATATTGGTTTGTTTGGGCCTCTTAATGAATTAATTGGGTTTGGGTTCCTTCATAAAAGTTGTATAACATATATTTATAGATCCTCTCAGAAAACTTGATCCCATTTGGATTCAAAAATTTATTGGAACATGAAAAATAGTGGACATGTGTTCATGGGCTTGCATACAGTTTGGCCCATTTTCCTTCTACATCATCATGGGATCTCTGAATCACCTACACCTTCAATGAAATCATCAAAACCAGTAAAATTTACCATTTTAATAGTAAAAATCACAAAATTATTTAATCAATCGTGAAGTTTAATTTCTTATTATAATTTTAATTTTCAAAACAAAATCAGTATAATACAGTGGTGTAAGATTGGAATAAAATAATGAATCGCAGTGCCATCACACCCCCACAGCTAAGTATTTACACTCCTAAGAAAAGTATTATATCCTAATAAAATACAATTACTAAATAAAAGGTGAGAAAAATTACAAGATTCTTTTAAATTAAATCCATCATGTATCATTTATGAAATCAAATTTTCTATCCTTTTTCTTCTCTCACATCCGAATTTTTTCAACTTCATTTTTTCACCCATGTAACATGTCACAACCTACATCACCTAAAATTTTCCCTCTTCTCACAAGGAACATATTAAAGTGTATTTATTCTCTTTTCCTCGAGTTCATATGATATTACCATATTCTTTCCAAGATTATTAGTTCTCTACTAGTAGTAACTAGTGTGCTACTCAAGAGGACTACCAATAGGTTGTTATAAGGTTAAAGGATTGGTAGGATGTAATGTTTAAAAATAAGAGTTAGAAGAGGAGTGATTAATCTCTTAAATATAAAACATGTCAAAATTTAGAAAGTGTTAACAATTAATGTACACACCCAACCCCTCAAAAATTGTATCACCTCCAACTCAATATCCTAATTGCCCATTTGTGTGGGTTACAACCAAGCATTGAAAAATAATGAGTAAACATCATATTTTCTCCATTTTTTTCTTTTGTTCTATTTTTTCGATGTAAAGAACTATACTTTTTAAATATATAGTTTTATTGGATATAAATAGGGAAACATGTGCAAAAACATGATGCAGTATGGATTATGAACCCACTACCCAAGGAAAATGTAGGCACCCTCTATATCAACCCATAATAATGATTCTCTCCCTATAATTCCCATGGAAACACCCTCTCACACACACTTTTTGAAAATAAAATAAAAATATACACAAGTTATAGGTATTTATGGTTGAATTAGCTTGTAATATGGATACCAAAAAGGCATTTCATGGTCTCTAAGGCTTAATAAGGGTAAAATGTCAAGGTGGATGAAAATATAGGTTGATTGTACAAAGGTATTTTAAATAAATGATTATCTATATCATGAATATATCATAATATAATCTTATAGATTCAAACAAAATCAATGAAAGTTATAGTTTCTCTACATGACTTGAGACTCCCAAGAATGTGATTAAAAGGTAGAATATGAAAAAAGGGCTCAGAATATTTCTTTGGAAAGGGATTAAAATATTGGTCAGTTCTAATGAGGCATGGGTTTCAAAAATCCATTAAACACCTAATAATTATTTTAAAATGAAAATTCTATAAAAATATTCCATATCAACATTCATTTGAAAAAAAATTCAAAAAATAATGGAATTTTCCACACAATCAACTCAATCATGAAAAATTATTTTGTATATTTTTTTAATATCAATATTTATCTAAAAACACAAAATAAAGAAAAGGAAATAAAAATTGAAAACACATTTTTTTGTTTTTTGTTTTTTTTCTTAATCCTAACTATGACATGTCACCCTCCTCCACACCTAAAATTTACATTTTTCTCAATGAAAGTATTTTAAATAACTGGAAAAGTAAATAAAGATAGGTAGGAGTGATAACCTACTAAGTGGTATCATATATGGCATCTATCAGTTGGATTTCCTCCATGAGATGCTTTGGAAAATCCTCATAGAAGTGTTTTATCCTCTTCCCATTGACATTAAACCTATGTCCACTCTTTCATGCAATGCATGTATAACACCAAAAGCGTAAACATCAATAATAGTATAAGTACTGATCCATTGAGAATGAAGCTTACCTGGGTGGAGCTTTAGCCTATAATTATACATAAAGACCTTATCACTAATATGAAACTTCTGCTAATGAATCATCCCATCATGTATAGCCTTTGTCTTCTCTTTATAGATTTGGGAGTTCTCATATTAATCACGTCAAATTTATTCTAACTTTTGAATCTACAACCTCTTAAGCTCACCTACATCTGAGAGATTCATATTAAATTATTTAATAGCCCAATATGCATGGTGATCTACCTCTACTGGGAGGTGACAAGCCTTTCCAAACATATTCCTATACAGTGACATCTTGATTGGTGTTTTATAAGTTTTACAGTATTCCCAATGTGTATCATCCAAGAAAAACTCTAATATTTCCTATTTGGTTGTACCATTTTTCCAAGATTCTCTTAACTTCTTGATTTGAGAATTATTCTTGTTTGTTAGTTTTGGGGTGATATGAAGTGGACACTTTATGAACAACCCCATAATTATGAAGAAAATTTTTCTTATTGTGATTGAAAAAATGTGCACCCTGATCACTAATGATGAATCTTGACAAACTAAACCAACTAAAAATTTGGGACCTTACAAAATCAACAACCACCCAAGCATCATTAGTCATGGTGTCCTTTGCTTCCACTCATTTAGAGACATAGTCAATAGCCAATAACATATACAAAAATATAAATGAATTTGAAAAATACCCCATGAATTCAATGCCCCATGCATCGAATATCTCAAAAAATAATGTGGGATGTTGGTATATTTCATTCCTCTTAGAGATATTCCCTGTCAATTAACATTGAGTCCGCAACTTAAAACCTGATGGGAATCTCTATAAAATTTTGGACAATAAATTTCTAATTCAAGAACCATTTAAGATATATTTTTAGAGCTAAAGTGATCACCATAATCCAAAGTGTGGTAAAAGGTCAAAATAGATGTGAACTCATGGTTAGGGAAACATCAATGAATAGCTTGGTAACTAAAAATTATCCACAAATTTGGGTCATCTGAAATATACCATTGGGTATCATTCTTAAGCCTCTAGGATTATGAAGTTCTAAAATCAGTGGGGACCCAAGATGTTTCTATAAATTTCATAATGTCTATATACTAGGGGTAAGGTGTATAAAATCCCAAAGTTTCTCAGGAGGGAAGAATTGTCCAATAGGGAGGGTTGAGTCAACATGATGGTACAGTGGTGGGGAAATCCTACTAATGTGTTCAGATACCACTTTTTCCACTCCTCACTTATCTATTATATCAAGGTAAAACTCTTGTATAAGGAGCATCCACCATATGAAGTGTGTCTTAGCTTTAGGTTTCTTTAGGAGAAAATGAAGGGAAGCATGATTAGAAAAGAAAGTTATTTTTTACCTAATAAGATATGAATGGAATTTTCCAAGGAAAACACTATAGAAATAAGTTAATTTTTTTATGGTTTTGTAGTTTTCCTGGACAGGTTCAAGGGTATATGAGGCATACACAATGACATGAGGAGCCTTCTCAACCCTATGTGATAAAACTTCCCCAATTGAAATTTTAGAGGCATCACACATAAGTTCAATGGTGAGATCCCAACTTTTTGGTTAGATGATGGGAGGTGATGTGAGAATCATTTTTATTTAATTGAAATAATCCTCACATTTTTTTATCAAAAAAAATTTAGATTCATTTTACAACAATCGAGACAAGGGAAGTTCAGTCTTAAAAAAATCATTAATGAATCGGTGGTAAAAACCAAAATAACCTAAGAAATATCACACCTCACGAACACTTTTTGGATATGGAAGGGATGAAAATAATTAAATTTTTTATTTTTCCACTTGAATTACCTCTTTTGAAATAACATTCCCAAGAACTATCCCCCACTCAACTAGGAAATGTCATTTCTCATAATTTAATATGAGATCTTTTTCAATGAAATGGTAGAGGAAAAAACCTAGGTGTACTCAACAGTTTTCAAAGTAAGTTCTATAAACCATGAAATCATCCATAAAAACCTCTATGCAATTCTCTAGGTACTCAGAAAAAATTCTCAACATACATCGTTAAAAATTACTAGGAGCATTATATAGACTAAAAGGCATCCTTATATATGAAAATGTACTGAATGGATAGGTAAATGTTGTTTTTATTAATCCTCATGGGCTATATGGATTTGAAAATAACCTGAATATCCATCAAGGAAATAATAATGGGACTTACCAGCAAATATTTATAACATTTGGTCAATGAAAGGTAGAGGAAATTGGTCCTTTCACGTGTCTTAATTTAGTTAATGGCAATCAATACTGACTCGCCAACTATTTTGAACACATGTGGGAATCAATTCATTCCCTTCATTTGAAATAATCGTTATTCTAGTTTTTAGACACAATTTGCACTAGGCTAACCCATTTACTGTCAAATATAGGATAAATGATCCCAGCAGTAAGTAATTTACTGACTTCCTATTTTACCACATCAAGGAGAGTGGAATTCAATCGGTGTTGAGATTGCCTTACATGCTAGCCTCATCATTTAAAAGTATGTGGGGAATAAAAATATATGGCCTAATCCAAAGAATAATATCCAATGTCCATCCAATTATTTTTTTAACTCTCTCAAATGGTAGACCAGTTTTGATTTCTACTATAGAGAGAGGTTATTGGAAATAATGATAGTTAATTGGTCAATACCCTCAAGTATGCATATTTAAAATTAGATGGAAGAGTTTTTTATTCCAACACTAGTGTTTTATGGATTGAGGGGGGGGGGTTAGGGTAGTGAGTTCCATGAAACTGACTATCTACTCATGTTTATTCTCTAAGGAAAGAGAATCAATAGTAATGAGAATTTCATAACCATCGACGATCATGGGTACCTCAGAATGGACACACTCATCAATTAAATCACAAAATTTACACTTTTATAAACCCACACAACACTCAAAACATGAATCAAAACTCAAATCATCCAAGGGTGAAGAAGTGGAAAATGAATCAAAGTATGGGTTGAGGATATAATTTTGTGTGTGTCATTTGAGAGAAATTCCATCGAATAGATAGAAAGAGTGGAGTGTTCTTTAATGGGGTGTTTCATAGCTTCAAAGATATTAAAACTTACCTTTTCTACAATAAAATCTATGGATAGTGTACCATTGTGAACATTGATGATTGTCCTTGATATTTTAAGGAATGGACTCCCAATTATGAGAGGAACATTTCCTTGGGTTCAAGTATCATCCATATTAAGAATGTATAAAACAACGGGGAAGAGGAGATTCTTTTCTCTTATGAGGACATCCTCGATCACACTTGACCTGCATGTTGTGCTCAGATTGGAAAGTTGAATGATGATTCCTATTTTTTGAATCTCTCCAACCTGCAGAGAAGTGTACACATAGTAAGAAATTACATTAATTTAAGCACCTAAATCTAGCATAGAATCTGAAAAGAATGTCTCCCCTAAGGTTCATGGTATCGTGAAATTTCCTTAATCTTTGCATTTGGTTGGAATTTCTAGTTCAATCAAGGCTGAGACATTCCTTCCCAAGTTGAGTTTCTCATTCCCCTTGAGTCATCGTCTATGGGTGAAAATCTCTTTAAGAAATTTAGTGTATATTGGGATTTGTTTAAGTAAATCCAATAAAAAAATGTTAAATTGCACCTTTTTAAATGTATCCATTATCTCTTTATCAATCTAATTATCAAAAATTTTCTTATATTTAGAGATTCTTTGGGGGAAAGGAAGAGGAATGGATTAGTCGTTGGAATCCTCAATGAAAATTTGTTTATAATTTTTATTTTATTTTTCATCATTAGAATCTTTTGAGGTTAAGGAAAGAAGTTTTCAAGACAATGGAATACCTTTTTTGTAGAATAATTATAAGAAGAAAATTATTTACCACTACTAAGTGTGATTGTTCATACATAACCTTTGTCTTTTGGATTATAAATAGGTTGGGATGATAGTTTTCTAGAACCTTGCATCTTTATCTCACCGATGGTGTTTTCCAGTTGTCCCACTTGATTTTGTATGTCTTGAATAGACAATTGTGTGGTTTTTTGAAACTAAAGGTTCTTGGATGCCATTTTCTTCAACATATCCTTGAGGCTTGGTTAATATTTGGGAGGAGGAGGATTATTTTGAGATATTTAAGGATAAGAAGGTTGTATACCTTGTCCTTATTGATACCAGTCCGGTTTAGGGTAGCTTGAGTTGCCTCCTTGTTGGTACTGTGGTTGTGATTTCCACCCAGGGTTTGGATTTGGTCTGAATGGTTCTTCCTGAAGGGTGGATCTTACTAAAAAGGACGCCCAGGGAATATTGTTTCCTAAGATTCAGATGAAACCTAATGTTTTGGGCACTAGTTAGAAAAATGAGTGTTATCAGAAAAAATATCACAATGCAATGGAATGGAAGAAGAGTGTGATTTACCTTATGCATGATATAATTACCTTATAAGGGTATCCATATCATAAATTTTATTATCTACCTTTTTTTATAGAGATGAATGACTTACCTCATGAACTCCTTAGGTTCATGCAATTTCTCATATACCAAATTATTGTTCATTTTGATCCATATTGTCTATTAAGTCACGAGCGGTGGAAAGAGTTTTATCAAATAGGGCACCACCAGCTACAAAATCTATCATACCATGATCCATGGGAAAAAGTCCCACATCTAAGTATTTAATTAGAAGTTTTTCACTAATTTGGTGGTGGGGGAAACTTGAACAAATTCATTTTAATCTCTCCAAATATTCATGAAAGGTCTCTCCTTGGGATTGCCTAATGACATAAATTTCTTTTCTAATTGTTGTAGTTCATGAGGTAGGGATGAAATTATATATAAAGATTCATTTAGTTCATTCCATCCCCTAATTGTGGTAGGTAGATAGTATATCCTATATTTGGATACACCGTCAAGGGAGAAAGGGAATTTACTAAACTTAATGAGGTCCTCAAACACATTTTGGGGTTTCATAGTGGATCACACTATGTGAAACTACTTCAGATGTTTCTGAGGGTCCTCGCTGGGAAGACCATGGAATTTAGGAAGGTGGATGAGGCCTGATATCAGCTCAAATTTGGTAGCTTCTTCATGATATTGGATGTATGTAGGTTGATACTCTACATCTGGGGTGGTCGATTCTTTTAAAGTCCGGTTATTTGAAGCCATGTTTTCTAGGGTTTGATTTGGTTCAATTTTTAATTATTTCAGGATCACATGAGGTTCAAAAAGGGGTTCCTTAGTGTTACTTGATTTTCCTACTCTATATGACCTAATTTTGGAGTGAATTTTATTTTCAATTTCTGGGTCAAATTCAAGTAGATTCTCTTTTTCTAATCAGGTCATGTAAATAAGTTGTGAAGTATGTTTTTATTTTTTTTATTTTTTTTATTTTTATGATGGAGTATGGATAAAATAAAATTTGTTAATAAGAATTAATGGAGAAAATAAAATATAATGTGTTACTATATAATTAGATAGAAATATAGAGAAGAAGAAGAAGAAGAATAGAGAGAGACATAGAAAAAAACAAAAACAAAAATGGAAAAAACATCCAAAAGGAAAGTTGTGATATTAAAAGGGGTACTAATTAAGAAGTAAAATAATGAAATAAATGGAATAAAAAAGGAAAAAATGATCTTATATCCCTGTAAATAGTTCCAAAATTTTATCTCATTGTCTAGCATGTCAAATTAAATGTTTAGTTTTTACTAGAATTTCTACAATATAGAAGGAACCCTATGTCATCTCTCGATAGAGACTTAGATCATTAATTTAAAAAGAAAATTTTTATTATTTAAAAGGGTAATGTGATTATAATTTTTTTTTTGATTTAATACATAAGTATATAAAATAAATCAATACAAGAAATCATAAATTTACATATTCGATTAAGTGTGATCAACTCAGGGAACTCATGACGCTCATCCTTCATCGCTTTAAGAGACAGGGTTATGATATTTTAATCCCTTGTTTTTAACACCTAGAACCATAATTTTACTTATTTTAAACTAGGATGCCACATAGGGTTCAGTAAAAAACACATAATGATTCACTGGATACTGCCAAGGATTGGGTGATTTGTGTTTGACTTCATAATTGAAACTCACTGAGGCAACACATGAAGAACTCGATGCACAGTACAAGTTTGTATGTTATTTCAATGTTTTACCATAAAATTAAATTACATGTCCATGGTAGTGTTTATATGAGTTCAATTGACAAATATGAACCACACAAACACCATAATTGAAAGGCGGAAGAAAAGGGGGGTGAACAGTGTGTTAAATATCACATGAAAGAGTACCCCCAAACATGATAATTTGAGTTTGAGTATAATGAAACAGTATATAAATAAATTAAATAAGAATATAGGATGAATAAAAACAATATACAACCTATAATTAAAAATATAATTCAAAATAATACAAACATGATGCTCGGGATTACATCACATTCCTCCCTGGGTGATCACAATGAGTTTAGAAATCCCTGGGAGGGGAGGAAGAAAGTCATGTTGATATAGCACTTCTCATAGCCTCCATAACTTCTATGTATTATTATAGGAATACTTTGGTACTCCAAAATATCATCACCTTTCCTCCTAGTTGAACTTCCAAATAGGGTGCCCAAGGTACCAATTTATAGGCAAAGTGGTAGGTGGTTTTGGGAACCCTGATTTAGAGAACCCAATTGGTTCATGGTTTTAGTTAGCCATAAATCTTAAATAACTTTAGAAAAAACTAAAAAGTTGTTGGTAAACAATTTTTATATCTCCATGTAAAATATGGAGGCCAGATAATTTATATAATAAGAGATATTGCTAAAATACATAAGAAATGTTTTGACACCATGTAGATTCATTCTATTGGACAGATCGGTTCTTTTGGGCCTCTTAGTAGATGAATTGGGATTTTTTTCTTTAATTAAAGTTATATACAATGGAGTTTTGGATCTTATTAAAAAAATTCTTCCCATTTTAATTCACAGAGTTCTCAAAACATGAAAAATAGTGGACATGTTTTCATGGACTTCCATGCAGTTTAGCCTATTTTCATTCTCCATCATTATGGGCTCTCTGAATCAGCTCCACCTTCAATTAAATCATAAAAAAAAGTGAAATTACATTTTTAATAGTGAAAATAACAAAATTATTTAACCAATTAAGAAGTTAAATTTGTTATTATGATTTTAATTTTCAATATAAAACCATTTTACTACATTGGTGTAAGGGTGGAATAAAACAATAGATCACAGTGCAGTCATCTGACTACCTGATTTTCAACTCTGAATACTGGTACATTGGTTGTAGGTAACATTGGTAAATTCATCATATAATATTTTTTAATTTGAATTTAATTATTGAGTAATATCACTATATATATATATTCTCATCTAACCATGGTACTTCTTGATTAAATTATCAGGATGCCAACACAAAGATATCCAGCCAGGTTACCTATTTAGGATTGTCATGATGATCTGATGAGTGATGAGGCCTTAGTTCAGGGGTTATATCATTATATCTTTCCTATCGGTGGATAGGTAGAATACCCCCACCTATTGACTAGTATATAGTTTTATTAGTGTCATATTAGGATGTGTATATGATTTTCACACTCCATGAGTTTCAGTGTCATAGGCCACTGAGGTTCCATGGAGAGTCATGTCCCTAGGAAGCAGAGGATTGGATATAGTCATTGATAAGTTTTTGGACTTATCTGGACATCGACTAATCTGATGGTTATGATGGTATCCATACTTTTCCATGGAGTAGTTGGGAACAATTGGAGTCTATTTATGTATAAGCATGATGAGTTTACACTCTCATGGACTAACTTACAACATTTGATTCATGAGGATTATTACCCCTTGTTCATGTGCTTAGTTTAGATTATTGAGATTCTAGAGTTGCGTCAGGGAGTTAGGATAGTTGTTGAGTATGTTTTTAGGTTTCCTAACCTTATGCACTACTCCCTCAACATTATTCATAGTGGATACTTCCGGGAATGGAATTTTGAGAAGGGTCTCTACAAATAAATTCAAATCAATGTAGTACCCATGTTCATTCCCACTTATGTTGGAGTTTTGGAGTGGTCACTAGTTATGGAGAGATTCATTTCATAGGGACTCCATAGATCTGGAGATTGTAGTGGGCATTAAAGGGATGAGTTTTCTATAGCTTCTAGTAGTTTCTTGTTAGTAGGGTCTCAGCGTAGGAGACCTCCCCATGACCAAACTTAGACATATGGTCTTGTGTCATAGGGACCACATCGAATACTAGGGAAGCCTAGAGAAGGAAGATTCTATTCATGTTATGGGTGAGGTCACATGGCACATTATTAACTAACTGAATGTGGTAATAAGGGAAAACATATAGTTGATGGGCTATCACAGTAGAGGAAGCACCGTGATCATGGTTCTCCCAAGTGAGGGATGGGCATCCACCAAGGAGGTGGTGCTGGTAGAGGAGAAGGTAATGATCCTGGAGGAGGGGATATGGGTGGTGGATAAAGTTATGATATACTTATTCCACCACCACCAGGAAGCCTATGGTAGTCTTGGGGAGCTGGAGATTTGGGCCATGGGCAGTTAGAGGCTATGGAGGCTTATAGCCTAGAATCTCATGATATGATTAGAGGTATGATTTGTTTTTATTCTACACTTGATTTACTACTAGTATAAATAGTTGCGGGTCATTAAATAATCTCTTTACTCTTAGTGTGAGAGATATATCTCTCAGTAGATACTTTATCCCACCATCTTTTCCTTGAGGTTCTTATGGGGAACACTTCTTTGATATCGTTTATCTGCTATCAGTGTCAGATATAGCTTCAGGGAGAGATTTTCATGTGGGAAATTTTGGTCATCATGATATTACCTTTTGATTTTATCTTGGTAATGGACTAGTTTTCCATGGTCTGATCCCAGATTGAATATCAGTATAGATTATTCAAATTTCTTCAGATTGATGGGACAAAATTCCTCTTTATGGGTGAGAGAGATCTCATGGTGGAGTTAGTGGGTCTTATGAGCATGAATTTGCAACCCATCACCCATAAGATAGAAAGTGTATCCCTTCGAATAGATGGATCTTCGGATATCTATATTCCCTTAGTCATGGATTATTTTACAGATCTATTTCCCAAGGAAGTTCTGGGAATACCTCCAAGGTGGGAGATGGAGTTTTGCATCGATTTTCACACCAATAACACTTTTATATATTCTTTGGCACATATTATGGACACTAATAAGCTCTAGGATCTGTGGATACAGTTGTAGGAGGGTTTTATTAGACCCAGTGTGTTCCCATGGGTAGTTCTGGTATTGTTCATGAAAAATGAGGATGGGAGCTTGCATATTTGTGCTGATTATTATCAATTGAAACATGACACAATAAATAAATAGTAACTATTTTCAATGATTTATGAACTATTTGATTAGTTTCAAGGCACAAGATTCTTCTCAAAGATCAATCTCAGGTCCAGCTACCACCACTTGAGAGTTTGCAAGGCTGATATTCTAAATCTATCATTCCAATGTCACTAGGAAAATAATGAGTTCCTAGTGATTCCATTCAATGTAAATAATTTCCCTACTTTGTTAATAGATTTTATGAACTAGATATTTCAGTTGTAATTGGACCAATTTGATGTTGTCTTCATTAAAAACATACTTGTATACTCTGAATTTGAGGAAGAGCATGTAGAGCACTTGAGGATGGTCCTAGAATTTTTTTAGGAGAACCATCATTATATTAATCTCTTGAAGTTCCAATTATTGATCCACAATGTTCAATTTTTGGTGCATGTCATTTTTGAGTAAGGATTAGCTATGGACCTTGAGAAAATCGATGCAATTCTTACTTGGGTTCCACCTAAGAGTATGCAAGAGGTGCATAGTTTTCTTGGATTGGAGGGTTACTATAAGAAATTTTTGGTCAACTTCTCTAGGATTGTAGCCCCTTTGACTTCCATAACATGGATAGGGAATCCATTTACCTAGACTGAGTAGTGATATAGATCATTCATGGATTTTAGGCTGAGTTTAATGATTGATCTTGTTTTGAGACTACTAGAGGAGGGTGTAGAGAACGTAGTGTATTGTGATGCCTCTAGATCTGGGGTCAGTTGTAGGATGATGTAGAGGTAGTAAGTGATTTAATATGGTTTGAGGTGGTTGATACCCCATGGGAAAAAGTATACGACCCATGACCTTGATTTGGAAGAGGTAGTCTTATCTATGATAATATAGAGACACTATCTTCTGGTAGATCCCTTTATTATTTACTCAAACCATCAGAGCCTCAGGTATGCCTTCACTTAGAGAGACCTAAACCTGAGACAGATTATTTGGATGGAGTTCATGTAGGACTATAACTTTGAGATATTCTATACTCCATGGAAGGGAAACATGGTGGTTGATTCCCTTATAAGGAAGTCCCATGCTCATTTGGCATAGGAGGCATCTGAGCAGTTGGCTTCCTTTCAGCTAACCCTGGTTAAGGAGAAGTGTGCATCTTTTCTTCAGTTGATGGTGTTAACTCCTCTGCTTCTCCAATGTGTGATAAAGTCCCAGTTGGGAGACATTGACTGTGAAATCCTATGTGACCATATATCCTCAGGAGATTCACCATATGGATTTACTAAAGTAGGGAATCATGTTATTATTTTGTAGGGATGGATGGTGGTCTTGTTCATGATGTGGGAGGATGTGATGGGGGGATTTCACACTTCTCATTTGGTTGTACATACCAGTGTAGGGAATATGTAAAAATTCCTTTAATGGAAGTCTTTCTATACTGAAATGAGGTAGAGAATAACATATTTTGTCTCTCAGTGCCTCACTTTTCAGCAGGTGAATGCTGAGCACCAGGTTCTTGAAGGTTTTTTATATCCACTTGAGATCCTAGAGTGGAAAAGGGATGGAATATCCATGGATTTTTTGATAGGTATTCCCTAGATAGAGAGATTCCATGATTCCATATAGATTATTGTTGACCGACTTGTGAAGTATGCACACATCTTTTTTATCATGGAGTAAAGTTCTATGGAGATTTTGGGGTAGTTTTACATGTGGAAGATCATCCTCCATCATGGGGTCCCCTCGATGATTGTCTTTGACTGTGATTCATGATTTTTGTCATGATTGTGGATAGGCCTACAGGAGGAATTCAAGACCTAAATGAGGACATGTACAACCTTTCACCCCCAGACAGATGGGCAGAATGAGAGCACTATCCAGGTACTGGAGGATATGTTGAGGGCTTGTGTGTTATATTTTGGTTAGATCTAGGATGATCACATACCCTTAGTATGGTTCACTTATAATAATAGTTATCACTCTGTTATCAGCATGAAAACTTTTGATACCCTATATGGGAGACTCGTTATGTCACATGTATACTGGACATGGATTGGTGAGGAACCTCTTATTGTGACAAAGATAGAGTAGCCGATGACATAGAATTTCTAGTTGATCTGCGAGTATAAAAACCCTACTTTTTATTACACACTTAAACATGATTTATTACATAAAATATTTATTTAATAAAAAAGGGAATATCAAGATGTATAGTGTATTTGGGGCTTAATAACATTACATAATGACTTAAAACAAGAACCACGACATCTTTATTGAAAACTTCCTTAAATGACCACTACATTCCCTCGTACTTAGCATTGCATGGGATAAACTGAGGACATGAATAAAAAAAGGGTAAGATATAAAGACCAGTAAGGGAGTAAAAAAGGTATAACATGAAGATAAAAATACATGTTAGGAAATAGGAATATCAATGGATCATAAGAGAAACATGAACATAAAGTCATGATATAGCATGATTATCATAACATGGAAATGTGGCAACAACACTTAACATGGTATTAGCATGAGACAAGGATCATTGCACATGGATCATGAGTAAAACCTCATTGAACTCAAATTATCATGAGTAAACCATAATTGAACTTGAATTATCATGAGTAAACCCTCATTGAACTTGACGTATCATGATACTAATCTTTACCCAATGCATTGGAGCACTATCCGGGCGTACCCTTCTTAAACATTTCATTTCATGCATAAGTGTGCCACATGGATCATACAACATGGAATAATAATTTATTCCATGATAAAGGAATGTGGAATACATACATTAAACTCTTTAAACATTAAGTAAATGTGCATAAATGTGAATACCCCTGATAGAGAAATGGGCTTGGTAATCACTACACAATGGCTGTAATTTCAGCAGCATAACGGTGTGACATAAAAATTCATAAAAATGGTTGATGAGAAAGAAATGGGTGTATCATAATATGTACATGAAATGGAAAGTAAGGGGATCACATAGATACATGTCCCAAAAATTTTAATGGAATATAGATTCATGATACAAAATAATTTCTTGAATGTAAATGAGGAGAGAGAAATTCCTTATAGAATTTTGGCATGGTAACGGGTGTACATGGGAGGCATTAATGAGAGAGAAAGGGGTCTATAATCATTAAAAAATAAATAGGGTAGTAAGTGGGAGGTGGAAAATCATACCCCAACATTTATAATTGAAAATAAAAGGGCATAACAATATTAATAAACTTGGATAAAATCAGAAAGGAAGGAAACCCTTACTTTGAAGTGTGATCCCAAAGGCTTGGGAGGGTCTTGAGAGAGGATTCTTGGGATCTTGGGGTGCCTTGGGAGGATTATAGAGGGATTAGAGCAGAGGTTGGATGAACTCCAAAGGATTTTAGTGAAGAGGAAGTTGGATCTTGGGTGGGTTTATATAAGAAAAGAGAGGGAATTCTTTATTATTTAGGTTTGGGACACCACACATTAAACTAATAAAAAACAAAAACCAAACCATGGTTTTTGCCCATGGTTTTTTCCAAAATGGGAGTGGAAAACATTATTTTATAAGTAAAATTTCCTAACTTATTAATATATTAGGTTTTATTATGTGGAGATGAGTCACACTCTCAAGGAAATCAATACAAAAAGTTAAAATGTTTTATATGTCTTGAAGGGTCCACTAAAGCTTTGTAAAATAAAAAAAAATAAAATAAAATCACATTATTTTAATGGTAAAAAATATATTGGCCGAAAATAATGTTTATATTATTTTATTATATCACTATTGGGTCATTATGATGTCATAAAACACATTATATATTTAAACGATATTTAATTTTTACCCAAAAATTCGACTTTCTCAAAAAATTATTAAAAATTAACTGTTTGATAATTTCAACATCCTGATTCCAAAAATAATATTCATTTTATCTAAATAATTTTATAAATATTTTAATTTTTACTTTTAAAATAAAAACCGACATTTATCGAAAATTCATGGGTTTTGACAAAAATAACTTTCGAACCTTAATAAAAATCACAATTATATTAATAATAATTATAATATAATTTATATTTAATAAAAATTAATTTAGTAATAATATTTTATTAAAAAATCATTTAATTAAAAAATCCATTAATTCATCAAAATAGATTTCATAATTGAATATTAACTAAAAAAATACTCTTTGTTCTTTAAAAACTATTTACAAAGTAAAAATAATAAAATGAATGTATATTATTTATTATATACAAAAATAATGCACATAATCATAGTGATAAGGTCTTGTTACATAATCCCTTATAACACCCGCATAAGACCGAAGGGTAAGGTGTGCGATGGTGACTGACTTTTGGGGGTGGCTCAGATAACATCGCTCGAGTGGTAATCTCTATCAACTTTCACTTCTCCCGTAGGTAGTTCCATTTGATCTTAACATGTTGAAGCTTGGATTGGGCTTGGTCAGGAGATAATCCCAATGATGCCACCTCCTTTTCGAGCTCTGACAAATGGGCTTCATACGGGGCAAGTCTACTAGATGAGGCCATTGCTTCCTTTGTCTGAGTAAATTGGATTTGTTAAAGCCCTATATTTATACTAATCATGTTATCAATGTTCAATAGCTATATTAGTAATGGTCACAATTCTTAACGTTATTTTAAAATCCAAAAACCTAAAACCAAATAATTTCATATTTTATATAAAGAAATTACATAATAAGACATTTAATTAGATCAAGAGGTGTTTTCATAAACAAAAGTTTGGGTCATTACAATCTTTCCCCCTTAAGAAATTTTGCCCTTGAAATTTCTTTTTCCCACACTAAAACGGATGTGGGTAACTTTGCTTCATCACTTCCTCTGATTCACATTTCACTTCTTCAAAATTTTGGTTTCACCACAACACCTCGATGAGGGGCATTGTCTTATTTAGTAGAACTTTTTCTCTACAATCTAATATCTTCACTGGTTTCTCCTCGTAAGAAATATAATACTCTAATTGCACTACCTCTGAAGAGACTAAATGTGAAGGGTCAGGTATGTACTTCCTTAATAGGGATACATGAAATACATCATGTACTTTGGCCATGGTAGGTGGAAGTTCTAGTTGATAGGCCACAACCCCAACACAATCAAGAATCTCTAAGGGGCCGATGTACCTAGGACTTAACTTACCTTTATTTACAAACCTCGTGACTTTCTTCCACGAAGATATGCATAGAAATACCATGTATCCAACTTTTAACTCAGGGTCTTATTGGCAGTTATCAGCATAACTCTTCTGTTGACTTTGGGCTGCCTTTATATACTGCTGAATAGTTTTCAAATTCTCCACCATTTCTTCGACCATTTTAGGTCCTAAAAGCTTACTCTCACTGACTTCATCCCAACACGCTGTTGTTTTACACCTTTTACTATAAAGGGATTCATAAGGATCCATTTGGATTCTTGAGTGGAAAATGTTATTGTATGAGAACTCAAAAAGATGAATATGTTGATCTTATCCTCCTTTGAAGTCCATTGAGCATGCTATCAATACATCCTCAAGTGTTTGGATAGTCCACTCAGATTAGCCATCCATTTGAGGATGATAATTCGTACTGAAGTTTAGCTCAGTATCCAGAGCATGTTGAAGACTCTTCCAAAACATAGAGGTTAATCTTGGATCTCGATCAGATACAATAGATAGTGGTACTCCATGTAGCCTTACCACGTCTCTGATATATATCTATGCCAGTTTATCCAGTGAGAAATCCTCCCAAATAGAAATGAAGTGTGCAGTATTTGTAAGAAGATCCAAAAAAACCAAGATAGAATTGTTTCCTTTAGATGTATTCATAAGTCTAGTGACAAAGTCCATGGAAATGTTATCCTATTTACATGATGGTATGGGTAATGGTCGCATCATCCCCTTAGGCTTCTGTCTATCAGCCTTAACTTTATAACACACTAAGAACTTTGATGTATACTCAATGATCTCCTTCTTCATGTTATCCCACCAATAATACTCTCGGGGATCTCAATAAATCTTTTTTTCCTAGGTGAATAGAGAAATTCGAACTATGTGCATCATCCAAAAGTTCCTTCTTCAATTATAGACTTGATGGAACATGTAGTCTTTTCCCAAATCTCACAATTCCTTCTTCATTAACATTGAACTCTGAGGGTTTCCCTTTTCCGATAGTTTCCACTTTCTTCTTAATTCCCACATCATCTTTCTTAGCATCCTTTAACAGTTCCAAAAGAGACGGTTGAGAAATCATTTGTGAAAGGATTGGTGATGTTCCCTTATTTATGATTCCCATGTCCACCTTCCTCAAATATAAGAATATGGGATCCATTTAAATTCTCATCAATGATAATATTTATGGGTCCTTTATACTTAGAGAATCTGCCACATTGTTTGCTTTCCTAGGGTGGTAATGGATTGAGAAGTCATAGTCTTTGATCATCTCTAACCAACTTCATTGGAACATGTTCAACTCTTTCTCTGTGAATATATACTTAAGGATTTTGTCGTCCGTATATATTTCACACTTCTACCTAAAGAGATGATGCTACCAAATTTTTAAAGAGAAGATCACTTCATCCAACTCCAGATCATGTGTTGGATAGTTCTTCTCATGAACTTTAAATTTCCTTGAAGCATAGGCAATTACTTAGTCATTTTGCATCAACACATAGTGCATTCCCTTCTTCAAAGCATCACTGAATACCACAAAAATTTCTCCACTTGTGGGTAAACTGAGCATGGGAATAGTGATAAGCCTTCTTTTTAACTCCTTGAAGCTCTCTTAACATTTATCACTCCAAGAAAACTTGGCTCACTTCTAAGTTATCTTGGTAAGAGGGTTTGACAATCATGAGAAATTTCTCACAAATCAATGATAATATCCAGCTAACCACAAGAATATACAGATATCCATTACCGATGTTGGCCTCAGCCATCCCTCTATTGCAGCTTTCTTCGAGGGATCCACATATATCCCATTTCTTGTGATGATATGACCTAATAATGAGATCTCCTTCAACTAGAACTCACACTTTTTTGTACTTTTCATATATCTTCTCCTTTCGTATGGTCTTTAGTATAGTTCTTATATGCTCCTCATTATCCTACTTGTTTTTGGAGTATATTATAATATCATCTATAAAGACTACCATGAATTTTTCAAGGTAATATCTAAAGAATTTATTAATTAATTACATGAAGATTTCTGGAGAATTGGCGAGTCTTAAAGGCATTACTATGAATTCATAGTGCCTGTATCTTGTATGAAAAACAGTCTTGGGGATATCTTCCTTCTTCACCCTTACTTGATAATATCCTGACCACAAATCCACCTTGGAGAAGTATTTTTCTCCATGAAACTGATTGAACAAGTCATCAATTCGTGGGTGAGGATACTTTTTCTTTATCGTGATTTTTTTAAGATCGTGATAATCGATGAAAAGATGCATTGACCCATCCTTCTTCTGGAAGAAGAGGACTGGTGCACCCCATGGTGAAGCACTTGGGCATATAAAACCTTTATCCAGATTTTCCTGTAGTTGTTTCTTCAGATCCTTAAGCTCCAAAACACCCATTCTATATGGAGTCTTGGATATTGGAAATTACCTAGGTATAATATCAATTGATAATTAAACATCTCTTTTAGGAGGAAGACCAAGAAATTCCTCAGGAAACACATCAGCGAATTCCCTCACAATAGGAATGCCTTAAAGGATGGTTGCTTCCTTAGACAATATCATCTAATTTAGATATGCATGCTCATAGGTCAGTAATATCCACGCTTGAGATGATGGTGCTATATAATATTCATCCTCCTTCTTGCACTTGTACAGAATTGGGGGTCAATTCTCCATATGGATATTGATTTCCCTCTCACAGAAATTTATGTTGGCTCTATAAAGAAAGCCAATCCATGATGAGAATTGCATCAAATTCCACTAGATGGAGTATGATGAGGTTAGCTGGGAAGTTAAATCCACAAATTATGATAGGGGAGGAGTTATATTCATGGGATTCAATGATTTCCACATTTTCCATACTCACTGATATCCTTACTTCCATGATTGGTGGTGGTTTTGGGATTGTTATACTAATATTTTGGGATATAAAATAATGCGTAGAACCAGAATCAAAATGTATGTTCACTATTCTTGAATGAATAATTAGCATAATTTTCACCACTTCATTTTTGGGGTTCAATTTAGCAGTAGTGATGGAAAAATCTCAGCCTTACTGCCTTGGAGGTTATTGGTTTCCTCTGAAAACTCTTAGCTTAGGGCACTAATTTGCAGGATTCCCTGGTTCTTTATAATTTAAGAAATGAGCAACATATTGAGAGTCAAATGGATCATTCCTATACTCTATCGTAGCCATAGGTTTTTCTTGTCGGTAATTAATGGCTTGGTTCCCTTCTCTTCAATACCTAAATCATTTCTGCTCCCCCTTCAAGCAATTTCTAGGGTTCTTCTTTCCACACCTTTGGCAAGTGGGGTGCTGGATTTTCTTAGCACTGTTGGATTTATCCATTAGACTACTAGAATTGAAGTCCACCTTATGCTTCTTATCCCCATGATACCCCTGATATTATCTAATCTTTATTTATACATTGAGGGAACATCGTACAATTTCCTCATAGCTGTTGAAGTCATGGATCTCTAGGGATTTCTGCAGGCTAGGTTTCATCCCACTAAAGAAGCGGTAAACCTTGCATTCGGGGGTAACAATAAATCCATAGGCGTATCGTGAAAACTTGTAAAGTTTTCCTCGTATTCTATGATTGATTCATCGTCTTTTTTCTTGATTTCAAGTAAGTCCCTTTCCATCTTAATCCAGAGGGTGAGAGGAAAATATTTATCGAAAAACATTTTCTAGAAATCCTTCTATTCCAATGCCTCGATCTCCTCCTCAGGCTTCGTATTTTTTATCAATGTCCACCATTGATCGTCTTCACCCTCCAAATGATAAGTATCCAAAATAACATTCTCTTGTTCATAATATTTAAGTATGGAGAAGATCTTTTCAATAGATTTGATCCATTTTTCGTCGATTAGGGTATCAGATGATCCATTAAAAGTAGGAAGCATTTGTCTCATGAAACTCTCAATATCGACTTGTTCCTTCTTGGGGGGGGGGGGGTTGAACATTCCTCTTGACCCATGTTTCTATTCAAATATTTAGTTAAATGATAGAGTATTATGATAAAGTTCACAATTCCTTCTCCAATCGGATTGTGCATCTCATTATAATAGTCATCACATTAGTCTTTGCATCAGTTGCTAGCCCGAGTCCTCCTATTACCGGACATTGGCTGGAATAAAAGGAAAGTTATGGGTAACACATAAAGGGTAATACAAGGACAAAAAGTATGAATTATAAATATATTTTATTTCCTTAACTTATGAATCTATAGGCTTTAGTCTATGTTATCCATGATCTACTTTCTAACATATATTCTTAGGGGCATTTTTTTAATTCCCTTAATAATGGTTCATACTAAGCTTGTGAATTTACCAAATAATATCCATAGGGAGTGTCGTAACCAAGAGTGCATCAAATCCTATTGTCGTGTACCATGATATGCTAGGTCAAGCCCGAAACTCATTGTTGGATTTTTCACTCCTAGGTATATCTGTGTCAGAGCCGCCTCTACCTGCTTGTATCAAGACATGGATGTATTTTCTTGATAAACCACCTACTCAATACTCACCAAAATTTAGGGATGTTTTTATTATAATTATTCTTGTATATAAGGCTTCACTAGGGTTTTCTAATCCTAATCTCAAAAATAACTAAACCTATCCTCTGATATCAACTATAACAACACTAATTTTTTATTACACACTTAAACATTATTTATTATATAAAATATTCACTTGATACAAAATATAATATCAAGAGGTCTAGTGTATTTAGGGATTAGGAACATTATATAGAGACTTAAAACATGAAACAAAACATCTTTATTGAAAAATTTCTTTACACGACCACTACATTCCCTCATACTTAGCATTGCATGGGATAAACTGAGGACATGCATAGGAAAAGGGTGAGCTATAAAGCCCAGTAAGGGAGTATAAAAGGTATAACATTAATATTAAAATACATGTTAGGTAATAATAATATCAATGGAGTGGAAGAGAAAAATGAACATAAAGGCATGATATAGAATGATTATCATAACATGGAAATGTGGAAACAACACTTAACATGCTATTAGCATGAGCCAAGGCTCATTACACATGGAGCATGATTAAACCCTCATTTACATTGAATTAGAATGAGTAAAACCTCATTGAACTTGAATTATCATGATCAAACCCTCATTGCACTTGATGTATCATGATACTAATCTTTACCCAATGCATTGGAGCGCTATCAGGGCGCACCCTTGTTAAACATTTCATTTCATGAATAAGTGTGCCACATGGATCATACAACATGGAAGCATAATTTATTCCACAATAAAGGAATGTGGAATAAATACGTGAAACTATTTAAAAAATATGTAAATTTTTATAAATGTGAATACCCTTGATAGATAAATGGGCATGGTATTCACTACACAATGGCTTGGAAAATTACGGTGCAATTTCGGCCGCATAACGGTGTGACATAAAAATTCATAAAAATGGTTGATGAGAGAGAAATGGGTGTCTTATAATATGTAAATGAAATGGACATTAAGGTGATCATATATATACATGTCCCAAAAATTTTAATAGAATTTTTATTCATGATACAAAATAATTGCTTGAATGTAAATGAGGAGAGAGAATTTCCTTACAGAATTTTAGCATAGTAACAAGTGTACATGGGAGGAATTAATGAGAGAGAAATGGGTATCTCATAATTCAAAAATAAATAGGGCATTATGGGAGAGTTTAGAAATCATATTCCAAAATTTTCAATTGAAAATAAAATGGCATACCAATATTAAGAAACTTGGATAGAATGAGAAATGAAGGAAACCCTTACTTGGAAGTGTGATACCAAATGCTTGGGAGGGGTTTTAGAGAGGCTTCTTGGGAGATTGGGAGACTTTAGAGGATTCTATATAGAGGAGGGAATAGTATGGATGAACTCTAAATGCTTTGAGTGAAGAGGAAGTGGGAGCTTGTGTGGGTTTATATAGAAAAAGAGAGGGAATTCTTTTTTATTTAGGTTTGGGACACCGCACATTAAACTAATCAAAACCACAAACCAGAATATGGTTTTTGTCCATGGTTTTTTACAAAGGGGATTTTAAAACATTATTTTATAAGTAAAATGGACAAAATTCTTAAAATATTATGTTGTCTTATGTGGAGGTGAGTTACACTCGCAAGGAAATCAATTTAAAATGTCAAAATGTTTTATATGTCTTGAAGGATCCACTAAAGATTTGAAAAATAACTCAAAAAAACTAAAATAAATTATTTTAATGGTAAAACATATATTTTCCAAACATAATGTTTATATTATTTTATTATATCACTATTGGGTCATTATGATGTCATAAAAATAGATTATATATTTAAACGGAATTTAATATTTACCCAAAAATTCGGTTGTCTCAGAAAATTATGAAAAATTCAACGTTGGATAATTTCAACATCCTGATTCCAAAAATAATATTCATTTTATCTAAATAATTTTCTAAATATGTGAATTTTTAATTTTAAAATAAAAACCGACATTTATAAAAAATTCATGGGTTTTGACAAAACAAGTTTTCAAACCTAAATAAAAATCACAATTGTATTAAAAATAATTACAGAATCATTTATATTTAATAAAAAGTAATTTAGTAATAATATTTTATGAAAATATCATTTAATTAAAAAATCCATTAATTCATCAAAATAGATTTCATAATTGGATATTAACTAAAAAATACTATTTGTGCTTTAAAAACTATTTTCAAAGTAACAATAATAAAATGAATGTATATTATTTATTATATACAAAAATAATACACATAATCATAGTGCTAAGGTCCTGTTAAATAATCCCTTATAACACCCACATAAGACCAAAGGGTAAGGTGTGTGATGGTGACAGACTCTCAGGGTGTCTCGGATAACATCGCTCGGGTGGTAATCTCTATCAACTTCCACTTCTCCCGTAGGCAGTTCCATTCGAGATTAACATGTTAAAGCTCACATTGGGCTTGGCCAAGAGAAAATCCCAATGGAGCCACCTCCTTTTTGAGCTCTGAAAAATGGGCTTCATACGGGGAAAGTCTTCTATATAAGGTCATCGCTTCCTTTGTTTGAGTAAATTGGATTTGTTAAAGCCCTATATTTATACTAATCATGTGATCATTATTCAACAACTATATTAGCAATGGTCACAATTCTTAACGGTATTTTAAAATCCAAAAACATAAAACCAGAGAAGTTCATATTTTATATAACCATTTTATATAATAATACATTTAATTAGATCAAGAGGTATTTTCATTAACAAAATTTTGGGTCATTACAGTGAGCAGAAGAGGATAGATTAGAGAAGGTATAAATATTATATAGATTGATGTTGTAGGCCCTTGAAGTTTAAGTAGGGAGACCACATTTTCTTGAGAGTCTACCATTACAAGGATTGTGGAGATTCATTCAAGGAGGTAAGATATCGCTAAGGATCATTAGGCCATTTGAGATATTGTAGAGGATTGGTGACGCTTCCTGACATTTAACCATACCCCCACAATAAGAACTGGTGCATAACGTCTTTCATGTGTCACAACTAAGGAGATACATGCATGATACCATGCACAATATTGACTGGGGGGATAGATATCGAGGATAGAGACACCTTTATATATAACCTAGTGGATATCAAGGATCGATAGGAGATTCTCCTGTATGGATGGGTAATTCCCTTGATTTGTGTGTTTTGTCATCATGAGAACATGCAGGAGAGATCTTAGGAGTGGGAGAGACATATGTTGGATCAGTATCCCCAAATTTTTTGTTTATTTTTTTATTTTATATGATGAAAATATTGAACCATAGAATAATTTAGATATCATGTTTTGTATTGCAATACATTGAAATTTATCGAGGGATATTTTTTAAGCTGGGTGATGAGATGGAACACGATTCTGAGGCCCAGTGTGTCCAGATTTAATTTTATAAAAATATTAAATGTGTTTTATATCACACATGCACAGATTTTTTTGAAATAATGGAATATATTCTAAATGGATTCTTGAATAGAAAAACTGAGATCATGGTTGAATCTGAAGCATGGGGTTTACCCTAGGTGCGTCCAAAAATTGTTCAGCATAGTACGTTCAGATAAGGAGACCATTGGTGGGTACATTAAGTTAATTAATTAATTCAAATATTTAATTAATTCAAATTATTTCCAAAAAAACATAATTCCCTCTATAAGTATCCTATTATGTAGAATCTTTAGGGTTATCTATATAACCCTCTAACCATTGAGAGGATAATTCCATCACCCTTCATTGGAAAATCAAGATCAAACAATGACGATCTTTGGGATCCAGGTGAATCAAGGCACAAAAAATGCAATGGATCTTTTACCATCATTGGAAAGCGGTTTATTCTCAAATTCTCAATCAATACTAAAATAAGACTCATAATTTTTTGTTTTTACCCTCTTGGTTAAACTTTTTAAGCAAGGAATTTCAATCTACATATTGATCTCTGATTAATTGGAACCTTCGCATAAGCCCTATGTCAGATCAATTTGTTTATTAGATTTATATCCCCATTTTTCAATGAAATAACCACTTCTAATACCTAGTTCCATGATAATTTTCCAATAATTATAGGCCAATGATGTTATCACCGTTTTTATTATGCCTTTACCCTGTCTGTTTTTTGTGTTCTTCATCATTGGACCACAATGTCACGATTCATCTATTGTCGGGCGGGTCCGAGTGTGATTGGACCCCCAGATTAGTGGTGTGTGTGTGAAAAATGACCAAATTGGATTTTTTTTAGTATGAATTAGTGTGTATTGAGGGTATTTGGGATGGATTATTGGGTCTGGTATCTGAAGAAGAGTTCATTGTGGTATGGGAGGTGTGTGAGGCGTGTACATGATTTGAACAGATTTACAAAAACCTAATTTATGGAAATTATAAGGCCAGAATAGATGAATGGAGGATTTTAATATTGATTTCAGGAAAAATTAAGGTATAATTTTTAGTGGGAGTGGTGGATCTAGGATCTATAGAGCATATCTATAATTCTGTGAAAACCCTGACTACACGTTGTGTAGTCTGAAGAACACACAACATGTAGTGAACCATCTGTGATGGTTAGGGTTTTTGGATGAGTTAAATATCAAATACATTATGGGACCCCAAAATTCCATGTGACTCGATTCTGGTGACCTATCGTGTACTTTGAGAGTACACGGACATGGGCACGACCAGGCACACATCATGTACCAGCACATGGACAATGTAAACTAACACGACCAGGAGCACACTGCTTGGCCCCGAGTGGCTGGGACACACAATGTAGTCACCTTACATGTTGTGTAAGGATAAATGGATATAAATTCATGAACTGTTGAGGATATGGTTAGGAATAAAATCGGGAACACACATCATGTTGGTCCCTTACATGTTATGTGCCTTCTTTTTTAGGAAACTTCTACCTCTTATATCTCCTTCTTTTGGACTAGGATTTTGGCTTATGAGTATCCTATCCTAAGTTTTTTCCACATATAATGATATGGAAACCTTCATGGGGGATTTTTTGATATAATGTGAGGTGTTATAAGTGTGATTCTTCTTTAGTAGGAGCTCAATGATGGAAAAAATTGGATGGATCATTGGAGTGGTACCCCCTGATAGACTACGGAAAGGGTCCTCTATCAATTGAGTGATACCCATGAATGGACTAGGGAATAGGTCCTCTATCTACTAAGTGGAACCCCCTGATATAATAGGCCATGGGTCCTTTATCTACTGAGTGGTACCCCTTGATGGACAAGGGTGCGGGTCCTCTATTTACTAAGTGGTACCCCCTAATGGACTAGGGCACGAGTCTTGTATCTACTGAGTGGTACCCCCACCTAATGGACTAAGGAATGGGTCATCTATTTACTAAGTGGTACCCCCCCCCCCCCATCGTACTAGGGTGTGGGGGCTTTATCTATTCAGTGGTACTTCCCCTGACAGAATGGGGTGTGGGTCATCTATCTATTGAGTGGTACCCCCTGATGGACTAGGGTGTGGTTCCTTTATAAACTGAGTGGTACCCCCTATCGTACTAGGGTGTGGGTTCTCTATACACTAATTGATACCCTCTTGAAGCACTAGGGTGTGGGTCCTCTACTTGGATATTATTCCCCTTTAACTACGCATCACAGTGGAAAGCTATGGGCCCTCCACACGGTTACTTACATGGATAGATATACAAGATTATGGGAATCATTTACTACAATGAAATTAACTATTACCAACAAACATTTAGTGGAAAACAATATATCTGTTGGTATAAATGAGTAATTCCAATAGATAATATGTTTTATTGGTATAAAATTCAAGTACCAATATTTCTTTTTATTTAAAAATACAACTATTGTTCTTAATTGTTTAATACCAACATATACATTACTAAAAATTAAATTTGTTACGTTATCATATTAATACTGATTTTTTTTTCCAAAAAATGAATCCATTTTTATTAATTATTATTTCCAACATTTTATTTTCAACATATAAATCTGTTACTGGTATTTATTCTCTATAAACAAATCATTTAATAATGATTTTTTTATTAGTAACATTTTACTAAAAAAATTATATTATTATTATAAAAAATATATCGATATCAGAATAAATCATTTAAAAAATGAAAAATAATGAAAAAATAATACATATTACCTCACTTACACCCATGTGATGGCCTCCCAATCTTCATTACTCGTTACCCATGCAATAACGATCCCCACCTATGCTCACACTACTAGTTCATAACACCCCACACCCACACACTCGATTATCTACAACTTCTCATGCCCCCATCTACTGATGCTTTATTTTTTTTCTTATTTCAACTATAGAGATGATGTTTAGGGAGGGGTATGTAAATAAAAACATTTCCCATTCAATCCATCCATGTTAGGACCTCTTATTAGGTATGTACTTCTTCTCTTGAAGTTTTTAGCAACAAAAATCATTAATATTTATAGTTTTAATTGAATTAATTTTAAGTTAGAGTTTAAATGAAATTTAGATTAAGTGATATTTCATATTCTTGTTCTTTTATTTGGTGACTTTGGGAATCTAATTACATACTTCTGTAGATCCACTCCAAATGAAATAAACTTTCTTCATTTCTCACATTGCATGGAAAAGTATTTGATCCCAACATTGAATTACCGTATTGTGGATATGATTCTTTAAACATCCAAGATCCCTTCTAGAATTATGCTTCCCAAGAAATATCCTTATTTTAATCCTTAAATAGTTTGTTTTGTTTGTTTTGGGCGTCATGGAGGGTAAGGAAGGTTGATATCTACTAGTTTAAAGGAAGGGGACATTGTTTTTTGCCTGATTGTGGAGAAATTTAATCTAATCTAGATGACATACCTAGAATTCTTCATGATTGATTGGAGAAGAATTAGTAAAGGCACACCTTCTAGTGAATCTTTGGGTTCTCTCAAATGAACTATTCTGTGGTTAGATTGGAATAATTACCTCATGAATTTTTTAGCACAGAACTTCACACTCAATCAAATTTTTTACTTCATATAATGAAGAAAAAGTAAAATTGGTGTGAGAAATATATGAATTAGTATGTGAGGAACATGTTTGAAGTGAAAAAATGTGAAATTTATTTCATGATTACACAATTTTAGGCTTGATTGTTGATTTAATTCCTCCATTTTACATTTCATCACTCAAAGACAAAAATATAATGTCAGCCATCATAAAAGTGATGAGCCCCTTATATATAGTAGATTTAATGATAATATATTTCTCCAAATGAAAAGAAAATTTTTACACATGAAAATTAATTTTTCACAATATATTTGATACTGAATATGAGTAAGGGTACCATGAAGATGAATGGGTGATTTATAGAAATCTAGACTGACCAAACTTCTTTGTAAGTCTCATTCTAGGTACAAATTCCATGTTAAATAAACTAAAATGTTTCCATTCTATACAATGTAGTAAAACATACAATCCACATTGAAATTTTATACCTTTAATTAGTGGATATTGAATGTTCAACATAGGATTGAATCATAAATCATCTAATTAGAAGGGGATTCATTCTTACTGTGAATAATGTTTTTCTATTTTGAATCTGATTAAATTCATTTTTTATTTGGTATATGGAATGATACAATGTAGTGTCTTTTATGTATTAATTTATGATTCCCATTCTATGTGATGTAAAAATTTATTATATTCCTTTTGTTACATTAATTATTTAGTTTACTATTGAATTTGATATTAAGAGTCTATACTTCAAATATTTTTTACAATGTATGCCTTATGTTCAAAGATTAATTAGTTGGTCTGTGTATAATAGTTGACATCTATATTCAATTTCATTTATATTTTGAAAATAACAATGATATATTTATTTGGTCATAAACTAATAGTGTTTCTTGTTAATGAGTATTAGTTTATTTTAGTATTTAAAGTTAATTAATCTATATGATATTTGAAAGTTAGTTTCTTTTTTAATATACAGTTACAAATTTCTAGTAATTTATGATAAATATTATGTTATTAACTTTTAATTTTCATATTAATTGAGAAAATTTTGGTAGTTTTTCATTAAAGTTTGAATGAATGTCTTACTTCTCATAGTTTTCCATACAATGTATTATTACAAGTGTCCATTCAGGACCTACACATAAAAAACAGTTTGGGTTGGAAGATCCATCTTTTGAAGGTTAAATATTTTACATCCTCTATTTCAAAAAGAATAAAACTATTTCCAGTGATCTTGAATGCTCTATATATAAGTTATTATTGTTATAAACCACTATTGTTCTTTAATTACATTCTCAACATGTTCCTACTACTCCATTATTTTGATAACAAGAAAACTTTATTAGAATTTAATTATGATATGGAGGTATGTTATGAGTTTAATATGATCTATTAAAATATTTACTCCTCTATTAATTGATATCATCATGGATATAATGTCCTAATTTGTTAACTTGCTACTCTATTGGGTTATGATATGAAATGATCGGTCTCATTATGATTTTTTGGCTTAACATTTATTTTGGCATTAGAGTCCTATGCTATAGTGTTTTGGATGGTGGTTCTTGTGCTTCTCTTATATTTCATCCTGGATGAAGTACTTGCAGTAGCTGTTTGCAGTTTGTGTAGTTTCACTTGTATTTTAGGATGAAGATGTTATATATTTCATTTGGGTGAGCTTTTTGGTTTCTGAACTTTGAGTTGTGGTTGGATTCCAGAATTTTTTTGTAGGTGAAATGGATCATATTTTCATTTCCTACTATTTATGCCTATCTGAACAAGTTATTTGGTACATTCTAATAGCTATTTTCTGCTATACTAGGAGTTCTCGTGTAGATTTTAGGAATGAAATTCAAGCTTTAGTCTGGTTATAGGTTCTAAGATTTTGATGATGTTGTGGTAGTGATGAAAATGCTGGGTGATGTGGTTCTCTATTTGTTGTTTTGTTTCTTTTCATGTTTCTTCTTTGGTTTATTGGTGCTAATGTAACCCCCATGGCGTTTAATTAGTAGTCGTGTAGGGTTATGTTTTGTGTGTGTTTGTGTTGTTTTGTTTTTATTATTCCTGGTAAAAATATTGTTTGGTTCCCATTTAACCACAAAGTTGTTTGTTTCAAAATAATAAAATAATTGATCTATGGAAGTATTTATAGAACATTTTTTTATTAAAAATAAATGACTAAAAAAATATATCATCACCATCAGTTTACTTAATATCACATAATATATTCTCTATTATATAATAAAACTATATTTTGGAAACACGTTTAATGAATTGTATTTCAATATTCATTTTTGTTAATAAATCATCCTAAATAGGAAAAAAGTATAAATCATTTCAATTAGGCATATATTTTAATGATTATATACATACATTTTAAACAGTACATACAATTTAATAGACATACACATTTAATGATTTTTCTTCATTATTCATTTATGTTGTATAGTTTATACAATTTATTGAGGTTCCCCACTGAACATACCCCCTATATATACTGAATTTTTATTTCATCACCTTCACCCCCAATTCATCATTATCATTGGTACCCATAGTCACCCCCCCCCCCTTGATTCTATACCACCACCTTCACTCCTGATATACCGATGCTCGGTTTCTTTTTTCTATGATAAACTAAAAATATGAGGTTTTAGGACGAGCATGGACATAAACCCATTTCTCATTCAATCAGTTGATAATTAAGCCTCTTATTAGGTATTCACGTTTTCTATTCATTTTTTAATCCATTGAAATCATGGGTATTCAGTGTTTAAATGGAATAGAGCTAGGGTTTAGTTAAATTCAGATTAAATGTGTTTTTTGGTTTTTGTTTCTCTAGAGACACTCTAGTTATTTGAGTCAGTCCTCATCACTTGTATGCATCGATTTTATTTGCATGTTTTTCCATTTTATTCACTAGTTTCAGAAATATAGTGTTCAACCAGAGGATTTAAGAATTTACATCAATGGATTCATCCCACACTCTGATTTATCTAATTTTACACTAGGAGATTGTTTAGTTTATTGTTGAAATTTTTCTAACAAATAGCTAGATGGATAGATAATTTGATAGATAGCTTACTACCATACTCTATTCCACCGTATTCATTACTATTTTCATATCTATAATATAGATTGTTTAGTGTGAGTCATGTGTTTGTAGTATAACAAATAGAAATTAACAGACCATCTTGCATGTGATTTAGTTATGTTTCTGTATGTTTCATCCATGTAGAATATTATTTTATAAACTTATGACACATCTTAATTTTCCTTTTTCATACATGTTGATGATCATTTTCTGTGTGTTAATGTATTCTATGTATGCCTAGAATATTTTAGCAACTATTAATGAGATTGAAAAGATCATATGTAATGAGAAAATGTCTCTAAGAATTTCAAATGCAGCAGCACAAACACAACCTTATATTTCTCATTGCAATGCCATTTTAAGAAAATGATCATAAGTTTAGTGTATTACAATATTTTCTAAATATTAATCTTATACCTTATCAGATATTATTATTAAATTTTGGTCAATTATTTCTTAAAATTTCAGATTCAATTGGTCAGAAATATAATTAAGAAGTTAAACTCAGTTAATACACCATGTATAGTTTTGTTTTTACATGTATTTACTTATTTACTTTTATTTAAATCATCTTGAATATACTCATAAATTTAAAGTTGACATCTTTTTTGTCAGGTTAAAATTTTTCATACATATTGATCAAATAATAATAGATGTTCAATCCTAATATTCCATTTATGGAAACATACAAATAATGTTGATCTATTCTGTGAAAACTTCTTGTATACATTATGTGAAACCAATAGTCATATAATTTATTATGCATGTTCCTTAGATCCAGGTATACTATATAAAATATTCATATTAATTAATCATATACTTTTTAATTCATGGTTTTTTGTTTTAGGTCAAAACATTAGACATCTTTATAATTTATCAGTTCAACATCAACATCATTTGTGATGGTATATTTAACTCTAAAAATATTTTTTTAATAAAAACCCCTATTTTAGAACAGTATATGTTTTTTGGTATCTTCTATCATCATAAATTTTTATATTATTATAGAAAATTAACAATATTTAATTATTTTTTATTCTGTTTTTTATTGATATCACTTGTCTATAACATCCTCAAAAATAGTTTACCATATCTAGGAACAACTATAATAATTTATGGTCAATTCATGTCATACAGTTCTATTTATTGATTACACAACTATTTATATACCATTATTTCTTAACTTCTTATTGGTATATTGGTTTTCATCCACTATAGTCGTTTTAATTTTCATTTTAATTGCAATTGTTTTATGATAAATATAACATAAACCATTGGTTTTCTATTTTTTTTTCAAAATTCCTACCAATTTATAGACCTATGGTTTGAAGAGATCCAAAAAAAGATTCATACTATTTTGTTAATGATTTTTTCAAGGTTTCGTAGATAAAAATGGATTCCTCACATTCTGATAATAAATGTTTTATTCTGAATAATGATTTGTAGTTTTATATAAGTGCTACCAAAATTAGGATTAACCTAATGTTTTTAAACCTAGTTATTAATTATTTAGTTTGTATAGAGTACTTAGTAATATATAAGGATTATAAAGTGTGATATCTGGTTCTGATGGGTATTTTCACTATTGGATATTGGAACTAAACAATATAATATAGATCAAAAACATTTAGCTTCTTCCAAACATCTAAAAATTTCTAAAAAAACTATAAAATATTGAAAGATCTATGACCGATGCATATGAAGTATTTCAAATTTCTCTTGTATGGATAAAAATATTTATAATAAAGTATCACTGAATCCCTTATGCCAACTTAATATTTAAAAGTATTTTTCACTATTGGTATACTTATCTCTGATGTAAAGTAAGAAAACTATTTTTTCATAATTTTTTTTATCCAATACATTTCTCATTCCACTGAACATAAAAATTAATTATATGATAATAATTTACATTAAATTATCTATTTATTATCATCATTATATTTCTATTAGTCAAATTATAGACCAGTGTTTTCATTTTAAATCTAACAACACCATGGATACACAAATTATACTGAAGTTGATTACCCTATGTTTCCACAAAATCAAGACTAATATAAATTACTAAGTGGAATACCTTAACTATTTTATAATATCTAATACATTATGTAATGTTGGTATAAATTATTTACCAATATAGTTATACCCTTCATTTTTTAAAATATATTTTTATTTGATGATTATTTTCAGCTATCTATTGTATTTATAAATTTTTATTTCCAGAAACTCAATGATTCATACGTGCAATTAAATGTATTTCATTCAAATTAGTGGTTGTAGTTTTTATTTTATTTTTTAATTTTTTGGTTTGTCTTGGTTTATTGAAATATTCCTTAGGTTGGAGCTTTGTACTATTTCATTTTTTTACCTTCTGTTTCATGTTGAAATCATGTTGTTGTTTTAGTTTTCCCAGGAAGATGTTGAAATTTTTATTTTATAATTTTATAAAACTTTTATTGGTAGTCTAGTTGCATCTAAATGTGGAAATTGAGTAGCATTTGTGTTTTCTATGAAAATAGATGCATTTGTATTAAAACCCCTTTATTTTATTTTTTGACCATCTCGTGTAGTTGTAATATTGGTGATATTTAGATATATTGATTGTATTTTGATTGAATTTTATATATTTGTGGTTACAAACAATTTTTAACATATGAAAGAAGCTCATGGATTTAGAATATTAACCCATAATGGAACATAAATGAGCTTATTTGTTGAGATGTCAATAGAGATGATGAATGAAAAATTCCCATTCTTTGAAGATCATTTTTTTATATTTTAATTTATTTCTATTTTGTTTTCAATTCATTTAGATATATTTAACTGATTTGTGGGTATTATATTTATTTTTGTGTGTTTTATATCATGTAGTTTAAGGTTTTGGCATAACAGCAACTTGAGTTCCCTCACTACTACTGGAATTGACTTGATTTTTTGAGATGTCCATAGGGATAATGAATTAAAAATGATAATTCTATGTAGATCATTTTTTATAAGTAAATTTTATTAAATTTATGAAAATATTTTGCATTGATTTATGGGTATTATTTTTTGTTGCATGGAGTGTAGATCTTAGAGGTGAAGGGTGTGTCAAAATAAAAACTTGGGGTTTTTTACAGGTACTGGAGTTGAATTGGTTTATATCTTCTAATGGACTACTTGGGAGGTGATGAAATATCTTTGGCGGAACTATTCTTGCACCATTATGGGTGCTAGAGGATTACAATCAAGCGATGATATTCCCTTTTTCATTTGGGGGGGAGGGTTGTTGCATAGATGGTTCTTGAGTTTTTGTGTTTTTATGATCTTTTTAGTTATCAATCTACATCAACTATGTATTGATTCATTTTGTATTAAATTCCATTATTAATATAATTAATCTTTTTCTAATTTCAAAAATCTATGAAAATATTATTTAGTTTGATAATTAAAATGGTTGTATTGTATATGATAGATAAATAAATATAATATAAAATTTTACTAGCAGTAAAAAATTTTAATTTTTATTTAAATGTAATTTATAAACCGATATTATATATTGGTAATATTATTACCAATAGATATATTTTTCATATGAATATATTTCGAAAAACTTTTACCAACATATATATTATATGTTTGTATTATTATAATTGTAACAAAACTATTTTATATGTCACAATTACATCTAGTGATAGTGTTTTTACCGATAGTTTAGTGACAAGACAATTTATTTGGTAAAATAATTTACCAACAGAAAATTCACTTTAACCGATAGATATATCCATGTTGGAAAAATATAATTATTTTCTAGTGATTGATGGTCTTTTGGAACTGTTATTAGACTCTTTTCCTAGGTTGGGATATGAGATAGAGATCCCCTTTATCTATTATATTGGGTTTCTTTTAGGATTATGTGTGTGTGTGTGTCCTTGTTGTTAAATTTTCGTTCTCTCTTGTTATGGGTTGAGATATCTATTCCCATGGTGTTTCCTATTACTCCCCCCTTCAGCTTTGGGGGCATCCTATTGGGTATGCATATACTCACCCCTACATTGGATTTTTCCCATACCTGTCTTGTCTTATGTAGACTATGGACAGGTCGGAGGTGATTATAGAGGATTATAGAGATACCTTGGTGCATTTTACCATGTATGGTGGTTGAGGATTGGAGATCTAGAGTTGGGCTATCTCATCATCTACTTTATTAGTTATTTTCATGTTAGTACATCCCTTCTAGTTGAGCATGTATTTTTTTCCATTTTCTTTTTATATTACACCGGCATACTCTTATATTCCCTAGAGGTTGTTGCATACATGGTTTTTACTCTATATGTTTCTCTCTTTTATTTTTATTCCTCTACAATTATATATGGATATGGTTGGTTGTGTTAATACGGGTACATTAGGAAAAGTAATCCCATATTATTTATGCCTTTTGGTTCTTGTCTCCAACCCTTGTCCTATTAAGGCAGGCTTAGGGAAGTTGTGGCTAATCCTTCTATCATCCAAGCGGGACCTGGTGGGTCAGGTCGTGACAATAGTGGATGTTATGAGTATATTTTCAATGATTCATATCTACACTACTATGATGAGGAATATTAAAGTAGTGATCACCATCTTATTTAGTTGAATAGTTGAAAAAACCCTTGAGGTTTTGTGAATATATATTGAGTATCCCCAAGGACACTAGCATTGATAAGATCTGGGATATGAGCCGCATTCTACACCATGGATGGAATATGCTAACCTAAATTTTGTGTTTGAGTAGGGATGTGAGCCTGCTTCATGATAACTACTAGTATTTTTTATAATTTTCTGGTGTTTTGGGGATGTGATCCCACTACTAAGAAGTTGTTGGAGTATACTAGTGGTCTTTGATATTATGAGCAATAATATGAGGCTTCCAGTGGATGGTTTCTAGAATATGTCGGTCAATCCTAGATGAAGAAAGGATATGATCCCAGTTCAAATATGCATTCCCCATTTTAATATGCTAAAAAAAATTGGAATTGGATAAGGGATATGAGCCTCCTTCTGTATAGCCTCTGAAGGATTCTTGGCCAGTAGTTTATCGACAGAAGTAGGAATATGATCCAAGATTCCATGATCTGTTAGAAATGATAAGTACCTTAACTGGAAAGTATATATTCCTACTTTGAGGTGATTTACATATTATACTGACAAAACATGTTTATAGGAGGGATATTCTATCATTTTTATGACTTTTGATTATGTCGTTGGTCTTTTTCAATGGCAATGTGAAACTTTCCTTAAACATGTTCTAAACTGATTTTGTGAGCCTCGATGGGAACAGGGATATGAACCCGGTTCTATGCCTTTTCCTTTACCAGAATATTTTTATAATCCTATTAGATGAGAGTAAGAATGTTTGTTCTCTCCAGTGTATCCACCTATTCATACTAACCATGGTGATGTACTACTATGGTTGTTAGGATAATAATATGTTCATATCCCTTTATATGTACCATTATTAGAATATGTCGACAAAGTTGTTCTTCTATTTCCATAATTTAGTGACACTTTAGCAAAGTGTGTACAGGAATATAAGCCTATAAATTTTTGGTCTCCAAGATATACTGTCAGATTTCTTTGATTGAAGTTGGGATATAACACCACTCATATCCTCTTTATGCCATCATAATATGCTGATTGGCTTCATGCATGGGGGAAGAGATATGTGCCTCCCCCATTATTTCTGTAAGAATATGCATACACTCTTGATCTGAGTGAGTAGGGATATGGGATTACCCATTAGTTACTACTAGAATATACCAATGGGATTTTTCAATGGAATCATGGATATGATCCCACTTCTATTTATCCACAACTTGTCGCACCCAATGAGACCTCTTTAGTACTCATTCATGAGTATTCCAGGTGGAAATTTGGTGGGTGGTGCTCTCAATAAGAAACTGAGGGGAACTAATGGGATGAAACTGGTGATGGTAGTAGATAGGATCATGCCAAGGAAGATCTTAGACTTATATAAAGCTGTATTAGAATCCTAGATCGACCTTTATAATATATGGAAGGTGTTAATTGTCATGCTATCAGTGGATAAGATTCCAAAGTGATTGGTGGTGACAATAGGTTCCATTGGTTTCATTGCATCATTCCCTAAATGAGATGGACTTATTGAGTTCATCATTTAGAGACCTTTATGTGTAGAATTGATGGTCATGATCTTACCATGTTGGTGTTATTCCTAAACCATCATGTTCTCCACCCAAATATGAAAGCATTGGGTGGGTGAGGATGTTTTATGACCTGCAGAGGTTACTGTTGTAGTTGAGGTTTCAGAACATTCACTTGATGAAAACATGATCTCAGGTCAAGATATCTGTGAGAACAGTTTTTGTAGTCATAAATACAATAAGAAACAAGGTTATCGATCAGTTTATCATCACAAGTGTGAAACATTCTTAATAAAATATTCACAAGTAACATAATTATCCTTTATTATTCCCAATTTGGCCATTTTTCTTTCATGGAATTTTCATAGTGAGAATGTAATTATTTCATGGGAGCCCCAGTTACGAAGGATTTCACTTCCTGCATACCATTTTAATTTATGTAGGAGACACAAAACAAAATATTTTAACACATGTTCAATCTGTCATTTTTATTATTTTACAGATTCACGTTGGGTTTCCCATTTTGTTTCCTTCGAAAAATGTTGATGGTTCTCAGGTTTGAAAAACAAGATTCCTGAAACCTATAATTATTCAATCATTTTAACATTACATGATTTCACACTGGGTTCACCATATTTGTTTCCTATTTGAGGATTGATTATGGGTGGTTCGATTATGTTTACACAATCATTCACATTAGGTTTACCATTTTCATCATTCATAGAAAAACCCAATGGTCCCCACATCCATAACAAGGTACAGAACTTCTTTCCAAAGGTGGGAAGTCACTTGGGGTTTCAAACCCAATGAAACTTATGAACTCACATTGGTCACAATCATGATAATATAGGCTCATCACATCCTTTTTTGGGGAATTAATTCATATTTCATGAATCTCTTATAGATTTATGATATGTTCATGAATCTCTTCCAAATACCAATACGGGATTAGTTACCCTAATAGACTGATTGGGTGTTGAATCCTTCTATATGTTGAGGGGGTTATATTGATGATATCATCTATATTTATCCAAGGATCTCTATATGTTTCCTGTTATTGTATAACAATGGGTAGTTGCTTCTATGTTGAATACATATAACCAGGAATTTTGGAGTTTACTACCATCTAGGGAGGTGATTTATGTTTCAAGAATAGTATTGAACCTTCATGTAGTTTACTAAATATTCTATGTATAAAAGTAATAAAAAACCCATGAATTTATTTCAAGGTAAATACATGAAGTTTAATGTCTTTTGTAAAGGATGTAAATGAGGGAACTTAGGCATTGGGTATGTAGCTTGAGCCTTGGGAAGGAATCCTATGTATACTGATTATAACAAGAATCTGATTCATCGTAGTTCAATCCACCCTCAACACTATGATGGTAATTGATAGATAATTAACATCCATGATATTTATTTACCTAGGGTTTACCAATATGGAAATTCTTTTGGTACTTACACTGAGGTGGATGCCCTAGTATACGAGAAATTGTATCATGCTGTTGAGTGGGGCTTACACACTAAGGCTTCCTTGGATGGGATAAATTTATGATGCTAGAGATATGATCATTGAAAATCCCAAACCCCACATGATTTATTCTCAATTTGAGAAATAATGTATATCAAGTTATCAGACTCACTACATATGGGTATGGGATTTATGCATTGGGGTGACCCTGATTGGGGTGTTTGATATAGATATCGGGCCTTAGATAGGAATCCTACATATCCTTCTTATAGTAGGAATCAGAGTCCTCATGGTTCAATTATCTTCTCAATATACTTATGGAATCATAGTCTTCATAGTTAGAAAATGATATATGTACCAGTTTTAATTTCAAACAAGTATATCATGTCTCGGGGTGTCTACCTAACATACTTGACATGTCAGGGGTTCTATTCCTGACACAATTGACATGTTGGGTATATCTTCCAAACATGTATCAGGATTATTAGACATGTCCTGGTCATCTACATAACATGTCTGGGGATTTATAGACACATACTACTTTTCGCTTCATGATCTAGATGACCTGCCCAAGTGCCACCACATGAAATGGTTGGCATGTCTAAGGTGCTTCATATGACTGAATCATACATGTCATAGGGATGTCTCATGATTAAATTTACTTGTCTAAGGGACACTGCATGACAAGTATGACATGTCCAAGGTTCTTTTCATGATTGAAGAAGTCATATGAGAGGGTTGGTACATGATTCAACTGACTTGTCCATGGGTCATCGCATGACAAGGATAACATGTACAAGGTGCTTCACATGATTAAAGAAGTAATTCCAAAGGTATGTTGCATGATTCAATTGACATTGTCTAGGGATCATTCACATGATTGATTCAAGTATGTTCAATAATGTCATGTGATCAAGGTTGACATGTTATAGGGATTCCACATGATCCGAATAGCATGTCTGGAGGACTTCCCATGACACGGATGACATGTATAGAGGACTTTGTGTGAATTTTCTGAAATTTTCAGAGGACTTCACATGACTTGACTGACATTTCTAGGTGTTGTTTCATGATCCAACTGACATGTATGGGTGTTGTTGCATGACCCAGTTGACATTTCTAGGTTTTGTCTCATGATATAGATAGATTATGTGAAGTTCATGACACCTTCACATGAAAATAATGTTATCCAGATTTTTGTAATGCTTCTATCTTTTTCATCTTTTATTAAATAAGTGCCATTATGTTTTTCAAGCATTGGATTATTGAGGTTTCACATAACCAATTTCACATATGTAAATTCCTTCATATGATCTGGTTGGAACACCATAATTCCTTCTCATGATCAATATATTGATCACACAAATCTTATATACATGTTGCGTAACCCTTGAGTCATTCCCCAAGTTTAATAGAAAAAGACCCTTGCGATTATGATGTTTTCAACTCTGAGAAGTTTTATCTCGCTTCTTCACTCTCTTATGTGTATCAAATTTTACCTCCTTTTTTAGGATGAGTTGTGGGAATTTATAGGCCTCTCAACCCTATATTTATTCTACTATGCATGGAGTATATATCATAGATATGGGATTGAGTCAGTGGAGGGGAGATCACATCACACGATTTGCATGATAATGTCATAGGACATCCATGGAATCATCTCTATATCGCATGATAAATAGTGACTATGAGAAAACTACCTCATCGCCATATTTATTAGACTTAGGAATTATCAAAGGTAATTCACATAATCATGTCGAGATGTCAAAGGGCCTTTGCATGATTAGGCTGATATGTCTAGGAGTCTCACCAAGACCAAGATGCATGTCAAAGAGGATTTTATATGATTAAGGGAGACTTGATCGGTACCCTTCATGAGATCAAGTTGACATGTCAAAGGGACTTTTTGTGATCAATGACCGGATCACATGAGGCGGATAACCCCTGTGTATGAAAAATAGCATAATTATGCCTCACATGAGAATTTCGGCTTTTCCATATTTTATTCTTTATATTACAATACTTCCATAATTTTCCCATTGGATTTTTGTCAAGGCATTTCATAGTAATTAATGGATCTCAAAAAGGCATGTGAACATTATCATTAACAGTCACTCTAATTTTCTTTGGTTAGTTTCATGATCATTGATGGATCTTATAATAACATGAGAGCATTGTCATGGATAATCTCCCTTATTTTCTATATATTTTTAGGGGAATAGAATGATCTAAAGGATGTGTATGAGGGAAATCACATGATAAAGGAGAAATGACCAATGATTTTATGAAGCATGAATGGAATGTGGCTAGGGATCTCACGTGATCATTGAACCGATCACATGATTCATATGATCTCTTTATGTGAAAATAATTGTAACTCTGATCACATGAAGCCTATAACTTTTTCATGTTTATTTCATAATGGTATTTGGGTGATTGTCTATATTATGTTGGTTTACATACTGTATGATCATAGAAATATCATCTAGAATCCTTTTCTTGATCATGATGGACTATTGGAAGAGCTTCTCGTGATGAAGTGGGTTGTCTAGTGGGGATTTGTATGGTCATAAGGACTCACCAAAATGGATTCTATTGATCCTTATTAGATCATGAAGAGCGCATGATCTGGTCATGTAATATTCCTAGGTTCATGAGATCATGTGTCCTTAAAGGGCTTATATGATTTGCATAACCTAACCGCCTAATCTTCATATAGACAAGTTGCTTCTCCTTTCCTTTTATGGAGAAAATAATACTTATGATTAAGGTATTTCATCGATCCTAAAATTGGAAATTCTCATTTTGTGGGCATAGAAAACCCATATATACCCATAAAAGACATAAACTCTCAATGAGGAATCAACCATAATACCATCCAGATGATTCTGACTTAGTATTCAGGGTAATTCTCATCTGAGAGAACTCACTCCAAGCTCTATACTATCACTGATAGTGCTCATCCGAGAGGTCATGCTCATCGGGCTTCACCAAATAAGTTCTCATTGGAACTCCAAATATCTTGATACATAGACATGGGATCTCACTTAGAGAATCTAGGTAATACTGGGCCCTACCAATAATAACTTGTTAAGTAGGGGTTCATATGCCTATATAAGTTGATCACATTGATTCATCAAACCCAACGTAGGGAATGTGATGAAACGATAGAGGATCACATGCCAAGTCATACTGAGGGATGTTTGAACTCTATCTGAGACTAATCACATAGAGGATATCACATCCTATGATTAGGATGTAATGCCTCACTATACCCTCATGGGTATGAACTATGGGAGAACACCTCACTGAAATTGATCCAAACTAAAGAGACGAAAAGCCTCAACCTACCTAGGAGAAAGTAAATGATGTGTACTGTAGGTACATGACATGTATCTATAAGTCTAGTACTACCTATGTCCCAATGTCCCACATATAATGCATTTATACAAATAAAAAACATGTTATTTTAGATACACAACATGTAGAGATTAGTTTGGCACTCAGCATGCCGCCTACCTGAGTCTATGTACTATGGCCCATGACCATGTACTTTGGGTCATGTTTGAGTACTCTAGCCATGCTTGTGTACCTAGATATTTCCATGTACCAGGTTATTCTCATGAACTTTGGTCGTTCTCGTGATCTTGGCTATGATTGTTCCCATGTAATCCTATGGTACCCACCGATCTGCCAACCATGGGTTACATGGTGTATGTTGATTCCACATGACGTGTGATATTTTATTTCCAATGAAACCCTAGATTCCACAACCAGTGTCCCAAATGGTGAATGTTATTTGTAATATACACCATATAATCATGATTTTTATATAACCCACTGTTTTCCACTTTCACCCACACCACTGATGCTACTAAATGTGTCTTGAGACTCATCGCTAATCATAGATCTCATTCCAACCACGCCTATATGTCTCCAGTGGAAGGATTCTGGCCACATATTCCACTAAGGAAACAATCATCATCTCATTTCACTTTCAACATAGACCCAACATATCATATACCTCCCAAATACCTTCATTATTATAAGGGAAAATTATAGGACTTACAGAGCAAGGGTTCTGTCAGACCTAGTGTTCCCCCCTATGAAGCCCCAGTTTTATTCACCAAGAAGCTAGATGAGAGATTGAGTTTTTTTGTTGATTATTGTCAACATAATCAAGTGAAAATGAAGAATATGTATCCAATACCAAGGATCAAATACCTATTCAACTATTTTAGAGGGACAAGATGGTTCACTAAGATTTTCCTCAGATCGGGTTATCACCAACTCCAAATACAAGACATGGATATACCAAAGGTGGAATTATAATGTCCCTATAGTCATTATGAGTACATGGTGATTCCTTTAGGCATGAATAATGATCCAGTGGTGTTCATGGGACTCATGAACTAGATCTTTATCCTTTCTTAGACCAATTTTCGGTAGTATTCATAGATTAAATACTAGTGTACTCGATGTCAGAGGAGGAGCATGAGAGACACTTAAGGATGGTCTTGGACATAATTTGAGAGAACCAGATTTATGGGATGCTCTCAAAGGGTCAGTTTTAAATTTTTGAGTTCCAATTTCTAGTAAATTTCATCTCGGTAGAGGGTTTGGTAGTGGACCCAACCAAGGTTGAGGAAGTACTATCTTGAGATCCACCTAAGATCACGATAGAGGTGTGGAGGTTCCTTAAGTTAGTATGATAATATAGGAGATTTGTAACTGATTTATTTTTGATATTGGAACCCTTTACTAAATTCACCTAAAAGGGTCATCATTTCATGTAGATGGAGAGGTTCTAGAAGACTTTTTAGGAGTTGTTGTAGAGGTTTAATAACACCCTCATCTTAATACTTCTAAAGGATTTTTTTAGTACGTATTGTTCTACGACACCTCTGGGACTGATATTGGATGTTTCTTTATATAGAGGAGGGTGGTTATATCTTATGGGTATTGATAGCTAAAACATCATGAGAAGAACTACACAACCCATGATCTAGAGTTTCTAGTGGTAGTATTCTCCTTGAATATGTGGTGACACAACCTTATAGGTCAGTGGTTTATCATCTATTCTGACCACAATATTCTCAAGTATGTATTCTCATAAAAGGATTTTAACTTTATATAGAGGTGGTGGATATAGTCCATCTGGTATTTGGGATTTGAGGTATTTTATACTTCTGAGAAGGGTAATGTGGTGGTATATTCTCTTGGTAGGATATCTAATTCATGATTGTGGATTGAGGAATCAGAGTAATTAGCCTCATTGTAGTTTTTTTGTAGTGTTAAAGGATGGTGTATCTTACCTCCAGTCAATGGTTGTTACCCCACCACTTCTACAGTGTGTTAGGGAGGATTTTCTTGGAGATACTGATTATGATATATTGTGTATTCAGATATCCTCTAGACAATCTCCCAATGGATTCTCTAAAGGTGGGGAGCACATCATCCTTTTCATAGGATGGATGATGCTTCCAATGAAGTTTCATGATGAGGTTATGAGTGAGTTTCATACACCCCCCTTGGTGGTGAATTTAGGTGAAGTGAAGATGTACTAGGACCATCGACATTTGTTCTGGTGGATGGGGATTAAGAAGTGTGTAGTGTATTTTTCCTCTCGATGCCATACTTTTCAGTAGGCGAAGGCTAAGCACTAGGTTCTAGTGGGTTTATCTCAACCCCCTGTGGTTCTATAGTGGAAGTGGGATGGTATATCTATAGAATTCATGATGGGACTCCCACAAATGTATATAGGAAATGATTATATCTTGGTGATCATAGACCAATTCACCAAGTTGGCCCACTTCTTAGCTATCTAAGAGAAAAGATCAGTAGAGAGCTTGGGATGCCTTTATGTGCAGAATGTAGTCTATATTCATGAAGTTCTCTGGAAAATTATTTCAGATCGTGATGATCGCTTCACATAATGATTATGGAGATGATTGCAGGAAGCCTTTATGAATAATTTTCATTTGAGAATGGTGTTTCACCCCCAGATTGATGGCCAAAATAAGTGGACCATTCAGGTTCCATAGGATATGTTGTGAAATTTCATGTTAGAATTTATCCACAGTTTGGAGGATCACCTACTCATAGTGTAGATTATATAAAACCACAACTACCATTCCACCATAGATACGGAACCATTCAATGCCTTTTATGGGAGACCCTATAGGTCACCACTATGTTGGAATGATCCAGGTGAGTCAGTGCTCATGGGTGTAGAGTTGGCATGAGTGATCACAGAGAAGGATCATATTTTCTAGGAGTAGATTATGACTACCCAAATCCATCATAAGTCTTATTTAGATTGATTATGGAGGCCTTTGGATTTTGAGGATGAGGACATGTGTTCCTCATGGTCTCACCATGATGTGTATTGTGAAGATTTAACCAAGAATGAAATTTAACTCTTAGATTCATTGTAGATTTCAAGATACTGAAAAGGGTCAGCAAGGTGTTATACCACATATCCCTACCACCAAAGTAAGATTAGGTACACGATGTCTTCCATGTGTTGTAGTTGATGAGGTATGTACATGACTTGTCACATCTTATTGAGTGGGGTGAGATGAACACTGAGGATGAATCTACCTTTATAGAGTAACCAATAAAAATCAAGTATTGATAGGAGAAGATTCTCCATAAGTGAACAATTCCCTTGGTGTGTGTTTCATGGCTACATGGGAATCTTATGGAGATCACTTAGAAGTGGAGGAACTAGATGTGAGTGCAGTACCCTCATCTATTTTAGTAAGATTTTTTCTTTTTGAAATAAAAATACCTATGGTGTGGAGAATTTAATGGATCAATTTTTTCCTTATGAAAATATTTTTAGTATTTTCAAAGAATATTTTTAAAGCCTGACTCTGAGTTAATAGAGGATTTTGGGGCCTGAGGAGGCTCAATTTTGATATAATAAAAATATTAAATTTATTGTATCATGTGTGTTATGATATTTATGAAATAATGGAATTAATCCTAAACAAGGTCTCAGATCATACTTATGAGTCCAAATTTGAATTCAGAATGTGTTTTTTACCCTCGGTGCAATATATTTTTTGTCTACTTTGGGTGTCCATCTTAAACACCATCATGGAAAAAATAATAATTAAATAAATTTATATATTTATTTAATTGTTATAATTAATTCCTTAACTAAATAATAATCTATTTAAATGTGCTTATATAAAATCTAGAGGGTTATCTATATAATACTAGGATTTTAGAGCAGATTCAGAGGAGGAGCATTCTTGGATGATCAACAAAAAATCATGGATTGGAAATTGATGTTCCAATAGGAGCTTGTGGATATCGCCAATGACTATGATCTAGATCCATTATTAATTAGTTATCAAATAAAACCTAATGTAGGTTCATTCTTTCATTGGTTTAATCCCAGTATTTTTATCCCATGAAGAACACAAATCAACTCCACTAACAGGTTGATTTACAGGTCAATCATGTTTGGCAGGTATTAATGTATCTTCCTATGATTAATAATTGATGATAATTGATTATTTCTTAATGGTTCTTCATTAATAATTATAATGGTAAAAAATTGATTCCAACCCAAAAGATGGTTAAGGTTTGTTCTTCTTATTATGTTTTTTCATTTCTTCCTCCATTACTCACACATTCATCATTGATATTTACTTTTCCTAATATATAGTTCGAAAAATACTTTTTGGAAGATCATTGCACGATCATTATTTAATGAAATGGATTTTCATCATTGGTTCAGGTTCAAAATCGATGAAGTGATATAGGTGTGACGATGATGGTGGTTGATCAAAGGTGGATTGTGATTGGATCGATTTTCCTTGTCTCTTGTTTGGGAATGTGGCAATGGAATAGTGAAATAAGATCATTTCTCGAGTGGAGGATATGGCCAGAATCTATCCATTAGTGATAGACATGCTCGGTTGGACTGATATCCTTAATTAGTGGAAAGTCTCATGGTAGATTTAGTTTTGGTGGTGGTGTGAGTGGAAGATGCATGAATAACCAGAAGGTTCTATAAATATCCTGACTATACAACATATAGTCCAAAGAACACATGTCATGTGGGACCCTTTTTATAATGGATAGGGTTTTGGAAGAAATAAAATATCACATTCCATGTGGACCCAACACATGTTATGTGACTCGTGGCTAGAGGCTCAATGTGTACCCTAGGGGTACATGGGAACAAACATAGTCAGGCACATGGGAACAACCAAAGTACATGGGAATGACCCAATACTTGGACATGGCTAGGTACATATCCATGGCCAGAGTACACAAATACATCTCAAAGTATAAGACATGTGCTAGAGTACATAGACTCAGGTAGGTGGAAAGCTGAGTTCTAGACTGATCTAAACACATCATGTATCTAAAATAACACATTGTGTATTTGGATAAATTCATGTCATGTGGCAAAGTGATACGCTGACAGTTCTATAATTATAGAGACACACCATGTACTCCCAGTACACATCGTGTAATTTCTCAAAGGAAGGTCGATTCCCTAAATCTCTTTAGTGAGGTCTATTTTTAGTTGGGTGTATTCCCTTGGTTCATCCCCATGAAAGTTCAATGAGTCACTACATCCTAAGAATGTAATGTGATCCCCTATATGGGATTAGTCATAAATAAAGTCCAGTAATCTCTCCACATGATTCAAGATGTGATCCTCTATCATTTTATAACCTTCCCTAGGTGGGGTTTGAGTAATATTTATGAAAAACTTAAGTGGATGTATGATCCCTTACATAGTAGGTTATTTTAAGTAGGGTTTAGTATACCCTTTAGGCCCTATGTGAGATCCCATATCCATGTATCGAGATCTTAGAAGTTCCTGTAGGTAATTATTTGGAGAGGCCTAATGAGAATGACATCTTGGATGAGTTTCATCAATGATAGAGTGGATAATGGAGTGAGTTATCCCGGATGATTATTACCTTGAATCCTAAAGTAAAATCATGTGGCTGGTAGTATGGTTGCGATCTCTTTGAGACTTGGTATCTATTATGAGTATATCTAGGAGTTATTATTATTATGGTGCATATTATAAGTGACATTCCTTGGTGATGATGAGTTGGATTCTCTCTTGATGATTATGTCTGGTGATTTCAGGGTTTCCTATTTAGTATTTTTATACTCAAACGTGTATGGGATAGTTTCACACATGTCATGTCTTAGATAGATGACACGCCTTTTTATGGAGTCCTAGGAGAAATAGGATTGGGTGGAGCAAAGTGAGATAGATAGATAGATGTTCATGTTAGTTGTTGCATTAGAAATTAATCCCCTCATTCTAAGAAGTTTGGAATATTTTTATAGTTTTATGGTGACTTATATCTTTACCTTTTATTCTTTCTAATACTTTTTTCATACTCTGATATGGGATAGATGTTATGAAAGCATTATCATATTAGTTGTGTTTTAAATTTCATCATTGTATGAGTGTGTGGAGACATATGTGTGCATACAAGTAACATTCCTATCTTTTCCTTGTAAGACTTTGTAATATATTAATGAATGTTATTGGAGCTTGTTTTTTAGACGGTATGAGATTTCAAGACCTAGAGAGGCTCACTTTTTATATAATAAAAATGTTAAATATATTACATCACATGTTCTTGGTTTTCCTAAAAAAGTTTAATAAATATCAAATGGAGGCTTGGATTAGAAATCTAATATTTATGTTGAATCCATAAGATTAGTTTTACCATAGGTGCGATATAATATTTTTTTGGTGTCAGGTGTTGGGATTGAGCACCATCGTAGAAGAAATAATTAAATAAATTATTTATATTTATTAAATTGTTTTAATTAAAAGCCTAACCTAATATATCCCCTATAAATACAAACTTATTACAAAACCCTAGGGTGGTCCATATAAACCTATGTATTTTAGAGGAGAGAGTGGAGAATTATTTATGGATATCAGGATCATATATCAATGATCGGAGTACCATAGGAATATCCAATGATAGCGGAGTTTGTGGCTCTCACCAATAATGATAATGTGGATCCATTATTCATCATTGATTGATCTAAACATGAGTTAGGGAATTTTATTTATGTGGATTTATCCCCATTTTTTATCCCATGATGAACATGGATCAAATATACTAATGGATTGATTAACAAGTCGATCAAGTTGTGGGTGCGGGTTTATAATCTTGGGATTTTAAGGAATTGATATTATTTGATTTTAGTTATTTGTTATTTCTTATAATGTAAATGAATCAGTCAAAACCCCAAAAAAATTATGAGGCTCATTAATATCTTGTTATTTTTGAATTTCTACCCTATTTCTTTGAACATTCATCACCGGTATTCCCTTGGTTGGCGGTAATTGAAGGTTTTGAAACCATTCTTCAGCATAATAGATTGATTACATTGGTTTAGGTTCATGATAAATAGATAAATAAAGGTGTGATGATTATGGTAGATGATTTTTGGTAGTTCAGGTTCGGATTCAGAGTTCCCCAGTTCTCATTTGGCATGTGGTGTACTGCGATGAGAGAAAATTCCCAAGAGGATGTGACAACCAAAAAACAACCATCAATGGAGAACGGGGTTTATTCAACCCAAATCAATAATTATAACCAAGAATAATGTAAAAACCAGCTATGAAGGAGGCATGAGAGGAACCAATTGAAGAACCAAATATTCTAGAAATAGCCCAACTACACTATGTGTAGTTCTAATAAAACATATTGTGTATTCCAATCAATACACATTGTGTAGTCCCCCTTCTATGGTTCTAGGGTTTACAAAGAGATAAAAATATCACATTCCATGTGACATGTGTCACAAACTATGTGACTCAGTGCTGGTGGCTTTACATGTACCCTAGAGGTATACAGGCACAGACATAGCTAAGAACACAGGTACTGGAAAAGTATATGGACACGGTCATGTGTAAACATGCATGAGAAGACGACATGGGAAGATTTTTTTTCGACCTCTACATGACATGTACCACAAAAGGTCATGAAATTTATATGGATGATGTCATGTTGTGTGAGATATAAAGACACAGGAAAATCTGGTGAAGACAAGACAAATTGTATACTACCAGTACATGTTGTTTACTTTCCCCAGTGTAGGTTGAGGCCCTCCATTTCTTTAGTATGGACCATTTTCAGTTCAGTGTGCCTACTTAGTCTGATCCTAGGAGGGTATAGTATGGATTTATGTATTTATAATAAGATTGTGATCCCCTTTATGGGTTAGTCTTAAATATATTTTTCATTAATACCTCTATGAGGTTTAGAGTGTGATCCTCTATCATATCATCTTTCTTAGATGGGGTTTAATGAATCATCATGACCAAATTATGTGGGCGTACAATCCCCTACTTAGTGGGTTATTCTAGTTATGGTTTATGGTTTCCCCCATTACTATTGGGTGTGATTATATATCTATGTATCAAGACCCTAAAAGATCTAATGAGTGCTTATTTAGTGATACCAGATAATCATGACCTCTCATATGAGCGTCATAAGTGATATCATATCTCATGGGGTGAGTTATCCTGAAAGAGTGTTAACTCAAATCCTCAAGTGGAATCCTAAGTTTGGCATTATAATTGAGAACTCTTTGAGACTTAGAGTCTGTTATGAGTATATCTAGGTGCTTATGGGTTCTTATAGTTCTTATTTCTATGTATTATATCTTGTTTACATACATCATGATGATTTAAATTCTCACTTGATGCTTAGGTTTGTTTATTTTGGGGTGTCCTAATTGGTATTATTATAACACCCCTATATGGGATCTTCCCACACATGTCATTTCTTATGAAGATTATGACCCTTTTGATAAAGATAAAGGAGGACCAAGAGAAGGCGGAGTATAGTGAGCTAGACAAGCCTTGATCCATGTCAGGTGTTATATTTGATATCAGTCCCCTCCTTTGTAGGTTGAAATGTTTTTTTCTATTTTGGTGGGATTATATTTGGTCCTTTATGTTTTCCATTATATATATCATACTCTAATGTGGGATAGATTTTATTCATGTATTATGGTATCATTTTTACTTTACCTTTCAGCATTTTATGGGTGTTTGGGGATGTATGATTGTGTGTACATGGACTTATGCTAAGGCCTCCCATGTATGAGATATACCTACTAAATGTTGGTTTTCATCCCTAGGACTATTATAGGAGGGATTGGGGTGTCACAATCAGCTTACCTCCATCTAATTAGGGCCTGGTTAGTTAATTTGCGAAAGAGTGGTGTCATAGCAGTTCATCTTAGGATTCGATTTTGGGGATTTTCTAGCTATAATATTTGGTTTGGGATTTATGGAAATAGTGTTAAAGTATTTTGAGTTCACTTTTCATGCCAAGGTGTCCAGTTTTGGTGTGGTGGCTAATATATACATTCACTAGGACTTTGATATCCAACTTGTTGACTTGATATATGTTGAAATTGGTCACAGGGAAAACATTGGTACATGCATCATATAAGAATGGGTTTTGGTTTCCATGTCCTACTTGAATTAGCTCTCCAGATATACTCTTTGACCATGGTACATCATGATTTTATTTCAGGATTCCTTTGCAAAGATATCTAGTCAGGATTCCATAATAGGATCAAGATGATGATTTTCCTAGTGATGATGCTTTAGTGTAAAGGTCTTCCCAGGATGTGTCCCCTTTAGGTGATTTTCCCATTTTTCACCACCCATTGAGAAGAAAATTGTGTAAGAAGTATTTTCCAAGGATGTGCATTGGATGAGTGCACTTCATGATTTTCATAGGCAAAAACCTTTTAGGTTTTTGGGTGAGAAATACCCTAGGTAGTTGAGTAATGGATAGAGGCACTTAGCGAATTTTTTCACCTTGTGAGGACGCATCTAAATTAGATGGTGGTCTTAAAAGTGAATCTTCTTCTAGAATCTGTTGGGTGATGGTGGAGTCTAGTGACTCAAATGCGTGATGAGATGTATCTATCTTGGTTGGAGTTTGAATGTCTATTTAGTGAGGAGTTATATCTGGACATGTTGTGAGTAGTGTGCATCTAGAAGATTTTATATCTTCAATAGGATTTCATAACTATGGAAGAGTGTTCCTCTAGGTTCACTAACATCTTGCGATACTCTCTAGATATGGTTTGAGATCTATTTTTCAGAGAACAGACCTTTAATAAGGGTTTATGATGAGATAAGGATTTCTTGTAGTAAATATTGATGAATTAACATTCATAATATATGAACCTACTACCTACTGAGATTCCACTAAGATTTATGATTTTGAGAAAAGGATAAAAACCATGGAATCTAAGATAGACTCTATATACACTAACCTAGTTTGGAACATGGTGGATGCACCTAAAGGGGTGAGACCTATAGGGTGATATTGGGTTTTCTATAATAAAATCAACATGGATTGTATATTTTTTACCTATTAATAATTCCTAGTAGCTAAAGACTACAAATAAATTCATGGCATTGACTATGAATGAACCATTTAAACTGTTGTGATGATAAGGTCTATTTGGATTTTTCTAGCCATAACAGATCATTTTTACCATGAGATATATCAAATGGATGTCAAAACTTCTTTAGTTGATGATAATTTATTCATGGATTTTTTATGATACAAGCTAGAGGTTTTAAGATTAATTGAGTTTCCTAAGTTTTTTAAGTTGAAATGGTCCATTTATGGATTAAATCAGGATTCTTAGAGTTGGAATATCTAGTTTGATGATAAAATCAAAGAATTTGGTTTTATAAAAAAATGTGGATGATTATTATGTATATAAGTAGATTATTGGGAGTATTTTAGTGTTTCTAATTTTTTATTTGGATGACATGCTTATTATGGGAAATGACACCCTGAATCTTCAATTCGTGAATATGTGGTTAGGAAAATAATTCTTGATGAAAAAATGATGAAGATACCTACTTACTGGGTATGGATATCTATAAAGATAGATCTAAATGGATACTTGGACTCATTTAGGGCACATAAATTGGTAAATTTCTAAAACAGTTTAGCATGATGAACTCTAAGAAGGGTTTTTTACTAGTATAACATGGTCTTTTTCAGACTAAAAACTAGCATATGTGTAACATTTTACACATAGTTCATCCCCTCCTTCAAAGAATAATAACATATCCTTAGTCTTTCTAAAGAGTTAGACAAGATGGTTATAATTCCTTATGCATCCTTCATATAATCTATCATGTATTCCATATTGTTTACCTAACTTGATGTTGTCTATACTATTATTATAACTAGTAGATACCAATCCAATCCTGATGAGATTCATAATATTTATATGAAAAATGTCCTAAATTTATTGAGAAAGACTAAGGATATGTTCTTATTCTTTTAAGGAGGGGATGAACTATGTGTAAATGGTTACACAGATGCTAGTTTTCAGTCCAAAAAAGATGATTTTAAATCTCGATCCATTTTCTTGTTTTTTATAAATGTTGTATCATCCACTTGTAAGAGTTCCTGATAGATACCTAGACACCCTAACATATCCTGGAAAATTATATTCTAGAAAAGAGATCCAGCCTTCGAAGCATCTTGCCACCTGATATTCTATAATGGGTAAAAATGTAAATTTGATGAGGGTTGAAATCGTTAGATTGGTTTATCCCATGTAAGGGGGTAAAAAATAGTCTGTTATAAAGTAGTAATGATTGAGTCAAGAGGGGGGATATTTTTAAGTTATTAGTATTAGCCTTTTGGAATGGGAAAGGGGGTTGCAGTGCCTCTTGAGAACTCCTCTATTACTCTATTCTTCTTTATCTCATTCATACTATAATTCCAGTTCTATACTTCACTTCTACACCAAATATACTTCTACATTGTTGTTTTTCTATTCTTTGGGGTGAGTATTTTATCACTTGGATTGACCTTCCGGATAGCTCTTGAAGGAGGGGAGTGTTGTGGTGGGGATAGAACTGCCTGATTTTATTAATTTGAAGAAGTGGAGAGTTACATAGGAGTAATGATATAATGAAGTACTGTTGGATATGGGAGAAGTACATGCAACAAAATATGAATTTCATATGGAATTCTGTAAATTTTTTGGTGGTATATTATCTCACTTAGATAAGAGGTTGTGTCAGTAAGACGAGTGATCATCTTTAGTTAAGAAGGAATATAGTGTGTATTCAGTAGAAGATAGTGATGAGATAATGATAGAGAGGAATATAGTTGGAATAATTCATGACTAGATTCAAATTTTCAAGGGAGATGAGTTCCAGGTGGTTTACTAAAAGGATCATCTATGGCCGTAGTAGGAGTTTGATCATGTATTAAAGGATATTGGAGAATTTGGACAATGTGTCTTCAGTTTGGGTGATGATGAAACATAGTAATAAAATGAATTTAGGGTGTTAAATTCTACTATCTTGGTATTCAAAATGATATAGAGGCTGAAATGAGAGGACTATATGTCGCACCATGAGGAGGAACTATTTTTTTTCTAGCAATAAGGAATACTAGGATGAATTTTGAGGTGAAAGGAAAAAAGGGAGGAAATGGGGTGGATCTCAGTTTCAATAGTAAAATTTATAGGAAATGTACAAGGTCGTTTATTTACAATTTTTTACTATAGGAAAACATGTTCAATAGTGATCATGGGGGAATTAGTCATGTATACAACTGACAAAGAGGCAACTTCACATGCTTTGTCACCATCTCCGGTTGAAGTGTACTTTGTGACATATGACTTTCTAGAGGAAAATCAGTGTGAAAAGTGGAATTTTATAGACTAGATTTGATGTTGGAATATCTAAAAAAGAAAAAATAAATAGTATGTCATATTTAGGAAATTTGTTCCTAGAAATGTGGTGCGAGGTTTAGAGAATTTGATGCTGGATTATGTGCAGCCACCAAAAATCATGGAGGAAATCAGTGTTCATCCATAAGAACTCATTGATAGGGATACATAGTGCTAAGTGTTATACATAGATAAAACTCCACTACATGAGTATGAGAAGACCATCCATTTTACAACCATTTATGGAAACATTGGATTTTGATACCAACGTGTAGGGGTGGGATGTATTTTTTATGCAAAAAATAACTAAACTTAGAGATTTACACCCTTAACTAAAAAATATAGCATCCCATACAAGGAATCATCACAAAGGGGTATTCATGAATTAATATGTTACTAAAATCAGGTTTAACTTGATGCAAGTGAATCGAGGGGTTGAATTTTCTATATTCGACATAATAGATCTAAGGATATGGAACACTCAAGAAAAACTGAATATTCAGAATCAGGACTAGACAAGTACATTCATAAGAATCTATGTACATCATAATAGGCGAGGTGAGGGTTCATAAGAGCAGTGGAATGAGATATGAACAGTTTCAAATCAAGTTGTGAAGATGACATTGGAAGGGGAATATCTTTTTATTCTATATATTCAGGCTATTTGTTCTGAGATGAAATTCATCATTCATAAAAATCAAAACAAATTCCTAATACCAATTATATGACTTTACTTTGAAGGATTTGTATATAAAAATATGTTCTCTCATATTTTGACCTAGCCATATCATACTTTGGATAAACTTCCCCACATAACTATAAGGTGGGGAAGGGTGATAGCACTGAAATAGTCATAAACAACTTGCAAGGAATGAAGGGAATATGGGTTGGATCATAATTAAATACTATAAATAGTTGTGATGAATTTTCATAAATGAAAATGATTCTTTTACAAAGCTAGAACCAAACTTCTAGACTGGGTACTCATCATCCAAACATTATTTTGTATATCTAACTATTGAAACAATGAATTGTTGAAATTGTTGTCAAACTAAATGTAGATAACAAGGGAACATGTGAATAATTATATGTGCCAAGATCTATCATGACTCACAACACCATCCTATCATATTTAGAAAAATTTACCCCTGGAAAATTCTAGGTCTCTATAAGTAGTGTATGAGAATTCTTCAAGGAGGAATACACATCTTGGAACTTAGAAAATGGTAATGAAATTAATTTTTTCCATGATATTTAGAACAAAGGAATACTAATAATGTTTAGGAGGGGACTTAAAGTAGGCATGAAGAAGGTAAACCTACCATAGAAGAAGATAATTTTTCTCATGGTTTCAGTAAATATCTAAAAAAATTAGGGGAGAAGAAGTTGATAGTAGAGGTAGAATAGTTTTCAAAATAGATTGATATCCTGGTGAGAGCTACGGTAGAATGAATCAACATAGAATTCTTTTCAGTTTTGATTTATACTTCTCTTACCAATTACAATATATTCCTTTTCCTTAGTCTTAATGATAAGACTGAATTTCATGGTAGAGAGAGTGAAAGAGAATTGGACCCCCCTAACATAGCCTGGAAAATCATGTTCTAAGAGAGGGATCCCACCTGAGAAGTAGATGGCCACCCGGTATTCTAGAATGGGTAAAAATGTCAATCCAGTGAGGGGGGAATTATTAAACGGTTTGATCCCATGTGTGGGGTATTATATCATAAAGGATAAGCAACCGTGTATGGTGGGGGAATATTCTTGATTTGTTAGTCTTTGCCTTTTGGATTCGATGAGGGGTTTGTAATGCCTCTCTAGAATTCCTCCCTTCCTCCATTATTCTTTATCTATTTTATGTTGTAATTAGGAGAATATACTATACTTATATACCAAATATACTTTTACATTTTTGTTTTTCCATTGTTTAGGATAATAAGTTTATTATTTCCAAACAATCCACCATATAAAAATCAAAAGTATATGCAGAGTAAATTGTTGCATCAGATGTTGCAAAGGAAGTTGTTTGGATTAGGAAGTTCATCTCTAAGATTGAGGTGGTGCTAAGAATCAAGGTAGTGATAAATATTTTCTATGACAATAATGGATCCATCACCTAGAAAAAATAACCTCAATCTCACCAAACTACCAAAAACATATTTTAAAAATACCATCTCATAAAATATATCATTGAGAGGGGTGATGTAAAGATCAGTTGGGTGGATATAGAGGATAATGTAGTAGATCTGTTGAAAATTTCCTTAGCACAATGACAACATGAATTTCATGTTAAATAACTAGGTATTTTATACTTGAGATATTTATATATTGAATTTAAATGTATCATGTATTTATAATAAATAATATCCATTTATCATTCATTATTTTGTACTACAATTTATTTTCCATGAATGGCCGAATGATATATCCCCTCAAAATAAAAACTTTGATTTATCTCTAATTAATTATCATCACAGAGTATTATGGGTTGTAATGATATAGTAAGGTTACCTTGAATTTATTCATATACTTATTACAAAGTTTTTTATATAGGATATGAAGAATCGATTCATTAGGTAATAAGTAAATACTTATTACTTGGACTGACTCAATAAATTATATATCATGTAATTTTATAAAGTTATTGATAAGGGGTTCGTTACTATGGTCAATAATTTTTATCTATGTTTGGTGAGTTATATAGGATGAGAAACTGCATACATTGATACTCTACTTATGCAAGTAAAAAATATGAACTTAGCTAATCAGGTGGGTGGTTGGGTATGTTACTGATCATGTCTTTAGTTGGAGTGCAACCAAGATGATATTTTTTCGCTTGTATGATGAGTAAAGACAACTGGACCTTGAATTAATTAGGCTCATAAAATTTATTTACATTCTTATTATGTTCTTATATGATGTTCTTAGCTACTTATATGTGACACATGTGATGTTATCATCTGTTAGATGAATGACATATAATGTATTCATCAAATTAGTCAGTCCACTTCAGAGAATCAAAAAAATATGAGATGAACTATACTAGATTAATATTCTCCATGACTATTGGTCACTCAATTTCATAGAAAATGGATTATATAGGTATAAATATGATTTATATGATATATTTAGTGGTGGAAAGATTCATATAAGGATATAATTATGTTTTATAGATATCACATCAGACCCCTTAATAGGTTGAGTTGCACTGATTCTTTTCTAGAGAACACTCTTTCCTTACATCTATGAAATATTAATTTTATTTTTTTCAATGATTATAAGGCCCAAATCATCACACTATTATACCTTTGGATAAGGATTAGGTTTTAGACTAAGTGTTTTTTCCAAAATGAAATGATTATAATGAAACCATATCCAAAAGAGTTTGTATGGATTCAAAAAGAGCTGTGAATTTTAGTACATAGTTCTTATGGTATTTTAATGAAAGTGGAAGATTATTGGATGTTCACTAAAATAGACACCACCATGTCATGGTGGTGCATGAGAAAGATATGTTTGACAATCGTTTTTCATGTATATTATGCATGTGAATCCATATTTTTGCATACATGTGATTCATATATCATCCATGTCCACTAATTATTGGTTTTATATCAATTATAATTCCATTATGAATGGATTTAATATATATTCCACATCCATTGAATGAATTCAATCAATTTTTTCAATGTGATTTAATGTATGTTGATACGTTACATTTGGCTAGTGTGTCTTATTTGATGAAATGCATAATGATTGGATATTTAATGGGATTTAATCCCTTCTATTACTGTATAAAATTCAATTACAAGATTTACTAAGCTATCTTCCTCCCTTGATTACATTTATCTTCCAATAATTCACTATCACCTCTATGGATAGTATGAGATATTTTTTGTATGAATGAGGATCCATAGGCTAGTGTAATTCCCTTGGAGAAAGCAGGCCTCTGTTTACTACTTTGGTGATCATCATCAAGCATGATCCATCAAATAAGAAATATAAAGGTCATTGTAACCTCTTTATAGGTATAATTTAAGTGACTTTTGAATGCTTTTTTTTATATTACCATTTCACATTATTTCCTTGAAGATATATCAAGCAATAGATGGGTTTTCTTTCTCTCGATTATTTCTCTCTTCTTATATTTATTTTTTCTTGATATTCTATAGTAGTGGATGGTGCATGGATATAATGGATGATAGATGTGATATGGATATGATATAGGTTTTTGGGGGATTATTGTGGAACTGTGGGCATTAGAGGGCCATGTTTCATTCCTTGTCATTATAATGGTTTGAGCTTCATTCAAGGTAGGAGTTTCCAATTCTCTCCTTTTTATTACTATTGTTGATGTGGTTAAAACATTTTTTAGTTTTTTTGAGAAAATAGATAGAATGGGCCTAATTAAAGAATAAATAAACTTAATTTAGGGGGTGTATGAGGGTATTTCATCATAATTATTACATTTTTTTAATTTTTGTTTGTCTCATGATTGGTACCTTACATGTTTATTAAGTAGATGGAAAGGGATTTTTCATAAGTTGTTTATGATAAATAATTGGTAAAGAAATGAGAAATTGTGTGGTTTATTGTCATTTTAGTGTTGTAAGGATCAATATCATGTGATAATATGATAATTAAATTTGATTATGGTAATAGAGGAGGTAAAGTTTTGTTTTTTGATGTGTTATTGTGGAAAGGAAGTTATGGATATGTAGGGATGCCCTGGATATGGATGTGGTTATTGAATGAATTAATTAATCAGAATGAATGAGAATCAAATGTGTTATGGAGTGAAATATGTTAAGTGGGTATTAAAATAAATTAATTAAATGTTAAGACTAGGGTAATGTTTGGATATTTGGTAAAGGAATGTGAAATAACAACTGAATTGAACAAGTTATGTTTGTAGTTGTTGTTGGCACTAAAATCTTATTGGGGCTGAAAACAGGCATTGTGGAACAACCCAAAGGCATATTTTGACTTAGTGGATGACCCCAAGACTCATAGAGGAGGTGCATGTAAAATGAAATATTTTTACTTAAAACATGGCATTGCGCAAGAAATAATTCATTCTCAGGGAGAATATTACGCACCGACCCCATTTTCATGTTTTCACTGCTAGAAATTGTCTATAAATAGAAGTACACCCCCCCCCCTCACTTCAAAATCGCAGAAGAATTGGACCCATGTCTCATGCATGAAATAAAACCCCTCCCATGCCAAAAACATGGCTTCAAGGTACTAGATTCTGCATGAAAGGTCTCCTGGTGGTCCGCCTTCCGGTGGGCCCACTAGGGTTTGATCCTCACCCATTTTTGTTTGAGTCTAAGGCAATTGTGCACAAATTCAGTATTCTTCACGTAAACTATGTACTTTGCATGTGACCCTCCTTCTTTTCACATGAAGCTTCATTTTTCATAGTAGAACTTCCTATTACGCACAAACCTACCCTATTGCACACAATCCTTCCCTATTGCATGAAAAACTTCCCTTTTCTTCACGCAACCCTCCAAATTTTCATGCAACCAATCCCTTTTGTGTGAAACCCTCCAGATTTTCACGCAATCAATCACTCTTTCATGAAACCTTTAATATACCTTCCATATATTTCCCTCCCTTCATTGCACCATTTTTAAACCCTCAATCTAACATGAAACACACATATTTTGTGTGCACCCCTTTTGTGCAGCCCTCCAGGCTTGTGTGAAGTGATTTCAAGGTCCCTTGGGCGGTGTTTCATGTTGCGTTACTTTGCTTCATACTTATTTGCATAGGCACACTAAAAGATATTACTTATTTTCATAGCCACACTAATGTGATCCCCTCAATGGATCAATCCACAACCTCGTCTCCATATAGTATTTTTGGTGCCTTCCCTTCACCAAGGGTTAAAGTGCTCCAGTTATGTAATTCCAAGGGGTGAGGAGTGAGTCCTCGTCATCCAATCGGCAAGATGTTAAACTACCAAGAAGTTGTATCCCCAACACACGAGGTTAAACTATGATCACCTCATATGAGATAAGTCTAAAGAGGACCATGAAGGGGATGGGCACCATCTCCCTCTCACTCCACTCTCCCTCTAAGATTTGTTGTCATGCACACCTCAGGCAGTCTCCACGTAAGCCTTGAAACCCTCTGATGGGATGTTTTAGGTATTATGGTTATATCCTCCTCGTAAATATGAACCCCCTACTCGGGCTTCCCTCTGGAGTAATTCCCAATATCCATCTCCAGGGCACGCTAACAACATGTAAGCCCCACTCCATTCCTCTCAAATGCATCTTTCATGACGTGATCTCCAGGTCTTTGTTTCATCTTGATTCTTACACTGAGCATGACTCTCATGGGCTTAGATAAAGCATCAAACATGAAATCCTCTATGTTTCACCTTTAGTGTGTAATCCCCATTCCCCCTTTATATTGAATTGCGTGGACTTTGATCCTTGCCCTTTTCAAAGCAAGGTACATAGTAAGCTTCACTGATGTTCAAGCCCATCACCCATTAGTCTCAACCACTTCACATCGGTTTACCATCATCCCACAGGACATTAAACTATATTCTATCGAACTACATAGGTTTTTATCCTTGCATCACAGATAGGGTATATATGAAGCCTACTTGAGGTTCAACCCCAAAAAATGGGTAAACTTCTATGTCCACCTTGTTGGGATTCACACCCTTGGTCCACCACTTAGTGGTGTTAGACTAGCTTTCGGGAAGCTAACCGTGCATAATACCCACACTCAATTCACACTCTTCCAACCAAGAGCATCCCTCTTGCGATGGGATGATAACCACATGTAAGCCCCATCATGTCGTCGGGTTTTTGTCCTTTGTGTACACCCTAATTCCATGCTATCATTCCTAAACTACGTGTACTTTGATTCACCACCATATAGATACGTAGGAAGCCTCCATAAGGTTAAATATTGTCATCCAAGTCCCATCCTAGTCTCTCCCTTGAGCCTTTAAATTTTAGGAAGGTCATTCCTTAACCCGAGGGGTTCTACTTCCTTCAGGTCCCATCCTTGCATCCATTCTCATGAGCAACCTCATTAGGCGACTCATCGCCCCATAGAACTACGTGGAATTTAATTCCCTACCTTGAGGATATATAGGAATCCTCCATAAGGTTCAATCCTAGCACTACCATCATCTTTACATCAATCCCATCTCACCCATCTCATATATGTCATCAAGTCATCCATCATCCATCCTAGTTTTACCTGGGTCGCCACATCTCGGTGAGATCATATCATCTGCTTCTTGACTGCTCTTAGCAGTGCCTGGGCTGCTAAACATGTGTATGTCCCAGTATATCTTCAGGTGGTCTTCCATTTTGTACACTATGATCCCATGATTCACCCTCTCGAACTATGTGGGTTTTGATCCCTGTCTCCCAGATAGAGTACGTAGAAGGCCTCCACGAGGTTAAATCCCAGCCAATGGTAAACCATGGTGTCCCCTTTGTTGGGACCCAATCATCCTTAGATCTTTCCTCAATTTACATTTTGATCCACCCATCTAGTAAACCCCTCAGGTGATCCTTCTTGGGGATATACCCATCTAGTCCACTCTCATTAGTGTTTCGATCAGTCTGATCTATCTCTGATAGATGGTAAACTCATGGCATACCCCGTGTTAAACATGGGAATACAAGTAAAACCTTGGAGACATGCTTATGGCATACAATTACCCACACTCAATGTGGGATGCCTCAATATTCTGAACCCTCTATAATCCCTTTCATAAGGGGAAGAATATCGAGGTGTACTAGTGTTTTAGCATCCAGACATGCCAATGATGTCCAATGTGACTAATCCCCTGACTGAAGGTTTCTACCCTAACTTGACCCCATGAAATTTCCTAACAGAAGCAGTTTAATTAACCCACATCCACAAATATGTGGCACTTAGAAGAGTTTTATAAACAACATCTTAAATCTATGAGGGGGACCCGAACTAAGTGATGAATTCCGAGGAGGAATCCATGGAAGGAGGAACTGACATCCCATCATCATTTTTCGATCAAGGAGAAAACATACATGAATAAGAAATAAATTCCACCAGCCTTTGAAAAGTGGGAATGTAGGGAAACAGTCAGCGCGTTGCAGCACGAAGATGTGTGCCCCGAAAAAAGTGTCGGAAACAGAAATGGTGAGCCAAACATGAATTTTCTCATCAATATGGATATTAGTAGATTTTAAGAAATAAGAATATAAGCATGTCACCAGATCCAGCTATCTGGTTCTAGGTCCTGCTAAGAAAATAGTAGACCTAGAATGAAAATTACCAAAGTTTGGGGTAGTTAATTTTTTGCCATCCTGGTCTACAATGTTGTCATTGTGGATCTTTATATCCATCCATGGAAGGTTGAATGGTGTTGTGACACTGTGAATTGATTTACTATTGTATGTATTAATGAGTTAATTTTATTGCTTTGCAGGGACCAAACTTAAGCTACAAGAAACCGATCATATCCCTCCCACACAAACAGGTGCAGGGGCAGTACAAATATGAAAATTCCCCAAAACTTCATCTCCTCTGCAATGGCTCCCACACCCACTGCTACTAGGTGCTCATGCCCCCTCTCACCCTCTAAATTTATTCAGAATATGGTGATTGATACTCTTCTTAGATGATATAAATAGGAATGGGTCATCACGATGAGGGACATGGTCCAGCAATACATGGAAGCCTCAATGTCACATACATGACTTATTTTAAAGTTAAATTTCATTTAATTTTCATTTATGATTTGTTTTTGGGATTTTTCAAGCTTTTATGGTGGAATGGGTGAGTTTTCATGAATTGGGCCAAACCGTGAGCCCAATTCCCGATTTAAAAATAAATTTTGTTTCTTTTATAACTTTTTCAATTTTTAATATTTTTCACCCATTCAAGTTCCTAAATGGTCTACCCTGATATAGAAACGCCACCATTGTAGTTTGGAGCCTTTAGAAAACCATAAACAAGTTGTATATGAGTTTTTATTTAAGGGATTGGGCCTGCCCGAAAGCCCAATTCCAGTTTTAAAAATAAATTTTGTTTAATTAATAACTTATCCCATATTAAGGCTTTTTCGGTGATTTCAAGCCCCAAACACTCCCCTTGAACCCAGCCGCGCGTCCCATATCCTCCCACCCTCTTTGCAGCTCATTTGCATCGCAGTTTAGGTAGAAACTTCTGAAGCACTCACATTTCGGGCAGATTAATAAAGGTAATTTGTTTCCTTCATAAATCCTTCAATTCTCACTCTTTTTTCCCCATTAAAATTCCTACATGGTCTCATAATCCTTGTTCGAACATCCCTTGAATGGTTGGATGTTTTCAGATTCATAATCTGGTGGATTTTGGGTCGTTTTATTCATGATTGTTTTGAGTAAGTGTTTCTCTCTTCAATTTTTCATTCTCCTTAGGGTTTCCTCCCTCTTTCATTATGTTCTAAAATGTCCAGAAGTTAGGGTTCGATCCTAAGGTCTGATTTGGTATCTTTTGGGTCAATTTTTGGTGGTCTAGGTATGGATTTATATTCCTTGTGGTGCGGCGGTGGTGCGCTTAAGGTTTCGCACCAAGTTTTGAGGATTTCGACTCAAAAGGTAGGTGATTCCATGTGTAGCCATTTTATGATGAGTTAGCTTGCATGGATTATTAATTTAGAATGTTTATAATCTATTTTATGTTCTGTGAAAACAGTTTTGATGGATTTGGTTGAACATTTAATTTTTAGTTGCATTATAGCTTGAAATTGGGTACTTTTCATGTGTGACTCTTGGGGTAATGTTTGGGTTTAGTTTATAACATATGAAAGTGATTTATTAGTCTTGAAAGGGGATGACAATTCTGGTTTGTTAATTCCTTATTGTCATGTTGGCCTTGAAAGTAGGTTTTTTTTAATGAGTTTAAGGAGTAAAAACATGTTGTACATCTTGAAGGTGATTTATGAAAACGTGTGTTTTTCATGTGTATCTTTGTGGTATTATTTGATGTATTTTTATAACATTTGGGGGTGGTTTAATAATTGTTTTAGGGCTGAACAATTCTGTTTTGGATTGGTATTGATATGATTTTGCTTTTAAATAAGGGTTTTGAAATGGGTTTAGTGTGCAAACAATGGTTATACCTCTTGGGTTTGTTTTATAAAAATTGCCAATGTTTTATTTGGTTAAAAAAAGTTGGGAAAGGGTGTATATGTACTGTTTGGGTGAGTGTGTTCACCTAATGTGGGTTTTTGAATGGTAAAGTGGTGATTTGAGATGTTAAACATTTTTATAATTTTTTTTATAAATTGTCGAAATGTTTTACTAAATTGTGTTTTGTGTGCGAAACACGGGTGTGGGATATTTCATGTGAGTTTATTTATAAAATGAATTGTGAAGGTGAGAAGGGTATTGTGTGACATGTGTGTGGGCTGTTATGTGAGTTGCATATCTTGTAATGGTTTTATAAAATTGTTTAATGGATTTGTGGAAGTGTTAAAGAAATTTGAAAAGTGTTGTAGGCAATTTAGAGTGAGTTTGATTTCAAAATGAATTTGAATGAAAAGTGGAATTTTTGACTTGCGTGATGTACATGGGGCTGTTTGGTTAATTTGTGATGTGGAAGTGATATTTTCATGTGAAAAATATACTTCTTGGATTGCTGAACTTGTTTGAGCACAAAGGGAAAACCCGGGTATCTAGGTGGGTGGACGTGTACTAGTATGCTAGTGAATTCGTGGGGTTTGGCCTCAGTTTCACTTAGCAAGATTGACGCTTACAACTCTAACTAAACTATGATGATGATGATTGGGGAACACTAGGTTTTGGGTATGTTCCCTACTAGTGGCTCGTGCACGAGAATGGATATTTGTGATGGTTACTCTCACTGAGATACGAGGTACCTGGGACCCATAGCTAGCTAGTGCCTAGGGGTTATTTCCCATTGATTGTGCTCACTGGATACTTTGTTCTTACCGTCGGTATACGGTATGAGAGGCTGGAAAATTCAGTAGCTATGGTATTTATTTTAAATGTTTTTATTCTTTAAATTAGCCCACCTGAAAACTGTTTTTATTTAATGTTGCATCTTTTAGAAATTTTAACTAGCATCTCATGTCTTTGAAAACTTGCATGCTTTTCGCCATTAAATGTTTATCACATGGAATCTATTAGTGATGTTATCCTACTGGGATTTCTCTCACACCCTACTTACACCTTTGGGTGTAAGTAGATTTGCTTCTTTTATGTCACAGGTTTGGGTACAGGATTTATGCCATTGATTCAGGTTTTTAGTTGTCCATTGGGATACAGTGTCGTGGAGATAGCTTGAGGGTGGTGCCTCTTTCCTTGTGGAGGTTCTTGGGCTGTCTTTATTTTGTTATGTACCATTGTAATGTTCTTTAAACATAGTTTTAACTTATGTATTTCAGTTCTGAAATTTTGTAAAAGACGATTTTAGTAAAAAAAAAATCCAGATCTGTTCTATTGAGTTTGTTTGTTGTTTAATGTTTATAAAATCGGGTAAATCATTCCCAATCATCATGATATGATACCCAGGAACTTGTGCCAGCCTGTGGGGATCGGTAACGCTCCTTGGGTCATGTCACAGGCTGGGTTTGGTGCCGGTTTTGGCGGTGACCAGATTTGGTTCATGACAAAATGGTATCAAAGGAGGTTCGCTTTCTTTGAGTCATGTTATTTGGGGAACAGTCGGGATAGTCTAGAGTTGGGATTGTTGGGACTTGGAATTTCGGTTATGAGTAGTGTGGATGATCACCACACCTCATGACGGGATTCATGTCTCTAGGGGAAGTCAGGACCTTTCGGATTCCTTTGGTTTTCTTGGTTTGATGATGATTAGGGGAAATGAAAAGAGAGTTGGGATAATGATCTCAGTGAGCTCACAGGGCCTGGAAAGCCATGTGAAGCCAGGGATATTCCCTAGAACACTCTATGTGACAGTTAAGTGATTGGAATATGGCCGCCAACCATATTTCCAAGTCACCCACTGAAACTAGTTTCCTCTCGCATTGTTTTGTGGTTTAGTTTTGAAATCTTAGCACTTTGGTTTTAAGGTGACTTGGTTTTAAGAAGCGTAAAGTTTTTATGAAATGATTTTAAAATAAAGAGGGAATGGTTTGGTTTATGAAATGGTGGAACTGAATTTTCAGAATTGTTTTGAAATATAAAATGGTGTGCTTACACCTCTTTGAAAGCAGGAAATATATTGAAGTTGGTTTTGAAAAGTTTTTCCAATAGAGTTTTCTAAACAATCAGAGTGTGTTTTAATGGGATGAGATGTTTTGAAATTGATGTGAATATCTTGAAAGTGAGTTATTTTATAAATAGTTGTGACTTTCTGAAAATTTTTGTAAGATGTGAGTTGGGATTTTGATCTCGTGGTTAGCGGTTTTGAGAAAAAAGGATGTGTTGGTTGACCGTTTTGGTTTTGAAAAGTGGAAATAATTTTTGTTTTAACCTTTGGTATTTTCATGAGCAACCACATGCATGAGATTATATGGGAAGATGGATGGTTTATGAAATGACTGGATGAGTGTCGAGATGGATACGAGGAGGGTTCCCAGTGTGGCACAGAAACATGCATGTGTAAGGCCCATGGGGTACCATTGGTGGATGCGCTAACCGCTGAACCATTTGTTTTTAAAGAACTGTTTTTAAAGAGAAACATGAAGAATTGATGAATTGTATGGAATGGTTTATATTATGTGTTTTTGGAAAATGTTGATGTTGTGGGATGTTTTGAGTCCAAGAACCCCTCCTGTTTGAACTGTGTTTTGGGTTTGGGTTTGGTCAATAATTTGTGTTATAGGGACAGTTAGTGGTCTCTTTTGAAAAATGTTTTGGGGCGCCTTTATGATGGTTCCCTTCATGTATTTGGATCTGGTTTGTGGTATATTTTGACCAATGAACCATCTTGGTTGGTTCCTTGGGTTCTCCCATTGGATAAGGTATGCCCCCATTTAGGGTTAGTGCACAACTGAAGTGAAACCCGTATTGTTTCTCCATCAGAAAATCCTCCAGTTGATCAATATAAGGAATATTTTATAGATCATTGTTGATTGATTCTACAACCATTCATTTAGTTGATTTGTAGATCCTCTTGTAGTGGGATAGTTCTTGTGGAAGGTTGAAAGAGGCCTTGGTTTCTTAAGTTTCATGATTCATCAAAGGTGGAAGTGTTCTTAGGTTGTTAGTGTGGATGAGTGTCATGATGGTGTCTAAGAGGGCCTCTGGGTTCTTCATAGTTTCCTTGAAGCAAGAGTTATTATTAAACCACCAATTTTGAGATTTTGGTCCTGATAGGATATTGTGTCCACTTTTTGGACTTGTCTGTTGTTTAGGGACTTGGAATATGGTCACGTTCCATTTATTGTTTCTATCAATCACAAGGGTCATGTTCGGTGACGCATTGTGATGTTGTGTGCTCTTTTGACTATAAAGGTCAAGGTCACACTATCCTCTTAGGTTCTATGTTATGTTGGGAGTATGTATCCCTTGGGAAAAACATCAAATCCTCTATCTTAGAGGACAATGTTTATACGTGTCCTTCCCTTCTGTTGTTTCTCAGCCAAAGAAACAAGGTGCGATGTGTGTGCTTATTCTGATCCCTTGTTTCAGTGAAATGCCTGGTTTTGGTAAAGTGAGTTATGGAGTGTGTTATGTCTTGATGAACCCATCAGGGTATGCGGTGTAGTTGTTTGTGGCACCGAAAGAAGAAGTTCCACATAGGGGTTTCAACATCCAAACTGCGTGGCCGAAGATGCTTAAATATTTTGAGCTCCAGCCATAGGTCCTGGAGAGAAGCTGGCGCGTAGTCAGGGGAAACCCCGGTGTCGTTTAAACCCTTGTACAAAGTCCTATCCTCAGTATGAAAGATAGGAAGAGTTTAAACCTATGGTGTCATCATATTTCTTCTGTTGTTCCCGTTCTGTGGAAATAGGTGGAGGGTTATGTACCCATGTCATCACACAATGTTATTCCCTCCCCATTTGGTTTCCATTGAGTCTTTGGAGAATGGTTGGAAATTTTTCTTGAAAAGTTGAGCACACGGTTTTCACATGGTTAGTTCTAACCATGAACAAAAAAAACCATGTAGATAGAAGAATCTCCACTGTTGGTTCATGGTTTCCCAAACCGTGCAGACTCACCATGTGGTCGTCCCAACACTTTATATTTTGGGGTCTTTCTGTACCGGCCCATGCTGGTCGATTAAGATTGTTGGCTCTTATGGTGGGGAGCCTATTTTTTTCCCCCGTACCAATAACTTAGTCTTATCCATGGTCAAGGATTGTTGGTAGGTAGTCTCATTCAGATCTATCAAGCTACCTAAATCTTATTTGGGTAACCATTGAGATTGGAGAGTGCCCAATGGTTTAGTTATAGCAAGGTATGTGTAACCTTGTTTGAAGTTGTTGTTCGTTTGGGTGAATTGCTTGAGTCTTGTTCGGATAGCGTTCGAGGAATTTCATTTTGGGATAATGTATGAATGTGATTGATCATTTCAGTAATGTGGTGTAAGTTTGGGTTGTGAGATTAATCATTACTTAATTGATCACTGGAGGTGTTTTGACCCTTGGGGGCAAAGCTTGGCAAAGAATTACATCTTAGTTTATCGGTTGGGCATGGTTTTGGTATCTGGCCTTGTGGTCGCTTTCCGGGGACGGAAAGTTTTCATGGTGGGGAGAATTGTCACATATATGACTTATTTTAAAGTTAAATTTCATTTAATTTTCATTTATGATTTTTTTTGGGGTTTGTCAAGCTTTTATGGTGGAATGGGTGAGTTTTCATGAATTGGGCCAAACCGTGAGCCCAATTCCAGATTTAAAAATAAATTTTGTTTCTTTTATAACTTTTTCAATTTTTAATATTTTTCACCCATTCAAGTTCCTAAATGGTCTACCCTGATATAGAAACACCACCATTGTAGATTTGAGCCTTTAGAAAACCATAAACAAGTTGTATATGGGTTTTTATTTAAGGGATTGGGCCTGCCCGAAAGCCCAATTCCAGTTTTAAAAATAAATTTTGTTTAATTAATAACTTATCAAATATTAAGGCTTTTTCGGTGATTTCAAGCCCCAAATACTCCCCTTGAACCCAGACGCGCGTCCCATATCCTCCCACCCTCTTTGCAGCTCATTTGCATCGCAGTTTAGGTAGAAACTGCTGAAGCACTCACATTTCGGGCAGATTAATAAAGGTAATTTGTTTCCTTCATAAATCCTTCAATTCTCACTCTTTTTTCCCCATTAAAATTCCTAAATGGTCTCATAATCCTTTTTAGAACATCAATTTAATGGTTGGATGTTTTTAGATTCAGAATCTAGTGGATTTTGGGTCGTTTTATTCATGATTGTTTTGAGTAAGTGTTTCTCTCTTCAATTTTTCATTCTCCTTAGGGTTTCCTCCCTCTTTCATTATGTTCTAAAATGTCCAGAAGTTAGGGTTCGATCCTAAGGTCTGATTTGGTATCTTTTGGTTCAATATTTGGTGGTCTAGGTATGGATTTATATTCCTTGTGGTGTGGCGGTGGTGCGCTTAAGGTTTCGCACCAAGTTTTGAGGATTTCGACTCAAAAGGTAGGTGATTCCATGTGTAGCCATTTTATGATGAGTTAGCTTGCATGGATTATTAATTTAGCATGTTTATAATCTATTTTATGTGCTGTGAAAATAGTTTTGATGGATTTGGTTGAACATTTAATTTTTAGTTGCATTATAGCTTGAAATTGGGTACTTTTCATGTGTGACTCTTGGGGTAATGTTTGGGTTTAGTTTATAACATATGAAAGTGATTTATTAGTCTTGAAAGGGGATGCCAATTCTGGTTTTTTAATTCCTTATTGTCATGTTGGCCTTGAAATTAGGTTTTTTTTTAATGAGTTTAAGGAGTAAAAACATGTTGTACTTCTTGAAGGTGATTTATGAAAACGTGTGTTTTTCATGCGTATCTTTGTGGTATTATTTGATGTATTTTTATAACATTTGGGGGTGGTTTAATAATTGTTTTAGGGCTAAAAAATTCTGTTTTGGATTGGTATTGGTATGATTTTGCTTTTAAATAAGGGTTTTGAAATGGGTTTAGTGTGCAAACAATGGTTATACCTCTTGTGTTTGTTTTATAAAAATTGCCAATGTTTTATTTGGTTAAAAAAAGTAGGGAAAGGGTGTATATTTATTGTTTGGGTGAGTGTGTTCACCTAATGTGGGGTTTTGAATGGTAAAGTGGTGATTTGAGATGTTAAACATTTTTATAATTTTTTTTATAAATTGTCGAAATGTTTTACTAAATTGTGTTTTGTGTGCGAAACACGGGTGTGGGATATTTCATGTGAGTTTATTTATAAAATGAATTGTGAAGGTGAGAAAGGTATTGTGTGACATGTGTGTGGGCTGTTATGTGAGTTTCATATCTTGTAATGGTTTTATAAAATTGTTTAATGGATTTGTGGAAGTGTTAATGAAATTTGAAAAGTGTTGTAGGCAATTTGGAGTGAGTTTGATTTCAAAATGCATTTGAATGAAAAGTGGAATTTTTGACTTGCGTGATGTACATGGGGATGTTTGGTTAATTTGTGATGTGTAAGTGATATTTTCATGTGAAAACTATACTTCTTGGATTGCTGAACTTGTTTGAGCACAAAGGGAAAACCCGTGTATCTAGGTGGGTGGACGTGTACTAGTATGCTAGTGAATTCGTGGGGTTTGGCCTCAGTTTCACTTAGCAAGATTGACGCTTACAACTCTAACTAAACTATGATGATGATGATTGGGGAACACTAGGTTATGGGTATGTTCCCTACTAGTGGCTCATGCACGAGAATGGATATTTGTGATGGTTACTCTCACCGAGATACGAGGTACCTGGGACCCACAGCTAGCTAGTGCCTAGGGGTTATTTCCCATTGATTGTGCTCACTGGATACTTTGTTCTTACCGTCGGCATATGGTATGAGAGGCTGGAAAATTCAGTAGATATGGTATTTATTTTAAATGTTTTTATTCTTTAAATTAGCCCACCTGAAAACTGTTTTTATTTAATGTTGCATCTTTTAGAAATTTTAACTAGCATCTCATGTCTTTGAAAACTTGCATGCTTTTCGCCATTAAATGTTTATCACATGGAATCTATTAGTGGTGGTATCCTACTGGGATTTCTCTCACACCCTAATTACACCTTTGGGTGTAAGTAGATTTGCTTCTTTTATGTTACAGGTTTGGGTACAGGATTTATGCCATTGATTCAGGTTTTTAGTTGTCCATTGGGATACAGTGTCGTGGAGATAGCTTGAGGGTGGTGCCTCTTTCCTTGTGGAGGTTCTTGGGCTGTCTTTATTTTGTTATGTACCATTGTAATGTTCTTTAAACATAGTTTTAACTTATGTATTTCAGTTCTGAAATTTTGTAAAAGACGATTTTAGTAAAAAAAAATCCAGATTTGTTCTATTGAGTTTGTTTGTTGTTTAATGTTTATAAAATCGGGTAAATCGTTCCCAATCATCATGATATGATACCCGGGCACTTGTGCCAGCCCATGGGGATCGGGAACGCTCCTCGGGTCATGTCACAGGCTGGGTTTGGTGCCGGTTTTGGCGGTGACCATATTTGGTTCGTGACACTCAATGCCCCATCAATGCAGCCACCTTCAAGGGCTATGTAGGGAGTTGTTTCTCCCCACTCCAACCTTCAATAACTTCAGAATCCTATCACCAAATTTCTCCTATTACTCACTCCCTTATGATGATGAAGTAAGGGTTGTTCGAGTCCACCCATCCAAGACTTAAATTAGGGATCCACCAAGGAGGGATCCTACCTGGTTGTGTCAGCATCGCCAGCTAGTCCTATAGACCAAAGAGCAGGCGGTCCATCCCCCTACACAACAGTCTCTAGTTTGGATAACCTGGCATTAACATTGGGTGTAAGATCAGAAGTATCTCCACTAGGGGGAATCATCGTTCATATATTTGGTGGCCTAATCCACCACTGTCACAAGATGTAATCCCCCTGTCACCATTGGGTAGGAGAAACTCCCAGCTACAGAGTAAGGGAACTTCCAAGACTAGCCAAAGTTGAAGCACCAGTCACCCTGGGAGTAGGTTGAGGTAGATATCCCATTTATTGGTCAAGCAGCAACTGTTGTAGGACAACTCATGACAGTGATGTTTGGTACAAAGGTCCTCCCCATACCACTATTATTAGCCTAATTGGAGGCCCTTCCTATCTTGTTGACACCCATCATGAAGTTATTCCTCATTCCTTTGATCTCAGTTATGGAAATTTTCCTCACATACCAGGTTCCCAACGTGAGGTTCTTCTTTACTCAGTTTCCCAACAACATGAAGGCCCTCCCCATGTGCTCATCAATTATAGTGGAGGTCCTCCATGTTCTAGTAATCACCGAAGTGGAGGCTATCCCCCTTCATTAATGGAAAACATAGATGTCTTTCTCATTTCCAATATAATCAGTATAAAGGCCCTCTTCATACCGCTGCTACCAGGGTTGGCCAATACAAAGGTCCTCCCTGCACTGTGGATGACCACCATGGTGGTCCTCCACTTGTGTTTACCAGCTCCATCGGAGTCCCTCTCCACTCCATTACTATCAAACATAGAGGTCCTCACTATGTTCTACTCGATATTTTTCCAAGTTCCCCTTGCACCCCAGCTCATCAGAGTGGAGTTCCTCCCCACGTTAGCAACAACCAATATGAATTACATCCTCATATACCATCCAGTGCGGGTGGAGGTCCTTCCCACTCTAGCACCAACCTGCACTGAGGACCTCCCCATGAAAAAAAAAACCTACCTTGTCCTGAAGAACCATCTCAGGGTAGGAGGGTGGGTCACTGTCGCCAAAGAAAGAATCCTAAGAAGCTTCAAACTGCAATCAAACCTGCTTTCTTTTCAGATTCTAAGGTGGAGTGTGATTCGGTGATGGAACCCTCACCCCGATCTACTATGTATAGGTATGAGGAAGGAACAAGGCGTATAAGCCTCATCCTTCTGGAAAGTGAGGTCCACCAGATCTCTACATCCTTATGAACATACATATAGGAGGAGGAAGAATTGGTCCCTTTCTAGGGCTTGGATGGGCAATCCTTCTTATCATCAGTAGAAGAATTCTCCAACTCAATAAGAGATAATATAGGGTTATTCTAGGGAATAATAGTGGATGAGAAACAGTGTGACCCACCACCAGTGGCCACAACCCCCATGTGGGAAGCAGTGGTCGTTAGTCCATCTTACACGGATTTTGTGGCATAATTAGTGCATTATTCGGAAGACAACCCAAGATACGGTGGCTTGTCAGCTCATGCTTAATACTCTCCACTGGCCAGTATACCATCACAATGGTCAAATTCAATTCCATTACCAGTCCCTCAACCACCCTCAGTCGATGAATGGGAAAACAAAGGTCCAGATCCTGAGTTTGAGCTGAGAAGTTTGTGGAACCTACTCATTTTGGATCATCTCCATGAGATGTTTTGGCCCATTTAAATTGTAGGTTTTGGAATTCTGGAATCTCTCATCAAGGAAGAGGTCATGTGCTTCCACCAAACTCTCTAGGAAATTCACTTCTATCTCCATCATAGATAGGTATCTTATCCCATGATCCATGAACACTTTGACGACATCGAACAACAGTGTTGCATGGTCAACTTGGTTGTGCTCCCCGTGGATCAGCCCCCTGAGTTGTCTGGTCATCATCAAACCCTCCAGTAATGATGCGTTCAGAGATTTAAAGTGTTCCCTAGAATTATTAAGGAGGCTTCCCCATATGTTCAGATCTGCGGTTGGGGGAAGTATGCTTCCCTTCGTTTCAGTCCTATCTAGCACTATCCTGACTTTCCATGTGATATTGAGGATATGCCTCCAGGAACGGTAACAGTTAACATGGATGAGCTATCAGAGGAAGAAATGATCTAGGACTCATTGAAAATAACTTATCCCCAGGTTGGTTCCACACTTTTTGGATCCTTTGGGTAGGGTTACTCACCAGCAAAGAAATTTACTACGCCTTCCTGCACCTTTCAAGCCATTGTCCTTCATTAGGGACCCCAATAAGGATAAAGAGAATATTGGGACCATAAAAACCTTTAAACCATCTAGATTATTCAAAAAGATGGAATATTACCCTAAAGGTTGTGTTGCATCAACAACTCACAGAACATAAAAATATGGTCGATGACCTTCTTGCCAAACGTGCTGCAGAACGGTGGCCAGATTACAGTAATCCTCGACCGGGGCAGCAGGGTCAGGTACAGCCTCCCCCCAGCGAGTTACCTCTTAGTGACCATGACCATCCTACCCATATAGATAGAGTAGAGGTCAGGGTTTATAGAAATCAAGTGTGATATACATCACCAAATCCACCCAAGTTTCATGATAACACTCCTCGAGACCCAACTCAGGTTCCCCTAGCTGTACCATAGGTCATTCTCCCAGTAGTCCTACAATTCATCCAATTATTCATTCCACAAGCTACTAGGCATTCTTATCACATTGAAAAACATTTTAATGCATTGGTGGTCAGATAACCTCTTCAAGATTAGAATCCTTATCTATATGATCCAATGGTAGCAGTTATTTCTCACCTCAAGGCCCTAGAAACTTGATAGGTGGAAATCCCACCTGATGAAAATCTATATTTGGAATGGGTGGACAATATTCCAACACCCCTAGTTTTGGAAATCCTACCTTATCCCCTTTTAATAGGATAGGTGACCCACTACAACATCTGTCCCACTTCATTTCAGGATGTGGAACCATGTTGGGAACCCCAACACAATAGGAGGTCTCCAAGATCCAGTGTTTAATACATACACTAGAAGGGCCCTCATATGTTTGGTACAGCCAGTTACCTATTGGGTCGGTAGCTAGTTGGGAGGACATTCATAAGAAGTTTCTCTACCAGTTCAATTCCACCACCCAGAAAACAAGCATTACTAACCTCTTCAAATGCAAGTAGAGGCCTGATGAGCATGTCGTAGAATTTGTTTCCAAGTGGAAGGGCCTCACATATTCCCTTTATATACCAATGAATCAGGAACATTTTCTAAAAATGTGTGTGGGGAATTTCATGACTGACTTAGTCCCCTCTCTCATCACTCAAAACTACCTAGGGTAATTTTGAGATTTCTCTGAAAAATCCCAACGTCTAGAGGGAGCCTTGAATCAAGCCAACTAGGAATGTCTATTTCCCCCTAAATTTTATATAAGAAGAGTCGTCAAGGCTGATCCCACTACGGTAGCAAAAATAGAGGCCCCCAGGAAACTGGAATTGTTACAGGCAAAGCCACCTCTACATCTTTGTCGAGGACCACCACCTTAGGCGCAGCCTCCAGCCCAGAAATTCCCACCAAAAAATTGGTAGGTGACCCTGTGTAATGTGCCACCACCACCTAGGAAATATAATCAGGTTCCTCCTCCCCATCAGGCTCTACCAGCCCCTCATCAGGGCCAGACTCCCAAAGCCCCATTCCCGAATAGAAGGAACCGAACCTACTCATTTAATGAGGCTCAAGTTCCCAGTTACTTCCAAAGCACCTTGGACCAGGGAATCACATGGTTTCCAGAATTCAAGAGGCCTGAAGTGGTAGATCTCACTAATTTCCCCAATTACTACCCCTATCACTAGTTCCATGGGCACACCCTCAAGTAGTGTTATATGTTTAAAGAGTGGCTCTAAGATCAGGTCGATAACAATATAGTTAGGTTAAACCCAGCCCTGTAACACATGGAATGTGTGTTAATAAATCCTGACAGTGATAACAAGGGTGAATGGCAGCAGGTTTCTAATCGTGGGTCTCAAAAATACAACGATCGGATTGATTTCAAGGAATTTTCCTGTGCCCATGGTATTATATATGAATGATTGAATCGACCCAAGATTTCATAAATCATTGTGTTACCTACATCCACTACTTCTGTGTCAATATATCATCCTTCATCTTCCCAAAAGGGAAAGCATCGACGATGCAAGGGAAAGAAAAGTCCCCCATCAATGCCATCGTCATCCTATACTCTAAGAAAATTCATGCCCCATGAGATGTAAATTTCCCCCATAATCCATCCAATGACAAAGGATTCTTCAAGTGATGATAAAGGGTACACTTTAGTCAATACCTTCGAGCTATTAAACCCTAACATGGTTCCTGATGATGAAGAGAACCAAGTGGACCCTCCCAATGTCCCCAGCCGATGCTAGTGTCGATGGAACCATGGGTATGTGAATTTTCAGAATACATTGGTATGTGCTTCTAGCCAAGCAATGCATGCCATCAAGACCAGGAAGTAGGCCCAGCTTAGAGCTCAACATTCATAGCCTTCTCATCTCGTTTCATCAGGTCCACCTCCACTACCGTTTATGCTACTCGATCAGGCAGAGCCACCATGACCATGATATGGCCATTCACGCTATGTCATGGATAGACCTCAGTCATCTAGCCCTCAGCCGGTAGTCACTCTATGTGGTTTGACTAATGTATAATGGGATGTTCCTAACACCAGCCAAAATCTGCTGGTTCAACCAGCAGAGCCCGTTAAACCTCCTACCATAGAGTGGTCTCCTATCAGCATAATTGTACACCTGGAAGGGAAATACAATGTCCTCAAGCATCTTTATAGAATTCTTGTGAATCTATCTATCCTCAAAGATCTCTTCCTATCGATGGATATGCATGAAGACCTTGAAGAGGCTTTAAGAAGCCCCCTCTAGTTTGAGAGAAAGGCAGAAGCTTCAGAAGATTTTCGTGCTACGGCAGTCAAGCATGCGGAATGTCAGAATATTATGTCTTTATCTAGAGAATATGAAGGTTCTCATATATAGGGGAACATTCATCCACTGGACATCACTGTACATTTCAGTGTCATGGAAGTCTATAACTGTCTTGTTGACACAGGTTCTAGGATCAAACTCATCCTGACCAAGACGCTCCGCAAGATGGGGATATCTAAAACAGATTTGAGTCCCTCTAACCTAAAAATTCAAGGTTATGATAGGAAGGAGTAAACACCAGTTGGAAAAATTCTCCTAAATACCCAGTTTGGTGGCCTAGTTTCCATTACCAAGTTCATGGTTGTCTCAAAAGGCACCACATACAACACGTTAATGGGTAGATCATGGCTCCAACTGCATGTGGAAGCCCCTTCCTCAGGTCACCAATGCCTTAAGTACCCCCCTTAATAGTAGAGTAGGTGTACTCCAATGTGATTAGTCTCTCTTTTCCTCTTGTGAAGACAGCTACTTGGTCCGACTATTACAAGATAAAGGACAAGCAGATTCAGGCTAATGAGGTTGAACATGCTACATTTGTGACTATATGTGGATAGAACTGGATGATGCATATGTTTTCCCAATTCATAGATTAGAGGTAGTGAACCTGGATTTGGGGAAATGTTTTTTTGTCTCTGGAATAAGGGGGAAGCACATTCCCAAGTCTAAGGAACACCATGAGATCACCTCATTTTCCTACATAAATCAGGCTTGGGTGATCCCGAAACCCCATTCTTCTATAAGTTATCGAGATGTCCTCCCCATGGAAACAATAATACATTATACTTGTCTGCTTCGCTGGGTTGGGATAAACCATCTCTAGTCGATGCGCCACTATTTCTTTGATATTATCAAGCATTTCCCCTTGAGTCGAAATCTAGAAGGTATTGGGTCAAAAAAATTTGCCTCCATGGTTTCAATTGTGTTAGGTTTTCCCAATCAGGTTTCCACTACCACTTAGGCCAGTACTAATGTCCCGATAGGATCAACCAATTTAGAAGATTTGCCTCCTACCGATGAACCCCTCTCCATGTATGATAAAGAGGACTTAGAAGATCCCCTCCCCCATGTTTGAAGAGGGTGTCTCCACTACAATCAATGAATTAGTACAGGTGAACCTCGGTACCAAGATGAATCTAAAACCAACACTGATCAGCACTTTTATGCCTGAAGAAGATCAAAAATGGTATGTGGATTTCCTAAAGTAGCATTGTGATGTATTCGACTATAGTTATAAAGAGATGTCAGGGCTAGATCCTCAAGTCACCATCCACCATCTCGATCTCCCAGAAAATCATCACAGGTTCAAACAGCCTCCCAGAAATATGAACCCTTCTCATGGAGCCATGCTCAAGGTCGAGGTTTATAAGCTCATCAAATACAACTTCATCAAGGAAGTCCAACACCCCAGATGGTTAGATAACATCGTGAATGTTATAAAGAAGAATGAATAGATCAGAGTTGGAATTAACTTCTAGGATCCCAACCATCACTATCTGAAGGATGATTTTCCCCTTACTGCAACATAATTGTTGATCGAAACCACTATTGGGTTCTAGGATATCTCCTTCATGGATGGGTATTTGGGATATAATCAAATTTGAATGGACCCTAAGGATAAAGATTCTACTGCCTTCAAGGCACCACATGGAACTTTATACTACCGGGTAATGCCTTTTGGCCTAAAGAATACAGGAGACACCTACCAGCGTGTCATGCACCGTATATTCAAGCCATTCCTTGGGAAATTGGTGGAATGATACATGGATAACTTGGTATTTAAATCTCACCATCATTAGGACCATATTAGGGATCTTGAGAAAGTTTTTGGCTTCCTCTGTTCCTTCCATTTGAATATGAACCCCCTAAAGTGTGCCTTTGGGTTTACCTTTGGAAAGTTTCTCGACTTTTTTGTTAGATAAATAGGCATTGAGATCAATCTAAAAAATATCAAGGCAATCATTCAGATGTCTCCTCTAATAAAAATTTGATAGCTTCAAGGCTTTCAAGGGAACTTATCCTATATATTTCAATACATCGAAAATATGGATGTCAAGTGTAAACCCTTTTCCCAACAAATGAATAAAGGTTTCAATTATCAGTGGGATGAATAGTGTCAGACTATGTTTGAGGAAATCTACCAGTACCTACTACAGCCTTTGGTTCTGATGCTTCCCATTTCTGGAAATTTTTTGGTCCTCTATGTGACCACCCTGAAGTGGTCCCTCGACGCTCTTCTCACCCAGAATAACAATGAGGGAACATATAACAGTTTATACTATCTCAACTGCATGATCCTTGACAAAGAAACTAGATATTCTTCTATCGAGAAGAGCTACCTCGCACTGGTATTCGTAGTGCAGAAATTACAACATTACTTGAAGAAACACGAGATATAGCTAGTGTCCCAAGTGGATCCACTTAAGTACATTCTGAACCGCCCCATTTTGAAATGTCGTCTGGCTTGGTGGGCAGTGATCCTTCAATAGTTTCACATCAAGTTTGTCCCCCACAAGGTTATTAAGGGACATGCATTGGAAGACTTTCTTGCTTCCCATCTAGCCCCCACAGAGCAGTCTCTGGATCTTGACTTTCTAGATGAAGCAATTCTCTCAGTGGATCAAGCCATTCCGTATTGGAAAATGAACATTGATGGTGCTTCTTGAAGCCCTACTAGAAAAAGACTCAATGATCCTAGACTCCACAAAGTAGGCATGGGTATCATCTTCATCACACCTACACAAACTATCCCACCGTATTTATTCCTATTATTATAAGGTTGTACCGACAACGAGTTGGAGTATCAGGCTCTCATCACTGGCCTTGATTTATCCCTAGAGATTGACGTTCCCCACCTTCATATGAAAGAGGACTCTAAACTATTCATCAAGCATATCAATAGTGACTACATCATTAGGAATCCATACCTCATACCCCTATTAGAGCGTAATATCTAGTTGATGGCTCAGTTACCTTCTCGTCTAGAAGTTACTCATATCCCTCGATCGCAGAATGGTTGAGATGAATCCTTGGATAGCCTTGATGAATCTCTTATAGAGCCTAAACAGGATGATTTGATTATACATGTGGAACATCAAAGAGTCATCACCCCCTTCACTTCGGACGATGATGATATCCCATAGGTAAGTCACCTTACCACCAGTGCCTCCACATCAGGACCTCAAGGTCCCCCTAACGCAGTGTTGGAAGAGACCATTGACTGGACGACTCCCTTTATTGAGTATCTCAATCATGGTAATCTCCCAATAGATTGATCTGAACGTGAGTGAATCTGATGGCGCGTAGTGCGGTTTACTAACCAGAGTGGTCCCTATCTTGAGAAAATTCTCTATAGATGTGGGTTTGATTGGATTATCCTCAATTTCATTAAATTAGGAGAAATTTCTCAGGTCATGCAGAAATTTAATGCTGATTCTTATGGATCTCATCAGGAAGGGGTGAAACTTTCTCATCAGATCTGAAGATTGGGATAATTTTGGCCCACCATGATTTGTGACTGCATTGAGTTTACCAAGAGGTACCATGCATGTCAGATCCATTCTAATTTTTTTCATCACCCTCCAAATCCTATCAATACTACCAAGTACTCTTGGCCCTTTTTGGTCTGGGTACTTGATGTCATGGGACCATATCCACCAGCAACAGCTCGCCAGTGCAGGTTCATCCCAACCACTACAGGTTTCTTTTCCAAGTGCACAGAATTAATTCCTCTCAAGTAATTAAAGGCATGTTATATCTTCAAATTTGTGAGCTCCAATATAATACACTAATTTGGAGTTCCTCATATCTTCCTCACTGATAACGGCACCAACTTCTGAGCATCTAAACTGAAGAAATTGTATGCCAAGTACAACATCTTTTCGAATCATACCTCTCACTACCATGCATAAGAAAATGGGTAGATCGAGGCGTTCAACAAAACCCTCTATAATATTTTGTAGAATATGGTTTATAGGAAAAAGAAGAGTTGGTCAGACAAACTCCCCATTGCTCTTGGGGCTTACTGGACAACGACTCATAATTCTACCTAGGTGACTCCATATTCCCTGGTGTACAGAACAGAGGCAGTCCTACCCATTGAGATTTAGTTACCCTCACTACGCACAGCCGTATATAATCATAAGACACTAGAAAAAATAGTTGAAATATGTTTGGATGAATTGGAAGCACTTGATGAGAACAGGCTTCGTTCTTTTCACAATTTGGAGAGTCATCAAAACAAGATAGCCAGATCTTTCAATAAGAAATTTCACCTCCACTCTTTCTTAACAGGTGACATAGTGTTGGCCCTGAGAACTCCAATGATACCAGGTAGGAAGCCAACAATGTTGGATCCCAAATAGGAGGGACCTTATATCATTCACAAGTTTTACCCAAATGGTGCATACTCTCTGGTCACTATGGATGGTGAGCATCTTACTCCTCCCACCAACACCAAATTCCTCAAGCAGTACTTTGCATGAGAGAATCACATCCCCCATTAATTTAAAATATATTATCATCCCACATGATGTTAAACTATATTTCCATCCCCATAGATGTTAAACTTCCCATCCTCGTCCTACAAGATGTTAAATAGTAAATAGTCTAAGCTCTATGACCTTAAACTAAGATCCTTCCACATCCTTGACGCATGACGTTAAACTGAACGATATTTATAGAACTATGTGTGTCTTTATTCCCATACTTATAGGATATGTAGGAACACCCGAACCTTTCATATGTGGCCCATCCTTAGGTCCCTTAACCTTGAGATCCCCTTGTCTCAAGTTCTCACTTAGGATTGTGTGGTGTGGTGTGGACTCTATGTCCTCATTCACATCGGGCTATTTTTTTCCATGCCACACACATCCCTTTGAGACACTTCTTATTTTTTCCTTACTGCATGATGTAAAACTATAGATATTTATAGAATTACATATGGCTTGATTCTCATCCTCATGGGATATGTAGGAATAACCAATCATTTCGTCTTCGGGTCCATCCCAACAAATCTCTTCACCCCCTTGGGTTTAGTTATCTTAAAGGGATTTCATATGGTGTGGTATGTGGAGTTCTTTGGTCCCCATTCACACCAGGTTTACAATGGCCACATCATGTGCCTCTCCTTACAAAACATCCTCCATCCATCATACTTACTACATAACGTTAAAGTACAAGTCACCTTCAATATCTATATATGGCTTGATTCCCATCTTCATGCGATACGTAGGAATTCCCAAACATTTCATTTTCAGGTCCAACCCGGTACAATATATTGTTTATCTTAGCCACTTGACCTAAGTTCTATCATGTAATTATGAATGGTGTGGTGTATGTGGGCTTATGTCATCATTAATGTCAGGTTATTTTCCATGCCATGCACATTCCTCTTTGATATGCCCCTTTTCTCACATCCTTACCGCCTGACGTTAAACTGTGCAGAATTTTTAGAACTACGTTTGGCTTGATTCCCTTATTCATGAGATATATAGGAACACCTAGACATTCTATCTTTGGGTCCAACTCCAGTTTTTATAAACCTTATCTTCCTTTTGGCCCCATGGCCTATGTTCTCTCGAGGGAATGTGGTGTGGTGAGGACTTATGTCCACATTCATGTCAGGTTTTCAATAACCATGTCGCATATATACCTCTTGTTATATCTTCATTACCCTTCCCTCCACTCATATCTTTAAGTAATCTACCATAAATTGGGCCCCTTGACCCTTTTTGGTGATTCACCAATGTTCTTAGATGCACTGAGGTTTAGGACCTAGAGTGTTGGATTCTGCATGGACATGCTCTCATCCATTTACATGTTTCAAATCTCCCTTTATTTGGGTTTCCATAATCTTTCACATTTTAAAGGACCCCCCGAATGGTATGGATGCTCAGCCTTATAGATCGCCTACTTCTTTGGGCCAATGTCCCTGAGGATTTTCAATGACATGATGTGACAAGTTCCACATTTCAAATATAGTCAGCGGTCAACCCTCATTTGTTGTTCCCATTTCAGGTTACATGATATGAATTCTTTGTTTCCAACATGGTCAATAGTTGTCCTCCATCATTACTCCATCCTCGTTATGCCCCAAATATTGGCCTCATGATTCATGTCTCTTTTAAATCCATCATGTTCAATCAGAACTTCAACACCCTCAGTGTTATCCCCTCCTGAAATTTTGTATGATAAGAGAAAAAATCAATTTCATGGTGTCATACTTGACTCTACACCATTTCCCCTTACTGTTTATTCCATGTGTTGAGAAGATCTTATCTGCCCTTGTTTCCCACATCAAGCATAGATCACATGGGCTTAGGGATTTGGTAAAGGTTTTCACCCTCTTGGAAGAGTCTCACTTTTTTCAGTCCAAGCTCTATCACCTTAAACTAAGATCTCACCATATTTACTGCATGACTTTATAATTCATGGTGTGTTAAGAACTTTGTATGGATTGATTCACATCATTATGGGAAATGTAGGAATGCCTAGAAATTTCATATTTGGGTCCATCTAAGGCTTCTCTAATTATCTCTTCTATTCGGCCATTTGGCCATGATTCTTATGGGATTGCGTGGTATGACGTAAGCAGACTATTTTTTCCGCATTCACATCGGGTCTATAATGGCCTCACCACGTACTTCCCCTTATGGGCTAGTCCCTCTTATCTCCATCCTTACCGCATGACGTTAAATTGTATGGTGTTTCTAGAACTATGTATGGCATGATTCCCATCCTCAATGGATATGTATAAATGCCTAGACATTTCATATTTGGGTCCATCCCCATGTCCTCTAATTTTTTTGGCCCATTTTCCTAAGTTCCCCTCTCCCCTGGGGTTGTAGATGGTGTGGTGTGGACTGATGTCCTCATTCATGTCGGGTATGCTTTATCACGCCATGTGTATTACCTTTAGAACATAGTTCTTCTATATGAGTCCAAGTCATATGACATTAAACTATGCTACCTGGTACCACATTACTTTAAATTGTTGCATTTTTTCCACACAAAGTTAAAATGCATGGGTTGGTCCTGTCATATGACCCTAAACTGTGACACTATCATCTTGGTCGTACAATGAAAAATGGCACTACATTATGGTGTCCTCTCTTGAGGGGACATCATGTTTGGTATTGGTCATCCACCATTCCATTTTTTAAGGCCTATATATGGCTTTAATCCTATGGCAATGCCCAGATTCTCCATCCTGGGTTTACTGCTTAAAAAAACACACACCACACTAAAAAACAAACAAGATCCATCAAATGACGCTTCTTTTGGTGCATGGGCTAGACCTTCCCAATAGTATAGCCTCTAGAATTGGTACCCTACCATTCCATTTTCAAGAATGATGTGTGGATTAATTAAAATCCTTGATGGATATGTATTAATTCCCATACTATTCATCTTTGGGTCTAGCCCTAGGTTCATCAACCTATTTTTCCCCTTCTCTTCTGGACTTCTTGACATGCTTTCATCTGTTTCCATGATTCAGGTCTCCCTTTATTTAGGTTTACATCATATTTCATATTTGAAAGGACCCCCCGAGTAGTATGGATTCCCAACCTTATGGCTCTCCTATCGCTTTTGGAAGACATCCCAAAGTATTTGGAATGAAATTATACGATAGGTTCCACATTTTGAATTCGATTTACGGTCAACCCTCATATGTTAGTTCCCATTTTAGGTCACATGATATGGATGATGTGTTTCGAACATGGTCAATAGTTATCCTCCATCATTACACCACCCTTATTAATCCTTAAATATTGGTCACATGATTCATGTCCCTTTCCACTCCATCATGTTCAAGTGGAATTTCTATACCCTTTGGGTTATCCCTCCATGCACCTATGCTCATTAAAGAGGGTGAATCAGCATCATGAGGGTCATCTTTGACTCCACACAATCTCCCACAGTTGTGTATTCCATGTGTTTCAAAGATATTCTTTTCCCTTGTTTCCTACATCAAGAATAGCTCACATGGGCTTAGGGATATGGGTAAGGTTTGTTCATACTTGGAAGAACCATACTTCTTTTGGTCCGAACTCTATGACCTTAAACTATGAGCTTTGGTCCCGTAGTTTGGGCATCGTGACTTTAAACTATGTGTGTTCTTATGGACATTCATGGTGCAGTGCAGAATATCCTGTCCTCATTCACATCAGGTCACTTTATGGAAACACATCACAAATTTTTACTTTGAGAATCTTCCTATTTTTAGTCTAACCTATTGACCCTAAACTAAGATCCCTTACGTCCTTATCATATGATGCTAAACTATGTATTCTTCACCCAGGATATGTTGACAATAAGTTACCCAGCTATACGATGTCTTCACTAGAGAAGATGTTTCCGCTCTTTGGTATTGGCTGCCTACCATACCACCTCTAAGATCTACATGTGTCTTGATTCCCACACTTGTGGGATACATAGTGATGCCCGACCTTTTTTTTATAGCCCATCCTCATCACCATGAACCCTCTTGTGCCATTTCGGCTTGATTTTACTCAGAATTATGTGGAGTGGTGTGGACCTCTCATGTCCTCATCCACGTCAGGTTTATAATAACCATGCCTTTTACCTCCTCTGAGATTACCACTCCTTGAATTTTTCTGACATTATGCTTAAACTGCATGGGTAATGTTCTCACTTTGCACATTCCTTCATTTGTTTCTGCATCACCTTTCACATCCAAAATTACACTAAATTAGTATGGATTCTTGGCCCTATGGATCTCCTACCATTTCAGTCCAACATACTGGAGGATTTTAGAGAACAATTTGATACAAGTCTCACATCTCAAATATGGTCAGCGGTCGACCCTCATTTGTTTGGAACCATCCCAAACTAACGCAAAATAGATGTTGTGTTTCAAACACTATCAATAGTTATCCTCCATCATCATGCTTCCCATCACCATGTTCTGGATTTTGGGCCTTGTGATTCGTATTTCTCATTCCCCTCTATTTGGATTTATTCCAACACCATTAGAATTACCCCTCCCATGCACTAGAACATATTGGGAAAAGGGAGATTCATCCATTCCAAGAACCCTATTCTCCAATTAAATCCCCCTCTCCCAGTTTTGAGTATCTCAGATGGTCATCTGTACCCTAAGTGTCTGAAAACTAGCTGGCACTCCCATACAGAAAGTGCATAATTATATGGTCATCCCTCATTTCTCCCACTGTGTGTCACCCACATGAGCTTAAGGATGTTTCATTGGTTGTTTCACAAAGATATTTTTGAAATACGTTAAAATGGAAAAATAAAAATTCTATACATGTGGTTCAGAATAAGAAAACAAAATAAAAGATGTGTTCTAGAGTTTGGCCAAAATAGGGCCTTTTTGGATCATCCCCTTCAATGTACCACATCAAATCCTCCCACTCCTTAAGCCTTCCCTCCTCGCTAGTAGTCATAGAGCGTAATGAATTGGTCCTGAATTGCAGTCGCTCCTGTTCAGTTTGGAACTCATCCATTTGATGGATTTCCTACACCACTTTCTCCTGGGCTTATTCCATCTAGGCTTCCAATATTTTAATAATTTCAGATTGTCTTGCGATGAATGTAGCACGTTCACTCATCTTCTCATCTAGGTGTCGTATATCCTACTCAGCCTCATGAAGTTTCTGAAAATTTTTAGACTCTTCCTAGAGATAGGATACATCTTGATCTTGAATTCTCTCTCGCATCTTCTCAGAAAGTTAATCACAAATCATCATATGAAGATGATAGGAGTCCACCCCTCTAGTGTAGAGAAAGCATATCCAGATGCAGAGTGACCCTATCCGGCCCAACCATTCGGCCTTTGAATGTTAAAGGAAGTGTTTGATACACTTCTACCCCTTACTCCAAATCATTTGACTCTCCTCAGATGCTTTAGGGTCAAAATCATCTATTTATTTAGGGCATGTAGGTTGGTATTCAAGAAATGTGGCTAAAAGTTTAGTGGTAGGGTCCTCCTCTAGCATGAGGCCCTCCTCACTAGTCTTCGCCTCAGTGAATTTTCCTCCTCCAGCTTCCAACTCCACCCTGGTAGTGATATCACCTACAAATGCAACTCCATGTTCATTGGGTACAGAGGATGGATTGGTCTGAAGGTATATCTCCACATGATTTGGTACAATCACTGGTAGATCACTCACAGGTGTTCTGAATTCAATAGCTTGTCTAGTTTCCAATACTATGATTATTGCAGAGGGAAGTGGTACCTTGGTCAGTGGAGTTCTCCGATGAAAAATTCAGGTATTTAAAGACTGAGACTTACAAGATCTTAGTGTGGCGACATCTGATGCTTTGGATTCTACAGGAGCTTCCACTATAGGAGATCCCTCAGAACTTGTTAGTTCAATAACAGGTATCAGATCCTTTGAGGCGGTAGGGATGGCTTGAGATTTGGAGGTGGTTATCACAGCCCCTCTGGTCGGCCTACCACTAGCCACTCCAGCTATAATTGATCCTCCACCTTGTTCCAACCCAGTTGAAGGTTCAGGGGAATGATCACCGACATCAATGTGTGCCTGAACAGATCAAATCTTCGTTGGTGAATCCAAATATGGAAATAGAAAGTACCAGTATAAGGATTGAGGGCTACCATGAGTTGTTCATCCATTTCCATGTTAGAGTGGTCAATACCGCCACTCTCATGAGGACTCCTCTGGTGGGACATTGTTCCCTAGGGCCCATCACCTTCAGACTCTCCTTCTTCCTATCCTCACTCCTCTTCCTCTTCTTCTTCTTATTTCTCCTGATAATCGTGATCATCCCTAGACGACGGTTTTTCCAGGTCATGCTTCTGGTCGAGCAACACTTTTACCAAAAGATGTATTTCTTCACACTGTCCTCACTATCGTGTAGATACATCCATGTACATCATATATGAGTGTCATCAATAAATGATCACCCTATCATCAATCTAAATGAGCCTGACCTCTAGCAGCTGGGGCCCATCTCGTGTCAATTTTTTCCATAAGGCTTCAGTGCTCAGTGACTATCTTAATGTCATCCAAGATGGCCAAAGTATAGGGGAGACTGTATCTTCAGAAGGATAGAGAAGTTACCTTATCTTCTTTTTAGGGATCCCCCTAGCTGCCCCATGAGGTGGTCCACCGGACCCCCTCCCTCCAAATGGTGGAGGCGTGACCACACCCGTGATGCTCATACTACTGAGGTACTAGCATGTGTTGTCCTAGTTGCCTAACTTGTTCCCGACCTTAATTCCCTAGAATCACCTTTACTTCTCTCTCACTGGCTAGATTCCATGCTCCCCACTTTAATCTTACGAACGTGTTTCCATAAAATCACCTCTGGATATATCACCACCCAATGTTCAGCTTACTTTGTTCAGAGGCCAACATTGACATCAGAGGGGGGAAGGGTAATTACTTCACCAAATCTAGAATTTGTGAACATTAGACACAATTGGAGAAGGATACAAGGATGATTCTCTTCCCAGACCATTGTATACACCTATTGGACATCCGTTGTATGCATCTGAACTTCCTGGATAACCTTGATGGAATTTAGGGTTTGCAAAGGATCTTCCCATCAACATAGGATACCAACACCATGCCCTTGATACTTTGTAGGTACTCCCTTTGTTCCAATGGGCCTCACCCATCATCCACCATCTGACCAGTTAGGTTTTTTAATGGGATAAATATGAAGTTAGCATGGTTTCCAATCCTGAGCTTTATCCCTACTTCATTGATCATAATCAGTGTAATCCCAGAAATGTTCAATAAATATGGTCGCAAGCCATCACCAGGGGGATGAATGGCATTTGGAAAATCATATCTTCCAAAGTGAGCCGCAACCAAACCATGAAGAATTTGGAAGGAGTCGTAGATCCTCCTAGGCATTCCTCCTCCTGAAATACGCCCCATAATTGCATACAGTCAAGCTAACATTGGTACCCTCAGGTTGAACCTTTGACTGGACACCATAATTCTATCCATCATTAGCATCCTCGAACAGACTCACATCCTTGTGCCCCGCATTAGTAGTAGCCATCCACTCAGGAATACATCTAGGAATATGGTATACTGGAAGTTTGGGTCGTGTATTTCATCCACACTAAATCCCATGGATTGATATCCACCTATCTCTAAGATCCTCTAGTATGACCCGCTCTTGCTTCCTGCAACATGGTCGGGCACCACTTTGCTCACCCTGGCATCTTTATATTCTTATATTTCCTCAAAAAACAAGCTGAAACACTTTGAGTAAGCAATTAATATCAAAAAAAAATTGATCCCCAACATCTCCTTGTCCAATCCAATAGATGTTCTGTCAGAATGGGATTTTGGGACCTATCCCCCCAGGTATTCATTATTGGTAAAAACTCGTCATACTAGTATCTTTCCAAAGGGATGCCTTTGATAAAATGAACGTCTTAAAGGATGATACCAACTTCTCCAAGGTTGATATGGAAGGTGTTGGTATCGGGGGACCATTGGATAAACAACTATGGTACTAGCTATTGTTGACACTAGAAATATAATTGTGAGGTCCACATAGCCTTAAATAAACTGATGTGTTTCATCTCTCCTCCAAACTGCTCGCATTTCTGTTGTACCCAATACACACATTCCCACTCGATTGTGAAATTGTCTTCGGACCTCATATCCCCATCTTCCTTCCAGACCTTGGTCTCATAAAAAATGTTACTCTTTAAGGTGCTTGTTTAATGGGTCGAAGATTCCTCAACAACCAGCTCACTCTCCATAACTATCCTGGTCTTGGAATTCAGGACGTAAATGGCCATATGTGTGGTTTCCTTGGTGGGGAAACCATTGTTCTTGGTATTATAACATGAGAGATCATCCTCGCGTCTCACCCATGACTGTGGCATATTGATCTCATATCCCGGCATCAACACTTCATTTAGAATTCCAAAATTCCATATCGGTAGGTTATCACACAGCACATAGTCCCTTTGAGCTTGATTTAGCATACCAAAGAGCATTTATCTATCAGATGAAAATCCATTTGTGCTAAAAATATGAGGGTTTTCAATCATCTCATCCCTCCGAGTAGTATAGTCAGCCTCCCTCTCGGCGTTAGTTTGATCAGTATCCCTTTGGTTAAGTTGTGAAATTCAGAAGGAGTACGTGTGAAAAAATAGGGATTATATGTGTAAAAATAAGTGTACACAAAAAAGGATCAGCCTAAGGAAAAAGGCATGAAAAAATTGGGCTTTGGCGTGAAAAACCAACAGGCGCATGCAAAATAGCGACAAATCCATGGGTTTTCACACCAAACAGAGAAAATTTTGTGCACGAGAAAACTTGAGCTTGTCATGGGAGAAACACTGTATGTATCATGGGACCCTAAAAAATTTATATGCATGGACAAATGTTTTCGTGTACGCAAAAAGGATTTTCACGCCAAAGGCCCCCTTTTTCTTGCACCACCTACAATCAGTCATACTTTTCAGTGTTTCTTTCAGAATTTGACCTCCACACCCCCTTTGAATCTCATATTCTAAGGGGGGTATTTTTTGGTGATGAAATCCTATTAGGGCTGAAAATACGCATTATGGAACAACCCAAAGGCATATTTTGACTCAAAAGATTACCCCAAGACTCACATAGCATGTGCATGTAAAATGAAGTATTTATGCATAAAACACAACATTGGGTGCGTAATATTTCATGCTTAGGGAAAATATTACGTGCCGACCCCATTTTTGTTCCACCACTACCAGAAATTGTCTATAAATAAAAGTGCACCCCCCTTGCTTCAGGATAGCTGAAGAATTGGACTTGTGTCTCATGTGTGAAATACAACCCCTCCCACGCCAAAAACATGGATTCAAGGTACTGGATTCCACATGACAAGTCTCCCAGTGGTATGACTTCCGGTGGGCCTGTTAGGGTTTGATACTTGCCCATTTTTGTTTGAGTCTAAGTAAATTTCACACAAAGCCAGTCCTTTTCGCGCAAACTGTGTCCTTTGCACGCAACCATCCTCTTTTATGAAAGAAGCATTCTTTTTCACAAAAGACCTTTCCATTAAGCACAAACTTACCCTATTGCATGAAATCTTACCCTTTTTCATGCAAAACTTCTCTTTTTTCACATAACCCTCCAAATTTACGCACAACTAATCCCTTTTTCATGCAACCATCCAGATATGCATGAAATTGATCACTCTTGTGCACAACCTTAAATATAACTTCAATATATTTCCCTTACTTCATGGAACCATTTCTAAACCCTCAATCTAATGTGCAACACCCATGTTTTTTTCACACACCTTTCGTGCGGCCCTCCAGGCTTGTGCGAAGTGATTTAAATGTCCCTTGGGCGGTGCTTCGGGTTGTGTTGCTTTTCCTCATGATTTTTTTCATAGGAATGCTAATGGTTATTGATTCTTCGCATAGCCATGATAACATGATCCCCTAAATGGATCACTCCACAAACTCATCTCCATACAGCATTGATGGTGCCATCCCTTCACCAAGGGTTAAAGTTCTCCAGTTATGAAAGTTCTATGGGTGAGGAGTGAGTCCTCACCATCTATGATCACTGTATAAACGATAAGTACAAAGAGGGACGTGAAGGGTACATGCACTAGCGCTTTCTCACTCTTCTCTCCCTATGAGATTTGTTGCCATGAACACCTCGAGTAGTCTCCACGTAATCCCTAGCACCCTCTAATGGGATGTTTCAAGTATGATGGGCATATCATCCTCATACATCTGAACCCCCTACTCAGGATTCCCTCTAGAGTAAGTCCCAATCTCCATATCCATGGACCTCTAACCACACTTAGTCCCTGCTCCATTCCTAATAGATTCATCTTTTGTGATGTGATAGTCAGTTATTTGTTGCCTCTTGTTTCTCACACTGAGTATGGCTCATGTGGGATTAGAGAAAGCATCGACTATGACATCCTCTATGGTATGACTTTAGTGTGTAAGCCACATTCCCCTTTATATTGAACTACATGGAATTTGATCCTTGCCCCTTTCTGAGCAAGGTATTTAGGAAGCCTCCCTAAGGTTCAAGCCCATCGCCCATCGGTCCTGACCACTTCACATTGGTTTTCCCTCATCCCGCGTGAAGTTAAACTGTATGCTCTTGAAATACATGGTTTTTGATCCCTACCTCATAGACAAGGTATGTAGGAAGCCTCCCTGAGGTTCAACCCCCAAAACTGGTAAACTTCTATGTCCCATTTGTTGGGATTCACACCCTTGTTTCACTACTTAGTGGTATTATACTATCTCCTGAGTAGCTAACTATGCATAAGCCCCAAACTTGATTCACACTCTTCCAACTAAGAGATTACCTCTTGTGATGGGCTGATAATCACGTATAAGCCACAACTTGTTTTTGGGTCATTGTCCTTTGTGTACACCCTAATTCTATAATTTCATTCCTAAACTTTGTGGACTATGATTCACCACCATAGGGATACATAGGAAGCCTCCCTAAGGTTCAAGCGTGCCATCCATGTCCCATCCTGGTCTCTCCATTGATCCTTTTCATTTTGGGAAATTCATGCCTTAAACCAGGGGTTCTACTTCCTTCAGGTCCCATCCATGCATCCAATCTCGTGAGCCTCCTCCTTAGGTAACTCATCTCCCTAACTAACTATGTGGAATTTGATTCCCCACCATGAGGATACGTAGGAAGCCTCCTCGAGGTTCAATCCCAACACCACTTTCATCTTCACATCGGTCGCATCTCATCCATATCATATACATCATCAAGTCATCCACACCATCCATCCTAGTATTACCTGGGTCACCACATCCCGGTGATATTATTTCATCTACTTCCTCACTTCTCCTAGCAGTACTCAGGCTGTTAACCACACATAATCCCCAACATATCTTTGGGTGGTCATTCATTGTGTACACCCTGATCCCATGATTCACCCTCTCTAAATACGTGGGTTTTGATCCCTATCTCCTAGATAGGGTATATAGAAGGCCTCCACAAGGTTCAATCCCATCCAATGGTAAACCATAGTGTCCCTTTTTTTGGGACCCAATCATCCTCAGATCTATCCTTATTGGACATTTTGATCCACCCATCTAGTAAACCCCTCAGGTGCTCCCTCCCAGAGATGTACCCATCTGGTCCACTCTCATTAGTGTTCAGATCAGTTAGATCTATATATACTAGACATTAAACACATGTCATATCCCATGTTAAACATGGGAAGCCAAGGAAAACCTTGGACACATGCCTATGGAATACAATTCCCCGTACCCAATGTGGGATTCCTTGGGCTTCCGCACCCTTGAGAATCACTATCATAAGGGGAAGAATATCCAAGTGTACCGATGTTTCAGCATCTAGACATGCCAGCAATGTCCAATGTGACTACTCTCCTAACTGAAGGTTGCTTCCCTAACTTTACCCCATGGAATGTCCTGACAGAAGTAGTGTAATTAACCGGCATCCATGAAGATGTGGCATCAAGAAGAGTTTCATAATCAAAATATTAAATCTACGAGGGAGACTCGGACTAGGTGATGAATTTTGAGGAGGAATCGACAAAAGTAGGAACCAACATCCCATAATCCCATTTAGATTAAGTAGTAAACATCCTTGAATAAGTGATAGATGTTGCCCGCCTTTGGAAAGTAGGAATGCAGGGAAACATCCAGGATGTAGATGCATGACGATGCACGTCTCAGTAAAAGCATTGTAAACAGTTGTGAAATGTGATAATAAATTGAATGGTAACCATTTGATTTTACGAATTGAAAAATTAGTAATGACATGTGAAATGGTAATTAAGGTGTGGTAGGTAGGTGTTTTATGGTTTCTATACTTTCTCATCCTGTGGTTATAGTTGGCAATGGTAATTGTGAAGTGGTGATCATGTGAGCAATGAGATATGGTTATAGAGGTGGATTGGTAGAAATTGGAATATAGGATGAGATTGTGTCTTATTATATATCATTTTATTTTTTTTATTAAGATTCCCCACCTGATTCGAGATATGACTGAAACACATATGAGTTTCTTGGTTACAGGTAAACCCCAAATAGCTAGGATATAAGTTATAAAGATAGCTGACTACTTCCCCTCTCAAGATCTTTCTTCTGGTAATAGTGTGGTCATGTGGTGGTGGTATGAGGTTTTAGTACATGGGTGTGGTCTGAGGTTGTAGTATGTGGGTGTTTAATTATGTTTTGGTATGTACATGTGGTGTGAGAATTAAGTTATTGGTTGTGGTATGTGAATATTGGAAGGGATGGGAGAGCCATAACATATGTCGTTGGAACATAATGGAAAATCGATCAGTGGGGAAGTAGGTGTAGGTTACATTCTCTTGATATATTTTCATTACTATTATACTTATATTGTGTGAAAATTTGGAGATTTTTCCTATGGTATGACGAGATAATAAATATCTGGGATGAGATTTTGTACTAGTTTAATTATTTATTCACTATTTTTTTATGTTTTTTCCATATTGACATAATTTTTCAAGGAGGAATCTATTTAGTATACTTGTATACCCACCCTACCTTTATATAATATTTTTTAAGATTTTAGGATTAAATTAGTGATCAATATGGGATATACTAGCTCATGATGTGTTGGTTTATTAGTATTAGAGAAGCTTTTGGTGTATGAGTTTTCCAATATTGGTATTATTTTATTTATGAGTTTCTTTGATTGTATGAAATTTCATTCATGTTTACTTATTCATTACAGGATCTTGGATTATTTTATATATGTTTTTTGTGTTAAATATATGTTTTTATTTCTTTATTGGGATTAAAAAGGGTAATTTCCCCCATATTACATGTTTTATACCCTCTGTGTTAGTCACAAACTCATGATCTATTGGAGGTGGGTTTCATGAGTCACACTCAACTTCAATATAGATCAAGGAGGGGTTCTTATGGGGATGGTTTATGATAAGGAGTTCCATGAAAACCTTACATGGAGGATCAGATGTGGATAAACCTTAGACATAGTCATTTTTTAGTGAAATCCCATGTGTTTCTTTGTTTGAGAAAAAACTCTGTAGTGCTTGGAGAAACCTTATGTGGAGGTTGTGACACAATAAACCCTATGTGGTGCATGATTAAAATATCTCAAAATAATATGTGGATCAAAATGAATCATACAACCTTATGAGCAGTGAATATGTATCAAGATATTTTATAATGATGATAATAGATTAGAGACTATCCATGGGGGTCAAATTGGTGGTGATTTGGTTTATAAAAATGGAATTCCATTTGAAATTTCTTGAAGGTTCTTATTGTCATGTGATGGCAAAACTAACTCCTCTAGTTTTCTTATAAATACTTGTAAGTGTTTTATGGATTCTATGTGACTGAGAATATATATTGAGGAGTTGTGGTAGGATATTTAGTAGAAAGAAATATAAAATAGTGCCTCTAAAATTATGGTAGATCATTTCCATTGAGATATATGTTTCAGTGAAGTTTATAAAAGTTCATCCATGATAATGAAGATGAATATGTTCAGGTTTTTTTCTTTTTTCTTCCTCCTATAATGGTATAATTCATACTTATCATTTATAATAAATATTTAGTGTATTCTATAACCATTAGGTGGTGAACCTTTGGTTTTTAAAAGGAAGTGATCATATGATTTTCCAATGATCTAGTCCAAAATACTTAACTCTTTCAAATAATTAATTTAGTGTCTCGAGTTTGTTATTAATGTGTAAATTAGGGATGTGGAAGTGGGTATTAACTACTAGGGAAAACTATGTACTTTCCTATAGTTATTTATAAGGGGTTGTTGGAAGTAGTTTGGGAATAAATAAGAAGGATTAGCTTATGGGAGGAGAGTATGAATCACTTTGGAATTTTATCTTGGTAGCTACTAGGAATTTTTCCTTGGGAGGTCTAACTTGGACCTTTGGTGCTGGTCTTTCTATGGTGTTCTCCTTCTACCTCATCATATTCTTCTTTATCTTCTTCTTTTCATGTTGTAACTCTTAAGTAGGCTCACTTTTTCTGCAACTTTGTATACAACCTATAATTTTTTTCTATATTCTCTCAAAAAATATCTCACCCACCATCCTAACATTTGAATACTTCACTAGGGAATTACTCCCGAAGGTTGATAGGATATTGAGAAAGTGTTGAGTTTTGAAGACGATCTTAGTATGTTGTTCAAGCTTTATTTCTTTGTGATTTTCCTTTCATACCGAATACAAGCAATGATGAAAAATAAATTTACTATTGTGTTGGGAAATATGGAAAGTGAAAAATGTGTAAACAAACACCAAAGTTAATGAATAAATGAAATAAATATATTTCCCTTCAAACAAGTCTAAAAATTAAAGTGAATGCACAGTAACCAAAAAATATGTCTAGAAAATAAAAATTAACACCAGAAAATTTTAAGATAGAAAACCCAATGAACGAAAACCCATATGACATATTTTATAAAGAATAATCCAGTAATAATAAATAGTACAAGTAAAATTCTCCCAAAAATTATTAGGATCTCAAAAATAATACTCATATAAAATAGTGGATCAAAGGTAGAAAGCAGAAGCAGTCTAAAAGAAGCCAAAAACAAAGAATGTATCCCAGTAGACAAACCCAAATAGATATGACCATAAAGATTCATTGTTAAATTTCTGAATAAAAATGTGTTGATGAAAAACACCATGATCTCATGAAAGAGAACCACAGATGAAATCCAATTAGAACCAAAGAATATCACTAGTTTCAGATCTGAAAACCACTTCCTAAAACCCTAACTACACTGTGTCGAAGATGAGGAATGGAAAACATGTGCGGACACTTAAAACCATCCTTCTAAAAGATGGTTGTCTCTCCCAAAAAGGTTCCACTCTTTATAAATTACATAAGAATCATATCATAACCTTTTTAAATGACCATGTAAGTCCTCATGTGATGTGTAACCCATTGAAAGTCTTACTCTGACTTAAGTGTGGATAACTTCCAACCCTAAAATCAATCGAAAAGTCTCAATTTTACCTTTGGGTAAACACTTGGTCAACATGTCTGAACCATTATCATTTATATGGATCTTATCAATCTCTAACTATCTCGAATCAAGGACATCATAGATCCAATTATACCGAACATCAATATGTTTTTACATGCCATGAATGGTGGGATTATTTCCTAAACAAATAGCACTTTGAATATCACAAAATAAAACATACACGTCCAGATTAAAATTGAGATCTTGAATAAAATATTTCATCCAAAACAATTATTTGAAAGACTATGTGTCTCTAATAAACTCAGACTCGGTGGTAGATAAAGAAACACATCTCTACAATCTCGACTTCCAAGATATAGCTCCTCCTACAAAAGTGATAAAATAGCCTAAAGTAGATTTCCCCAAATCCATATCTCCTACCATATCTAAATATATAAATACATAAATAATTGGTTACCCATTGGAAAAACACAATCTCGTATTAGAAGTACCTTGAATATAATGAAATATATTCTTCATTGATCTTCAATGTTCTCTACCAGGATTATATAGAAAATGATTGACCACACAAACTACATGATATATATCATTTCTAGTACATACCATTACATATATCAAACATCCAATGGTATATGAATAAGCTATGTGTTTCATATCCTCTCTCTCTCTTCATCAGTAGACGGTGACTGACTAGAACTGAGCTTAAAATGTAAAGAAAGAGGAGTATTGACAACTTTAGCTTTATCCATAGAAAATATCTGAATAACCTTATCAATATATCTCTCCTGAGATAACCAAAATTTATTGTCCTTTCTATCATGGGAAATTGGAATGTCATGTATCTATCATACTAGACCAAAGTATTTTATCACAAAAAAATTGAAAAAGATCCTTCTTCAATTCATCAACTCTAGAAGCATCATTCCCAACAATAAGCATATCATCAACATAAAGCAACAATATTATAAAATCATCATCAGTAAATATCTAAAAAAACACAATGGTAAGAAAAGTTCTTCTTGAAACCCTGCTGAAAATGATAGATTCAAACTTCTTATACAGCTGCCTCAAATCTTACTTCAAAATATACAAACTCTTCCTTAACCTACAGACATAATTATCTTCAACTATTTCATAAAAACCCTCTAGATGCTTCATATAAATATCCTCCTCTAAATATCCTTGGAGTAAATCTTTCTTCACATCCATCTAGTCAATCTAAAGATCCAAACTAGAATCCAAACCAAGAACAACTCAACTGAAGACATTTTGAAAACAGATGAAAAATTATCATCAAAATAAATAACTTTCTTCTAATGGAAGACTTTAACAACAAACCTTGCCTTGTATCATAGAAAAAACTAGATTCTTCAATTTTAATCTAATAAATCTACAGATTTTTCAAATTTCACTTACCTATAGTGTTGGGACCACTTTGTATATGAAGATTGTATTTGTTGTCAATAGTTGTCAATGCTGGTCAAAATGAAGAAGGAGATGAAGCAGGACTCCAAAGTTAATGGAGATCGACTGAAGTGAGGATGCCTAGAGAATTGTTATGTAATCATAGCATTGAATGTCATTCTTGGGAAATTCTCCATGAATTAAATTCAGATGATTTTTGAGCTGATCCTAAGTTCAAAGAACATGTGTCAGTGGTGACACATTGTTTACAACAATGAAGAATGGAGAAGTATCATCCATCTAAGGATGATTGAAGAAGAATGAGGATTTGAAGAATACTATAAAATTTTTTATGATAGAAATCCATGAAAGCGATTACTTGAAGAATAAGATCATATGATTTGCATGAAGTGTAGAATGATGGTTGAAGAAGAAGAGAGAATGTGGAAGGGCTTGGAATTATGAGGTAGCCATGCATTTCGCATTATATCCAAATTAGACGATGCTTTGCTGATTTGTATTTCACAAATATCATAAGTTAGGAGAAATTTTGATGCAAGACTTATAAAGGAAAGGGGGAGAAATGATGATGCCAATCATATACAGTTTTGATTGGAAGGAATGATGTTGCGGGAAGATGGGATGTTTCAGTACTTCCCATTGCAACTCTGACGATGCTAGATCTGTTCTATCAAAGGATATATATCACGATAGTGGAGTTTGTGATGAAAGTTGAAGAATGGTTATGGGAAGAAGTGAAGAGAGAAATGACAAAGCAATGGACAATCTGGGGGCGGCACAAAAGCACAGTTTAAGGTGGCGCCATTTTCCAGTGTTTGCCAAATTTTAGGGCCTAAAAATCGGGAGATGGAGAAATGTGCTTGGAAATGGATGTTGTGAGCAAGATTGAAGATGGTTTATATTTTCATATGCAAGGAATTATTCAAGGTCAGAACATTGAAAAATGACAAAGGCATGGAGTGCGCAGAAACTTTGGCGTGTTTCGCGAAAAAAATAAAGTGGTGCGCGAAATAGTAGTGGGATGCACGAAATATCAGTGGGATGCGCGAAATATCAGCGGGATGCGCGAAAAAGAAAGTTGTGCGCATAATATCAGCGGGCTGTTCAAAAAATGAAGGTTGCGTGAAATATTGGCACGGTGCGCGAAATAGAGGAATGAATTTTTCCCGCAAAAGGTGTTTCGAGATCAAAAGCTCGAAAATTAGCAAAGGCATGAAATACGCGAAAGATTGGAGCAGTGCGCGAAATATGATGTCGCAGGAAAGATTAGGTTTGAGCGCAATATGGAACACGGTGTGTAATTTTGCACGCAATTGGTGCATTGTGATTAGAAAGTCGAAAAATGAAAAAGGTAAGAGGTGCGCGAAAAATCGGAGATGTTTGCGCTAGGTGCGCAGAACATTAGACTTGTGCACGGGAAAATTGGTTGTGCGCAAAATGTTGGTTTGATGTTTTACACGCAAGACTGTATTCATGATTAGAATGATGAAAAATGGAAAAGTCATGAGTTGCGTGAAAAATCTATGAAGGTGCGCGTAATATGAAGAAGTGAGAGACAGTTTTACGCGCAGGAAGGGGATTTACGCACAAGGTCAAAAATGCCTATAAATATGAGGTGAACCCGTCTCATTTAGAGAGACTCGACACATAGAAAAATCCCGAGCTCTGACGTGCGGAAAAATTGAAGTATAGAGTATTGCGCGAAAAGAAGAAGTGTTGCGTGAAAAAGAAAGTGTTGCGCGAAAAAGGGAAGTTTTGCATGAAAAAAGAACGGTTGCGTGAAAAGGGTTTTTCGTGGCAAAAGGTGTTTTTACACGCAAGACTTGAATTTTACGCGCAAGCCACATAGAAGGTTGCGCGAAAAATTTGAGGGTCCTGTAGGCCTTCGATAGGTGAATATCACTCTCAAAGAAGCTTTGCGATGAAGAAAGAACTGTGAACCATTCGGTTTCACAAAGAGAAGTTGTACCGCACTCACATGACTGGTGTTCATCACTCTCATTGTGCTTTCAGAAGTGAAGAAGAACTAGACATGCAATTGAACTCATATCTACACAAAGGAAGAATTCTATATACCAATACACTCAGGTGTTGGTATTGAGAAGAAAAGGAAGAGAAGAAGAAGAACAGAGTATTCAGGGCAGTTTAATCCAGATGATGCTATGTGAGCTGATCCTCAGTGTTTGAATAATCACATTGGTGTATATGATTCTAGCTGAATAAAGAAGAAGTTTTAGGGCAGTTGGTTGTTGCACTGAGAAGAATAAAGAAGAAGTCTAGTGTAATTAGTGTTGCACTAGAGAAGAAGAGAAAGGAAAAAAGGAATAATTTCTTGCCTACTGCTTTGCAAGTAATCAAGTGAAGAGAAATGAAGAAGATCAAGAGCAGAACCTACCTTACTGAAGAAGTAAGAAGACCGTCTCCTTAGGCAGTATAAAGAACCAGCTATAGGCTGCAAGTTGGACTAGGCTTTCACCAGTCTAGGGAAGAGGATTGTTTCCCACCCCCTCCAAAGTGTAGGGACTCACACTGGCTAGAGGATTGTTTTCCTAGCCACTCCATTGTAATAGCATTCCATATTATAGTGTATAATCCATGCACTGGTCATCCCCATGCATGGCAAGGACGTAGCTACTCTTATTGAGTGGTGAACCTTGTAAAAATATCGTGTTCATATCTTTACCGCTTTCTATTATTTCATGCGACAGGGAAAAGAGAATAAGAGAATCAAGATCCTAACAGTTCTAGAGGTACAGGGATAAAAGTTGGAGTTGGTTTAAAAAGTCCCCAACACTGATTCACCCCCACCCCCTCTCAGTGTTAGGTATATCCCAAACCGGTCCTCTCATATAGGTAAATTCACCAACTAAAAATTATGGTTGTCATGAAATGATCTCATCTCATCACTTATTTTTGTAATCTATATATCCTTTTGATCAATTTCCATTACCTCATCAAAAGATTTAAATTATCCCCCTTAAGTGAGGAGAACATACTCATTAGGTGAGTACTGAGTAGAAATGGTATGATGTTGAGATGATCTCTAAAGTGGAACTATGGGTTAATTAATAAAGCCTACAACCAGATCATTGGAAACAAAAGGTGTATTAGAAACATCAGTTCCAAACTATTCACTGAACATAATTATACACATCAACACAATCATTAGAATCAATAACATGAGGTAAATATGAATTAGAAACTTGATCAAGACTGTAAAAGCCATCAGAATTTGGAGAAGTATATTTTTCTACCTTATCAATATATGTAATAGTATGATCCTCCTTAAACACTACATCATAACTTTTGAAAAAATTATTTAAAGTGGGATCATAGAACCAGTACCCAAAGTCATTGTTTCTATAGGCAATAAAAATATACTTTTGTGACTTACCATCCAGTTTGGGCCTCTTATCTCTTGGAACATGAACAAAATCCTCACAACCAAAAAAATGTAAATGATCTTACTTGATCATTTATCCATAGAAAAACATATTAGGAGTGTCTGACTGTAAAGAAACAAAAGGTGATAAATTGATAATATACGTGTTAGTAAATAAAGTCTCTCCCAAAAAATGTCCAGGAAACTTTTCTTCAAAAAGAAAACATTGAAATCTTTACAAAAAATTCATTTTCATCTACTAAGCTACATCATTTAACTAATGTGTATAAATAGGATTCTTCTAATGTTGAATACCTTCTTCCCTAAAATAATTATCAAAATAAACACAATAATTGCCCCCATTTTCTGTGTGAATACATTTCAACTTCTTACCAGATTTCCTTTTAGCCAAAACATAAAATTTCATAATAGCACTGAGCACCTGACTTTTGGAATTCAAAACATAAACCCAAATCTTATAGGAGTATTCATCAATAAAAATAACAAAATAAATACCACCACTAAAGGTCTTAGATCTCAAAGTACCAAAAACATCAAAATGAACAAATTGAAGTACCTTTCACTTCCTATAAAAAGGATGATTGCAAAAACTCACTCTACACTATTTTCTACCCAAACAGAGATCTCACATGACCAATTTAATACCTTTAAACCCTATAAGAAAACTTCTATTAGCCAAATAACCAAGACCCTTCTCACTAATATGGCAGATACTCTTTTTACATAACTTGGAAGACACATTACACTCAACAACACAAGAAATATTATAAGAAATAGAATATCTATCCAAGTAAAAACCTGACATATTCTTTCCTTGAGCCACAATCAAGGAACCCTTAGAAATAATCCATTGGACATCACCAAAAGTACTGATAAAACCTTCATCATCAAGAGAATTGGTATAAATAAGATTCATATAAACTTTAGACTCATGTTGAACATTCCTCAAAATCATCTTACTTATTAGGTTAGTATCCAAACAAATAGTCTTGATACCTACAATATCATCATGACCATCATTACCCATATTAAAAATATTAAAATTACCAAGTCTATAAGATTTAAATATAAACTTTCTTGATGTCATGTGAAAACAGGAACCACTGTCAACAACCCAGAAAGAATCATCAGAAGCAATATTAATGAAGTCATAAACAATAATAAGATCACCCCTTATAGCGGTAGTGACACGATCATCTCTATCACAATTTTTCTTCTTTTTATTTTCCATAATTATGTTTTCCATTTTCAGCTAATAGAAAAAATTCTTAACATGCCCTTTCTTACCACAATTATGACATTCAAATTATATCTTCTTTGACTTGAATTTTCTTCTTCCTTTTCTCTTACCTTGAATAATTTTTCTGTGATTCGTTTCCTAACTTCTCCCCCTATTATCTATGATTAAAAATTTTAAAGAATATTTTTATTTATTATGTCTCCTAAAATATTCATTCAAAATAGCATACTCAAAAAAATTTAATTTCACAATACCATTAGGGGAAAACTGGTTAGAGTAACATGAAAATTCTACAAAGAATCATGTAAAGTATTAAGCAACCAGAGTGCTAAAATTTCATCCTAAAAAATAATATCCATAATAGAAAATTGATCAAAATAGCCCTCAAATTCACTCACATAGTAAAAAATATATGTACCTTATTTTTACTTCAAATTCCTCTCCTTTTTGATGAGAAAAAAATTATTATTTCCTATCTTGGAAGCCTAGGTAGTCTCAAGATTCTCCCACAAAATTTTGGCATGAGAGATATTGACAATATAGTTCATCATGTTGTCTTAAACCCACTAATGAATGAAACCATAAACCATATCTTCCTAAAACTCCCATTCTTCATCAAACATTATTTTATACTTTTCAGTACTAAAAACAAGTAGATGAATTATCTTGAAAAAAATAGATCTTTCATTTTTAATCAACAAATATGATAGTTGTCAAAATTAATAAAAATCATCCAATTGTGATTGGATTCCATAATTTCTATAAATAAAAAACCAAACCCTATGATACCATGTGTTGGAAAAGACAATAAGTGATGAATACAAAAATTAACACCAAAGATAATGTGAAGTGTAAATAAAAAACATTCCCTTCAAACAATGCTAAAAAATTAAAACAGAAGTGTTGTGACCAAAAAATATGTGTAGAAAATAAATGTTAACACTATAAATTTTTAATGTTAAAAACCCAATGAAGGAAAAACCAAGGGACATAATCTTGAAAGTATAATCTACTAATAATCAATATTACAAGGTAGAGACTCCCAAATATTAGTGATATATCAAAAATAATACTCAAGTAAAATAGTGGATCAAATACATAAAGCAGAAGTAGTCTGAAAGTATGACGAAATGAAGAACGCTACCTGATAGAGAAACCCAAATAGATATGACCATAAAGAGAAAGTGTTTTTTGTATAAATAAAAAAAATACAGATGAAAAACACTAGGATCATATCAAATATTATCACCAATTAAATCCAATCATACCTAGAGAATTTGACTAGGTTCATATATGAAAACCACTACTTGATACCCTAACTACACTGTGCTGAAGGTGAGGAATGAAAAATGTGGTTGGACACTCAAAATTTTCCTTCTAAAAGACATACACCTCTCAGAAAAACTCTTACCTCTTTCCAAAATCCATAACCCTCCTATCATATTTTTTTAAATGATCGCATGAGTCCCCACACGATGAGGATGCCAACATGTTTTTGAGTTGGCTATAAAGAGTTTCTAGAAGGTGTTTTCATATATACAAGATAGTCTGGATAGGTTGATTCAAGAAAATATAGAGGAACAATTCATTTCACACAAATTGATGTGAAAATCATAGGATTGAATATCTTTTTGGTTGTGAGACATATAAGATTGGACTTTAGATATATTTAATGTAATAGTGATAAAAATGTGGTATGAAACATAGTCATGTAAATAGAATAAGGAAGCTTCTTGGTTTCTAAGTATAAGTGGAGGTGGAAATGAGGAGGTAAAAAACTGATATGGTGGAAGCTTACTATTGTAAGATGATTCATTGGATGATGGTTTAAGGAATGAGATAAATAATATTGAGTTACATTATTTTTTAGGAGAGGATCCTCTTGGTTGGTTCACTAAATTAGAAGTGGAATAACTGATAAATCGAACTCAAGAAGACATGAAACTACCTTGGGTGAAGTTAAGTATGTAGTACATGGTTTTTTTCTAGTTCATGAAGTGGTAGTATGAAAATACTAGTTCATCATGGGTGAACTTTAATTCAGAACTCATGGAGAGGTATGGAAACGTGATGAGGGGGTCCAATATATTATTTGAAGGTGATCCGATAAACTAGTACTATGGAGAAGTAGTTTTATTCCATTAAAAAATAGCTAAAATAACTAATTCTTGATCCAAATAAGAGTTTGGCTAACTTGTAAAGGAGCGGTGTGGATTATATTGAGACACATACAATTCAGTCTAAGGAGGCCAAATTTCTAAATTCTTGTGTGGAAAGTTCTGAAAGGAGCACTATGGTGGTGCATCCTATTCTTGGTCCAAGTTTGGAAGCCCTTTTTAGTGAGGAAGTAAATCCAAGAGTTCTATCGGCATGAAAAATATGGTGAAAAATAGGGAATAACACTTCATATACTGCCTTAGGTGACAAGATATTTGGTTTCACCATTATTGATGCAAGTCAATAGGAGAAAATCATATAAAAAAATGATGCATTTTTTATTTTTTATTTACTGAGAGAACAAATCAAGGTGAATATAGGGAGTGCATCCCGTAGTGAAAGTAGTGAATGTTTAGTGGAAAATATTCACAGTGCTATTGTATATTTACTATATTTTGGTAATGATAGGAACATGGGTCTACACCATTAAGACTAGAGATTCATGTTGTTTTATATGGGTAGTTATTTCCCAGGGGAAATTTTTCAATTTTCATAGATAAATGTTAGTTTAATTCCTTGGGGGTGGTTATGAGATATTAAATAGGAACTGTAGTAGTGGGTGAGGGGGGGGGTTAAAAATTGTTTAAGGATTTATCAAAAAAAATAATGGTCCGGTTAGCCCATCAATCATGGGAGTAATACTTTCAAGAGGAATTTACTTTTTCCTCACCATCTTTATCTTCTTTCCTCCTCCTACTGAACCTACTACAACCAAGTACAAAAAATAGTTAAATCCTAAATTTATCTCTCTTAAAATGGATTTATACCAATTAGTGATTTAATTTAGAGAGAACCAAGATTATGATAGTAATTATAGAAGAGAAAGCATCTTGAAGGATAATTTTCTTGAACCAGTTAACAATGAATGATTGGAGTAGCTATACACCTCTTGATTGGAAAAACCATAGTAGCTTGTATCCACATAGTAGTGGTATCTGACATGTAGTGGTTCTTGATTATGATCATTTGAAGCTAAGATAATGGATGCACCAGACACTGGAGTTCCTAGTTCATGCAGAATAGTTGAGGCAAACACACTAAATTTTTGAACGGTGCTTGAGTTACGTAATAATTTTATGCCCACAAATATGGATAACAAAGTATAGAGACTTAATTATTATATGGAGGAGATGTGAGCAAGAATAAAATGATTAGAGGTGGGATAATAATAGAAAAAAATTATCACGACAGTGATTCAAGGTCTAAATGTGGGAGATGATGTCGCTTATGACTCTACAAGTGATGAAGCAAACATATCATTAAAAATAAGGAGATGATAAAGGGAAATCATTTATTAATAAGTATGGTAGTAGAAGACTGTAAATAGTTTAAAAAATAACCATAAAAATGAAGTCAAATTAGATGATGACAAGGAGAAGCGTGTTTTTATATGGATGATGAACTGTGTGCAAGATCTAAATATGTGGAGATTCTAGTTTTTTCTAGAGAAGATATAGTGTCATGGATATCATGAGAAAAGATGTATTTTTTTAATTAATTATATGTGGGAGGAGATAAATGTGACTTCAAAATAGATAAGTATAGATAGAATGGTTTGGTACTGGATGATTTCACTGAAAATGATCATGGTGGGGCTCATGTAGCTACAATTCAAGGAGCTACTCAGGAGGCACAAATATTTAGTTGAATAAGATCAAGTGATATTATTGAAAGGACTATATAAAAAAGAAACAAAATATTATTATATTAATGAATTTGAATAAGTGATGTTACACATTCCAAGCCTCACTAAAAAATGTACATGAGTTTTTTATAGGTGGATTGAACATATAAATTGGGATTGCGGGGATAACACACAGGTTGTAGAATAAAATGTGATTGTTGATGTTAACCAGGAGGGTTGAAAGAGAATTGATAGTAAAGGAAATTATCGAGAAACTTGGTCTGCATGGTAGGGGTAGTTCACTATGTGTTCAGGGATGGACCAGGGGAATGAATAATATGAATTTAGTTCCTCCAATAGTTGTAAATAATAGAGATAGGGAAAGATAACTTACAAAAAAAATAGAAGGGGGTGAGGCATTTGTCTAGAGAGGAATATGAATAAAGGAGAGTGAAGGGTTTTTATTTCACTTGTGGATAGAGATTTTAGCTAGGACATAAGTTTCCATAAAAAGGTTTAAAACTGATTATTTAGGAATGCATGGAACTATATAGTGATGTAGGAGTGGAATAAAAAGTGTATAAAGGAAAGTAAGGTGTGATGGAAGATTTGTCATTTTTTACACCATGGGTAAAAGGTGGATTTTCAACCAGGCGAGAATGATAGGAATGTGGGTACACACCATTGGGATTGGGTATTCCTACTTATTTTTATGGGTAGTTATTGTGTTGGGGAAATTTTGTAATTATTTTAGACATCTCTTAACTAAATTTTTGTGGTGGTTAGTTGATATTAAATAGGAACTGTAATAGTGGGTGGGTGGGTGGAGGTTAAAAATTGGTTTATGAGTTATCAATAATTGGTGAGCATGTGGGTTAGGCTATCATCCTAGAGAGTAGTACCTTCTAAATGAATTTAATTCTTTATCACCATTTTTTCTTCTTTTTTTCTCCTACTAAACCTATTGTAAATAAGTACAAAACATTTAATTGAATCTTCAATTTCTCTCTCTCTCTCTCCATTGATTCCTATCAAGACAGGAAGAAATAAGTCCCAAGATTTCTTGATCAATGTAAATTCTTCTAAAACAATATAGTTGAGCATTGGATGATCAGCCTTTACATGATAGGATGTTAAAGGATAGTGACAAAAAGGGTGTCAATGTTGTCAAGATAACAAGGTTGTAGAAATTACCTACAAGGTTGTTCTTTAATAATCACATTTAATGTAATGAAGTTCTATATATAGAAATGTCTCCTAGGACCAGTTCAATGTTGAAGATAATATCATTTTTGGGGGATATAGATGCTCAAATTATGGTAGTATTGAACAAAAATGAGTCGAACTAGACGAAGTATGGGTATGTGGTTTTTAAATCTGGATCTAACACAAAAAAATCTCCATAAATACTTGAAGAAGTTATTGATATTTTTTTGAGATACCAATAAAAAAATATTGAAAAATAATTTTTTATATATGGATATTTGAGAAATGTTTTGAGGAAGGGGATATTCTTATATGTTTGGCATAACTCCACTATATCATAGTTGATAGAATTCAATTCTGAATTTGGAAATCCAATAGTACCACCACCAGCTGTCATTATATCTTATGTTCCAAAGATAAGAAAGTTTGTAGATTCTATAAAGTATGGATTGGATATACCAATAATATCTACTTTGTAGTGATAAAAAAATTATTTTTCCATAAAAGTTATATGGTTTCTAGATAAATATTGCATTGGTTAGGGAAAAATAAATAAATTTATCTAAGTTAATGATATTAAGGATAGTGGGTCCTATTGGAATCCATTTCTATTGGGATTTTGGGGTTTGGTCATTTAAATACTCTTTAAATACTAAAAAATTACAAGCATAGTGTTGGGAAAGTTGTCTCATTGGTTTTTGACCATCCATATGCTATTAGATATGATTTTTTTTATTTTCAATAGATGGGATTCATGGGGTCATTTCTTTGAGCCAAGTGTTTCATTTCAACTGCAAATATATGTGGTCGAAAATCAAAAAATGGGATACATAGTAGAATTAGGTGAATATATTCTAGTTATGTCATATCTTCATGGGCACCTAATTCCACATTATACATCAAATAACAACATTCCCCACTGGTATGCTATTTTTCAAGCATTAGACCATATTATTATTATGTCAATATTTTCATCCTTTGTGAAATTTACTCCCCAATGGTTTCTTTTTAAGTGGGGTTTGGATGAGTAGATAGTGATAAAAAACCTTTGTTAATTACTTTGATTCATAACCCTATGTACAGTAATAATATTGCCTAATATATGGAGGGTCATTTTTATGCTTGTGGAAGATTATGACACATTTCATATACTCACTTCAATAACATGAGAGGTTATTTTTATCCATTATCATATGCATTAGTGCTAGTTTATTTTCCTCTTTTTATGGATCATTGACTATCAATTTCTCTGACCGGTGTAATATCACAACCCTTTGACAAGGTATATTATTATTTTATTTTTTGTTAAACTTTTTTTTAAAATGGTTAATGGAATTCATCCTAAGAGTAAGGAAGAACTTGAGAGTGTTTCGAGGGTTTGGGACATGAATAATAGGGGAAAAGGGTCATAGAGTACATGGTTCGTGATTAGGACATGGTTAGTACTAACTGTATACAATAACCATGTGACATGGAGAAGGGGAGAAGTGTAGTTTTTAAACCATGAAATGTGTGAACTAGAAACTATGTGAGGCAATAAAGATCCATTTTCAAGGATTCCATATAGTTTTTCAAACCATTTGGGTTCCCTAGAAAATCAAGTGACTCAGTTTCCTTTTGTATAGAGGAGACCACATGGTTGGTGTGCGGTTTGGAAAATTGTGCTTCCTAACCACAAGCCTCATTAAATGTGTCCATTTTACCATTTTCCCTTCTAATATTATATCTAATTCCACTAATTTTCATCCTAATTTCTCCTCCTGTATCCTATTGTGTGAACATCATTTTCCCAACTCTTCCAAGGATCATTCTCCCTTGATTCTAGGGTGTTAGGGGTTCCTTTTATTATGATTCAAAGCCTCATCTAAGTCTCTGACTCTGTTTCTTTCTATTTTATAGAATATTCACAAAATGGTTATTTCTATTTTTTCTAATATCATGATCCCTATTTTTAATGAGATCTTAAACTTTTCATTTTCATCCATTCTATCTTTAATCAAGGATTGGGGTTGTATGACTGGTTTTCAATGAGCATAAGGTATGTATTCTATAAGAATTCTCACATAGTCTTGATGTTGTTCTTGTGTATGTGGTTATTATATTACACTGTAGTGCTATTCATTTTTTTCCCTTACTAAGAAAAGTAAATTAATCCTTTCAATGACATGTTGGATCTCTCATATATCATGTTGGGTCCATTAATGATTAATAGACTGGGCTTGAGACACTCATGGGGACCTCAAATTCCTTTAAAGTAGTTAAATTGATTTTACATGGTAGGATTTAGGGTTTAAGATTTTTTTTTGATTAGTCTTGTTTTTTGACTTGTTTGAGGATTAAATGTATTATGATATGATTAATGGATGAAATGATAAATGGTTAAAACGGGGTTATTTTGAAAAAATGTTGAAATGGTTTAAAATGTGAAATGGGGATAAAGGATTTGGGAAATTTATACATTGGTGAATAATGGAAAATTGTTAATTAAAAAGTTGAACCCTTGTGATATTTATATGTTTAAAGTTAAAGTATGTTGAACCTTGAATAATGGGTCATGATGGAATGTTTTGGGTATGGTGGGCATGATGCTCCACATCTCTGAAATGGAAATGGAGGACATAACGATCCATACCCATGATTAAGGATTGTGGTAATGATGTATTATATCCTCAAACTAGGGTGGTTGGACATGAATCTTGGTATCCTTAATGAAAATTTTTGAACATGGCGTTCCTTATTATTTTCTAGGGTGTCGTTATGACGATCTGGGAACTAATGGAATTAGACATGGTATGAGTAATTGAACGAACACACCTCGTTATCTATAGTTGAAATGATTAGTAAATCCCTTTTTTATTTAAATTTTTTAACCCCTATTATTCATGGTTCAAACTTTTATCATGATTGGAGTAGGTTTGTACACTACTATAAAAGGAACCTATACCCACAATTTTGAACCGTGGGTATAGCCCCCAATACCGTGGGTATAGGCTATACCCACAGTTTTGGGAGCCATGACTAGTTTATCCATTGGTATAGATATAATTTATACCCACAATTTGAAAATTATATACCCACAATTTCAAAACCATGTGAATAGGTTTATTACACCATTTCATTAAACCTATACCCACAATTTCAAAACCATGGGTATAGGTTTTAAAAACTTTCTGGTCACTGGTTTTGATCCCTGGACTGCCTGTATACAATTATCATGTCTAACCAATACACCACATTGACATATAGGTATATAAATATATATTTACATATATATATTTATTTAAACCATCACTATAGGTGGAAAACCATGGAAATAGTTATTACTACGAATTGTTTTTTGTCTCATGGAAATTTATTTTCCCGAATTAAGGTGGAAAATATAAACCCATGGTTTTGGAAAATCATGAGTATAGGAATGAACTATACCTATGGTTATATGTGAAAATTTCCAACCTATACCCATGGTATTCCAAAACCATGGGTATAGGTTCCCATCCAATCTCTATACCCACAGTTTTTAAAAAAACCATGGGTATAGGGTCATTTTCTAGTAGTGATGGGTTGGGGGTTGTGGTGGAACCCAAGGTCCCAAGTGGATAATTGATAAATATTTTTTGAAACAAGTTTAATTATTTCCATATTTATCTATTCCCTTTATTCTTATTTATATACTATTATTAGACTGAATATTACTATAGGAACCATTGGTGGTGACCAACTGAGTTGTACTCACACCCTTCTCGAGATGTTGTGGGTACTCGAGAAGACTTTATGATTTCAGGTCAGGATAATGGAAAGGGACCAGTGCTAGATACCTTAGTCAGGATTTGGGAATAAGCATGGATGAGGGAACCGTTATTGATTTTGGAACCCATTTTAGATATTTTTAGGGTGTCTTTATTTTGTGTTTTCTTTTGATATATGGACCTAATTTTATATGGCATATTTACCGTATTGTTCTTTTAGACATTTATCCAATTTTGGGGTCTTTTTAGAGGATGAATAGTTGTTTATTATTATTCTCATTATTTATCATTATTTCTACTATAACTATACTCTGATAAAAAGGGTATAGTCTCCCCACATTCTTTATTATACCCTCACTACTAATCGATAGCCTCTGGCATATGGGGAGGTGCACCTGGGGCCATTAAGTGAACCATCTTGGGGCACAATATTATTGGAACCTAGGATGGGATGTTATAACTAAACCCCAGAGCAACCAGTGACCTTGGGGTACTTGATTGATACTTAAAATTCATATTTTTTGGTATTGTTGGAGAAGTATTATAAATAGAACATTCCTTTGGCCAATGTGGAGTTAGTTTTGGTAGTTTTGTTACCATGAGAACTAGACATTGAGTTATTTCCTACCAACAAAAATATGGTTTCATTTTCATTGATAAGGTGCTGTAATTGTTGAGCTTAATATTGAAGGCACGACAATTTTTTTTCAGTGAGGATCATGCTTAGCATATGGAAAGAGTTCCAAATGGGATAACTTGAAATACCAATCAATTACTTCAAATAGTTTGAACCACCATTTCAATCAATATTTCCAAAATAATATATTTTAAGTTATTCTTGAAATCATTCTAAGACACCTTCCATAGAAACACACATTTAACTATTTGGAATATACTTTAAATAATCAACCCATTTCATTAAAATAAGGCTTTTTATTTCAAATACTAAATCCCACCAAGAAAAACATATATTGATTTCATTTTCAGACAAAGGGTCAAATCCCAAAGTAAAAAAAAATAATGATAAACATCATTTTAATCAAAAGGCATCATTAATGATTGAAAGTGAATAAACCATGATTAATAAACTTTAAATGATGTGTATAGAAAACTTAGGAAACACATGAATCACAAGTAGAAGAAACGACATAGAAAAACCTACTTTGGAATATCTAAGATCAACTAGTAATGAATCTAAAATGTGTCTCCTTTGATAGAAAACACCAAATCAAGGGAGAAGATATATGAACAAACACTATAAACTAATATTCTCAATTAAATCATGATATAACCCATATATACATTTTTAGAAAATCTAATCTATGTTTACATATAAGGAGATATATAATATCTATATGGAAGATAAATAATGATGAATAACCGGCTCGAACCTTGAATTCTCAAGATCTGATGCCTCAAGATTTTTTAGAATCACTCTCCAAAAGGAAGAGAGTCATCAAAATCACCAAGGGTTAGGCTTTGGTTTGAGATCCCAAGTCACAAGAGGAATAATTTGGTCAACATGATGTATTTTAGGTCGTTAAAATAGTTTTTTGTAATAATAAATTTTCTTCACATAGTTTGGATACATAGTTTGGGAAACTATGAAACAACCATGCATTATGTTCTGGGCTAATGGAGAGGTCACATGGTTTAGTCACATGATTTGATTAACCATATACCAACCATGTGAATTTCATTTTTCTAAGGTGCATGGTTTCTAGGGAAAGTTTCACGGTTTGGACTAACCATGTTCCAACCATGCTCCCTCCTCTAGAATACCAAAGTAAGAAACAAGGTTTATTGGGAAAATCTACATAGTTTGGATAACCATGCACCAACCATGGACATGACCAAGAGGCTCTAAAAGCCTTATAAAATAACATAGTACAACCCAATAAAATATATAACCAAAATATAATAAAAACCAATGAATAAAAAAACTTTAAAGTGATATAGGGATATAAAAATTATCCCCACCATATCTCTTTTTGTCCCTAAAAATTCTTCAGTCCAATGATAAAAAACAATGAGAAAAAAGTCTCACACCCAACTCATGTGGTGGGAATTTTAGGAAGTAAGGGAATAATCACCCATAAAGAGGCCATTAGGCCTGAATATATTAAATAATGATCCTTCAACATACCCAAGAAAACATGAAGTGGAAATTGAAAGATTACACCATCAAAACACCTCTAAAAATCCTAAGAAGATACTTGGACTCACTTTCCATGAAGAAATATCTAAGAGAAAAAATAATCCACGAGAGCACTGAAGATTTAGCATAGGTCTCCCCACTATTTAAAGACTCACCAATATGGTGAAACAAATACAATATGTTCACTAAGAAAAATGCCTCTATAAATCCCAAAGAAGATACCTTGTCTCATTTTCCATAAAGAACCATCTAAGAGAAGAATCAGAACTCCAAAGGGATGACACCATCAAAACATCCTAACAATTTCAAAATAAGAAATTCCCTAAAGATCCATAAATAATTAAATCATACATAAAAAAGGAAAAAAACTGATAAGTATTTCTACCTCGAGTAAAAACTCAATGGAAACTTAGGACTTTAAAACTCAGAGCCTCGCCCATTATGAGTATATCAAATCAAAAATTGGTAATTTTGAGTGCTCAGTCCAACAAGAATACACATTTACCTAGTTAACTAAATATATACTCAAGGCCTATCTAAGTCCAATTGTAAATATTACAAAACAACACTATTAAAACAAAAAAAAAAGTACCACCAAATTCCATAAAGGATATCACCTACAACATTAATATATAGTTCTAATCAAAAGGAATAAATAATAGGATTCTAAATGATAAAAACCACTAAAACATTATCACACACCCATTATAATAAGACACCAATAAAAAGAGGCAAAGGTATTTTGAAGGAAAAAACCACATTAGGAATTACCCAAAAACATCCATAATGGAAACCCACTTGAGAAACCACTTGAAAGGACAAAAAAACACATCCCTCAAACAAGATGACTTATAATGACTAGCTTCCCCTCACTAAAAATACAAAATATGCCTATATTTATTCTAAGAGGACTATCCCCACTCAACCAACTTCTTTGATTCCCTAGAACTACACCAAAATCATACTTTAGAGGGGATTTTTTAGTGGTAGTTTAATAAACCACCGCTAATTTTTTTAAAAATAATTTAGTACAGGTTTATTAAAAACCATCACTAAACCTTTTATTTTTTTTAAAAACCCGACACTCCCCCCTCACCCCCCCCCCTGATGCTTTACCCCCTACCCCCCCCCCCCCCCCCCCAACCCCCCAAATCCCTTCCTAACCCCCTGAATCCTTGTCACTAATCACAACCCTCACCACCCCTCACCACTGATCCCAACCCTCACTGCCCATCATCTCTGGCCCTGACCCTCTACCCCCACCACATACCCTCGCCGCCCCTCACTGTCGGTATCAACCTAGCTGCTCACCACCCCTCTCTTCCAGTCCCAACCTAGCACCTCTCTGCCCCTCAAAGGTCGAGTGGTAAGTGAAAGGGAGTTTCTGTCAAGCTATTTACTATATAAAAATTCTATTTACCATTGTTTTTTAGGAATTACATCTTAATTTGAGTTTTTTTCTTGGGTATTTTGATATGGTTTGATGTGATTTACAATAATTATGAGTAATTGGGTAGCCTTTATGTGTTATCCCTATTGAATTATGTATTTATCAAATTATATATTTCATGTTTATAGATAATACCTCTAGAATTTTGAGTAGGTATGTTATTCAATGATGGAGTATATCTCTTAGTTTGTTGAATTAGTTTTCATTCCCCTAAATCCCATCATGAATGATTATTTGAAACATTGATTCTTTGTGATGGGGTTGATACCAAAGGTCAGATTAAGGGTTATTATTTTATATCTAATGAATTATGATAAAGTGGTTGACAAGGTGAACATGTATAAGAAAAATTTGGTAGTATTAATAGTTTTGGATGGTTCCTCTACTATTATAGGTTGAATTTAGAGTTATTATTTATGTAAAAAGAAGAAGCATGAGGAATCCCAATGAGGTAGTATCTGGAGAATGTAATTCCCTTTTGATTCTATTACCATGACACCTTTAGGGTGTAGTCCATTGGTGTTTTTATAATATGGGTGGGAAGGGAATACCAAACAATAGTACAAGGAATCTTATAAGACTTTCACCAATGATGGAAGTTGAATTATATGTAGCATTTTTGCAGGATACCTCCTTAGAGCAGAAATTTTGGGTCATTTTACACTAAATGCTCTCAGTTGTTATTGGATGTATTAAAGGTAAAGGGGCATAATCCTTAGATGATAGGAGATTTTCATCTGGATAATAAGTCTTAGATTATGACCAATTATAGGCATTTATATTTGACATATCATGTGGTAGAGGATTAAAATTTCAGACCACAAACTATGATACGTATGATATTTCACTTCATATTTTCAAAAGTTTCTCTTGAATGTGACATGTATGTATGTATTTTATGTCAATGTTAAAATTTTTTTCAAAATTTTGTTTTATGTTTTCAAATATGTTTACATTTTATATTCAAAAAGTATTTAACCTTAAAAAAATTATGTTACATGATTTATCCCTTCATAAATATAATTATTTATAATTTTGGTGATTGAACTCACGGAGTCATGAAAATTGATTCTTGATGCCTTCTTTTGTAACATCATTCAACGATTCATCATCAAGGATGTTTTTCTATGTAACAATTCATTTATTATTACTTTATTACAAAGGGTATATGTTATTTTTAAACCATCAACCTTCTTTCTCGAGAAGGATTATGAGATGTTCATTTCTATCATAAGAAAAATACACCAGTTCAATTATATTTCCTAATCATTCGAAGTGATTAAAAATATTTTTTCATAAAATGAATATAATTTATGAATACCCAATTCTTTAATCCTTTAATTTAATGTTGCACACCTATATCTCATTCATATATTTAATGTGGAATTTATTTTATTAGAAATATAACCTTTATGTAGGGTAAATATAATAATCTTTAGTATTTGGATTAAATAGTATTTACCTAGAAGATTCATTATTTACCATGTGTATTTATATAGGAAAACATTATTTAACATATTCATATTTTTTTCAACTATTATATATGAATATATTTTCCTATTTAGTAATAGTTATATGTTTTAATTTTTTTTAATAATGTGTAGGAACATTTTGATATATATGGATAAAATTTGGATCACATTACTGAGGAACACACCTTAGTATGCTAAGGGTTTGGAGAAGTTCTTAGAATTTTCAATTTCTAATCAATCTGTTGATGGGGATAATGATATTTCCATGTCTAAAATGTAAATTTAAAATATGGTTGAAGAGAGATGAAGTTTATGAACATTTGATATTGAAGTAATTCCATGCTCAGTATTTTTGTTGGATTTGGCATAGAGAATCACATGTTACAAAACGGTTGAGCACTGATGTCAATCCACATAATGAGATCCCAACTTCGTCGATAATGGAAAAAAAATGAAAAACCTTATAAATGATGAATTTGGCATTACAAGACACAAAAATCAACATAAAAACATATTATAACAACTAGTTGAGGGTTCTACAAATAAAAACATGACAGGTGATGTTTTTGAGACTATAGGACAACTAGATCAAGATTGTAACATATTATTGGATCCTCCTCTTGATTCTATGGACACTAATATAAAATGAAAACATCACTGAGAAGAGATATTTGTTTCATGGTTTAGTTGATGATGGAAATCAAGAGTGTTATCATGGATGTTTTAAATATTCAAAATTTTATTTTTTGCTGAAGTTGTACCATATCAAATGCCTATATGGAATTAAAAATAAGGCAATGTCCATGATATTTTAATTGTTGTATAATGAATTTACTAAAGAAAAGATCCCTGAGTATTTTTATGATATGAAAAAAAGTTGTTAACAAGCTTGGTTTGAGTTATAAAAAAATAAATTTGTGTCCCAATGATTGTATGCTTTATTGGAGAGAAGATTCAAGCAGACAGGATTGCAAAAAAATGTACTTCTTCTAGATGGAAGTAAATGGGTGATGTTGAAAGTATGAATCAACATACTACCATGAAGAATAAGAAAAGGAACCAAATACTATGTTTTTTCATTACTTTCCTTTAAATCCTTGATTGCAATGATTATTCGTGTCATCGAAAACCACCGAACACATAAAGTTCCATTATGTAGATAATAACAATGACGGGTTAATGCGACATACAAGAGATTCAAAATCATGGAAGATATTTGATTCATTGCATCAATGTTTTTCACCTGATCCTAGGAATGTTCTATTGGTATTGGTTGACGATGGATTTGACCCATTTGGGACTTTGAGTACCAATTATATCATTTGGTCGGTTGTTTTGATTCCTTAAAATCTGCCTCCATGGATTTCTATGCAAGAAATGTATTTTATCATTTTGATGAATATTCCTGGAAAAAAATTCCTGGAAATGATATTGATGTATACTTGTAGCCTTTAATTGAAGAATTAAATGAGTTATAGAGAAATGGTGTTGAGACATGTGATGCATCTTCTAGAATAATGTTCAAAATGAAATCTGCTCTAATGTGGACCATTAATGACTTCCCCGGACTTGGTAATTTAGATAGTTAGAAAAATTACATAGTTTTGGCTTGTCCTATTTGTAAATTTGATTTTGATCTCAAATAGTTACCTCAAAGTAGAAAATGGTTCTTCTTATGTCATTGAAGATTTCTTGACGCATCTGATATATTTCAGCTGAATAAGTCAAAATTCAATGGTTTCATTGATCGTAAACAATCTATAAATTTGTTAAAATGTTTTAAAATATTGGAACAAATTGGAAATGCTGAAACTGAATATGGTAAGGTGCGCCGTTTAAATGATAGTGGGAAATGAGTTCTAAGTGCATTGTCAAGTGAAATTAGAATGCAACAATGGAATAAAAAAAGTATATTCTTAAAATTTCCATATTGGTAATTTAATTTATTGCGGTATAATATTGATGTGATACATTTTGAGAAGAATGTTTGTGAAAATTTTATCTTCACATTTCTTAATGATCATGTAAATTCTAAGGATCATATCAATGCTTGGAAAGACATACAAGCAATGAACATAAAGAGTGATCTCTGGATATATGAGAATGGAAAGTATGATCTAGAAATATTTGCAATGAAAAATAGAGATAAAGATACATTCCTTTGAATTTTAAAACATGTGAAGGTATCTGATGGGTATTAAAGTAACATCTCAAGGTTTTTTTGACTTAAATCATCGTAGGTTACATAGATTACAAATCCATGATTCACATATTTTATTATAGAATTTACTACCATTGGTATTGTGTACCTTATAACCTGAAAAGGTTACAGCTTTTGTACTCCAATTCTATACATTTTTTAGACAACTATGTGAGAAAATTATATCTACCTTTGAGATTGACAACCTTCAAGAGAGATTTTTTTGACCCTTTATTCAATAGAGATGATCTTTCCTCCATCATTTTTTACTTTCATGATGCATTTAACTGTTCATTTGGTTGAGGAAGCTAAATTAGGAGGCCCCATACATTATCGATAGATGTATCCAATTGAGAGGTAATTTATTTATATGTTTTTAATTTTAGTAAAATATTATTTTCAATTAATTAAATACATAATTATGTTTTTTTATTTTATTTCCTAGATATCTTGGGCATTTGAAATCATATGTGAAAAATAAAGCTCAGTCTGAAGGATCTATTTTTGAAGGTTATTTGGAAGAGGAGTGTCTTACCTTTTTTCTATATAGTTGGATGATATTGTTACAAGATTAAATCAAGTTTTATGCATTGAATACACATCAACTCAGTCTAAAATATATGGGAAATCAAAAATATTTCTTTCTATTGGCCGATCAGTTATGAGGAGTTAAAATGTTACACTAACAGTAATGGAATTATTACAGGCACATAGATATGTTCTGCTAAATAGTCAAATTGCAGATCCATTTATTTAATAGTTTAGGATACAAAAAAAAGAGATGAATAAGAGAATGAACACTAAATGAGAAAGATGTAACAAATTCTGTTAATAAATATCTTGTAGAATGGTTTTCTTGATGTGTAAGTTCATAAATGTTTTAATCAATACATATATTAGGTTGATACATATATTTTGTAAATCTAATAATGTATATTACTTTTTTTAGATCATGAATATTAATAATAAAGTAGAGTTGTTAGAATATTTGATGTTTCTTGCATGAGGTCCTCTAAAACAAGTGAGAATTTTCAACGCTTACAACGTGAATGAATTTAGATTATGTACAGTAAATCAGAAATAGGTTTTGAAAGAACGGAATAGTAGCATATTTACATTTTCTGAAGTGGGATACTTTGGAATATTGACTAATATTATCAAATTGAACTACCACAGAAAATTTTCAGTTGTTTTATTCAAACGTAATCGAGCAGATATTATCAGGGGTGCTAAAAGAGATTCCTTATAATTTTACTTTTGTGAACTTATATTGCTTGATGGATATTGGTGACCATGAACTACATGATCCATATATCTTATCATTGCAAGATAAAATGGTATATTATGTGAAAGATGTCATGGATGAAGGTTTGAGTGTAGTTTCTCATGTAAAAAAAGACTTGTATGATATGGGTGACGCAGAGAAAGATTTGACATATAACATTGAATCCCATCAATTACAAGAAGAAAACTTATTTGACCATCATGATATTGAATATATTAGTCTTTAAAGGGTGGATGAAGTAGATGAAGTAATGATATAGTAGAAAACTGATATTATTGAAGGATAAAATGATTCTGTGTGCAGTTACCCATTCATTTATGAACCACTTATGTAATTTGTGTAGTCATTCATTATCATTGTTATATATATTTTGTTTTTTATTATTGTTAATTTTTTATCATTTCTATTTTTTATTCATGAATTTTTTGAAATATATGTTCTGAACTTAATTTTATTTGATTAAATGATAGGAATGCCAAGGACGATGCGTTATAATACTACCATTCGAATCTCAGTCAAAGTTCCATTGACCACACTGATAAATAATGATTCATTTTTCTCCCTCCCTATAGAATCTGAGACACCATCTACTTGACCCATGCATCGTCTCTCACACCCTCCGTCAAAGTCCCATCAGTAGCTCATTCGATGCCTTCCCATTCAACAGCCTCAGTAATGAGGGAGCCAAGTGCCACTTTTAGTTCTTCACGGGGATATTGGAGGATGACTGTTATAGGTAAAAATTTTAATATGAATAATTTTATTGCATTTTTTTATACTACTAACTATTTTTTCATAAAATATGGAAACAATTCTACTATAGAGAAAAATATTAAAAGTTAAAATGCATGGAATTTGACCGGACTAAAGTTAGTTGTCCCATTTGATTCCTATGGGATCCCTACAGATGACGCCACTGGATTACTTATCCAGATTCTAGGATAGTTAGTGGTGTATCAGTTTACCCTTCCCGTTATGTATGATGATTGGAGTCATGTGCCATTATCTTGGAAAAATGAAGTTTTTGATTAACAAATAAAGCTAATTTTAATAAATTATGGTGTAATTTAATGTCATTATGTTATTAAATGCTAATATTTTCAAAATTAATCTCTATGTGTAGATTTTTTCCCACTTCACTGTTGGTGATATGCTAGTACAGAAGTGGACATTGAAAATTTTGTGCAATAAATAGAAATATTTTAAATGGAGATTATGGAATGAATTCAATGATCTTTCATTGATCTCCAAACAAATGTATGATAATATACCCAATTGGGTACCTAGAGAGAAATGGAAATTTTTTATTGATAGGCATCATGATGGGAAGCACATGGTATTTAAATATATATTATTATATTAATTTCATGTTATATTTATACATGTATATGAAAAGGATATGAAATTTCATACATTACTATTAAATTATATATTATTTATTTTAGGGTCTTTCAAGGAATAATGCCTCAAGTCGAGCTAAGAAAACCATCCATCACATTGCAGGGTCAAAGAGTTTTTATAGAAGCTGATCGACTCTGGTAATATTTTCATTAGTTTAAATATTTATAAGAGAATATTATCTATTTAATATATTAAATTATTTATTTATCTTTGTTTAATATAGTCACAGAGTTTAGGGAACCAAGAATCCCGAATAGAATTGCGGTTGGATGTTCATAAATAAAATTTATGGGAGTTTTGTTAATGAGCATGCAAAAGAAGTTGGGGTATGAATTCATTTTTCATTATAATAACTTATTATTAGTTATAAATATGTTAATATATATTTCTTCTAATATGAATGATATTTGATTTATAAGTAAAAATTAAAGAACTATGGGATTCTAATCCAGTGCAGTCCTACTCAGTCTCTCACGATGACCCAGTTAGTAAAGTCCTTGGGAAGGACCATCCTGGTCGAGTGCGCAGGATGGGTTTGGGACTATTACCATCTAAGGTCTTTGATAGGACACCAGGGATTATAATTTCATCTACTCTTGGTTATAGTCACTCCATACCCTGATATGCTCAGAGAGAGATTGTTTCTATGCAAAACATAGTTTAGGAATAGGGGAATCAGTTATCCGCTTTACAAAAATCATTTATTGATTTATATTAGAATATGACCAGATCTACCCTTGGTTCTATTGCATCGATGACTAGTAGTGAACAGGTAAATTACACAATTTCAAAATCATTTAGTTTGAAAACATTTATTGGATTTAAGTTTAAATATAAATATAAAACATTATTTATTTTTCAATATAATTTTCTTACAGGTGCAGGTAGCAGGATGTAGAGACAGAGATGGATAGGGTGACGAGCAACGTTCAAAAATTGGACAGTTATTAGTGGTGTTTTTGATGTTTTGGAAAAATATGTAAATAGAGAGTTTGTTTATGTATCATGTATGAAACAGAGTGTTCGCCTAACATTTTCATGACCTAAAATTTTCATGATTTCCCATTTTGAAGATACTGAAAACCTTTCAAGGCTGCAGTGATAGTCATCCATTCATAGAAATATACGATTGAATATTATTAAAATAACTATCTTGCAACAATCTTCATGATATTTAGTAAAACCAATATTATCTTTTATTTTAACATAAGAAAACATCCTTTCCCTAATATAGTATAGTAAAAACTAAGTGGAATTGGTTTCTTGTTGGAATCCCACAAGGTAAAGTTCAATCATTATAGTTATAAATTTTCTCCCCATTTTTAAATTTTCATGCATTATTTTTTTACTGAAAGCCTATACATATGCATGTTTCTCATTTACATTGTTGTTACTTATAGCTTGTAGGCCTCAAACCCCTTTCATCATTTATGTTCCATAATCCCCTTAAGCTGCATCGACTAACTATTTAGCATCAATCACATTACATCATCATTCATAATGCATATCCTTATCACTATTCCTCACCCAAATAGTATCATATATTCCTATAATTATCGCATTTGTGTTTCCCATATCCCTGTATCTCCTACTACATATTCACTAGCCCCAAACCCTTTTTCAGCATTTCAGTGTTGTATGATTTTTATAGTTCTTCATGGGTTGTTCATCCCAATTATATAAATATGTATTATGAAATTAAATGGTGTTTCATGCGGTCGAGTATGAAACACAACATAGTTGAGTATGTGTATCTTTGTTACTCATGATAGAATATAAAGGAATATCACTTTAATTATTCTAGTCTACTCCAACCACATCTGGTGTTAGTTTGGAAATAGGATGATGTGTCTAGGGAATTCATTGTTCTATTATCAATGACAACATGAGGAATATATTATTTCAGGTTAGTGATGGATTGGTTGAATAAATCATCTCATTTTATTCCTATAAAGGACGCCTTAATGGTTGATGATCCAAGTAATCTTTAAGTGAAGGTGATTTTGAGGTTTTATGGGTTCCACTCTTCTATTGTGTTGGAGAGGAATCCAGGGTTGACTTATATATTCTAGAAGAGTATCAAAGAGTTTATGGGGAATCATGTTATATTGAGTAATTCTTATTATGTACAGAAGGATGGTTAGATATATAATACTATTCATATTCTATGGTATATTCTTAGTTCCTACATTTAGGATTTCATTGGATCATGGAACATCCATCTATAACTAGTGTATTTCACATATAATAATAGCTACAAGTAGATAATTAGAATAACACCCTTTGAGGATTTATGTTATTTCCCACATATGTCACCTATTTGTTGTGAATAGGTGGTTGAGGCCACTATTTTGGGATGAAGTATAATTTAGGAGATGATAGCAAGGATCCAAGATATATTTCAACTCTTGGTCATCACTTAGTGTCGGTAGAAATAATATGAAGATATTTAATGCCATCCTTTGTAATTTCTAATTGGTGATTTGGATTTAAGTTTCACCGATGCATTTCTTATTATAGATACAATACTGGGAGTTCATGGATTGAATCAATGATTATCGATGTAAATAATTACTAAATTGAAGATTTTTATTCATTTCATTGTTGAATCCTCTCTTATTTGGCATGTTTATACTCCCTTAAACTCAAGGGATACTTTAGTAAATTTTTTGGTGATTCCTTCCCTTCCAATATTCTACCTTCAGTTCTTTGATCATTAGGTTGGTTGGTTTCCTTACTTCATATAAGTTTTATAATTCCATTTTTTTCACATCCAATTATCTGAATTTATCTTAGTTTTGGAAGAGACATTATGACATGTTTTTTGTCTAAATGAGTTTCTTAGAAAAGATGGTTTCCCCTTATTTTGATAAAAGAATTTTTTTTTTCAAATAATTTTTAAATGGGTTTTAAAATTAGTATTTTGATTAATAATGGTGTGTTTTTAAATTCGATAAGGAATTTTTAATTTATTTCACAAATAAATCAAATAAGATCCTTGGGTACTTATGTAGAAAGAGTGTTATTGGGTCTCTTCCACATGTTTTATCTGAGGGTTCAATTTCTAGGTTTTTCATTCATTAATTGAATATGGATCCATAGGATCTAGAATATGTTCAAAAATTTTAGGGGGTCTAAATTCATTGTCGTTACTCCATTCCCTTGTATTGGGTCTTTTCATATGTTTTTTAGGGTACTGGGGCTGCAGAATATATAGTCAATTTTTATTAGTAAATCAACTTATAGTGGCGGTTTAAACCGCTGCTAAATATTGTTCACTTTTATAATATCTTTAAATCGCCGTTATATGTTGATAGTTTTTAATCGGTGACGGTTAAAATCATTGCTAAAAAATTATTCACATTCATTTAGCTATGGTTTTATTGGTTTTAGCAGTAGTTTCCATGAAAAAAATGAAAATATTTAGTAGTGGTTTTAACCGCCACTAAATCCTTACCATATTTTCCCACTAAAAGCCTATAATAAAACCAATAAAACCACTAATAAATATGATATCTATGATACTTACCAGAAACCACCACTAAATGTATGAAATTTCCACTTATTGGATACTGACACCATTTTTAGCGGCGGTTTTATGAAACTGTCGCAGAACCATATAGCGGCAGTTTAAACCGACACTATTATGTGATTTTTTTGTAGTGTGGATAGTAAATATTCACCTAATTCAACCTCTAATGATGAATTACTAACTTCTTATTGTTCTTCTAGCCCCACTTAAATTGATAAGTCATTTTTTAATACCACCTAACAAGAATCTAGACCATACTCAGTGAAAAAAACTGCTAATTTTGAGTGAAGAATTCCTTTAAAACATATTTCCTTTAAGGATTCATCACAAGAAACCTTTGGCAAGGAATATACAAAACTATAAAAAAATTGGCATATTACCCAACTAGATGCTCACCCTGTTGAAGACCCATGAGTTTAGTAGCCTTTTCTTCTTTAACATATTAATGGTATTTAAACTAAAGAAATATTATCTTAAGGAATTAATAGGATTATCTTTTACATTAGCGAGGAAGAATAATGGTATTCCACCACACATAACTAGGTCCTTTGAATAAAGAGACAACATCTTTCAGCCTTAAATCCTTAGGTGTCTTGATTGTATCAAAGATTCATTTGATCCTATAAATCCATTGCATCACCTTGGAAGAACCCATAACATCACCAAACAAGGGTGGATAATGGTTCAATAAGTCTTTGATAAAATTAAAATATAGATAAGACTTCAGCTCCACCACTTAGTCATGAGTCTACGAAGATTCGTCAACTTTAAACACTATTCCTAGAAGATATGAAGGAATAACTTAAAGAATGGACATGGACCAACGAATGAACATTATACATTTATTTGAAAACTTTATGGGAAATATTTATAAATATCAAGAAATATAGACTCATCAACTAATACATACTGGATCAAGCCAAATAATTTATCATAACAAAAGACAAGAAAAAATACATTTAATCATAATCTTTCAAATAAAACCCCAAATCAAATTAATTTAAACACCACTACTTTAAAATACAATGATTCGCCTTTTTAAAAAACATTACACTTCCATTTCAAGATATGAATTCTCAATTGAAAATTTACACAATTTAAAATTGTTTACCATCTCATGGAACACCTTCCATTATTCCAAAATATCATTCTCAAATTCCTATTTTTAAACCATTATCATTTTAAATCCACCACAAAACCACACATTTTTCTTAAAACATTGCATAAAAATATCCTATAATAATCTTTGATGAAATTAGTTTTAAAAACAAAACATGTTGTAAAACACACCTTTTGGAAATTAGAAAAAAAATCAAGAATTCAAATGAAACTTACTATAAATCTCAAAACTATTTTTCCAAAATATTAAAAAAACCAACTAAAAAAATTAAAATTGAAAAACTAAATATTATCATGAAACAAAACCACAACCATTATCACCATTCAAAAATAAAAATTCATCCATACTAGCCCCATGTAAGAGAAGTCAATTCATATGTAATGGAACAAGGAGTCAATTTTGGGGTTAAAGTGGAACCATGCACAGCTTAGTTGCACGGGCTGGTAAACCATGCACCAATCATACAACAGTTCCTAGATTGGTTCCCATATCAACCGCATAGATTCCTCATGTTTATTAGACCATGAAGGCACTATATATCTCTATCCACCTATCTTATCTAACCCAAAACTCATAGGATATTCATAAGATCAAATATATTCTCATGGTTAATCTAAAAATCATAAATAATATGAAAAAATAAAGTAAAATCCTCACCTAGGATCCATTGAAACAGTGCCCCGATCTGATCAGTCACACGGCCTCAAGTACACCTCCCTGTATGCCAGAGGCTGGAAATTAGCAGCGAGGGTCTAATGATGGTAGGTGAGGAGACTATACCCTCATAATCATATTATCACAGTGATATGTTAGATGTAAATTAACAAATAATAGCAGAAGCAGTAATAATAAAATACAAGAAGTGGAATAATATAATAAATTGAATAAACATAAATGGCCATCTCTAAATACAACCATCCATTCATGTCCATGTGATGATAAAAATCCAAAGTAGGAATTATACAATAGGTAGATATGATACAATGCATAAATAAGGAAAAAGAATAAAATTTTCCAAGGGATATCTCAATGAGCATCTTTAGTACTATCTTAGTCTTGTTTTAACACCCCAAGCTTCCATGGTACGCTCCTCTTTGAATAATAGAGCAGTGTGTGTTGTACGCAACCTCGAGTTCTAACACACCATGACCAATAAAGGTAGAAGTTATGAATAGTAATACCAACTTATTGAAATTATATAAATTTTATATTTCAAAATGGACTTCATTTTTGGATTCGGAATATCGAAATTATCCTATGTTGAATTTTTGGTATTTTTCTGAGAACTTCCAATTTTTTATGAATAGTGAAAAATACTTAAAAACAACCTTTTTAATCAAAATAATTTATAGTGATAAATTATAAAATTGAGTGGTTATAAGGTGTAATTAGAATATATTTTTACCATTTTATCCAATGGTGGTCATTAGAATTAATTTCACTTTGAAATTGGACATAAACAATTGTCAATCTTTTGATTGATATTCTTTCTTAAAAACACGCTATTTGTTGTGACAGCGGGAATTAATTATTAAATTGATTAATTAAGCATATATGTTTTGAATTTTGTAAAATAGAGATCATTTTTGAATTAATAATATCAAATATAGCTTAGGGTTAATTTTTGGTGTTGTTCTGAAAAACATCGATTTTTGATGAATAGTGAAACAACTAAGTGGTAGTTAAAAAACTGATTTTTTGTTTAAACGAAACATTACCACTTATGTGATTTGATTTTCAAAACTCTGACATACATGGTTGTAATTAAGAATTAAAATGTGGTTCAATGGGATTAAAATAATTTTTTGGTGAATAGTAACTTTTAAGTTTAATTAATCGCGATTAAAGGTAATTAGTGAAATTTAAGGTAAAAATGATATTATAAAAATATTAAAATACCCTTAAACTTGTCCTACCCTTATTGGATGAGTCATGTACGACCAATACAATCCATGGGTCAACTTGGGGACCCCATGGATCCACTTGGGTAAGAAAATTACATTAATAACTTTTTATTTAAAGTAAAACTAAAATTGTCACAAACATGTGTTGTTTTACTAAAAAAATTATTACATGGGGTTATATAAGTTAAATTTTAGACTATAAATATTCATTGGAAAGATAAAGATATTTCCTACATCATGATATTTTTTTTATAATTTTTAGACATTAAATAAATTAAATTGTTCATGACACCATGATGATGCAGCGATTACCTCATTAATTAACGATTTAAAAAAATGAAAAGATAATGTAAAATCTAAAACTTAAACTTGTCAAAAACCTATTTGATGAGTAGATTTAGAACCCTTATCACCTTATCATCTAAATATATAAGTTTGGGACCTTTAAAATCCGATACTCAATATATAATAAAGTAACATTTCATGACTTTCCAAGAGTGCCCCTCCTCTCCTCTTACAAAAGGCCCCCACCACTACCACCTTATTCACACCATCAAAGCCATTTGGATCGGCCAACCTCTGCCCAAATACTCTCTCAAATTCCCTATCTTACTCCTAGAAACCTCACTTTGGGCAGAATTATTCCCAAGGAAGCTTTTGGCTCAAATCAAAAAAGAGTTACCCGATTTTAAGGTAATGTCTTCTCTTATGTTATTTTGTTTTATTTTTCTTCTCCAACCCCTTAAACTCTTTTTATTCCTTTATTTTGTAACAAAACCCATATATTAAATATACTAGGATGTTTTTATGAGAATTATTTTATTTACACTTACACACACCTCCGTCTAATGGTTAAAGAACATACTGTTTCGGTGGGTGGCAAAATACTGCCTCACGAAATGATGATTGTTCAAATATTCTTTTAACACCTCTAATGGTGGCCATTATGATGAAACTATTTTTATATATGATATATATTATGTTTTTATTTCCTTATAATTCTGTATTTTTCATTTATGTCATACCTTTATGATTTCCATTATGGGTAAACGTGATAATTTCATTTTAGGAAGTGCAGACTACCGCCCCCTCAAAGTGATTTGAATCGTTAATGTCATATGTGGGATGTATAAAGGATGGATTAAATGATATTATATATGATATTATACTGGAATTATAATATACCTTTATATCATTATGATTTCATTCCATTAAATATGAAATAGAAAAGAAAGTAGCATTCATGCGTACGTACGGCTTACCATCTCCATGAACTGTGCATTTCATTTCTTACCTCTAAATGTTACGTAATATTATGAATGAATATATATACTGGATATATATGATATATATGATATCTAAATCATGGATATAAATCTGGAGATAATGGATATTCTACCACATAAACAACTTGTAATTATAAGAAGTTTATTGTTGACTCAAGTACCAAAGATCGACAAAACGACCGTTATTAACTTAAATGACTACATAATTTTTGTAACATTGTAATAAGTGATATAAAAGGGATAATGAATTTGAAAAAGGTTCATAAGAAAGTAGAGATTAACTCTAGTTTATTATTCAGGAGATTATAGAATGGTTGAGTGAAGTCGGACACGAGGTAAGGGAACTTCTTAACCCAATTTTCATTCTTTGGGTTAATCTTCTACTTTCAAATTATGTCATGATATTATTACGTCATATCTTGTATTTATACTTTCTTTATGTTTAAATATAGTTAATACACATAATAGATCTATTTTATTTAAAAAATGATCTTTGTAAGGGACTTCGTCTCAATCTCTTTTCATTGAGGCATATTTTGTTTTATACACAAATTTCTTTTATACGGTGTATAAACCCCTTTGACTTTTACGTTTACTCAAAAGAAATATTTTTTATATGAATCCTTTTACTAAATTACAAAAGGGAATGTTTTTTTGTAATACGTATGCGGCGACAACAACTTCTCCGCCGCCATGACCATTATTTGAGTTTCGACTTCCTCTACAAGCCATAACATTTTTTTAATTGAAAAATAAATACCATGTTTTAATTTTCTTTTATTTTGGTATTGAAAATGGTATTTAAAATGTTTTTATTATATAAATGTGTTGTATGGATATATTGTGATTGAAATGTGGAAATTTTATGTTTCCTTTATGCATGTTTTATGTGATATGATTATGTTATGGTTTATGATATGTTTAAACCTGTTCATATGAGGAATGCATTGGACTTAATAAGTGACGGGTGGAGCCCGCTATAGCTCCTCAATGCATCAGTAGGTATCATGAGACAATCTAGTGTCTTGGCACGAGGCCTTGAAAAAGTCTTATTTGTATTCTTGGCACGAGTCCTTGGCTACGTGGTTATGATAGTCTGGCATTATGCATTCCATCATTATGAAAGTGGTTATTGATATTCCATGTGATTATTCGACTAGTAGAATATCCATATGAATAAGTAAATGGAATTATTTCATTTTATTTTTTCCATATTATGTTGAAGTTCAAGTTTAAAAGGATTTTTTTTAGTTATAAATTGCCTTAAATGTTAATGTTTATTTATGAAAGCTTCCGCTATATTGTTATCCTTACTGAGCATCTGAGCTCACCCCTTCCAATGTTTTAATTTTTCTAGGATTTGAAGAGGTATATTATGAATGACCTACATGGATAGTATGAGGGGATATTAATACAAGATGTTGTTGTAGTTTTGTATTGCTTTATGATGTAATGTAACATTTATGAATGTATCTTGTGTTTCCAAGGCTACTAAACTAATCGGTCTTTCGAGACTTGATATTTTGTGATCATGCTAATGTTACGCAATAATGCACTGACTCTGGGTAACTGGGGTCGAGGCATTACAGTTGGTATCAGAGGCAGTTTAGTACTAACCTTGGAAGCCATATTTAGATAAACTCTGATTAGAGCACATAGACCTAAGATAAAATTTGAGGATTAGTATAGAATAACTTCCTAGAATTTTGGTATTATAGAGATTTTGTTAGTTTTCTGAGCAATACATCCCTGTCTGGATACCATCAGGTAGAGGCGGCTCTTGCACAGATGTACCTAGGGGTAAAACCCGAAAACACTGCTTTGAGCTAGACTTGAACGGGAACTGGTGCGCGACAATGGGCCTTGCTGCACTCTTGGTTATGACCCTCCCGGGGGATATGCTTAGGATAATTCTCATTTTCTTTACAAACCATTATGAAGGGTTTATGAGTATATAATTCCTCAAAGAAAACATTTTTATTATTATAGTTCAATTTATGTTAAGTGTTTTACAAGTATGGAATTATGTATTATGATTCATAAACTAATATAGTTTATTCCATTATTTAGAAATGGTGCCTAGTGGTAGGAATGGAAACCGTATCAATGCACGCACTCCATGTAGGGATTTCCCTCCTGCTCAAGATAATTATTGTGGAGCTGGAGATACAATTGGTTCTGATCAACTTATTACCATACTGGGACAACTCACTCAGGTTATGAATAATAACCTTACTCGTATGGAGCACCCTGATCCGCAACGTGGAGGATCAATGTTATATCACTTCATGAGGCAACAACCACCAACATTTAATGGGGGTACAAATCCCTTAGTAGCTAAGAAATGGATAAATTCCTTAGAGAAAATATTTCGTGCCTTGGGGAGTAGCAAAAGCGAGAAGGTTGTCATAGCAGTTTACCGCCTCACTGGAGATGTCGATCAATGGTGGTCGCTGATTAAAAACACAAAGGAAGATGAAGAAGTGTCAAGTATGGAATGAAGGGATTTTAAGGAAATTTTCTTAGAAAAATACTTTCCACATGACCATCGAGTAGATATGGAAAGGCAATTTCTGAGTCTGAGGCAGAAGGAGGATGAAAATGTCGCAAAGTATGAGGCCAACTTTACAAGGTTATCAAGACATGCTGCAAATTATATACGTAACCCAAGAAGTAAGATTGATCATTTCTTTGATGGGTTAAAACCATTTCTCCGTCGAGCCTTAGTATCAAAATATTTCTCAACATACAAAGATATTGTCCCGTGTGCTATCAAGACGAAAAAGGAATTCTCTAAGTCTTATGACTTTAAAGCAAAGAAAGAAAAGAAGAGATCTTCTGATCAATCTGGAAATGGAAATAAGGGGAAGAAGGGAAAATTTGAATATCAGTCCTGTAGTAAATGTGGGAAGAATCACCCTGGTACATGCCTAAAATGAATGGGAGTTTGTTACAAGTGTGGATAAAAAGGTCACCAGGCTCATGATTGCAAGGGAAAGAAAGAGGCTATCAATGTTGAATGCTACAATTGTAGGGAAATGGGGCATTATGAAAATGAATTTCCTAAGCATCAGGGAAAATTACCTCAGAAAAGGCCAAGGGATCAAGGACAATCTTATGTTGTTACTACAGTTGAAGTTGAATAATTAATGTATTGGTGCTTTTGGAAACAAGGATTATATTCTGGTTATAAGAATAATGTGATATATATAAGGATTGTACTGTAGTACTTGTTGTTTTCATTATGGTTTTAATATGATGAAGGTAATCATATTTTTAGTATATGACAATAAGAGAAACTTTACTTTGTTTGAGGAATCTGATGATACAACTAATTTTGAAATTTAGAGACCTTTTAGAAAAAGTCTGGACGGAGATATTTTGGATAACTATAAAGGTTGGAATGGATTAAGTTGAACTTTGGATAGCATTGTTTAAGGTTAAAACATTTATGAAGATTATTTTTGGAATATTATAATACTGTAGTTTTATGAAAAGGACAACCTGCAGGTTGGGGGATAACCCGTCGTGTCGGACAAAGCTGTAGGAATCGAACCCACAACCATAGTGCGACAAGCCTTTATTACCTACCACTAGCCTACAGGAAGTACCTGGTTATTACAAAAAAGTTTTCTTATTCTAAATGGTATGTGTTAATATTTGGAACCTTATACAATTATGATAAATAGAATATTTTTTAGTTCTATTACCTTTTGGAGTGAAAGATGGGTTTGTGGTAAACATTTATTAAAGAATGAAAGTCTACATGACAAGTAAGTATATTTCCTTATGTTCTTAGTAAATCTCATAAATAAATTCCTCAACTTTATGAAAGGTAACTTAAAACAAAAATGTTGTCGGTTAAATTTTCCAGTTGGGGAATCAATGACCGTTTAACCAATCACAAGTTTGTGATTTTCTTACAGTTAACTTTCTCCTAATCCTGTTTTATACAACTCTCCATCAGACCTTGATGGTTTGTTTTTCCTCCATATCTATATTTTCATAGAATCCTAGTATGGGCTATCTCGGGTGACCTTTGTACTTCTATTTCTTTATTTTAAAGTTATATTTTTATTAACCCTATTTCTGATGTGGGTTTTTCACAAAGGTATTTTCTATTTTTAACTTTTTATTTTCAAAGAAAAATTTTAAATTGCGAGGATTTTATTTATTGAAGGAGGGGAGAACGTAACACCCCAAGATTCCATGGTACGCTCCTCTTTGAATAATAGAGCAGTGTGTGTTGTACGCAACCTCGAGTTCTAACACACTGTGACCAATAAAAGTAGCAGTTATGAATAGTAATACTCACTCTTTGAAATTATATAAATTTTATATTTCAAAATGGACTTCATTTTTGGATTCGTAATATCAAAATTATCCTATGTTGAATTTATGGTATTTTTCTGAGAACTTCCAATTTTTGATGAATAGTGAAAAATACTTAAAAACAACTTTTTTAATCAAAATAATTTATAGAGATAAATTATAAAATTTAGTGGTTATAAAGTGTAATTAGAATATATTTTTACCATTTTATCCAATGGTGGTCATTATAATTAATTTCACTTTGAAATTGGACATAAACAATAGTCAATCTTTTGATTGATATTCTTTCTTAAAAACACGCTATTTGTTGTGACAGCAGGAATTAATTATTAAATTGATTAATTCAACATATATGTTTTGAATTTTTCAAAATAGACATCATTTTTTAATTAATAATATCAAATATAGCTTAGGGTTAATTTTTGGTGTTGTTCTGAAAAACTTCGATTTTTGATGAATAGTAAAACCACTAAGTGGTAGTTAAAAAACTGGTTTTTCGTTTAAACGAAACATTACCACTTCTGTGATTTTATTTTCAAAAATACTACATACATGGTTGTCATTAGGAAGTAAAATGTGGTTCAATGGGATTAAAATAATTTTTTGGTGAATAGTAACTTTTAAGTTTAATTAATCGTGATTAAAGGTAATTAGTGAAATTTAAGGTAAAAATGATATTATAAAAATATGAAAATACCCTTACACTTGTCCTACCCTTATTTGATGATTCATGGACGAAAAATACAATCCCTGGGTCAACTTGGAGACCCCATGGAGCCACTTGGGTAAGAAAATGACATTAATAACTTTTTATTTAAAGTAAAACTAAAATTGTCACAAACATGTGTTGTTTTACTAAAACAATTATTACATGGGGTTATATAAGTTAAATTTTCGACTATAAATATTAATTGTAAATATAAAACGATTTATTATATCATGATATTTTTTTATAATTTTTATACATTAAATAAATTAAATTTTTTATGATACCATGATGATGCAACGATTACATCATTAATTAACGATTTATAAAAATGAAAAGATAATGTAAAATCTAAGACTTACACTTGTCAAAAACCTATTGGATGAGTATATTTAGAAACATTATCACCTTATCCTCGAAATATATGAGTTTGGGACCTTTAAAATCCGAAACTCATTATATAATAAAGTAACATTTCATGACTTTCCAAGAGTGCCCCTCCTCTCCTCTTAGAAAAGGCCCCCACCACTACCACCTTATTCACACCATCAAAGCCATTTGGCTCGGCCAACCTCTGCCCAAATACTCTCTCAACTTCCCTCTCTTACTCCTATAAGCCTAACTTTGGGCAGAATTCTTCCCAAGGAAGCTTTTGGCTCAAATCAAAAAAGAGTTACCTGATTTTAAGGTAATGTCTTCTCTTATGTTATTTTGTTTTATTTTGCTTCTCCAACCCCTTAAACTCTTTTTATTCCTTTATTTTGTAACAAAACCAGTATATTAAATATACTAGGATGTTTTTATGAGAAGGATTTTATTTACACTTACACACACCTCCGTCTAATGGTTAAAGAACATACTGTTTCGGTGGGTGGCGAAATACTGCCTCACGAAATGATGATTGTTCAAATATTCTTTTAACACCTCTAATGATGGCCATTATGATGACACTATTTTTATATATGATATGTATTATGTTTTTTTCCTTATGATTTTGTATTTTTCATTTATTTCATACCTTTATGATTTCCATTATGGGTAAACGCGATAATTTCATTTTAGGAAGTGCAGACTACCACCCCCTCAAAGTGATTTGAATCGTTAATGACATATGTGGGATGTATAAAGGATGGAGTAAATGATATTATATATGACATTATAATTGAATTATAATATACTTTATATAATTATGATTTCATTCCATTAAATATGAAATAGAAAAGAAAGTTGTGTTCATGCGTACGTACGGCTTACCGTCTCCATGAACGGTGCATTTCATTTCTTACCTCTAAATGTTATGTAATATTATGAATGAATGTATATACTGGATATATAGGATATATATGATTTCTACATCATGGATATAAATCTGGAGATAATATACATTCTACCACATAAACAACTTGTAATTATAAGAAGTTTATTGTTGACTCAAGTACCAAAGATCGACAAAACGACCGTTATTAACTTAAATGACTACATAATTTTCATAACATTGTAATAAGTGATATAAAAGGGATAATGAATTTGAAAAAGGTTCTTAAGAAAGTAGAGATTAACTCTAGTTTATTATTCAGGAGATTAAAGAACGGTCGAGTGAAGTCGGACACGAGGTAAGGGAACTTCTTGACCCAATTTCCATTCTTTGGGTTAATCTCCTAGTTTCAAATTATGTCATGATATTATTATGTCCTATCTTGTATTTATACTTTATTTATGTGTAAATATATTGAATACACATAATAGATCTATTTTATTTAAAAAATGATCTTTCGAAGGGACTTTGTCTCAATCTCCTTTCATTGAGTCATATTTTGTTTTATACACAACTTTCTTTTATATGGTGTATAAACCCCTTTGACTTTTACGTTTACTCAAAATGAATCTTTTTTATACGAAGCCTTTTACTAAACGACAAAAGGGAATGTTTTTTTTTGTCATACGTATGCGGTGACAATGAATTCTCCGCCGTCGTGACCATTATTTGAGTTCCGGCTTCCTCTACAAGCCATAACTTTTTTTTAAAATGAAAAATAAATACCAAGTTTTAATTTTCTTTTATTTTGGTATTGAAAATGGTTTTGAAAATGTTTTTATTATATCAATGTGTTGTATTGATATCTTGTGATTGAAATATGGAAATGTTATGTTTCCTTTATGCATGTTTTATGTGATACGACTATGTTATGGTTTATGATATGTTTAAACCTGTTCATATGAGGAATGCATTGGACTTAATAAGTGACGAGTGGAGCCCAATATATCTCCTCAATGCATCGGTAGGTCTCATGAGACAATCTAGTGTCTTGGCATGAGGCCTTGACAAAATCTTATTTGTAGTCTTGGCACGAGGCCTTGGATACGTGGTTATGATAGTCTGGAATTATGCATTCCATCATTATGAAAGTGGTTATTGATATTGCATGTGATTATTCGACTAGTAGAATATTCATGTGAATAAGTAAATGGAATTATTTCATTTTATTTTTTCCATATTATGTTGAAGTTCAAGTTTAAAAGGCTTTTTTTTAGTTATACATTGCCTTAAATGTTAATGTTTATTTATGAAATCTCCCGCTATATTGTTATCCTTACTGATAATCTGAGCTCACCCCTTCCAATGTTTTAATTTTTCTAGGATGTGAAGAGGTATATTATGAATGACCTACATGGATAGTATGAGGGGATATGAAGACAAGATGTTTTTGTAGTTTTGTATTACTTTATGATGTAATGTAACATTTATGAATGTATCTAGTGTTTCCAAGGCTACTAAACTAATCGGTCTTTCGAGACTTCATCTTTTGTGATCATGTCGATGTTACGCAATAATGCACCGACTCTGGGTAACTGGGGTCGGGGTGTTACACTCGTGCTCATATTCCCCTTTGTACAATGCACAACACAAGAAATAATCCATGTACCTGTGAACATGAGGTTTTCTTTGGTACCCTGGTGCAATGGAGGCCTGATCAGGGTATGATATATACTCATTAGGACACCACCAATGGTTTCTAAAGATATCCAATACATAAATAAAAATTCATAAGTTTGTAGGTATAATGAAATATATAGTAAATAAAAAAAGCAAATAAGTCACCTCGGGTTCCTAAGGGACACTTGGATGACCATACCTACTTTGGCCTAAGCCAGAATGTATTTGAATATATATATATATATGCACTATAAACGTAGTAACATTTATAGCCAAATATATAGATACATGGTATTATCCAGGACTAGTGGAATAACTCAAGCATCCATGTGTAATAATGCTCATAATAATAATAAGAGTCTCATATAATAAATAAATTTCATCATGCCTTAGGATCAGAATCAATATAGGCCTCCATGCAGAATATCATGAAGAATGTCGGATGACATACTGAATATCATGAATAAAAAAAAGGAGGGTTATACCCAACCTCCTAATCAAGGAACTTGGAACATCATGTATAGAAACCCAAGTTATGTGGAAGCCATTCCAACATTCTAGACCAAGGGGTGTGACACATCATGGCCAATGAATCTACATTATGTCCCTTTACTCATTAAGAACTAAGGTAATCAACTTTCCCTAGGATCCCTTAGCTTGACATTCTATAAATAGAAAACTATCATCGCTCAAGGCAGAGTGGATCCTTTTCAATAAAATTCCTTTAACATTTATTAGTAGTCCTTATAGTCATCCAATCCATTAATACTAGTTAATTATAAATAATAACTACGTACATAATATAAACATGCTATTATAAAAAATCAAGAATAAAGAAATAGGACCATGTGCATAAGCATTACCCATTATAAGCAATGTGTACTTAAAGATAGGTCCAAGCCCATTTACCATCTCAATTATAAAATAATAAAGGTTGTGTACTTAAGCATAAAATTCATCACTTTAAACATCACTATTTAATTTCCCTGTTTTATTAAAGAATCCAATGCACCACATAGGTGGTTTTATTAACATGGGGCGAGGCTATCATTCTAGGATCATTTATTTCAAATTCATTAACTCCTTGTGAGATAAATCATTCATCACATCTAAAAATATAACCAATAGTGGGAAAGATAATACATTATATACTTAAAATTCAAGGTGACATCCATAATGGTTTCCTATTTTCCTAAGAAAAGCGTAATCCATGGACATCTAGATGACACATCCAAAGAGTGGTTTTCATTATGGTAGGTAACTTATAATGGTTCAATTTAAAGCATAAAATCTAACTAAATTTTTTCATTGGTATCTATGTAATTAATTTCACATTTATTAGGCGACACACGAAATGTTTGGCATGCAACACCATAGAATAATTTATATAGAGGGATATTTTAATTTAAATGGATATAGATCACCTACCTCATGCTTAGGATGCTCCACACATCTAATATTTATCTTTTATTTGATTTGGTTTAAGAGAAATTGATGAAACATACATTCACCTAGAAAATAGGGTGAATTATCTCTCAAGAAGATAGTGTAGGATAAGGGAAGGTAAATAAAGAAAGTTGAAAGGATGAGTCATAGACTCACTGAGGTTTATCCAACACACCTATCAGTTCTTGAAATAGAGGTTGAATTATGATGTTATCTCCATACCTAGATGATAGGAGGAGCTCCATGGGAGGGATACTATGTGTCGGTAAGAGGAGAAGAAATGGCGGATAAAATAAAATAAAGAGGTAGGAAAATTTTGGTAAAATAAACCCTTTAATGAGGCGCATGGTTTGGTAGAATAGTTGGCTAAACCATATTCCAGTCATGTGTAGGCTACTTCCTGAGAAGGGGACTCACACGATTCATGAACACAGTTTGATAAACTATGAAAAAACCATACCATTTCCCTTTATTAAGAGACATGTAACAAGTACATAGTCATGTAGCTTGAGGCACATGGTTATACCAAATCATGATACACCCTCATCCTCTCTGAATAGGTCATACGGTTTCTCCTAGTGGGCCTCATGATTTAAAACAAATCATGAACCCTTCCATCTTATCCCAAATTTTATTTTTTAGAGAATGATACTCCCAAAACATGATGGAACACCCATCACACCTCTTGGGACTTCAACCAAGTCTAAAAACAACACAATTAAGTGTTTAAACTCCCACAGTTTCATTTTTAATATTGTTTTATAATTTGGTCCAACCACAAAACTAAAAAATCAAGTTCCTTCAAAAAAAATCATCCAGTCTAAAAACATGGGATGTTATAATATCCCCACCTTAAAACTTCTCATCCTTGAGAAGACTTAGGGAAACAAAAACAATCACCTGAACTACACGATTTAGAGTATCATAAAAATTATTAAAATTAATTTCCAAATGGCCAATGGAACTCCAAAAATCATTTTGAGAATACAGTACATAATCCATGGAAACTTGATTCAATGCTCGAATTCTGAACTAAAACATCAAGACAGTGCCTATCGAAGCCCATCTAACTCAAGACATGATCACATTTTCATATCTTTAATCATCTTATCTATAGCACTCCCCACCATAAGTTCTACCATTTAACATCCAATTCCAATTCATGGTACTTCCCACCATTTTAATTTCTTATTTAAGCATGCTCGTAACATTCTAAGGATGATCATGGAATGTTTCTTAGCTTGATCGAATGATTGATTCCCAACTGACCTTATTTATCCTATTCATGCAAACTTTTCTCTGAAATAATCATATGACCCTAGAAATTCACTCTTCTCATATTGATGAAATGCCTGATATGGTTCCTCACCAACTACATGCAACAAAAGAGAAGGATAGGGATATCATGTTGAACCGCCTCTAGTTGTCTGCCCTCAAAACACTCAACTTAGATGGCTGGTGCATTTCAAAATCTAAACCCAATGCTGCTAAACCAAGGAACCTCAAGATTTCTCTGAGCATATTCACTATGGACCATAATTGGCTTCTAGTGAGATCTCAATACAATACATTTATCTTATGTTTCCATGCCTCAACATGAACATGGGTGCTTACCATATCAAGCACACTTAGAACAAAACTCTAAAAACACCCCCCCCCCCCCCCCCGAGCCTGACAGAAGCCTAGGGTAACCTCAAAATCATCAACTAGGGACCAAGGGATAATTCAAGGTAATCCATACTCAACATTCAAAAGTGATATGTCAATACATATCCAAAACATCCATATAGTAAGAACATTGACTAAGTCCAAGGAAGAACCTGCTTGGCGGTGAAGTCAAAGTAAAATCGACTGGTATCTGTGAGTCTTTCCAAGGTATTCCTAATTAGAAACCCAAGTATCACTCAAGACTAACCATTTCAGTAAGAACAACTATGATTCTAGAGCACAACTCTCACAGATTCTAATTACCAGAACATATGGGAATTTTAATTTTTCGTTACCTCAGAGTATAATCGATGCTCTCTCCATGTACCTGGAAAATGTTTAGATAAGGGAAATGGTCTTCACTAATATAGGGGTACACTAATAGGATTTAAAATTTTTCTAAAAAATACATTAAATACTCCTACTACTTAAAATATAAGTGATTGGTATGGTTTCAAACCAACCATAATCCCACTATGTAAAGGAAAGGGAGGTTGGACTACCTTGAGCCAACTCTTTTTAAGAAGCTCAACTACACCTACTGATACATCATTATTATCTGATCACAATTCCATCACTACCATATAATTTCGTGATCACTAAATCATAACACTAAAATCAATCCCTAACTAATTGATTTCTTCAAGGTTCACATACCCAACAAACCCCATCATTATTTTTCTTCCTCGCAAGTGTAGACACATTCAAAATCCTACCAGCTTCATGGGAATTGAAAAGAAAAGACAACCTTTATCAAATAGTACTTTCATGGTTTCATTACCTATAATTTTAAGGACTATATAATATTTATAGATGTGATTATCCCCACCTTATGAGATTCATTTTCATCAGATTTACTGAAAAAGGGAACTCATCCCATGGAACACGCTCCATCGACCACTAACTACGGGTCCTAAACATGGCCAACATGCTTTTACCAAGAAACCATTCGAAAAGAGAAGTAAACTAGCTACTTGAAATCAAGCTAGAATAGATTTACTTTAGATATGTATATTACACTCCTCCTGATTTATGTCTACATGTGCCATAAAATATGGTGTAAAGTCCAAAACCAACCAACCAACATGTCAAAACACCTGAACCCTTTTATAACATCAACCCCAAGACTGGGAAAAGTCATATTTCCTTTAACACCCAGGTCTCTCTACCTCGGATATGGAATGTGCTCAATGCATAACAGCTCAAGGCTTAAACATTTCCTACTAAACTCATATGTTTCACTACACCATTTATCAACTTAGCGGGTATCATGTGTGTCGATGCATACAACCCTGATATTCATTTTCACAATGGAATATCATTTGATACCATCCATAGGATTATCGGTACTATGAATCTAGTATCTAATGTCTTGTAGAAAAAATTATCCAAAAGTCATATATGACTACAATCCGGCTAATGAAGTATCGAATCAAGCATCACTGAAGAAGTAGAAGAAGAAGAGTGACATACGACCAACTAGGTGGATGACCAAGCCCTAGGAATTTCTAAACCACTATAACTAAGCATTTTCATGATACTCATGTTTGTAACAAGGTTCAAGAATGACCACCCATCAAGAAAAAGGTGTCGTTTTAGAAACTAAGAGTCCTAAATGACACAAATGACACCCAAAAAACACATTTAATTAGAAGGATCAAAGTATCACTAATGTTTTTATAGTTTTGAGGGTGTTATATACCTTGATATTTCCCATTACTAAAGCATAAAATGTTAACCTTAAGACTAAGTCACATATGAAAAGGTCATTGGGCTCTAATGCCTATCACTTATGTTAGAATAAGCCTATGAACAACACTCACAATTCCATTTCAAGAAAAAACATAGGGAAATGTTTAAACTACCCATACATGGTGGTTAAAGATAATAACACCACTAAAGGATTCATTTTAAGTCATTGCAACAATTATCATTTAGTTCTTTAAACATTTCAAGGACCATCTTTTAAAGAGTCCCAAGCACCAGTCATAAGGTAAAATTGCTTGGTGCCTTATTTAACTAATGTCATAAGGAAACATATGAAAGTTATATTTAACTTACATTAAACATTGATATTTAACTGACATCCTTTAATAATTAGGAATTTTATCATGTAAATTTCCTTTTATCCATTTAATTTATCCATAAAATTCTCAAAATTGGGCTTAGTTAAATAAAATTTCAATTAAAATCTATAGATGAAAACACCCTTTATATTGAAATTGGAATGTTAATTAAATAATGACTCATATAAGTACATCTCAAAAGTATATTTCAATTTTTTTATAAATTAAAACGGGGATTGGTCAAGTAAGATTCCACTATACGTGTATATGTAAAACCATATAAACGGTTTTGAGCACTTTAAATAACTACTCCTATATAACATAAAAATACCCCCATGGAGTTAATTACTAAGTCATGTCAATTAAAGGAAACCTACAAAGGTCCCGTCATTTTTTTTTCAAAATTTAGTTACACCCTTAATGGGTTTATCTCATTATAACAAAGCACCATAACTGACCAACATGGGTCAATTCAAGTCTATCTCATAAGAAACATGCCCCAACTAACCTACTTTGGTCTAGTTGTGCATTAATGAATTTAGTTATATGGGTCTTCATACCCAAATGATAGATTTGTAAGACTTTATATATGCAACCAATTCATTTAAAGTCAAAATTTAATAGATTTTATATTTATACAATGGTCTCAATGTATAATAAGCCCATATACAATGGTTCGATCATATGGGTTACCATTTCCCAATTTATAATATGACCAAACACTTTGTAAATTGAAAATTGACTCCCATATTGTAATACCCTAACCCTAGTTACCCAGAGTCAGTGCATTATTCCATAACAATGGAATGATACAAGGAATCATGTCCTGAAAGACTGATTAGTTTAGTATTATTGGAAACAAGATACATACATAAGTTCAACATTACAAATTGAAAATAAATACAACACTAATTTATTCCATTAGAAATATCCAAGACTCCTAGATTATTCCTGCAAGTCACTCATAACTAACTTCTTTATATCCTGGGAAAATGAAACATAAGAAATGTGTGAGCTCAAATTCTCAATAATAGTAAGCAATATAGTGGAGGATAACATAAACATTAGGCATGGTGAATAATTAAAATCACGTGCCTTTACAAATAATAAATATGAAACTTGATGGCTAGAATATGAGATGAGTAAATAATTCTATAATAAAACATAGTCATGGGTATTCTTCTAGTCGAATAACCACATGAACCATAAATATTATTTTCATAATGAGAGAATTTATAATGTGGGACATTCTGAAACATTTTGTCAAGGTCTCGGCCAAGACGTCTAAAAATGATTAAGGCCTCAGCCAAAACCATATATCAAATTGGTAAAGGACTCGTCTAACTCCACGTCTAATTGTCTCATGAGACCTACCGATGCATCAAGAAGCTATATTGGGCTCCACCCGTCACTTACTAAGTCCAATACATTTCTCATATGAAAATGTTGAAATGTAACATAAATATTCGTATTAAAACTAGCATACAAAATGTCAATACTTTAACCAAAAACCATGAATGGTATAAAAATAACACATCCATAGTCAAACATTTCACAAAACCTTAAATACAATATGGAAGATTTGCATCACAATAAATCAACTTCAAACAAGTGTAAAATTTATCAAAGAATGTTGACATAGATGAAATCAAAACTATTTGAGAGAAATATCTCATTCTATTTTTGAAATCATTTAAGAGTCACATAATTATAAAAGAAAAAATTTATTTTTAAAATATTCTTATAAGATTGTAAGGGAAGATTCAACGATTTTATAATGGCATAAAATAGACACACCCACTGTATAAGTTAAAAAGGAATTCTTACCTTAATTTTGTTGAAAAGATCATAAAGTACCTTGTTAGGAAAATAACGGAAAGATTCCTTTCAAAACACATAAGGTAAAATAAGGGTAAAAATTACTTTAACCCATATTCTAGTAAATATTAAAAATGTTTTGAAATAAATTTTTAAGAAAACACGGATGTGGATGATAAAGAGGTCCCAGAAGATACTTACGTATTAACAACCTCGGATAAGTAAAGAGATTGTAAAATTAACCATTATCATGTACTTTTCCTTAGTAGATGGTATGTTAACCTCCTGTATAATAGTTAAAACATTTTTATTAAATTATAAATGAACTATATACATGAATATGATATCATATATGATCCTCTAATATTTCTTTATTAATAATATTTTAGTAGTATCATCATTTCAGGTGTTAAATGATTCGTTTTCCTTTATATTCTTAGTTACATAAACCATGTTTGTTATGGATAGGATGTATTTGATTCATATATATAATGTTATTAAGTTCTTAAACATTATTTTTAATCATAAAATGAAAATTATTCTTGAATGATTACGATGGGGAATGAATCTCATCGCATTCGTGAAGACAGTAATCTGTACATACGCACAAGCGACAATATCATTATATTGATGGTCAAATTTTATGTAATTGGATGGTATATCATATATAAAGAATCATTAAAATTTTATATTTATTAATCACATTGTTTATACTCATTAGTATACCCATCCAAATAATGAATTGTTTGAATAATAAACTACACCACGACGTGGAGACGGTAAGTCGTACGTACGCACGTATGGTGACTTTGTCATTTATAAGATAGATAGAATAATGAATATGGTTTTACCATATTTATAAAAACATCCCAATATGTATAAGGTACTGGAGTTTTTATTTTGTTATGGAAACAACAAAGAAATAGGATGTGGAAGAAGAAAAGAACTTGAAATAGGGTGGTGAAATTATTACCTCTTCTTTGGGTGTTTCATTTTGAGTTGATAAAAAGGGATCCATAGGTTGGCATTATGATCAAATTAAGGACTCTAGGTAGAAGTGAGGGTAGTTGGGATGTTATATGAGCAGTTTTTGTCCGAGAAAAATGGATTTGGAGGTATGATTTTAAGGAAAGGGGAAGTACCCTTTTATAAGAGAGTTGAGGGTCACTTTAAGAAAACCTTGAAATATTATTTTATTATACAATAATATTCGTTTTATAATGGCTCCAAAATGATTTATTTCAAGGATAAGGTGGGTATGGGTCAAAATACTCTCAACCAATAGGTTTTAGACACGTTTAGGTCACCATATTAACCTTATCTTTTAGATTTAAATCTTATTTATATGTCCTTTGTACTAACCTTATATTTTTAGGAATATTATATCAATTAATAATATATTATTTGTTTTAAAAACTAATTTATGTCAATTTTGACACTATTTGGAATTTTGTTTTTGTTAAAGTCATAAAAGCATGATTACTTCAAAAACAATTCCTTTAATCAACCCTAAAAAGTCATATTAACCTATAAAATTAGTGTAATTCATCAAAATTCTCAAATTTCATTTATTTGGATATTTATAATATCAATTATTTTAATCATTCATTAATAAGATAATTACTACATCATTATTGTGTCATAAATAAATTAAATTATTTAATGTCTAAAAAATATAAATAAAATACCATTATGTAGGAAATATTTTTATATTTCAAATTAATATTTATAGTCTAAAATATAACTTATATAACCCCTTGTATAAATTATTTTACTAAAAGATATATGTTTGTGTCATTTTTGTCTTTACTTTAAATTAATTAATATAAAGTGTCATTATCACTCTCAAGTGGCTCCATAAGGTCCCAAAATCGACCCAAGGATGTCCATGGTTGGAAATGTATCAACCAATAGGAATAGGACACATTTTGGGGTAATTTAATATTATTATAATAATATTTTTTTACACTTATTTACCATATTTACCCTTTAACCATAGTAAATAAAATAATTAGTGAAGTAAATATTCATAATGTCTAAAAATAAAAGTTACCTATTTACATAATTTTTACTCCTGATTACAAATATGGAATCCATTTTTCCAAATTCAAAACACATAAGTGGCATAAATTAATTTAAAATTAATTCTTGATGTCAAAACAAAAAAGCTTGTTTTTAAGAAATAATAACTTTCAAAAGATTGACACTTGTTTATGTCCATTTTAAATGTGAAATTACATACAATGACCTAAATTATATTGAATGATAAAAATATAATCTAATGGTACTTAAAACCCATTAAAATTTATAATTTAACACTATAAATTATTTCAATTAAAAAAGTTTTTTTAAATTAATATTTACTATTTTTCACTATTCATCAAAATTTGATAGTTTTTAGAAGTATACCAAAAATTCACCCTAATATGATTTTGATAATCCAAATCCAAAAATGAATTCCATTTTGAAAAAAAAAATTTAACATTTCAAAAAATGGGTATTACTATTCATAACGTCTAGTTTGATTGGTCGTGGTGTGTTAGAATCTCGAAGTTGCGTGCAACGCAAGATATTGAATTATTCAAAGGTAAACATACCATAGAATCTTGGGGTGTTATATTCTTCCCTCATTCAAATAATTTCATCCTCAAAATTTCTATAATATTACCACATAAAAAGATTCGGGTGGTTCTTCATCATACGTTCATCGGGTTCCCACATTGCCTCTTCCATCTTATGGTTTCTACATAGAACTTTCTTTAGACAAGTCATTCGGTTTCTCAACACTTGTTCTCTGGTATCAATAATTCTGATAGGCTCTTCACAATAAGATAGATCGGGTTCCAGTTCTATTTCTTCATAGTTGACTACATGTGTTGGATCAGGCATGTATTTTCTCAACAGTGATATGTGGAACACATCATGAACTTTGGAGAGACTTGGCAGCATTGCCAAATGGTAAGCTACATCCCAAATTCATTCTAGAGTTTCGAAAGGTCCGATGTACCTGGGACTTAATTTACCCTTCTTACTGAATCGTATAACTCCCTTCCATGGAGACACCTTTAAGAAAATATAATCTCATAATTGAATTTCCAAATCCTTCCTTCGGTTATCGGAATAGCTCTTTTTCCAACTTTGAGCTACTTTGATGTGGGTTTGGATAACCTTCACATTTTCCATTATTTCCTCAACAAGTTCTTGGACTATGAGTTTTCTTTCACCAACATCATCCCAAAAAGTTGGTGTGCGACATCTCTTTCCATATAACACTTCATATGGTGCCATATGAATAATTGAATGGAAGCTATTGTTATAGGAAAATTCTACCAGAGGTAAATAATGATAAGACATACCTTGAAAGTCAAATGAGAAAGATCTCAACATGTCTTCTAAGGTTTCAATAGTCTATTCTGATTGTCCATCAGTTTGAGGGTGGTAGGCAGTGCTCAAACTAAGTTCAGTATCCAGGGCCTTCTGAGGACTTTTCCAAAATCTTGATGTAAAATGGGGATCAAGATCAGAAAAAATCGATAGGGGTACCCCATGAAGTCTTAAAAATACATTAATATATAGTCTTGCTAAACGTTCAAGTGGTAAATCTTTTCTTATAGAAAGAAAATGTGCTGACTTGGTAAGACGATCAACAATGACCCATATTGCATCGTTCCTTCTAGGAGACCTTGGTAGTCCCATGACAAATTCCATCATAATATCATCCCATTTCCACTCAGGTATGGGAAGAGGTTTCATGACTCCTCTAGGATGTCGCCTTCCAGCTTTCACTTGTTGACAAACCATACATCTTGACACATAATTAGAAATCTCCCTCTTCATGTTTTCCCACCAAAAATGTTTCTTTAAATCTCTATAAATCTTTGTGCTACAATGGTGTATAGAGAAATTGGAGCTATGAGCATCATCCAACAATTCCCTTTTTAGATCAGGTATATCAAGAACACAAAGTCTCTTCCCAAATTTCAAAATTCCATCTTCATATACGAAGTCAATCAATATCCCATTATTCACAGATTTAATTTTCTTTTGAAACTCCTCATCATCATTCTAAGAACTTTTTATCCTTTCTAGTAAAGATTTTTTGGAAATCATTTGAAAAAGTATTGATGTTTCACCTTCCATGATTATTCCCATATCCATCTTTACTAGACCAATGAACATATGATCCCTTTTAACTCTCATCTTTTTCAGAACTCCATGATCATTTCTACTCAAAGCATATACCACCTTATTTGTCTTCCCTGGGTGGTAGTGTATAGTGAAATCATAATCTTTGAGTAGTTCAATCCATCGCATCAGCCTCATGTTGAGTTCTTTCTATGAGAAAATATACTTCAAACTCTTGTGATCAGTATATATCTCACATTTTCACCATAGAGATAGTGTCTCCATATCTTCAAATCAAGTATTACAACTGCTAACTCAAGATCATGAGTAGGATAGTTTTGTCCATAAATTTTTAGTTGTCGTGATGTATAGGAAATAACTCTATCATTCTGCATAAGGACAAAATCAAGTCCTTTCTTTGAATCATCACTATAAATAACAAACCCATCATTCCCCGATGGTATAGTCAAGATAGGAACATTGACTAATCTTCTCTTCAGTTCTTCAAAAATTCTTCACAATCTTTTTTCCAAACAAATTTAATCCCTTTATGTCTGATCTTGGTTAATGGGTTAGCCAATCACGAAAAATTTTGGACAAAATTCCGATAATAACCTGGTAAACCAATAAAACTATGTACCTAAGTTATACTTGTTGGTGATTTCCATTGTTGGATTGTTATTGTCTTTGAAGGATCAATAGATATTTCATCCATAGAGACAATATGGCCAAGAAAAGAAATCTCCTAAAACCAGAATTCACACTTGATAAACTTCTCATATAATTCATTTCTTCTGAGGGTTTCAAAATGGTGCGCAAGTGATTTTCATAATATTTGTAGATTTTGGAGTATACCAAGATATAATCAATAAATACCACTACAAAGTCATCACGATATTCCTTGAAAACTCTATTCATTATATCCATGAAGATAGAGGGTGCATTAGTCCACCCAAAAGGCATTACTGTAAACTCATAATGCTCGTACCTGGTTCGAAATGTTGTCTTCAAAATGTCTTTCTTCTTCATGCACAATTGATGATATCTAGATCAAAGGTCAATCTTTGAAAAATATTGAGCTCCATGAAGTTGATTGAATAAATCATCAATTTGAGGTAGGGGATACTTGTTCTTTATTGTTATAGCATTGATATCCCTACAGTCAATGCACAACCTCATATATCCATCTTTCTTCTTAACAAAAAGGACATGGTCTCCCCATGGAGAAACACTAGGGAGAATAAATCTCTTATTACTCAATTCCTCTAGTAGTTTCTTTAGTTCAACTAATTCCATAGTGGCTATTCTATAAGGGGTCTTCGATATGGTCCTTGAACCGGGAATTAAGTCAATGGAAAACTCAATTTCTCGTTCTATAAGATGTCCAAGTAAATCCTCTGGAAACACATCAAAATATTTTTGCAAAATAAGTACATACTCTCTTTGAACATTCCTTTCCTCACCCATAGTTATTTCATTCTCTTACTCCCCAATAATTTAATCTAGTAGAGCTACTGGGTGTGGATCTAGATAAGAATTAGATGGCGACGTTTCTACTCTAAAGATAAGGTACTCCTTATCATCATCGAAAATTGTAACCTCCTTCTTCTTACAATAAATTTTCACATCATGGGCCGAAAGCCAATCCATACCAAGGATTATATCAAATTCAATCATGGGTATGATAATGAGATCAGTGGATAAAGAACATTTATATGCCCTAATGGGAACCGATTCACAAAACTTTTTTGTAATGATAATTCCCTTAGGAGTTTTGATTGAAAACTCCTTTGTTAAATCAAATTAGAAATATCTAATTTTCTTAGAAAATTGGGAAGATATGAAACAATGCAATGATTTAGAATCAAATAAAGCATTGGCTAAACTTTATAAATCCATTAAATTACTTTCCACCATGTCTTCCAGAGCTTAAAACTCAGCAGTAGTGATCGCATAAGCTTGGCCTTGATCCCTTGGCCTTTTCTGAGGTAATTTTCCTTGGCTCTTAAGAAATTAATGTTAATAATGTCTCATCTCCCTACAATTTTATCATTGAACATTGGTAGCTTCTTTCTTCCCATTACAATCACTAGCAAGATGTCCCTTCTATACACATTTGTAGCATACTCTTTTTCCTTTTAGACAGGAACCATGGTGCTTCCTTCCACAATTATCACAGGGTGGAAATTCAACTCTTCCCTTCTTCCATGTTTTCTTATTTCCTTTCCCAAAGTGTTCAACAGATATCTTCTTCTCTTTCTTTAATTTAAAGTCATAAGACTTAGATAATTACTTTTCTGTCTTGATAGCACATGAGACAATATCTTCGTACGAAAAGAAGGATTGCGAGACTAATGCTCGATGGAGAAATGGTTTTAACTCCTAAAAGAAATGATCAATCTTACTTATTAGGTTATGTATATAATCTACAGCATGTATTTCTAACCTTGTAAAGTTAGCTTCATACTTTGCGATATTATCATTCTCTTTTTTCCTCAGAACCAGAAATTTCCTTTCCAAATCCGCTCGATGGTCACGAGGAAAGTATTTTTCTAAGAAAATCTCTATAAAATTCCTCCATACCATACATGATACTTCTTCATTTTCCTTTGTGTTTTGAATTAATGACCACCATTGATCTGAATATCCCATGAGGCGATAAACTACCATGAAAACTTTTTCCCTTTCTCTACTCCCCAAAGCTTGAAATATTTTCTCTAAGGAACTTATCAATTGTACAACTACAAATGGATTTGTAGACCCATTGAATGTTGGTGGTTGTTACCTCATGGAGTGGTCTAACATTGATCCTCCACATTGTGGATTAGGGTGATCCATACATGTAAGGTTATTATTCATAACCTAAGTGATTTGTCTCAGTATGGTAATAAGTTGATCAGCACTAGTTGCATCACCAACTCCACTATAATTATCTTGAGTAGGAGGGCAGTCCCTACATGGATTAAGTGTGTTGATATGGTTTCCATTCCTTCCACTAGGTGACATTTCTAAACAATGGAATACACTAGATTAGTTTATGAATCGCAATACATAATTCCAAACTTGTAAAACACCTAACATAAATTGAACAGTTTATGGATATAATCCATAATCATAAAAAAATTTCTTTGAGAAAGTTTACACTCATAAATCCTTCATAATGGGTTGTAAAGAAAATGTGAATTATCCTAAGTATATCCCCCAGGAGTGTCGTAACAAAGAGTGTAGCAAGGCTCATTGTCATATACCAGGATACCTCGGGTCAAGCCTGAAACTCCTTGTCAGAGTTTTCACTCCTAGGTACATTTGTGCCAGAGCCGTCTCTACCTGCTCGTATCCAAACAGGGATGTATTTCTTGGAAAATACACAAAATCTATACATTACCAAAATTCTAGGATGTTCTTCAATACTAATCCTCAAATTATATCTTAGGGTAATGTTTTCTAATTAGAGTTTTTCTAAATCTAGTTTCCAAGGTTTGTACTAAACTTTATCTGATGCCAACTGTAAAGAGATTGTAAAATTAACCATTGCCTTGTACTTTTTCTTAGTATATTTTATGTTAAACTCCAGTATAATAGTTAAAACATTGTTATTAAATTATACAAGAACTATATACATAAATATGATATCATATATGATCCTTTAATATTTCTTTGTAAATAATATTTCAGTAGTATCATCGTTTCAGGTGTTAACTGATTTGTTTTCCTTTATATGCTTGGTTTCATAAGACATGTTTGTTATGGATAGGATGTATTTGATTCATATCCAAAATGATATTAAGTTCTTAAAAATTATTTTTAATCAGAAAATGAAAATTATTCTTGAATGATTATTATGGGGAATGAATCTCATCACGTTCGTGGAGACGGTGTCCAGACAGGGATGTATTGCTTGGAATATACACAAAATATCTACATTACCAAAATTCTAAGAAGTTTATCTATACTAATCCTAAAAGTATATCTTAGGTTAATGTTCTCTAATAAGACTTTATCTAAATCTATTTCCAAGGTTTTTGCTAAACATCCTTTGATACCAACTGTAACGCCCCGACCCCAATTACCCAGAGTCGGTGCATTATTACATAACATTTTCATGATTACAAGGAATCAAGTCTCGAAAGACGGATTAGTTTAGCAGTCTTGAAAAATAGATTACATACATAAGTTTTACATTACATTATAAAAAGAAAAACAAAAATAAAATTGTCTCCATTGACTACATTCATATCCCTTAGACTATCCATGTAGGTTAGTCAAAATATTCTTCTTTTCATCCTGTAAAAAATAAAACATAGAAAGGGGTGAGCTCAGATGCTCAATAAAGATAACAATATAGCAGAAACATTCATAAATAAGTATAAACATTTAATACAATGTATAAAACTAAAAAAAAGACTTTTAAACTTAAAATTCAGCATAATATGAAAAATATAAATCAAATAATTCCATTTACTTATTCACATGGATATTATACTAGTAGAATAATCACATTTAATATCAATAGCTAATTTCATAATGATGGAATGCATAATTCCAGACTTCATAACCATATAGTCAAGGCCTTGTGCCAAGACTACAAATTATATTTTTTTCAAGGCCCTATGCCAAGACACTAGTTTGCCTCATTAGACCAAACGATGCATCGAGGAGCTATAGTGGGCTCCACCCGTCACTTACTAAGTCCAATGCATTCCTCATATGAAAAGGTTTAAACATAACATAATCATTTGTAATAAAACTAGTATACAAAATGTAAATACTTTATCTATAAACCATGAATCGTGTAAAAATAACACATCCTCATCCAAACATATCACAAAACCTTCAATAAAATATGGAAGTTTTGTATCATAATAAATCAACTTCAAAAAAGTTTAAAATCCATCAAAGTATGCTGACATAAAGGAAATCAAAACTATTTGAGGGAAATATCTCTTTCTATTTTGAAATCATTTAAAAGTAACATAATTATAAAAAACATTTATTTTGAAAATATTCTTATAATATTGTTTGGGATGTTTTGAAATATTTATAACAGTGGAAAATATTCTCACTTGACTTATAAGTAAAAAAACATTCTCTCCATAATTTTGTCGAAATGGTCATAAATTGCCTTGTTTGGAAAACGACAGAAATATTCCTTTATAAACATTTTATAAAATTTCAAACAAGGGTATAAATGAATTTAACCTATAGTCTAGGAAATAGTAAAAATGTTTTGAAATAAATTTTTAAGAAACACATATGTGGATGATAAAGAGGTCCCAGTAGATAATCACGTATAAACAACCTCAGATAATGAAGAGGTTGTAGAATTAACCCTTACCTTATACTTTTCCTTGGTTTATGGTATGTTAAACTCCTGTATAATAGTTAAATAATTGATATTAAATTATAAAATAACTATATACATAAATATGATATCATATATGATCCCTTAATATTGCTTTGTTAATAATATTTCATTAGTATCATCGTTTTGGATGTTAACTGATTCGTTTTCCTTTATATGCTTGGTTACGTAAGCCATGTTTGTAATGGATAGGATGTATTTGATTCATATACAGAATGATATTATGTTAATAAACATTATTTTTAATCATAAAATGAAAATTATTCTTTAATGATTACGATGGGGAATGAATCTCATCGCATTCGTGAAGACGGTAATCCGTACGTACGCACGAGAAAAAATATCATTATATTGATGGTGAAATCGTATGTAATTGGATGGTATATCATATATATAGAATAATTAAAATGTTATATTTATTATTTACATTGGTTATACTAATTGTTATACCCATCCAAATAATGAAGTGTTTGAATAATAAACTACACCACGACGTGGAGATGGTAAGTCGTACGTACACACGTATGGTGACGTTGTCATTTATAGGATAGATAGAATAATGAATATGGTTGTAGCATATTTATAACAAAATAATATTATGTATAAGGTACTGGATTTATTATTTTTTTATTGAAACAACAAAGAAATAGGAAGTGGAAAAAGAAAAGAACTTGAAAGAGGGTGGTGAAATTATTACCTCTTCTTCAGGTGTTTCCTTTTGTGTTGATCAAAAGGGCTCCTTAGGTTGGATTTAGGATCAATGTGAGGACTCTAGGTCAAATTGAGGGTATTTGGGAGGATATTTGAGCAGGTTTTGTCTGATACAAATGGATTTGGAGGTGTGATTTTGAGAGAATGGGAAGTACCCTTTTATAAGAGAGGTGAGGGTCACTTTAGGAAAACCTTAAAATATTATTTTATTATATAATCATATTCGGTTTATAATGGCTCCAAAATGATTTATTTAGATAATAAGGTGTGTATGTGTCTAAAAACTCACAACAAATATGTTTTATATAGGTTTAGGTCACCAAATTAACCATATCTTATAGATTTAACTCTTAGTTAAATAGTTTAACTTTTACCATGTATTCTTGTATTATTATAATAAATGGTTAATAAACTTACTATAAAAATCCAATAGAACCCCAAGTGGTTCATTATTGATATATATAACCTTATATAAGTCTTTTTTCCAAATCTTATATTTTTAGGAATATTATATCAATTAATAATATAGTATTTGTTTTTAAAACTAATTTATGTCAATTTTGACACTATTTGGTATTTTGTTTTTGTTAAAGTCATAATAGCATTATTACTTCGACAAATTCATTGAATCAACTCTAACAAGTCATATTGATCTATAAAATTATTTTAATTCATCAAAAGTCTCAAATTACATTTATTTTTATATTTATAATATTAATTATTTTAATCTTTCATTAATAAGGTAATTACTGCATCATCGTTGTGTCATAAATAAATTAAATTATTTAACATCTAACAATTATAAATAAAACTCAATTATTTAGGAAATATTTTTAGATTTCTAATAAATATTTATAGTTGAAAATATAACATATATAACCCCTTGTAAAAATTGTTTTACTAAAAGATATATGTTTCTGTCATTTTTGTCTTTAATTTAAATTAATTAATATAAAGTGCCATTATCACTCTCAAGTGGCTCCATGGGGTCCCAAAATCGACTCTCAAGGTTGACCATGGTCGGACATGTATCAACCAATAGGAATAGGACTCATGTTAGGGTAATTTAATATTATTATAATAATATTTTTTTACCCTTATTTACCAGATTTACCCTTTAACTATGGTAAATACAATATTTACTAAAGTAAATTTTCATAATGTCTAAAAATAAAAGCTACATATTTACAAAATTTAGACCACCTGATTCCAAAAATATAATCCATTTTTTCAAATTCAAAACACATAAGTGGTAGAAATTAATTTAAAATTAATTCTCGTTGTCAAAACAAAAAGCGTGTTTTTAAGAAATAATAATTACCAAAAGATTGACACTTGTTTATGTCCAGTTTAAATGTGAAATTACATATAATGACCTAAATTATATTAAATGATAAAAATACAATATAATTATACTTAAAAACCATTCAAATACATAATTTAACACTATAAATTATTTCGATTAAAAAAGTTGTTTTTAATTAATATTTAATATTTTTCACTATTCATCAAAAATTGGAAGTTTTGAGAAGAGTTTCAAAAATTCACCCTAGGCTAATTTTGATATTCCTAATCCAAAAATGATGTCCATTTTTTTAAAAAAATAAATAAATTTTCAAAAAGTGGGTATTACTATTCATAACGGCTAGTTTGATTGGTCGTGGTGTGTTAGAATCTCGAAGTTGTGTACAACACAAGCTATTGCATTATTCAAAGGGAAATGTACCATGGAATCTTGGGGTGTTACAAATTTAATTTCAACCAATATGTTTCATCCCATGCAGCTAATGGTCCAGGGCTCAAAAATATCATGATTGGTTAGTTAAGGTATCACCATCAATCTATGCAGGAAAATACCGCTTTGGTTGATGTTTACACTTTAATAACCTGTTCTATATCAAAATTTTAAAAATGTATTCTATGAAAAGTGTTAAATAAATACAAACATGGAAACAATTATATAATAATGGTAAGTAAATAGATATGCAAAATAATTATGCATCTTAGCATAATAACCACTAAAACATGTTGTATAGGTGAGCAGGATAAGTATATCATAGAATAATGACACCTAAGCAAAGAATTATAATGAAATAACTAAGAAGGTATAAAAATATGTTTTTTACTGAAAAACATCACATGGTATATAACAGGTATTCCAATAAACATACAAGGCACACATCTCCATGTTATTATGCATTAAAGTAATGCAACCTACATGGCATGGAATTTGAATGGCATGTGAATCTATATGTGCCAATAATGATGCATGTAATGCTACTTAATTTCCATTTAGTCTATGGGAAATTAATTTAAATCTCATAAATCAATGATTAGAAAAATTTACACCAATCACTCAAGGTGAAATCATAATAAACTATAACAACGAATACCACATATAACAAACCCATCCCTGGCCACTTGGTCTTTTCCCCGTGCATGGGTTGATCACTCCCAAACATAGATATTTACCAAGATCTGCCAAATTCCTAATATCTTATCTACCATCATAAAATAGTAATACAAGAGGAAAAGAAAACCTCACTCTGATACCACTTTATAACATCCCGAACCAGGATTTAATGAAAAAAATACCTCGAGCAAGTCAGTCACATGGCCTCAAGTGCACCTCCCTGTGCCCCAGAGGATTCTGATTAATATTGAGGGTCTAATTATGGTATTATGGGTAGATTATACCCTACTAATCAGATTAGTGCAGAGGTATGTCATATGTAAATCAAAAATCAATAGTGGAATCAGTAATAATAAATGACAAGCAGCCGAAGAATATAATATAATGAATAAACATACATGACCATCTTCAAATACAACCATGCATGCATGTCCATGTGATGCTAAAAAATCCAAAGAAAGAAACATATGGCAGTTATATATGATATAATACATGAACAATGAAAATTAATAAAATTACTCGAGGTTGATCTCCATGATAATCCTGAGTACTTGCTCAGTCTTTTGCTCATATGCTCTTGTGTATAATTCACAACACAAGAAATAATCTATGGACCTGTGAACATGAGGTCTTATCAGGTACCCAAGTGAAATGGTGGTCCAAGATGGGTGTGATATGTACTCATTAGGCCACCAATAATGTTTTCTAAAGCTATCCATTCCATAAATAAAAAATATAGTACTGTGTGAGTATAATGAAATAGACATGAATTTTATAAAAGTAAACAAGTTGGCTCAGGTTCCTATGGGACACCTAGACAACCATACCTACTTCGGCCTGAGCAGGAATGTCTCTAAATATAAATATGTATATATAAATATATATTTTTACTATAAACATAGTAATGTTTATATCCATATATATAGATATATGGTATTAGTCAGGACCTGAGGCGTAACTCAGGCATCCATGCATAATACTACTCATAATAATAATAATAATAAGAGGGTCATATAATAAATAAAGGTCATTATTCCCAAGGATCAAAATCAATATAGGACACCATGATGAGTATAAAGAATAATGGAGGATTCTATGCTGATTATCATGAATAATAATGAGGATTATACCCAACCTCCTAATCAAGGGGGTATAGAACATCATTCCCAACAACCCAAGTGATGTGGATTCCATGCCAACATCCTTGAATAAGGGGGTGTGACACACCATTCCCAACGAACCTACTCTAGGTCCATTTATTCATTAATTAAAAAGGTAATTTGCTTTCCCTTAGATCCCTTAGGTTGACGTTCTGTAAATAAGCAATAGGCATCGCTCAAGGTGCGGTGGATCCTTTTCAATACAATTCATTTAATATTTATTAGTACCCCTTACATTCATACAAGAAACTAATACTAGTTAATTATAGATAATAAATAATGGCATAATGTAAGCATTTTATTATCAAAAAATATGTATAAAGAAAGAGTACCATGTGCATAAGCATGCCCCATTACAAATAATTTTTACTTAAAGGGAGGTTTAAGCCCAATTACCATCTCAATTATTAAAAAAAATAAAGTCCGTGTACTTAAGAATTTTATTCATCACTTTAGACATCACTATTTAATTTTCCCATTTTATTAAATAATCCAATGCATCACATAGGTGGTTTTATTATAACACGGGGGTAGGCTATCATTCCAGGTTCATCTAATTTAGATTCATTAACTCCTTATGAGAGGAATCATTCATCACATATAAAAAATGACCAAGAGAGGGAAATACTTGAAATTATATATTAAACATTCAAGTTGACATCCATAAGGGTATCTTATTGCCCTAATAAAGTGCAATCCATGTACATCTAGATGAAACACCCAAAGGGTGGTTCGAAATATGGTAGTTAACCTCTAATGGTTCAATTTAAAGAAAAAAAACTATATAAATTATGGAATTTGTCTCCACATAATTAATTTCACATTTAATAGGTGATTCATGAAAATTATGGTGCACGACACCATGAAATAATTTATAAATAGGGAGAATTTAATGGAAAGGCTATAGACCACCTACCTCATACTTAGGATGGTCCACATATCCAATATCGATATTTGATTTGAGCTAGTTTGAGATAAATCAAATAAATAGACATTCACCAAAAAAATTGGGTGAATTAGATCACATGAAGATAATATAGGAGAAAGGAAGATAAACAAATAAAGGAGGAAGTAGGAGTCATAGACTCTCTGAGGATTATCCAATGCAACTGATGACACTCTAGAAAGAGGTTAGATGATAAAGTTTTATCCCTGCCTAGAGGAGGAGATGAGGAGATCCATGAGAGGGTTGTTGTGCATGGGTAATAGAAGAAGAAAGGTAGGAGAAAATAAAATAAGGATGTAGGGGTATTTCAGTAAAATCACCCCTTTAATGAGGCGCATAGTTTGTCTGTACAGTTGTCCAAACCATGTGCCAACCATACATGGGCTACTTCCTGAGAAGGTGACTCAAATAGTTCATTCACATGATTTGATAAACCATACACAAACCATTCTGTTATCCTCTATTAAGATACCTACAACAAGTTTTTGGTCATGTGTCCTGATACACATAGTTAGACCAAACCATGTAACACCATCATCCTCTCTGAATAGGCTTCATGGTTTCTCTTTATTGGCTGCATGGTTTCATACAAACTGTGTGCCCTTCCAGCTTCTCCCAAATTTTATTTTTTGAAGCTCGACTCTCCTAAAACTTGACAGAACACTTGAGGCACATCTCAAGCCTTCAACCAAGTCTAAAAATAACATATTTAATTGTTCAAACTCCTATAATTTTATTTTCAAGCTCATATTGCAATTCGTTCTATCCACAAAATTAAAAATTCAAGTTCCTTTAGAATATTTTATCCAGTACAAAAACACAGGATGCTAAAAATAACTCAAATAAAAGACTCAAATCCCCACTTTCCCTAGTAACCCAAGTTTCATAAAAAATGGTGGTTATTAGGTACCCTTTCACAAACAACCTCTTGAGTCCCATCATGTTCCAAATCTCCTTTATACCACAACTCGCCCCAAATAACATAAGGGATTTCAAAGAAATATTCAAAACCTATGCCCCTTTTTTAAACAACCTTAGAAACCTCCTTTAATACCAATTATAATGAACTGGCCTAATCTTCAATCTAAACCATCACCCAACTTGGTATTCCACTGGCCCGAAGTGCGTTCTTGATCCACATGGGTTGGTGACAAGAACTTGGGCATCAATAAATAACCTTTGGGAAGGATTTCATACAAAAATATATGACATAAATCATAGAACACAACAAAAAAAACCAATTTAATAAAATAATACAAGAACATATGAATATCAAAATAAAAAAACAAAATCATATAAGACCAAGAAATCTTGATATAAGGAATACTAAATCAAGTGGTAATATAAAAAATATCATAAAGACATAAAAAATACATGAAAACTAAAACTCATCTCTTAGTGTTCCAATACCACCCACCACATCCCGCATCACATGTCCTTGGAAAACCAAGCATGAGACTAAAATAGAGATATGAATATTTCATAAGAACTTATTATAGAATCATGAAGACTGTATACCACAAGTGGTGTATGTAGGGTGTGAGAAAATAGAGACCAATAGGATCCCACCAAGAAGTCTATGAAATTTTTATACAAAGCAATTCATATATTCAAGTTTGAAATATGGAAATGAGAAAATAGGTTTTTCATAACATCAAAAGTTAATAAAGAAAGATAGGATTCAAAAAACTCTCTTTCCATTTAAAATCCATTTAGAAAAACCAAGAGTAAAATTTTCTAAAATCCTTATTTCAAATGAGATAAACTAATTATACTCACTCAAAAAAACAATCCATTTAATAATTTTTCATGATTATTACCAAAATTTGGAAATCCACCCATTTAAAAATAGTTTAAAATACATTTCCAAATAAACCAATTATTATAGAATAATTAATGAAACAATTTTCCTTTGAAGCTTCCAAATCATTAGAAATCATTTCCAATATTTCACATATCCAAGAATGCATAAACAACCAATTTCACAAATAGAAGAAACAAGGAAACTGAGTCCTATGATAAAATAGGCTAAGGTTAGTGAGGATCCTCACTAAACCAGTACCAGGCATATTGACCAAAGGATCATAGGAATACCCTAGTGTGTAATTCCCCCAATGATGAGATGTAAACTAGCCATAGGGATGATTTACAAAGGAGCATAGGAATACCCCAATGTGCCATTTTCCCCTAAAAATCATGGAAACAAGTCTATGCATGATGCCCCCTCCTAATTACACAAAGATCACTTGTGATAACCATTTTAAATAATTTCTAAATGGAATATCACATTTAAAAAATCAAACTAAAAACCATTTTTCACATCAAAACCATGCTTTGAAATTCAATTTTCTCAAACAATCCAACGATGCTTTGAAATCAACCTCTATTTATCAAATAAAAGGAAACCCCATTTTATATCAAAAACCACCATACACGCATTCCAATAAATCAGAGATCATTCCATTGACAATTTATAAATCATGTTCAAAAATGAGATATCATGAAATGTTTATAATACAAAGACTTTAGATGAAACCACCCACTAAAAAGGTCCATACACACCCACTTCTTTTAAAACCCATTGATTAGTTCCAAATAGACCTTCAAGAAAAGAACATGAAATACTAATCAATTATTTAAAATATTTTAAAACACCATTTTAATAAATATTTCCAAAACAATCCATTAAAATTTATTCTTTAAATCATTCCATGAAACATTAAAAGAAACATGCATTTAACCATTTAGAATAAAATTTAATTAATCAATCCAATTCTTTAAAATAAGGCTTTTCATTTCAAAAACTAAAACCCACCAAGAGAAAAATAAAATGATTTTATTTTCAAATAAAGGATCAAATCCTAAAGTAAAAAAACAAGTTAAACACCATTTTCATAAAAATGGGTCATTGATGCTTTAAAAATAATAAACCATGATTCATCAACGTTAAATTAGATGTATATAAAACTCAACAAACAAATGAATCACAAGTAGAAGAAATTACATAGAAACACCTATCTTATAATATCTTGGATCAACTCACAATGAATCGGAAACTTGTCACCTTTGATGTAGAACATAAAATCAAGGGAGTAGATATCCAAACAAACACTAAAAACCAGTATTCTCAATTAGATCATGGTATAACCCACAAATCTATTCTTAGCAACTCTGATCTAGGGTTACTTCAAAGGAAATAGGTAATATCTAGAAGGAATATTAATAATGATAAATAATGGGCTCATACCTTTAATTCTCTAGATATGATGCCTCAAGATCCATTGGAATTGCTCTCTAAGAGGAAGAGAGTCATCCAAATCACCAAGGGTTAGGATTCATTTTTAGATCCCAAGTAAAAGGAGTAATAGGAGTAATAATGGGTTCAAAGGGATGTTTTTAGGGTCATTAAAATAATTTTAGGGATAATGAATTATTATCGCATATTTTGGCCACATAGTTTTGGAAACCATGTTCCAAATGTATGCCCAATTCTGGGCTACTAGAGAGGTAACGTGGTTTGGTTTCCCAATTTAACTAATCATGCACCAACAATATGAAATGAATTTGTCCCAATGTGCATGGTTTTTAGAGAATTTTACACTTCTTGACCTAATTGTGCACCAATCATGCACCCTCATTTAGGACACCAAAATAAACCTCATCATTTCAGAGGAAAATCCATACATTCTAGCTAACTGTGTGTCAATCATGTACATTCCATGAAACCTCCAAAAACCTAAAAAAACATGTATTTAATTTAATAATAATTATCACAAAATAAACCATGAAATAAATAACTAAATTAAATAAATAAATCCAATACATACATAGGATAATTAAATATATTAATCATTTACAACATGTAACAAAAACCACATTTAGTATTGCTAAGATTCATTTTTAATTGTTTTTAAGATAATTTGACCTAAATTGATTAATTTATATATTGACTAATAGATTTATTTTTTATCTTAAATTCTTCCCAACTTCTGGTCCTTAAGTTATTTCAAGAATCTCCTAAAGTATTATAAAATTAATTAAATTTATTTATTTTAAAAAAATAAGTGCATGATGTGTACTTCAGAGGCCACATGGTATGCACTACTAATATAAAATTAAATTCCATTTTTGGAAATTAAATAAATATCAAGATATCCACTTATTTTATCATGTATTATCTAAAAATTCACATGTTGTGTCACAAAATACATGTCATTTAGTTCCTGAAACATTTCTTTGGATCAAACAACACTTATTTAATATAGAGGGATAATTTAGAAACCTTTAAACCTATGATATCCTTACATGAAACTCAAATCCATGTAAACATGAAATAAAGAATAAATGTGTGCACATTACATTAAAGATTCCTTGTTTTCTACCTTCGATCAATATGCTTGATGAAGATCACTTAGAGGTAAGAAAAGGACTCCCTCTATCATGGTGTATCCATGGGAGAACATGAATCACTTAAAATTTGATCTAGATCCTCCTATCTTCTTTAGCATGCTAGTTCATTATGATGCTAAGGGAGGATTAAAGAAGAGAGTTTCAGGGGGAATCTATAAATTATGTCAATCATCTCCATAGACTTTGTCTAATTTTTATAATCCTTGTGGAACCTCCACCCCCACCCAATCCCCATGCATTTACTAATGTGTTACACAACATATGAGAAAATAGTATGTGGTTATAGAGGTTTATAACCCTTCATTCATGCACTCAATACATAATTTCATTTATTCTTAATGCACTAATGAAAACTTACATGGAAGGATAACTAAATTTTAATGTTTAGAATTCATCTTCCATGATTGATCATAACATATCATGTTATTCGCATAATATGATCCTTCACAAAATATTTTATTATGACACAACCAATCATAAAATATCATTGAAAATTCCAGTGAAAAAATGATATATATATATATATCATACTAAACGATAAACCATGAAATAAAATACGGTTCATAATCATGTATGTTATACTATATGACATGTTCATATCATGCACTATGATATGATGGATTTGGATCACATCTCTTTTAGTTCCACATGGTCAAACTATATAGTCTTCATGATGTGTATAACTATATGACATGCCATTAATGTATACAGTGTGTACCACTAGAATTCATGTGTACAACATGGTGTGTAATAGAGAGTTACATATCATATACAAGCATTCAATACATACTGAGTAATTATATAATGTGTTAACCCACATGACATTCCAAAAAAAAATAATCATGTACTTAGTATAAGGTGGAATGTGTCACACAATATATAAATTAGTTACATGTCATTTAGTCCATGTCAAGCTATGTCTTAGGCTGGAAGTCAATGCTTGATGTGTAATTATGTTGTATACTGAACTATATGATGTATCATGGTTTATGTCATGTGTACCTTATATGGGGTTACACAACTTTTACTAACTATCTATATGTTGTGTACCTTCTATAAAGCCATGTGTCGCATCAGAATTCAATACACGACATTTAATAATTTTTCTTATTATCCCACACAACACACTAAGATTTATATGGAATATAACATGTATGGGGTAAAACTGATTACATATCATGTTCTTTTCTATTACATATTGTGTGACTATGTCAATCATCTAGCAACCTCAGCTCCTCTAGATAGGTTTTTTGATCATTTTGGCCCATTTTTGGTTGTATGATATCAGATTATCACATCGTATGGACAATTTGAATCAGAACAAAAATCTAAACATGAATACTAACAAACCAACACATGAAATTGATCAAATAAATTATAAATAATTATATTTTATAATGTAACCAATCTAATACCACTTCAAGGTTCTGGGTGTAGTGGAAGTGTTGGGTGGGCACTAAAATTGGTTTTCCATCAGAATAAATGAATAAATCAGAAGAACTATATTATTGCACCCCAAATTTCATAGATATGATTATGCATATTTAATTTATAATTAATTTAAATAAATAATTACCTTATCTAATATATTATTCTTTGATAAAAAATAAATCACCACTTTTGTTATATTGTCATTTGATAGAGATTTTGTAGTTCCAACAATCGAATAACAACTAACAAGGGGGTTAAATCAGTTATTCATTTTTATAAGTTTTAAAACTTTAATAAACATAACCCCTACAACCTTTTAAGATTTATTTACTTATCAATATTTAGAAAATACTTATTCATGCAAGAATATTAATCACATAAGGCACACATGATTTACAAGGTTTGGCCTCAATTTAAGAACCTACATCCTTACCATAGCCACTCTCATGGGTCTATAGAAATCCACTAATATGAAGAAGTGAATACAACTTGTGACAACTCCCATTAGACACCTTTTATCTCTTGATAGGAAAGATTATACTGACTCCCATTAGTTTACAATGTTTTCTTATAGAAAAATTGATTCAAACAAAAGAATAAAAACTTTTTTGAATCTACTCCACAAATTCTCAGTCTGAATCCTCAGTCTGATTTGGCTAAGTACAATATTCTCAGTACGGTAAAGATGATTCCAATTTTTCCCTGCTCAAACACTCAAAGAAACCTTCTTCAATCTGGTGGGAAATTTTCACTTTTAATTCTCCAGAGCTCCACGTTTTTCACGTGTGTGAAAGTTACAAATGAACAAATGATCTTAGAAAATATTTATAGGCAACTTGAAAATAAAAAGTGGGAAACTTGAAATCTTTCCCGCTTTCTTAAATCTCAAAAACTCTACAAATATCTAACATTTAAAATTAAATATTTTACTTCTTAAAACCTCCTTAAATTTCTCTGATATTTACAAAAAATTTAAATTCATGATTTACTTCTTGAACTCTTCATATCCTTCTTAGTACAATAATGCTGGATCTTGGTTCTGATTTTCTCAAAAACATGCTCATAAATGTTATTCAGTTTTTTCTTAGAAATATGCTCAGAAATTTTGTTCATATTTTTCAGAAACATGCTCAGAAATGTGGTTTTGATTTCCCCATAAACATTTTCAGAAAAAAAAAGTTCCAATTAGCTCAGAAAATAGGTTCTGATGTGCTCAAAAATTAGGTTCCAATTTTCTCATAATCCATTTTCCAAATTGCTCAGAATTCAGGTTATGATTTGTGCAGAATTCCGGTTCCGATTTTTTGTAGAATTCAAGTTCCGATTTGTTCAGAATTCAGGTTCTGATTTGCACATAATTCAGGTTCTGATTTGTACAGAATTCAGGTTCCGATTTGTACAGAATTCAGGTTCTAATTTGTGCAGAATTCAGGTTCTGATTTGTGTAGAATTCAGGTTTCAATTTTTATAGAATTCATATTCTGATTTATACAGAATTCAAGTTCTGGTTTGTGTATAACTCAGGTTCCAATTTGTGTAGAATTCAAGTTCCTATTTTTTCCAAAAACATGATCAGAAAGGTGATTTCAATTTTTTCAGACCTCTCCACCATTTCTTCAAAATATTTATTATGAAAGTTTTCATGATATTTTATAACTTATTGATTAGAAAGTCATCATCTAATTTTTTTTATAAAGTTTTAGAAATTTTCTATCTTCTAACTTTTCATTATTCAACAACATCCTATTTAAAAAGTCTTCAGCAATAAAAGTGCTTCTTTGTTCAGCAACATCTTTCAAACTCAGTAACTTCTTTCAAACTCAACAGCTTCTTTCTTTCTCTGATTAAAAAAAAGACAAACTTCCATCAACTGATAACTTCATCTTCCTGTATATCAAAAATATTCTTCAACAAAAAGTATAGTTATCCACAAATAAAAAACTTTGTTAAAACAAAAAACCACGAATGTTCTTCAATCTCCTCCTTTAGATTTGTTGACAACCCTTGTAAAAAACTTTTCCAACCCTCATAATTTTTTACAACTCAACTTTTGTAAACAACTCAAGTTTTTGACTTTTATTATAACATAGCCTTTCTCAAAATAGAGTTTCCTGACACCACACTATTGTATAAAGTAATTTTTTTAAAGTATTTTCATCCCTCAGTGGCAATAAAATTTTGTAGCCATGTAAAGATAAACTCCACCATACTCAAACTCCACTTTTACTTTTATCATTCTCTTTCTCGCTTTTCTTTTTCTCCTCCACATTATATGATAACCACATATTCAGATTTCTTATTTGGGAAATTAATAGCAAAGTGCTCAATTCCACCACACTCAAAAAAAATTATAGTAATTTTACATCCATACTTTCCTCTTCCTCTTTGATAGTTCTTGGATATGAGATACATGGTTTTTTCATTTAGCTCAACATCTTCCTTATCATCAGATTTACAAGGATCAGCTTCATCAAATCCATGTATTTTCATCTTTCTCATGAATTAAAAATCCATTTAATCTTTCATTTTCTTCATAAAGATCATATATTTCCTCATTTCATAAGAAAAAAGTAAGTTATTAAACTCATCAAGAGATAAATCATCTTTATCTTATAAATTATAAATTTTAAAATCGAATCTTCTCAAAAAGTTTCTTATAAGTTTATTCACAATTGTAGAATATTCCAAGACATATCTAAATATTATGATGTTGTACACAATTTCATTAAATCTGTTGAAGTATTCATCAATTGTCTCTTCATATCTCATTCTTATGTCTTTATACTTACTACACCATATTTGTATATTTTCTTCCTTAACTTTTGTATTCTCTTCGAAAACACTTTCCAGCTTGTCCCACATACTTTTTGATGTTTTGAGACCCATTACCTTTTAGTAAAAATTCTATGATAAAGGCATAATCATTGAATTCCTAGCCTTTCCATCAACTCCTATATTCCTCTTATCAGCAAGTTTCATTTGAAAATCGTTCTCAATGGGTGGAAAACCAATAGTAGCAACATCAAAAACTTCTAATCCAAGAGATAGAAGATATGGAATCATCCTATTTTTTCATCCATAATAATTTTTTCCATAGAATTTAGAGACTCTTATGCTATTAATAGAATTGATATTATCCATGATAAAGATTCAACAAGAGAACCTCCCTATGATACCAATTATAGTTCCAAGGATCGAATAAAAATTGAGAGGGGGGGTGAATCAGTTGTTCACTTTTTTGTAAGTTTCAAAACATTAAGAAACTTAACCCCTGCAACCTTTTAATATTTATTTCCTTATCAATATTTAGAAAATACTTATGCATGTAAGAATAGTAAAGAATGTAAGCCACACATGATTTACAAGGTTTAGCCTCAATGTGAGAACTTATGTCCTATCCATAGCAACTCTCATGGGTCTATGAAAATCCACTAATATGAAGAAGTAAATAAAACTTATGCCAACTCCCATTAGAAAACATCTTTCTCCCAATAGAAAATATTATACTAACTCCTATCAGTTTACAATGTTTTCTTATAGAACAATTGTAGAGACCTGAAGCTTGACGTACATGGACATTACATTACTTTTTCAGAATACTTAGTACATAACAAAAACACACACACAAGTATCGTAATAGTTTAGTATCTTTGGAAACTCGGAACGTAATCTTCTAATCGTGGTGAAAGATATTCAATATCTACCATAAAGATCTTACCTTTTTTTACCTAAAACCTTTCTTTATATCCTGGGGAAAAGAAAACATAAAAGGGTGAGCTCAAATGCTCAGTAAGGGTAAACAAAAGAGAAATCAATCACATCATATTCATAAGAACATAACTTTTGGAAATCTTAACCTGCAAAAGAGAGCATAATTTCATAACATGGGATAAATCATAGTAGTGAAATGAAATCCCAATAATCATAACTTAAAACATGAAACTTTGTGGCATACACACATGATCATGGAAAATCATTTCTTGTTAGTCATGACTCATTTCCAAGACTATCTTAGTGGACAAAGTCCCTTTCTGAACCGAGTCACCCCCGTTCCAGTCCTGTTTCACTGAACCGGTATAACCTACCGTTCCAGCCCTGTCTATCTCATGAGATATAAAATCTTTACCCAATGCATTTGAGGGAGATATAGGTCCCACCCATCTTATAATTAATACTTTCTTATGTGAGCCACATAATCATAAATCATACATCATCGCATAACACAGGTAACAAAAATGGGATTCTTAAAACATCATGACATCATAAAACAAATCATATAAGGTAAATTACTTCATAAAAATAATTTCCTCAAAAAATAATCAAATCAATGTAATAATAGGGATAAAAATAGAACCCTATATTATCTTAGATGTAAAATAATTTTGATAAAACATTTGAACTCCATTCTTTAGGAAAATATCCTTTCTTCAAAAAAACTTTTCCTTTCATAACATGTCATACAATTATAAACTAAAAGAAGTTGATTAAAAATAAACTTGAAAACTTGTAAAGGAATATTATTGGAAATAATGTTTTAAAAATCCATTCATGTCGTATAAGTTAAAAAAACATTCTTCTCATACTTTTTTCGGAAAAGTCAAAAATTACCTCGTACGAAAAATGACAAAAGATTCCTTTCATATATTTTACTAAAAACTCACCGAAGGGTAAAATTGGATATAAATATTGTATAAGGATATAAATATTACATATTCAGGAAACATGTATGTGGATGATAAAATACACCCCAGTAAATACCAAAGTATAAACAATCTCGGATAAAAATGAGATTGTGATATTTTCTCTTACCTTAGGTCTGATTTGCTTCGTATGTGTCCGAACCTCCTGTATAATGATTTAAATAATATCATTGACTTATTACAGAATCATATTAATTGTTATGATATCATATATGGTTCACTTATGACTTTATATTACCCGTTCTTTTGTAAATTCCATGTTAAAGAAGCGTTTTGGGTAAAATCGTTTCATTTATCGTAGGTGTTTTGACTTGTAATTATTAATATGATTACTTGGATCATGATTACTTATATCCAGAATGTAAAACATGATTTATATATAATATATATTCAGAATATATATATATATATAATATCGATAAATGGAATGAAATACACCGTTCATGGAGACGGTAGTCCGTACGTACGCATGAACACTGTTTTCGTTTCCTTATTGAAGTTAATGGAATTAAGTAGATGACATACATATAAATTTACATAAATCCAGTATCATTATTATGTCATATATTTCATTAGTACTTATTATATATACTCTATAATCATTCATGAATGGTTAATCATTGAGAATGAATCTCATCGCGTCGTGGAGACGGTAGTCCGTACGTACGCACGAGCGATGATATCGTTCCCATGATCGTGGAATTGTGTTGAAGTGTATGTAGACTATTTCAGTATCAATATCACTTTATAATAATCATATATAGTTACTCATTACACCATTATACCCATCCTATTAAGGTGGTTGTGGAAAATAGATTACACCACGGCGTGGAGACGGTATTCCGTACGTACGCACGCACGGTGATTTCATTTTTCCGTAGGATGGATAGAAGGTGAATTAGGGTTGTTTCATATTTATAATAACATATCAGTATGTAAGTAATACTGATGTTATTACTTTGTCATGAAACAACTAAAGAAGAAGAAGTTGAAGAAGAAAGAAATTGAAAAGATCGGTAATGGATATTACCTCTTCTTTGAAACGCCTCTTTGAATCCTCCACTTAGGGAACTAAGATTGGTCTTTGAAGAAGACCAGGACCTCTAGGATTATTCTAGGGAAGTGGAGAAGGGATTTTGGCAGGGTTTCGCCGAGCTTGAGTGCTCAAATTGGTGTGAGGAGGAGGGGGAGGAGGTGTCCTTTTATAATGGAGGAGAGGGGCACCTTAGGAATATCTCAAAATATTATTTTATATTAAAGTCAAAATCGGTTTATAATGGTTCTAAAGGGTCTTATTTCGAAGCTAAAGTGGGGATGGGTCGAAATCCTATAAACCAATAGGATTTAGACATGTTTAGGTTATTATTTTAACCTTATCAATTAGATTTAACTCTAAGTTAAATAATTTAACTTTTACCGTGTCTTTTTGTTTTCTTACACTATATGGTTAATACACTTACTATAACATGCCAAAAGAACCCAAAATTGTTTATTATTAATATATATATCCTTATGTAAGTCATTTTTCCGAACCTTAGATTTTTAGGAATAAAATAACAATTAATAATATAATATTTGATTTAAAAACTATTTTGTGTCAATTTTGACACTATTTGATATATGATTTTTGTGAAAGTCATAACAGAATTATATGTTCGAACCATGTTGATTAAATCAACACTAATATATAATAGTAACCTATAAAATTAGTGTAATTCATAAAAAGTCTTAAATTACATTTATTTTGGTATTTATAATATCAATTATGTCAATATTTCATTAATAAGATAATTACTGCATCATCTTTGTGTCATAAAGAAATTAAATTATTTGATGTCTAAAAATTACAAATAAAATACCATTATGTAAGAAATATTTTTAGATTTATAATGAATATTTAAAATCGAATTTATCTTATGTAAAAACCTATATTAAAAATGTTTTAGTAAATAAACTTTGATTTTAACTATTTTAACTCTTCTTTGAATTAAATAATAATAAATGTCCTAATCTAATCCAAGTGGGCCTAAATGATAATATTTTACACTTAAGGTTGTTTTTGGTCGAGATACACTTGTCCAATAGAATTAGTACATGTGTTAGGGTAATATTAATATCATTCTTACCCTTAATTACCCTATTTACTTTTAACCGTGGTAAATAAAAGTAAAAAGTTACTATTCACCAAAAATTATTTTCATCTCATTGAACCACATTTTACTTACTGACATCAACCGTGTCTCTCGGATTTTTGAAATTCCATTCACAGAAGCGGTAAAATTAAGTTTTATGAAAAATTCATTTTTTTTAACTACCACTTAGTAGTTTCACTATTCATCAAAAATTGATGTTTTTCAGAACAATGCCAAAATTTCATCCTAAGCTATATTTCATATTCCGAATTCAAAAATGAAGTCTATTTTACCAAATTCATAACATAGAAGTTGAATTAATTAATTTTATAATTAAATCCCGCTGTTAAAACAAATAGCGTGTTTTTAAGAAACAATATCTATCATAAGATTGACACTTGTTTATGTCTGGTTTAAATGTGAAATTACATCCAATGACCAACATTGTATTAAATTGTAAAAATATATTCTAAATATATTTTAAAACCACTCAAATTAATAATTTATCACTATTAATTATTTCGATTGAAAAAGTTGTTTTTAATTAAAATTTAGTAATTTTCACTATTCATCAAAATATGAAATTTATCCGAAAATCACCAAAATTTTACCCTAAGCTAATTTTGATATTCCGAATCCATAAATGAAGTCCATTTTGAGAGCTAAAATTTCTAAAATTTTAAAAAGTGGTTATCACTATTCATAACGGCTAGTTTTAATAATATTTTAATAGCATATCATTGTTTCGTAAAACTCAGTATTGCGTACTACACACACTATCGAGGAAGGTTGTGATTGCGTGTAATGCAAGGCAAGTCAAGGATGCGTGTTGTGCAAGCTCCTTTTGGTGTAGCGTACAACACAAGACATTAGTGAAATTAAAAAGAATATTTTTCATAAAATCTCAGGGTGTTACATTCTACCCCCCTTAAAATGAATTTCGCCCTCGAAATTCGTCGGGGTTATAAATGGTTTACTATTCAAAAGTTTCTTTAATAGAAACCCACATTGTAAAAAGGAATACCAAAACCAATGTTTAAAAAAGAAAGTATGAAACGTAACGGTTACCCAAATAAACTAATCACTGGGTTTCCACATAGGTGAAAATATGGATATGGAAGAAAAATCTAACCATCATGTTCTGATGGAGAGTGGTAGAGAACATGGATATGGAAAAGCCAACAATCACAAATCCATAAATTTGTGACGATCTAAGGTACCATCCGATTAATCAGATATAAGATCACTAGGACAACATTTTTTGGTTTTCAAGATCATTTCCCTAAAGTTGAAGAATTTGAATTAGAATAAATACTTACTTTATTTTGGTACAATCTCACTATTGTTCGTGCCTTGAACAATTTCCACTTCATCTCTTAAATAAATGAAGTTAAATTTGTTATTCGTGAAGTGTTAGCAGATCATGTGATAGAATGACGGGTCATTCCATCTGTCTCAAACAAAAGGTTAGCAAAAATTATATACATAAGTCGATCTATAGTGAGATTAATCATATATGGTTCCTAAAATGGACTTATACTTCATATATCATGCTGATTAATATAATAAAACTAGTTTCAACTAAACAGGGACTTCCTGTAGGCCAGTGGTAGGTGATAAAGGCCAGTCACACTTCGGTTGTTGGTTCGATTTCCACAGCCTTGTCCGACGCGATGGGCTGTCGCCCGTCCTGCAGGTTGTCCTTTTTCTAAAACTACATTACTATAACATCCCATCAATAATATTGAAAAAAACTTTTATCCTTAAAAAATACTAACTTATGTCTAACATAATTCATTCCAATCTTTAGGCTTATCCATAATACTGCAGTCCACTCTCATAACATACTGAAAATGATTACCAGAGATTTAACACCATCGTCGATCCCCATATATCATAAGATATGTTTTGTTGGTTACATTCCAAACATTCAAAGTCCTTAATCGTGTATTATCTTGAATACCTTAGTGAAAACATGAATGCAGTTAAAAGTTAACACTTTCCACATACCAAAATCTAAAAATTCTATATACTCAAACCATGATATAACCTTCTCCTTATATCAGTCATGAGCTCATGAATACAATCAAACACCTCATTATCTTATTATTCCTTCATTATGCGCATATCATCTAAATTCCAAAAATATCTGAATAACCTTTCATGGATAGTGGTACCATTAATCATACACTTTCATAACTCAAGGAAAGACAACAGTGTAACAATCCTTAGATGTCTCTTTATTCCATAGTACCATGAGATTTCTTATACAACATTACACATGATAAACATGTAATCATTCCACTACATTCTTAAACCATTGACCGAGCTTCAACAATTCTTTCATCTCACATATCATTTGTAGTCTCTTCATCATAATCAACATAAATACTTCCCATACGACCATACTGATTATCTTCATGAGACTTTCCCTTAGGGCATTGGTTTTCATAATGCCCGTACATTCCACATTTAAAACATTTAACCATTGTTGATGTCGTAGCAATACCATTATCCTCATCCATGGTGTTAACTGAACCTTTTCCTTTTCACTTACTTGCTTTGTGTCCTTTTCCACACCCAAAGCATCTTCCAGTTCCTTTGAAACATTCTCCTTGATGCCTCTTCCCACATGATTTACATAGGGGAAATTGAACTTTCTTTCCTCTATGATCATCATGAAACTCCATCTTTCTCTTATTAGCTGAGTCAGGAAACTTACCAAATTTTACTTTATTGATCATATTATGAGATTGCTGATTCGGCATAATAATGATGTTTGGACTTCCAAATCCCATTTCATTATTAAGAATATCATTCCATTGTCCACCATATCCTCCATTATCGTGAATCATCTTGTTTCCAGCCATTTTCTAAAACCCAAGAAAAAGAATAGTGTGAGAGGAAAAAATCATGCTAGGGAAAACAACATAATAAAGGTGGAGTATCCTCAATATCTAACATCTTAGGTTAAATTCTATGATCGTTACCATAGTTCTAGGACTGTATCCTATACGTATACTTATCCTTAGGGACATCCCTAGACATACCTTATAAATATCTCTAGGGATCTCACTAAAGTTCTCGCATCCTAGTTTCCAAAGGTTGACTAAACCTTTCCTCTGATACCAACTGTAGAGACCCGAAACTTGACGTACATGGACATTACATTACTTTTGCGGAATACTTAGTACATAACAAAAACACACACACAAGGATCGTAATAGTTTAGTGTCTTTGGAAACTCGGAACGTAATCTTCTAATCGTGGTGAAAGATCTTCAATATCTCCCATAAAGATCTTCCCTTTTTTTTACCTAAAACCTTTCTTTATATCCTGGGGAAAAGAAAACATAAAAGGGTGAGCTCAAATGCTCAGTAAGGGTAAACAAAAGAGAAATCAATCACATCATATTCATAAGAACATAACTTTTGGAAATCTTAACCTGCAAAAGAGAGCATAATTTCATAACATGGGATAAATCATAGTAGTGAAATGAAATCTCAATAATCATAACTTAAAACATGAAACTTTGTGGCATACACACATGATCATGGAAAATCATTTCTTGTTAGTCATGACTCATTTCCAAGACTATCTTAGTGGAAAAGTCCCTTTCTGAACCGAGTCACCCCTGTTCCAGTCCTGTTTCACTGAACCGGTATAACCTACTGTTCCAGCCCTGTCTATCTCATGAGATATAAAATCTTTACCCAATGCATTGGAGGGAGATATAGGTCCCACCCATCTTATAATGAATCCTTTCTTATGTGTGCCACATAATCATAAATCATACATCATCGCATAACACATGTAACAAAAATGGGATTCTTGAAACATCATGACATCATAAAACAAATCATATAAGGTAAATGACTTCATAAAAATAATTTCCTCAAAACATAATCAAATCAATGTAATAATAGGGATAAAAACAGAACCCTATATTATCTTATATGGAAAATAATTTTGATAAAACATTTGAACTCCATTCTTGAGGAAAATATCCTTTCTTATTCAAAAAAACTTTTCCTTTCATAACATGTCATACAATTATAAACTAAAAGAAGTTTATTAAAAATAAACTTGAAAACTTGTAAAGGAAGATTCTTGGAAATAATGTTTTAAAAATCCATTCATGCCGTATAAGTTAAAAAAACATTCTTCTCGTACTTTTGTCAAAAAAGTCAAAAAGTACCTCATACGAAAAACGACAATAGATTCCTTTCATATATTTTACTAAAAACTCACCGAAGGGTAAAATTGGATATAAATATTGTATAAGGATATAAATATTACATATTGAGGAAACATGGATGTGGATGATAAAATACACCCCAGTAAATACCAAAGTATAAACAATCTCGGATAAAAATGAGATTGTGATATTTTCCCTTACCTTAGGTCCGATTTGCTTCGTATGTATCCGAACCTCCTGTATAATGATTTAAATAATGTCATTGAATTATTATAGAATCATATTCATTGTTATGATATCATATATGTTTCACTTATGACTTTATATTACCCGTTCTTTTGTAAATTTCATGTTAAAGAAGCGTTTTGGGTAAAATCGTTTCATTTATCGTAGGTGTTTTGACTTGTAATTATTAATATGATTACTTGGATCATGATTACTTATATCCAGAATGTAAAACATGATTTATATATAATATATATTCAGAATATATATATATATATATAATATATCGATAAATGGAATGAAATACACCGTTCATGGAGACGGTAGTTCGTACGTACGCATGAACGTTGTTTTCGTTTCCTTATTGAAGTTAATGGAATTAAGTAGATGACATACATATAAATTTACATAAATCTAGTATCATTATTATGTCATATATTTCATTAGTACTTATTATATATACTTTATAATCATTCATGAATGGTTAATCATTGAGAATGAATCTCATCGCGTCGTGGAGACGGTAGTCCGTACGTACGCACGAGCGATGATATCGTTCCCATGGTCGTGGAATTGTGTTGAAGTGTATGTAGACTATTTCAGTATCAATATAAATTTATAATAATCATATATAGTTACTCATTACACCATTATACCCTTCCTATTAAGTTGGTGGTGGAAAATAGATTACACCACGGCGTGGAGACGGTATTCCGTACGTACGCACGCGCGGTGATTTCATTTTTCCGTAGGATGGATAGAAGGTGAATTAGGGTTGTTTCATATTTATAATAAAATATCAGTATGTAAGTAATACTGATGTTATTACTTTTTCATGAAACAACTAAAGAAGAAGAAGTTGAAGAAGAAAGAAATTGAAAAGATCGGTAATGGATATTACCTCTTCTTTGAAACGCCTCTTTGAATCCTCCACTTAGGGAACTAAGATTGGTCTTTGAAGAATACCAGGACCTCTAGGATTATTCTAGGGAAGTGGAGAAGGGATTTTGGCAGGGGTTGTCCGAGCTTGAGTGCTCAAATTGGTGTGAGGAGGAGGTGTCCTTTTATAAGAGAGGAGAGGGGCACCTTAGGAATATCTCAAAATATTATTTTATATTAAAGTAAAAATCGGTTTATAATGGTTCCAAAGGGTCTTATTTCGAAGCTAAAGTGGGGATGGGTCGAAATACTATCAACCAATAGGATTTAGACATGTTTAGGTTATTATTTTAACCTTATCAATTAGATTTAACTCTAAGTTAAATAATTTAACTTTTACCGTGTCTTTTTGTTTTCTTACACTATATGGTTAATACACTTACTATAACATGACAAACGAACCCAAAATTGTTTATTATTAATATATATATCCTTATCTAAGTCATTTTGCCAAACCTTAGATTTTTATGAATAAAATAACAATTAATAATATAATATTTGATTTAAAAACTATTTTGTGTCAATTTTGACACTATTTGATATATGATTTTTTTGAAAGTCATAACAGAATTATATGTTCAAAAACAGTTGATTAAATCAACACTAATATATCATAGTAACCTAGAAAATTAGTGGAATTCATAAAAAGTCTTAAATTACATTTATTTTGGTATTTATAATATCAATTATGTCAATATTTCATTAATAAGATAATTACTGCATCATCTTTGTGTCATAAATAAATTACATTATTTGATGTCTAAAAATTACAAATAAAATACCATTATGTAGGAAATATTTTTATCTTTCTAATGAATATTTACAATCGAATTTATCTTATGTACAAACCTATATTAAAAATGTTTTAGTAAATAAACTTTGATTTTAACTCTTCTTTGAATTAGATAATAATAAATGTCCTAATCTAATCCAAGTGGGCCTAAATGATAATATTTTACACTTAAGGTTGTTTTTGATCGAGATACACTTGTCCAATAGAATTAGGACATGTGTTAGGGTAATATTAATATCATTCTTACCCTTAATTACCGTATTTACTTTTAACCGTGGTAAATAAAAGTAAAAAGTTACTATTCACCAAAAATTATTTTCATCTCATTGAACCAAATTTTACTTACTGACATCAACCGTGTCTCTCGGATTTTTGAAATTCCATTCACAGAAGCGGTAAAATTAAGTTTTATGAAAAATTCAGTTTTTTTAACTACCACTTAGTAGTTTCACTATTCATCAAAAATTGATATTTTTCAGAACAATGCCAAAATTTCATCCTAAGCTATATTTCATATTCTGAATTCAAAAATAAAGTCTATTTTACCAAATTCATAACATAGAAGTTGCATTAATTAATTTTATAATTAAATCCCGCTGTTAAAACAAATAGCGTGTTTTTAAGAAACAATATCTATCAAAAGATTGACACTTGTTTATGTCTGGTTTAAATGTGAAATTACATCCAATGACCAACATTGTATTAAATTGTAAAAATATATTCTAAATATACTTTAAAACCACTCAAATTAATAATTTATCACTATTAATTATTTCGATTGAAAAAGTTGTTTTTAATTAAAATTTAGTAGTTTTCACTATTCATCAAAATATGAAATTTATCCGAAAATCACCAAAATTTCACCCTAAGCTAATTTCGATATTCCGAATCCATAAATGAAGTCCATTTTGAGAGCTAAAATTTCTAAAATTTTAAAAAGTGGTTATTACTATTCATAACGGCTAGTTTTAATAATATTTTAATAGCATATCGTTGTTTCGTGAAACTCAGTATTGCGTACTACACATGCTATCGAGGAAGGTTGTGATTGCGTGTAATGCAAGGCAAGTCAAGGATGCGTGTTGTGCAAGATCCTTTTGGTGTAGCGTACAACACAAGACATTAGTGAAATTAAAAATAATATTTTTCATAAAATCTCGGGGTGTTACAACAATTTAGCCAAACAAAAGAATAAAAACTTTTTTTAATCTGCACCACAAATGACTAGTTTTAATTCTTATTCTGATTTGGCTGAGTCTGGACTTATCAGTATGGTAAAGATGATTCTGATTTTTCCTTGCTCAAACACTCAAAGAAACCTTCTTCAATCTGGTGGGAAATTTTCACTTTGAATCCTATAGAGCTCTATCTTTTGCACATGTGTCAAATTTAAAAATTAACAAATGATCTGAGAAAATATTTATAGGCAACTCTAAAATCAAAACCGGGAAAATTGAAATCTTTCCTATTTTCTTAAATCTCAAAAACTCTGCAAAAATATCAAATTTAATGTTAAGCCTTTGACTTCTTCAAACCTCCTTAAATTTCTATAAGATTTATGAAAAATTAAAATGTATACTTTACTTCTTGAACTCTTCATGTCCTTCTTAGTACGATAATGATGGATCTTGTTCTGGTTTTCTTAGAAACATGCTCATAAATGTCATTCAGTTTTTCTCAGAAACATGCTCAGAAATGTTGTTCATATTTTCTCAGAAACATGCTCATAAATGTGGTTCCAATTTCCTTAGAAACAAGCTCAGAAAATAGGTTCTAATTATCTTAGAAAATAGGTTTCTATGTGCTAAGAAATTAGGTTCCAATTTTCTCATAAAACAAGTTCTGGTTTTCTTAGAATTCAGGTACCTAATTGCTCAGAATTCAGGTTCCAATTTGTGCCAAATTTAGGTTTCGATTTACACAAAATTTAGGTTCTGATTTGTGAATAATTTAGTTTCCTATTTTCTTAGAATTTAGGTTCTAATTTGTGTATAATTAAGGTTCCGATTTTTACAAAATTTAGGTTCTGATTTGTGTAGAATTCAAGTTTCGATTTGTGAAGAATTTATGTTCAAATTTTCATAGAATTTAGATTCCTATTTTTGAATAATCTAGGTTCCAATTTGTGAAGAATTCAGGTTCTGATTTGTATAGAATTAAGGTTCTGATTTTTGAAGAATTCAGGTTTTGATTTTCTCAAGAAACAGGATTAGATTTTTCCTAGAAACATGATCAGAAAGGTGATTTCTATTTATTCAAACCTCTCCACCATTTCTTTAAAATATTTTATCGTGAAAGTTTTCATGATCTTTTAGAACTTCTTGATCAGCAAATCATCATCTAATTTTTTTATAAAGTTTGAGAAACTTTCTATATTCTATCTTTTCACTCATTAATAATATCCTCTTCCAAAACTCTTCAACAATGAAAGGGATTCTTCAACTAGCAATATCTTTCAAACTCAGCAACTTATTTCAAACTCATCAACTTCTTCCAAACTTAGCATCATCTTTAAACTCAGAAACTTCTTTCAAACTCAGTAACTTCTTTCAAACTCAGTAACTTCTTTCTTTCTCTGATTATGATAAAGACAAACTTACATCAACCAATAAATTCATCTTCCTATATATCAAAAACATTCTTCAACAAAAAGGTTAGTTGTCAAAAAATAAAAATCATTTTTAAAACCAAACACCACAAAGGTTCTTCATAGTCCAAATGAGGATTTCTCTTGGAATATCCACATATTCTCTATGAAAATCTAAATCATATTCTTAATATTTTGGGTTCTAGAATTAATGGATCAAGTGCTTGATAGCATTCTGATGTTATTAATATTTTAATGACTTATTATATTCCCTCTTTACTGATTTTATATGAAATGTGCATAATTTGTGTGAAATATTAATGTTTTAATATTAAGTATAATTTTTGAGCATTTTTAGAAGTAGTCCAATTGAGTCAGTTTAATGTTTTAATAATAACTATCACTATACTGATCCAAATTGTGTGGTTCTTGTTTTTTAGGATTATAATTTCAATATAAAACATTTCATTAGAAGGTACCATGAGCCAATTCTTCCATTTGAAGGGTTATATGGTCCTCACAAACAAGACCAATGAATCTGTGAATAAACTGGACCATCCTTGAATATTGATTTACTGGGATCCATCCAGAAGTCCAAAAACATTAAATCTACACCATAATTTGGGGGACAATACATGTCATCTTGGATAAAAATTTCAAGGCCCAAATCTAAGTACAAGGGGCCCAAATGAAGCTTTGAAGTCCATACCACCATTCTGGTTGAGAAATAAAATCAGTATAGTATTCATGACATATCTCATGATGTAAGCATCAAATCGAGTTGGTATTTTTCAGTGTGAAATATTAGATATAGGCATCCGACTTTGTTAGATAAGTCATTCGTATTTGAAGGCATCTTCCTGTTCCAAAATCCATTCACATTTTGGTCATTGAAAAAGCATGGATAGAAATGGACAGTTTACCTTTGTTTAATAAAACCGCCATAACTTTGGATCCACTTGTCCAAAGGCCTCTAAATTTTGACAGTAGTCGGAAAACGTTATTATATAAAACTTTTAAGAAGGAGATATTTGGATATTAGGCTGTCTGAATAGACAAATGGGCGATGCAAGTGGAGGGACATATTGGAAATGCAAACAGTCCACTTCTTGGGCTATAAATACTCTCCCCTTCTCTCCTTGAGAGGGGTTGGCATTTCAGAGCAAAGGAGGATTGATTGGAAGTACCAAGGCCCTGCCAAAGGCTTGGGAGGATCTTCCAAACTCAAGTTTTTACCTAATAATCCCTTCCTCCTCTCTTTGTTTTCATTTACTTTTTCATTTTTCTTCGTTGTAATTTTCCAAGTGTTTGTCTTTGTAATTCTGTTTTAATGCTATTTTCTTCTTCTTAATTTCTTATTCTCATCCACCTTATGTAGTTAAATATTAATTTTATTATTGTATTTTAAATCAATCTGAAATCCATCATCTTATTTTACTTTATTATTCAATAAAATTTTTGGTTTTTTTACTCTCATCATCGTCCGTGTGTGTGTTCGGCGCACAACTCTTTTCTTATCCCTTTCTTTTTCTTCTCTTTGTAATTCATCACCTTAAACATAAAAGACCAGATTACTAATAATTTAAATGGCTGGGTAAATATCTTATTGGGGTGAGTTATAATTTAAGGATGTTAAGTTATTGAGAGGTTTTTCTCGATGAGTATTCTTTAATTTAACATTGTGTATATTGGACATAACATGTCATGAATTATTGACATATTATGTTCAACGTGTGGTTTACATGGATTATTGGAACCATAAATACACTTCCAAAATAAAGTACTGATTGATATTAGAACCCTAAGTAAAGTTAAGTCTTGGATTAAAGGCTTAACACTTGGGAATTCCAATCAACATCAACTTTTGATGTGGGTGTTAATTTAATGCAATATAAAGCAAAGCTCAAGGATATCGCATGCTTAACTCCCTAATTATGACCTCACCCCAATATTTATCAACTTGTTAAATTAAACATCATCCATTAAACATTTTAATTAAGCTCTGCAAACAAACCCCCCCCCCAAATCAAAATACAATCAACTAAAAACAATCGACTATTACGAAGTACTATCGCCGAGGATTCGACCCGATTACTGCTATACACATTAGTAGAGCACCAGAACCTTGATCGGTCGATAGGTGACAATAAGACACACGTTTCAAATGGAATCGTTGCCGGTGATGGTGCTTTATGTAGTCATTAGTTTCTGGTTATTGTAAAAAAAATCCAAAAAAAACAAAATTTAAAAAAAATGAAAAAAAAAACACAAAGAAAAACCCGTCTTCTTCTTTCTTACAAAATCTCTTTGAATGCCCCGTAGCCTCCCAAAAAATCCCTCAGATTTGTTTGACCCTAAAATTGAGCGAACACTTCGCCAAATTAGGAGTAACATAATAGTTACTCAAATAATTCAAGAACCAGTCCTCATCCAACCAGTTGAAATTGAAATGGCCAATCCTAGGGAACAAACACTTAAAGAACTTGTTGCCCCTAATATGAATTACCAAACTCTTGGTATTCAATATCCAAACATAGAGGCTGACTTAGAACTCAAGTTGGGTTTGATTCATCTTTTTCCTCATTTTCATGGGCTAGCCGGTGAAGATCCACATCTCCACATTAAAGAGTTCCAAGTAGTGTGCTCTACCATGAAGCCTCAAGGGGTTTCTGAAGAACAAATAAAGCTTCGAGCATTCCCTTTCTCCCTAGCTGACACTGCTAAGTCATGGCTCTACTGCCTTCCTACTGGTTCCATAACCACATGGAATGACATGAAGCGACTCTTCTTAGAGAAATTTTTTCCTGCTTCTCGTACTGCTTCTATCCAAAAGGAAATAAGTGGTATCCGTCAATTCCCAAGTGAATCACTCCATGAGTACTGGGAGAGGTTCAAAAAGCTTGTGGCAACCTACCCACATCACCAAATCCCTGACCAACTCTTGATCCAATACTTCTATGAGGGGTTATTGGCTATGGAGAGAACTCGCATAGATGTCGCAAGTGGTGGTGCTCTTGTTGATAAAACTCCTACAACAGCAAGAGATCTCATAAGTAACATGGATGCAAACACACAACAATTCCATACTCGAGCACATGCTCAAGTAAAACAAGCCCAAGATAATCAATCAATTGAGCCGAACAAAATGACCGAGTGGATGAGTGAACTTACAGGTCTTGTGCGACAGCTAGCTGTGGCTACCAAATCCCCAACCCCGTCTTCTCCACAATCAATTTTTCCTGGACCTATCAAAAATTGTGGAATCTGCAACTCTCCATCTCATCCAACTGACACATGTCCACAACTTCAGGAGGATCAACCCGATTCATCTGGACCAATGGAGCTCAATGAAGCATATGCTCAGCGGAACACCAATCCTCAACTATCAGGTCAGTTTGTTAGAAACTTTAACCAACCTCACTCCGAGCCCTTCTCTTCTTCCTATAACCAAGGCCTTAGGTATGGTAATACCATATCTCACCCCCTCAATTCCCTCCTCAAAACCCAAATCAACTCCAATATGGTCAAGGTGGTGGTAACTTCCTTCAACCTTATCCTTTTGTTCCTCAACCTCAAAGGAATAATCCTCCTCCTGGATTCCATTATCCTAGTGAGCATTCCCAATTCCAAAACCAATACAATTTATTTCCCAATAACCAAAATCAAGGCAATCCCAACCTGGGACAAGCCTCTTCTTCCAAGAAACCATAGGAAAGTGCAGTGGAAGATCTTGCCTCCTTCACCTGTTCTAGTCTTAAAAACATTGAAACTCAAATAAGTCAACTTGCATCCCACCTGAGCCAGCAACAATAATCAAATTCTTCCCAACTCCCAGCTCAACCATTACCCAACCCCAAGGGTAATGTAAGTGCAATTGAACTTAGATCGGGAAAGCAACTTGCTATTCCTCAAGATAAATCCTCAAAATCTCCTTTGAAGGTTGACCTAGAAAACGAAAATAAAAAGAAACTTGAAAAGGAACCTAAAATCATTCCCTCACCTCCTTCCATTCCACTTAGGAATCCAATTCCTTTTCCTCAAGCTGTTTCTAAACCAAGGAAGTCCTTTGAACCCGATCCTGAAATGCTCGACATGTTTAGACATGTTGAAGTCAACATTCACCTCTTAGATGTCATAAAACAAATTCCTATGTATGCCAAGTTTCTTAAGGAATTGTGCACCCACAAGAGGCAACTTAGGACCTTTGAAAATGTTTCCACACAGTAGTCTATTCCCATAAAGTGCAAAGATCCAGGGACCTTTACAGTACCATGCCAAATTGGAAGTTCCAACTTTGATGATGCACTCATAGACCTAGAAGCCTCAATTAATGTCATGCCCAAATCTATCTTCTCCAACCTTGGTCTAGGTCCCTTACATCCAATAGGTGTTGTCATTCAGTTATCCAATCGAAGCACAACCAGTCCTGAGGGAATAATTGAGGATGTCCTTGTGCGAGTCAATGATCTTATCTTCCCTGCTGATTTCTATGTTCTTGACATGGAAGGTGAGATGAACTCTTCTAGATCTCCCCTAATTCTAGGAAGACCATTCCTCATGACTGTGAGAACCAAGATTGATGTCCATTCAGGCATCTTATCCATGGAATTCGGTGACCAACTGGTCAAGTTCAACATTTTCCAAGCCATGCGATACCCATCTGAGGATCACTCTGCATTCTCAATCCATGCTTCTGAGGACACTTCTAAGAGTCAATTGAACCCCATTCCATCATGTTCATCCTATTCTGAAGAGATATAATCTTGTGAAATATACACTAGGATTAACCAAGTCATAAATGGTGAAGTTGATGTGGACCTTTCATTCATAGACTCCATCAATTTAGAGGATCTTGAAAACTCTCTTGAATCCCATCTCAACTCTGATCTCTACTACTCCACCTTGGAAAGTATTAAGGAAAATGAACCTGAAGCAACTGAAGTCCCTTCTTCCATTCGTGAGTTTTCGAGTCCAAAAGTGAAAGATGAGACTGATCTGAAACCTCTTCCTGCACACCTGAAATATGCATTCCTCTTCCATGATCACTCATATCCTGTCATTATCTCTGCCACACTTACTGAAACCGAGGAGTCCAAACTTGTTCAAGTGTTAGAGGAAAACAAAAAGGCCTTAGGTTGGACCCTAGATGACATACCAGGAATCAACCCTGCCCTTTGCATGCATCACATCCATCTTGAGGAGTCATCCAAACCAATTAGACAACCACAAAGAAGACTCAATCCACTCATACTTGAGGTAGTTAGGGAAGAGATCACCAAGCTTCTTCAAGCTGGTATTATCTACCCAATTTTTGACAGTGAATGGGTTAGTCCAATTCAAGTTGTACCTAAGAAGGGTGGGATAACTATTGTCACAAATGAACATGGAGAGGTAGTCACAACTCGAGTGAAGAAAAAATGGCGTGTGTGCAGCGACTATAGGAAATTGAATGTTGAAACCCGAAAATATTACTACCCTATTACATTCCTTGATAAAATAATAGAAAGATTGGCCAGAAAGTCACACTATTGCTTTCTTGATGGATACACCGGCTATTTTAAAATCCTAATCTCACCTCAGGACCAAGAAAAGACTACTTTCACATGACCCTTTGGAACATATGCATATAGAAGAATGCATTTTGGCCTTTTCAATGCTCCTGCAATATTCCAGAGATGTATGATGAGTATCTTTTCAGAATTCATTGAACACTGCATGGAAGTCTTCATGGATGACTTCACCATTTATGGTGAGTCATTTGAATCTTGTTTTCATTCACTCTCTCTAGTCCTTCAAAAGTGTGTCAAGTGTAACCTTGTGTTAAATTTTGAAAAATGTCACTTCATGGTTGCAAATGGGATTTTTCTAGGGCACATAATTTCAAAATATGGTATTGAAGTCGATCCTGCCAAAATTGAAGTGATCCAATCACTTTATAAACCCACTTCTGTTCGAGACATCCGTTCATTCCTCGGTCATGTCGGTTTCTATCGAAGATTCATCCATAACTTTAGTAGGATTGACCTCCCACTCACTTGGTTACTCCAAAATGATGTCACTTTCCATTTCTATGAGGTTTTCAAGAGATCCTTTGTTGAACTCAAAACTGCTCTAACATCTACCCCAATAATCCAACCCCCAGATTGGTCCTTACCCTTTGAGTTAATGTGTGATGCTTCTGATAGAGCTGTTGGTGTTGTTCTTGGTCAAAGAAGAGAAAAGATTCCTCATTTCATCTATTATGCCTCAAAAACATTGGATGAAACTCAATCTCACTACATTGTGACTAAAAAAGGAACTTCTAGTAGTGGTTTTTGCCTTAGATAAATTTTGGCCCTATCTTTTAGGTTCCAAAATAATAATCTTCATAGACCATTCTGCTATAAAGTTCTTACTCCAGAAAAGTGATTCCAAACTGAGGCTAATAAGATGGATCCTAATGCTCCAAGAGTTTGACCTTGAAATCAAAGATAGACCTGGAAAAGAAAACCCTGTGGCTGATCACTTGAGTATAATTTCTAATTCTTCTCATTCAGAAATCATTGATCCTAAATTCCCCATTGAGAACCTTTTGTCTCTCACTCCAAAGTTACCATGGTATGCCCCAATTGTAAATTATTTGGTTTCTGGTGTTTTTACTGAAAAGTTTTCAAAAGAACAAAAAATGAAGTTGAAAGGTGCTTCAAAATACTATTTTTGGGAAGAAAATAAACTTTGGAAAACTGGGGATGACAAGGTAATTAGGAGATGTGTTGAAGAAAATGAGCATTCTTCCATCTTATAATTCTGTCACTCACTTCCCAGAGGTGTCCACTTTGGACCACAAAGGACCTCCCGAAAGGTCCTAGACTCTAGATTCTTCTGGAATTCACTCCTCAAGGACTCACATGAGTTATGTCAATCATGTCCCACTTGCCAAAAGTTTGGCACAATCTCCAAAAGAAATGAAATTCCCCAAAAGCCTTTAATCTTTTGTGAAATCTTCGATGTTTGGGGTATCGATTTCATGGGACCATTTCCCCCTTCCAATGGATTCTCATACATTCTTCTTGTGGTCGATTATGTTTCAAGGTGGGTTGAGGCCAAACCCACTAGGAAGGATGATGCTCATACTGTTAGTAAGTTCCTAAAGACCCAAATCTTCCAAATATTTGGCACACCACGTGCCTTGATCAGTGACTTAGGAACCCATTTTTATAATAGAACCATGGAAGCTCTTTTGAAAAAGAATGGGGTTGTACATAAAACTTCAACTGCATATCACCCCCAAACAAATGGAATGGATGAACTCTCTAATAGATAAGTGAAAAGGGTACTTGAGAGAATTGTTAAGCCCACCAGAAAAGACTGGCCTGAGAGACTTGGTGAAGCCCTTTGGGCTTATCAAACTGCCTATCAAACACCCATTGGGATGTCTTCTTTTAAGCTAGTTTTTGGTAAAGTGTGTCACTTACCAGTTGAAATCCAACATAAGTCTTTTTGGGCTGTGAAACCTGTAATTTTGACTGTGAAAAATATGGTGAAGAAAGATTCTTGCAATTGGCTGAACTGGAGGAGCTTCGACTTGATTCTTATGAGAATTCTAATCTCTACAAAGAGAAGGCTAAGGTACTCCATGACAGACACATCCTGAGAAAGGTATTTCATGAAGGTGAAAAGGTAATTCTCTTCAATTCTCGATTCCGACTTCACCCAGGTAAGCTTAATTCTCATTGGGAAGGTCCTTTTGTTATTACTAATGTTTACCCATTTGGTGCAGTGCAAGTCCAAGACCCCTCTTCCAAAAGGACATGCACGGTTAATGGACATCGGTTAAAGCATCACCATGAGAGGACACACAATCCCGAATCATCATCTACTTCCCTTGGATCTCCAACTTCTCCAATCGACCAACCACTAGATGGAGATGGCGACCCACCAAATCCAAACCAGGGGGCACCTCTTTACCTTTAACTCTCTCTCTATCTCTTCATCTCTCTACCTATTTCTTCTTCGTCTTCTCTCCTTCATTTTTTTTACCACTTTTTTTTTCAGACCCTTTTTTTCTTTCTTGTGAGGGTGTGTATTTTAAAAAAATCTTAAAAAATAAAAAAAAACAAAAAACACAATCACTTAAAAAAATAAAAAAAAAGAGTCATGCTTACTCACCATCGAGTTTTGAAATATTGTCCAACCATTTTTGGGATTTAACAGACATGTTTTCATCTCAAAAATTTTGTATTTTAATCATGACTTTGGATAAATAATTTTGTGTCAAAATTAAAAAAATTTGAATGCTCAATTTTTGATTTGGAAAATGATTTTCTCAAACCGTGAGAACAAACATTTGCTTTCATGCCAAGGCCACCTATGGCCATCTTTTCAAAATGTGTGTTTTCACCCCCATTTGTGAGTCATGAGTTTGTGGACCTTTGAGCTAAATTTCCTACCTTAGTGTGTATTAATATGATAGAGGCATTTTCTGAACCACATGAGAATCACAATAGACAAATAGCCTCCCATTTCCCTTACATTAATCTTCCTTTTGAAAGCCCCTTCAAGCCTATGAAAACCTTTTCTTTTATAGCCACATTACAAGCCCAATACCTTATCCCACCCAATATCAACATGGATTTTCATTTCATAAGTTTTTGAAATTTAAGTGTGGGGGGAATGGATTTCATTTTTGGGTATCATTTCCTTACTTTCTGGTGTGTTATCATATGTTTGAGGGCAAGCATCAATTTTAGTGTGGGGGGAGGTTGTCATTCAGTGGTATTTGGGAATGTATTGTACAAATGATATTGAAAAGTGTTCAAAAAAATATTCAAAAAAAATCAAAATCAAAAATAAAATCAAAAAAAATGAAAAAATGGGTTGTGTCTTGGGTAGGTCAAAAATCACTCTTCATCAACCTTTGATCTTGTTATAACTATTACAATTAGTGTCATGAGGAGATCAAACATGGTTTGGGATATGAGTGTGAGATCTATTTCAAGGTCAACTTTCAAAAAAACAAAGAAAAAAAGGAAAAGAAAAAAAGGAACACTTGCATTATATTCTTATTGGGAGAAGTTTTTTTGTTTTGTAAATATTCCATCTTCTCATTACCTTCATATTTTCTTCCTCTATTGTGTCTTTCTTCACACAATCATTCCCTTTTAAATATGTGTTTTCATTTCCTTCCATGTTTTATTTCAAAAAAATGTGCATTGCTTTTTCTATGTTGGTATTTTAACCCTCTTCTTTTCTCTCTTAGACATTATATTCCTACCGTACCATAGCCACAAAAAAACCCCTTTAAAAGACCTCTTGATTATTGTTCACTTTGTATAGGGATTGGAAGATTAGATCTCTTTTCAAACTCTAAGATGTTCACTTTTGGTTGGTGAAAGAGTGAACCTCCACAAATGAATTTTATCATCTTGAGAGGTGTGAGTTTTGAGTGTCCACATTTTCCATTTCTAAATTTGAGCATGAAAAAATGAATTAGTTTTGGAACATTGTTTCTGTAACAACTTGTGGTGGAATTCAAAATGGATGAGTGAAATAGTCTAAACCTCCCCTGATTGGAGAAAAAAAAATTTAAAATCTCTTGGTGAGTAAAAATGATTTTGTCATGTTTTTATATTTGTTGCACATGAGGACATGCACAAAACTAAGTGTGTGGGAGTTGATGTTATTAATATTTTCATGACTTATTATATTTCCTCTTTACTGATTTTATATGAAATGTGCATAATTTGTGTGAAATATTAATGTTTTAATATTAAGTATAATTTTTGAGCATTTTTAGAAGTAGTCCAATTGATTTAGTTTAATGTTTTAAAAATAACTATCACTATAATGATCCAAATTGTGTGGTTCTTGTTTTTTAGGATTTTACTTTCAATATAAAACATTTCATTAGAAGGTACCATGATCCAATTCTTCCATTTGAAGGGTCATATGGTCCTCACAAACAAGACCAAAGAATCTGTGAACAAACTGGACCAGCCTTGAAGATTGATTTACTGGGCTCAATCCAGAAGTCAAAAAACATTAACTCTCCACCATAATTCGGGGGACACTACATTTCATCTTGGATAAAAATTTCAAGGCCCAAATACAAGTTCAAGGGGCCCAAATTAAGCTTTTAAGTCCAGCACACCATTCTGGACGAGAAATAAAATCAGTATAGTATTCATGACATATCTCATGATTTAAGATTCAAATAGAGCTGAGTTTTTCAGTGTGAAAGAAGAGATATAGGCGTCCGACTTTGTTGAATAAGTCATTCAGATTTGAAGGCATCTTCTTATTTCAAAATCCATTCACATTTTGGCCATCGAAAAAGAATGGATAGAAATGGACAGTTTACCTTTGTTTAATAAAACCGCCATAACTTTGTCTCCACGTGTCCAAAGGCCTCCAAATTTTGACAGTAGTCGTAAAACTTTATTATATACAACTTTGAAGAAGGAGATATTTGGATATTCGGCTGTCTGAATAGCCAAATTGTCGATGGAAGTGGAGGGACATATTGGGAATGCAAACAGTCCACTTCTTGGGCTATAAATACTCTCCCCTTATCTCCTTGAGAGGGGTTGGAATTTCAGAGAAAAGGAGGATTGATTGGCAGTACTAAGGCCCTGAAAAAGGCTTGGGAGGATCTTCCAAACTCAAGTTTTCACTTGATAATCCCTTCCTCCTCTCTTTGATTTCATTTACTTTTTCATTTTTCTTCGTTGTAATTTTGCAAGTGTTTGTCTTTGTAATTCTGTTTTAATGCAATTTTCTTCTTCTTAATTTCTTATTCTCATACACCTTCTATATTTTAATATTAATGTTATTATTTTAGTTTAAATCAATCTGAAATCCATCATCTTATTTTACTTTATTATTCAATAAAAAGTCCGGGTTTTTTTTACTCTTATCATCGTTCGTGTGTGTGTTCGGCGCACAACTATTTTCTTATCCCTTTCTTTTTCTTCTCTTTGTAATTCATCACCTTAAACATAATAGAATATATTAATAATAATTTAAATGGATGATTAAATATCTTATTTGTCTGAGTTATAATTTAGGGATGTTAAGTGATTGAGAGGTTTTGCTCGATGAGTATTCTTTAATTTAACATTGTGTATATTGGACTTAACATGTCATGGATTATTGACATATTATGTTCAACATGTGGCTTCCATGGATTATTGGAACCATAAATACACTTAAACAATCAAGAACTGATTGATATTAGAACCCTAAGTAAAGTTAAGGCTTGGATTAAAGGCTTAACATTTGGGAATTCCAATCAACATCAACTTTTGATGTGGGTGTTAATTTAATGCAATATAAAGCAAAGCTCAAGGATATCACATGCTTAACTCCCTAATGATGAACTCACCCCAATATTTATCAACTTGTTAAATTAAACATCATCCATTAAAAAATTTAATTAATCTCTACAAACAACCCCCCCCCCCCCCAATCAAAATACAATCAACTAAAAACAATCGACTATTATGAAGTACCATCGCCGAGGATTCGACCCGAGTGCTGCTATACACATTAGAAGAGCACCGGAACCTTGATCGGTCGATAGGCGATAATCGGCCACACGTTTCACATTCATCATCAACAACAGCAATGTTCTCTTGTTCTCTCTCTAAGTTATTGATAGAGTGAGGGAGGAATAATTTCTCTCTAAGGATTGAGAAAATTATAAACAATATCTCTATTATGTTAACATGTTTCATCATAAAAAAATTATATATTTAGGAATATATACTTAGGGTTGAATGATGATAATTTAACAATGACTCTTATACACTTAAGTATGCTATGTTATCCCCTCCATCAAATAAAATAATATTAATATTATTATATACCCAAGAATTTGTTTATTCTAATATCATTTCCTAAATAAATAAATTAATATTTATTTAATTGAATTAAATAAAAAATTATTATTTTCATTAGACCATTAAACTCAATGCATATCCTCCCATAAAATATTATATTCACTAAACCTGGGAATAAATATTTATTTTTTAATATTAAAGTAACTTGAATAAATATTTATTTAACTCTACTTACTAGATTCATGAATAAATAAATATTATATTCATAACCTTGTGAATGATTAAACAAGTGATAAAATTAAACTAACACATTCTAAACTTTAATATGTCATTATTGAATTTATGTGATTAAATTTTAATTAAATAAATATTTTTTCACTAATCGATAATAAATTATGAAACTTAGATTTAATAAAACAAAATGATATTTTAGATACACTTGGTGTGTGACTATCTAGGAACCTTTCTCAATGAAAATAGATGAACTTAACTAAATTTTATGATTGGTGTCTAGAAACACTTAAAGGAACCCAAATAGAAATAAGTTAATATACAACTATAACAACCTTTCTATGAAAATTTTCATGTAATATAATCTCTTTCTAAACTGATACCTCATAAAAAAGAATGAATACTTATACAATCTTCATATATGATCAATTTAACTTTATTTTAACTTTTTGAAATTAATTCATCTATAAACTACCACAGTAAGGGATTTTATCATACAGTTATATTTCAATCAAAGGGTTATAGATATCTTATTCCATTAATATGTAAGGGACAAATCCTTTCTCAACCATTCAATAAATTTTATATCACTTATGATGCACTTCACAGGTGATAACTCTCTATGATAATATATCGTCATGGTTTTTATCCATAAATTAAAGTGTATGATTCATGAAACACATTAATAATGACTTGGAGTCTAAGGACCAATACACATGTCTTCATATAGGAATATTCAATGGCATGTAACATGTCAAATTATTATTGGTGGATCTACCCTTATAAATTCCTTCCTTGAAGATCAAAAATTGTGATCTTCATAAGAATATGTCTCAATGCTTATGAGTATCTTGTAAAACCTCACTTCACTATAGGGTGTAAATTTTAAGGGTAATTTGAATTTTTGACTCTAGATCAGGGATTGTTTTAAGAACCAAGGTTCATATTGGAATTTAGAGAATTGAAACATCTCAAGTAGGTGTTTTTGGTGATGGTTTGGGTCTTAGTGAGCATCTTAGGTGCTTGGTTGAGCATTGGAGAAGGGTTAGAAAGTCAAATCTATCCCTCATTTGTCTTATTTTTTTTATTTGATATTTTTTGGTTTCATTGTGGTTTTGCATAGGTTTTTTGGGGATGATTTCACTATAGCCTAGTAAAATCATCCAAGTGTGATGGGGATTTTTTCAGTATAGATAGATTAAATCCTTATAGGATGATTGCATATCATTGATCACTATTTCATTGAAGTTATGTTTCCATATAAATTTTTCTATGATTTTTGGAAAAAATAGATGAAATTGACCATTGAATCAGAAGAGTAAATTTTATTTTTTGTGTGACTTAGTTCTGGGTGCATGTAAAGAGTATATTACACAATACTGATCAAGGTTTTAGTGGGAGTATGTTTCTTAGTGATTTTTATGAAATTATAAATTATTTAATTAAATTGAAAAATCATTTATAAATTATTGTAATTGAAATAATTGGACTTATTATCTTGATTTAAGATCAAAATTGGTGATGTGAGACTTGGATCATATTGGGTGAGAGTGATTCGACTTAATTTTAATTAAAATGAATCTATGGATGAGGTGGGTGATCCCTTGAATATAAACCTATGGTAAATAAAATTTATTTATAATCATGTAGTATATGGTCTTTACAATATGTGTGATTTTCCTTTAATTAATTTAAGTGTTTCTAAAAAATAAAATTTCATGGATAGATGCAAGTGTTAAAGGCCACGATGGAACCTTGAGCACTGGTTTGGTTCCTCATATGATGGTGGTTTAAGGATTGGTTTTTAAAATGTATTCCTTGAGATGGATGGATCCTTAAGGGTATAAATCAGATAAATAGAATCAACATGGTGGGACTAGTATAGGTTACCTTATACACCTCCTTGTAGAGGAGAGTGTTGGACCGGGATGATTGGCCTAAGTAGGAAATTACGTGACCTAGAGATACCTTATAGCCTTTAGAATAGATAATTAGAGAGTGGGGTGAGTTTTTATTACCCATTAATACACAATTAATCTTATGGGAATTACCTAGGTATAATTATGGATAAATTGGGTGAGAGGACCAACCTTGGATAACCTTAGAAGTGAGATGGGAATTAAAACTTCTCTTTAGTGTGATGCTGTTGTGGATTCTCTTATAAGTATGGTAAGTCTGTGGTATGACTATGACAATGATGATGAGGGATGTTATACCCTCTGAGTGATGGTCATGGGTTTGAAAGATTAGATTGATATTGAGGAGCCCATATATGGTGTCCAAGATATGTTGGGACCTAGGGGGCCTTGATAGGTTCCCTGGTTTCATGTTGACTCTAGTGAGGGTTAGTTAATGGAGGTGTGTATGGTCTAATTTGAGTTTCAACTTCAAATATTGATAGTGTGATCTCAATGTCACTATAGTGATAATGATGGGACGTGGGCATTGGGGTATAACCTAAAAAAAATTTATGGGTTTGGGTGTTGGGCTAACCCATATTATTTTTAATGATATGAGATATTATGGAGTGGATGTTGACACCCTAAGTTTTACTTATGTAATGATTAGGAGGATTCCAAGGATATACTATTTACACCTAATGATATAAGGATTACTAGGATATTTCCTAGGACCTGATGATGAGTCTAATGATAGTACACGGGATGCCTAGTATTCCTAGGATATGGCTTGTATGCCCGATGCTTTGAGATTCCTAGTACGCCTAAGATCTAGCTTTTATGCATTATATTATGAGATTTCTTGTACAACTAGGATTTGGATTTTATGACTAATTTTATGAGATGACTAAGACACCTAAGATTTGTCTTGTTTTCATGATGAAACCAAGATATGACCTGTATGACTAGGATCTATTTCATACACCTAATGTTATGAGATTCCTAGTATTCTTAGGATTTAGATTTTATGATTGATAATATGAGATTCCTAGTATTCCTAGGATCTAGATTGTATGCCTGATATTATGATATGACTAGGAGGATACATAAGATCTGGATTTTTTCTTGATGATGTTTCATGATATACTCAGGATTACCTCCCTAGATATGGTAGTTATTCCTGATGTTTCATGAGATTCCTAAGATACTCCCTAGGATCTTTCTTAGAGCCTGAAAATATCTAAGATTTATAGGATACTTCCTAGGATCTATCTTTGAACCTGTTACTATCTGGAAGTCCTGGGATTTTATGATTAAACTTGTTGTAGGTATGTTCATATGATATTGGGGTAGGGATTTTATCCCAATAAGGTTAGGTATTATGATCAAAGACATTTGAAACTGACCAAAGTGGGTATGGTCGGTCTCAAGATCCACCTTAGAACTTAAGGATTAATTGTGATTAATTTGTTATGATTTTATGATTATTTATTTATTTATTCTAATCATGTCACGTGTGCATACATTGATTTACTAGTTATATTAGGCACCCCATTAGTGATTCCCTACTGATTTGTACTTACACCCAGCTCGGGGGGCCATGAAACTTAGGTACCTGAGTAGAATTCACTATTTATAGGTTCAAGTAAGAAAGATTCTCAATGTCACATGATGAATCAGGATATCTAGGATGGAGTTTGGATATTTAGGTGAGTGTATGGTAGTAGAAACTCTTTTTATTTTTTATTTTTTTGTTTATTTTTTATATATATCATTCTAGTGGGTGATCAGCTGGTATGTATGACAATATACTTCTGTATTACATTTTTTATAGAATAGTACTATTTTATTGATTTTTTATACTCTAATTATTTATTATGAATTATTATTGTTTATTTATACTATTTATTACTCTAATATGAGAGTTTAGTCACCCCATGATAACACTCTATAGCCTCACTTCTAGTCAGCAGCCTTTGAATATGGGGAGGGGCACATGAGGTCCTACAAAACCTCGATCTAGGCACTGTCAAATGTTCATGGTCTAAGGGATGCTAAAAAGTAGTATAAAATCATTTTTTTGTCGTGATATTTGGTGAGATGGTAGTCAAGTGATATAGGAATATATTGAAGCTTGTTATGGACCTTAGAACTATATTTCATAAATAAATTTTTTGATGGGAAGTCTGAGTTACTATAAATAAGGGATTATTGTTCTTGTTTTTCACTATTACAATTGAGATATTAATTCAAATACGTTTTATGTATTTGATATTATTATTAGGGTTTTTGGATGTTATCTCATTGTCAAGAGGTTTGTGTACATGAATCATTTTTATCACATACGATTTATATGACATATGTGTGCTTGTGTGTGATTGATATGACTAGTGATAATGGTTTTAGTTGATAAAAGTTTCAACAACAACTTATATGGTGTTTTCCTGTATAACTTTTTTGGTATCATTATACTCACTTGAACCATGATATATTTTATTTTTTGACAAGTCATGTGGATCGTATAGAGGAATGATACTTGACAATTATTATATTGTCCCTCTATTTAATGGATGTATAATGGCCCCTAGTGGGTCAGTATATGCATGTGATGCCTTGATAATTAAACCTTTGTGGGTAATTATGATATTGGTTTCAAAAATCAAATGGGGTTCAATTACTTAAATTGTCAGCAATAAGTTATATGGTGTTTTCCCAAATAGCTTATTGGCATTCAACTTGAATGAATTGTTTGACTATGATACACTCAACAGATATCATCTTAGTTTGATTTAATTATATATATATATATATATTATTGGACGATATCATGGTCCTTGAGGGGTTATTCTTGTATGTGGATGCCCAATGAAGACCATTTCCCTCGATGGATGATGTTTTGTAAAGTGATGCCTGATGTATATATGAAAAACATAGAGTGGTTGTTTTGGAATTTGAGTTTCCTTGAGATAATTGAGACACTATTAGAGGTATTTCCCCATGAGTTTTTTCCTAAGTGGTATATCGTTTATTTGTTAGGTGAGAGATCCTAGTTCCTTTGAGATAAGACTCAAGATATCGGTGAGTTGAGAAACATATGAGGGTAACCCGAGAGAGGGGTTATCCTAGTACTGTGAAGGCCCTACAGACCAGAAGCATGGGTAGATTCTTTAGGATTTGAGTTAGATTAATAGGAGGTTCTAACAAGAATATTTTATAGGCATATATATTCCTTGTGCTTTTATGATGAAAACAAATTGAGGTGCATTGGTATAGAGGTCTGGTTTCAATGGGATAGATTGGTAGGATTCTCTTCCCTATTGATTTCAATTATGGTTACTAATGAGATAGAAAGTTATGATCCAATATAGTTGTGTTAATGATGGGAATATCTTGGATAAATGATTTTGTTTTTGGAATGGTTCTCGGGTGGTGGGTGATCATGTGGTAGAGCTTAATATGGATGAAATGTCTTAATTTTTAATAGGATCATAGAGGTTGATTCTAATTAGATGACCTTAAAATTCATGATCATGGTTGGGGTTTTGGAACATGGGCCTAAATTTGATCACATAAAACACATGGGATTAGGATTTGGGTTTAGTGATTGGGTGGTACAGAAGTGTACACCTGTTGGATTCAGATAAAATCAATGTAGTGTTTGTTGGTTGTCTAAAGTTCCCATTTGGGTAATGGTTCAGTGAATGGTAATGTGAAGGTCGTGGACTAATATATTCTATAAAATGGTTATAGGCTTAGTGGATTGGGGGTTTGATGATATTTAGAGGTGTCCCTTGGTGATGGTGATGACACCATGGATGGATGGTGTAAGGGGTTAATAGGTTGTTGATTGTGACTCAGGAGGAGCAACACACATGTGATATTAGAAAATATTAAGTTTGTGCATGAAGAGCGGTATAAGGAAAGGTGTATGGTTGGGAGTTCACCATAGGTTATTAGAGGGTGAAATCCTCATTACAACTATAATTTTAGTGGATTTCGAGAATGAAGTTCCTATTGAGTTGAGGATAGGTATTGATTGATGTCTTGTGCTGGAACTTGAGTATGAGTGGGAAGACCATGTCCAGTCATTACATATGTTAATGGATAGAGTTTAGACTACAATGATCGATTTTTTTATTTAGTGGAGAAATTATGAGAATAATCCTATAGTGGGGATCATCTTATTAATCACGGATGTGTGGCCCTTATGTGGGTAGGGTTGTGGGTGTGATGATATTGGACATTAGAATGATGATATGTATTTGTGATACTAGTGTACAAGTATACCTGATTTTATCTAGTTCATTTTTTAATGCAATGTTTGATGTTTGGATGTGGAATTTGATGGAGTTTGTTCATTGGCATCATGTTCATGATGGTTTGGGGATGTGATATAAGGGTAAGTAGAATCAGAGATGTGATGGTACTCACGAGTGGATTATGGTAGCGTATTAGGTTGTTCTAGGAACAAACCATGAAACTACACAAAATTTTGGGTTCAAACTTAGGTTTGGGTTTTAAACAATATCATGATGCCACTGATGGTTAAGGCATCATGATTAGGCTATGAGATAACACATTGGTCGTTGTGACCAAGCATTTTCAGTAAAGGTCATAAAAAGTAGGTTCAACCAATGTTTTAAATATAATTGGATATGATGGGATGGAAACCACATCGAGCATGTTGTAGGACCATTGAGAATGCATTTTTATTAAGCAATTCTGGTAATAGGGAGTACCATATCTTAGAATTGACCCTTATGAGTTGAGTCTTATGGTGGGTAGTACCATGAGACTAGGAATGGATCGATTGATGGAATTTTTATATCCTAGGATAGATGGGTGTCATTGAGAATCATCTTAGTATTGGAAATGATAATGAGCAGGTGGCTTAGTTCCAGATGAATAGTATGCCTCACATTTGGAGTTAAATAGTAAATGCTTGTTTAGAATTTGGTGATCGAACTTAGTGAGTTGATCAAGGATTGACGACTGATATAGGTTTGGAGTTGTGTTTAAAGGAATAATAAGACTTATCAAGGATGATAATTGTTATGGTTGGGAGGTTATAAAATATTGTACCATTATGGGATGTAAATTTTAGGGGGGTTTGAATTTTTGACTCTAAGGTAGGAGAATTTTAAAAAAAGAGATTCAGATTGGAATTTAGAGAGTTGGAGCACCTCAAGGAGATACTTTTTAATGATTTTTGAGTTTTTATGTGTGCCTTAGGTGCTCAGGTGAGCATTGTAGAAGGTATAATAGGTCAATAGATAAAATTTCATTTGTCTACAGCACATCGCACCACAATGGATAGAGGTTGTGCCATGATGTTTTGTAGAGGTGGGTGGTACGATGCAGGGCACTATGGAATCATTCCATGAAGGTTGGTAGGCCTCATGGGTATTCTCCCTGGGAGCGTGTCTGATTGTGTGCCTAGCTAGCTTAATTGTGATAGTGGTTGGTTAAGGGGAAGGGCCCTCCACCTAGTGGTGTTGCATCTTGAGAGGTTCGGGGAATATAAGGTCATGCCTCAAAGGAAAAAAGGTCCTTATGTGGTGCCTCTTCCCAAGTGGTGGTCACACCACAATTGATGCCTGAGTTTGTTTTTTTATCAATGGTGTATTGGTAATTTACCATTCAATCTCTCTTTTTACTTAGGTTGAGAGGTGCACACTAGAGGTACATTTTTATTGGCTCTCTACTCTCTTTCCTTGTTCAATCACCCCTTGGATAGGGTTGTTTTTGTAGTAAGTCCATACTATCTAAGGTCATTTCTACCCTTCGTTGTCTTCTATTTTTGCTTCCATTCTATAGTTAGTGATTTTCTTATGGTTTTCACTAAATTTTTAGTGTTGATTTCACTAAATCATGGTGAAATCATCTGAGTACTATGGGGATTTTTCTTAGCATAGATAGAGAGTTTCCGAGAGGATTATTGTGTTTCCTCACTCACTATTTCATTAAAGGTACATTTCTCTAATTATTTTTCAAGGTTTTTTAGTATAATTGGATGAAATTGGCCATTAAATTAGGTGAGTAAATTATGGATTTTTTTGTAGCTTAGGTCTGGGCATGTGTTGAGAGTGGACCACATCCCATTTCTCAAGGTTTTAGTGGTTTTATGTCACTTAGTGAGTTTTAAGAAATTATTCCTTCTTGAATTAATCAAAAAATAGTAATTTATAAATTATTTTAATAAAATTAATTTGATTCCTTGGCTTGATTTAGGACCTTAGGAGTTTATGTGAGGCTTAGAAAAGCATGGGAGAGAGTAATCAAGATTTTTTTAAAGGAAATGACTTCATAAATGAGGTAGGTAGTCCCTTAAACATACCCCTATGGTGAATGCATTTAATTTATATGCATATGATATGTGGTCTTGTCATTGTGGGTGATAGATATTTAACTAATTTGATTGTTTCTAAAATAATAAAATTATATGGATAAACACAAGTGTTAAGGGCTATGATAGACCATTGAGCATTGGATTAGTGCCTCAGTCATTGATGGTCAAGGGATTGATTTTTAAAATGTATGCCTTGAGATAAATGGTCCCTCGGGGGTATAAATTTAATAAATTTGACTACCATAGTAACCTTAGTATAGTTATAAACCTCCTTGTATAATAGATTGTTGGACTGAGATGATTATTCTGAGTAGGCCATGATAGGACCTAGATATGCCTTATTACCTTTGTTTTGGAAGACCAGAGAGTGGGGTGACTGTTCCTCCCTATCTAGTATGTGATTACCTATGTGGGTATGCCTTGGGTAGAAATATGGATATGTTAGGCGAGAGGACCGACCTAATATGACCTTGTAAGTGATCTATTAATTCTACAATCACTTTAGTGTGACTTTAGTTTTTCTTCTACCATAAATTGGGTGAGGTTGTTTTATGATTACAAAAGTGATGATGTGGGATACTATTGTAGTACCTTGTGCTTGTATGGGTGTTTTAGATTCAAAAGGATTCTTAACTTTTCAAAATATTCATGGTATAGATTTTTATTAGGAGAGATTTTATACTAAAATAGATTTGTTTTGGACTTGGAATAGAGGTTTGGGAGGTAGTAGATAGCTTGATGGAGTGTCGGGAAGTGGTGAGGGTGGATGACACAAGTTACAGTAGACCACTGACCAGCTGGTGGGATTTTTAATATGGGTAAATTAATAAATTTTCAACTTTTATTTTTTAGGGGGAATTCTCTTATTCCAGTTATTTTTTGTTTGTGAGGCCTCCAGTATCTACCAATCCTTCTTCTATAAATACCCCTTTATTTGAGGTGTGTTTTTTGGTGACTTTTAGTGTTTTGAGGTTAATTATTCCTTTTACAATACTCTCTTGTTCTCTTACTTTTTTCTTATTAATTTTATTTTTTTAGTATAGGTTTTTGGGTGTTGATTCCATAGAATCTTAATAGAATCACCTGAATCATTTGGGGATCTTTTTCAATCATGTAAGAGGACATCTTGGGGAATTGTTTGTCAGTTGTAGCTCAAAATTTCATTAAGGTATAGAATCTTGGTGATTTATCTTAGTATTTCCATCAAATTGGTTTTTAATTAACTTTGAAAATGGTGTTTCCTCTTAGGTATTTAACCTGGAACATGGTTGGGGGTACTTTTTAGGTCTTCAGCAAGCAGTTGAATATGGTTCTGGTTTAGTGAGTGCTTTCGGTTTATTTTCTATCAATTATGCCTTTGGAGTTAATCATTAAATTAATTATAATTAATTATAATTAATTTTTTGTGGTGTGATGGAATGATTTTGGTACATAGTTGATGACATGAACCTTGGGAGGGACTTGGTAAGTTTTCGGTCCTTGGGAAATTTTAAATCTTATTTAAAGGTGGGCGGTTTAATTGATTTCCCTTAAATTCCATCCCATGTATTGCATCTTTGGCTTCTTTAGTTATTCTAAATCTTCAGGAACTTCACATAAATAATTAAATTATATGGTTTAGTTTCCTCAATGTTATCTTGGAAAATTTTAAATAAAGGATAGTGTGATGGTGTTGGGTAGACCTTTTTGGAGCTATATTTTAAGATGGTCCTTGTTTTACGTATTTTGTTTGGGTAAAGAAAGGGGTAGTATAGGGATGATAATAGTGATATAGTGTTTTAGCATTTAAAGTTGGATTCCTAGTATGAACTATAGGACCCCTTAATGTTTATGGACATGGAATACTTGAATATAAATTTGAAGTGAACCTAAATGCTGATTTTGTATTAAATGGTATTTTTGAATAATTTTTTATTATTTGAATTTTGTAATAATGATATTCTAAGATATTTGGTAATTTATATGTGTATGGAATGCATTATAATATCTCCTTGGATTCCCAGGATTTATATGGTCATGGAATTCCAGGGAAGAGCCTAGGATTTCATTAGGGTATGCATGTAAGTGTTAGAGTGTGAAGACTCTTTTGGATTCATTGGGGTCCAATGGTATGGAATTCCTTGAGAAAGATAGTGGATTATATATAAATTCATTACTATAAATTCCATGGGATGAGATACCTAGATTTTGCATGATTATTATTAGTGTGGAATGCCTAATGTGGGAGTTGGGATTCCAATTGATCCATGCTTCTGAATGTCAAGGGTAGTCCCTTGAGTTCATACCAGACTGAAGATTATTTTATTAAATATATTTGGGAGATAATTATCATTTTATCCTCATGGATTCCTCTTGGGACACTTGATTATGGTTTCCTTGGATGTGCACCTTAAAACAAAATTATGACATGATATTTCCACCACGATCAGAGTTATCGGTGATGCCCGAAGTAGGTAACATCAGCCCGGGTTATCTTCTTAATACCTAATTATTGACTTGGTTCTTTTTAGTTCCCACAAATTATTATCATTCTTAATTATTTATTACTATATTTTTGTAACACCTGATCTTAAATTAAAGTAATCTTTTCTTTTTAAAGAAACAATATCGCAATACACATAGTTTTACTCAAGAATGTGATTAAAAACTAAATCCCCAAAATTTATTAATTTAATTTTCTTAATTTAATTTAATTTTTTAAATAAACACATCAAAATTAAGATAGGTTGAAATTTTTTTATTTTTCTAAAATAATTTATCTTTTTCAATGAATAGTGAAAAAATAATGATTTTTCAAATATTTTCATTTCCTTTCATTAAATCATGTAATTTAAAAGTCCAATTATTTTTTGAATTTGGTATTAAAATAACATATGATCCGTTTTATTAAGAATAATATATATCAAATAAAAAAATCATGATTTTGATATAATTTATTTTTTAAGCTTAAAAAATATTTTTCTAAAAAAACAGTTTTCATCGTGTTTTGCGTACTTATTTTTAATTTAATATCTGCCACTTATATAAATTGAATTAGAAAAAACATTATTCCATATTATTAATTATTAATTAAAAATTTGGTAAATAGGTCCATTTTATTTTTAGGAATTTTGAATAGTAACTGGGGTAAAATTTATTGCCACGGTAAAGGGTAAATCGGGTATTTAAGGTTAAAAATAATGTGATAAGGCATTAAAAATCAACCCATCACTTTCCTTTATTTAATTTTATGGTATTAATTCACCCATATCCATTAAAAATTCAAATATATTTCATTTTCATTCCATTTAACCTTGATAATTACATTTATATTATTTTAAGTAAAGAAAATTCTAAAATTTCACTCTCTTACTATTAATATATTTTATTTGTTCACATAAGGGTATGAATATGTTATGAAAAAATATAAAGTTTATTTTAAAAATAATTTACTTATTTTTATCATGGTAATTTATTTTTAATTTTTAGAGATTGAATATCTAGCTTAAATGTTTATACAACACTGACACGGTATTTATTCAATTAATATAAAAATAAAATAAATGATTTGAAAAATATTAAAAGTAATAAAAATTGGTTGAATTATTTTGTAAAAAAATTAATGATAAAGATAACATATTTGGGATGTCCATAAGGTTTATATTCTAATTCATTGGTTTTCATTTTGTTATCAAAGTCAAATTAAATGAATAGTTCCAAAAATGACATTAATAATATTTTATAATAAATATTATTTTATTAAATGATTTAAAATTAATAAAAATATTATATTAAGAAAATTTAATTTTATATGGTTTATAATATCATCCATAGTCCATTTATGGGTTTATTTTCCTTTTATGGTAACATTCTTGACCCTTCAATGGTAGAAACCTTTTATATCAAGGTAATTGTCAAAAGGGTTAACATAGGGTTAAAACTAAGAGATAATGGTGAAAACATAACCAAAAATTGTCCAAATTTTATTGGATTATATTATTTTGAATCATACTCATCATATATTCTAATTATATTAATTTGGATTTATTTTTTCATGAAACTTAATTTATATTAATTTAATACTTTATGTAATTCCAAGAGTGTTCCTCCCCTACCTTATAAAAGGACACCCCTTCTCTCTTTTCTTAACACCACATTGAGCAACCTAGATAGACCAAAAACTTATTATTCCTATTCCCAACATCTTTATACAATTTATAGAGGTGTTTTTATTTCAAAAATACCAATCATGGGTCCCATAAGAGGAGATCTAAAGGAAGTCTACCGAAGAAGTGGTACTCATCTTTACCAACTCTTTCAAAATTATTTATTTTTATAATTCCTCTAAATATGTTTCAATAATTATAAAATAATGAATAATTTATCATAAATATAATTATATGTTATTATGACTATGTAAAAACTATTTTCACCTTTTTCCATCCTATAAAAAGAAAAAACATCGCTCGTGTGTACGTAAAGCTTATTGTCACTACGTAGAAGTGTAATTTGTTTTTCATTACCATTTTACTTGGATGGATATAAAGATGTTACTAATGAATATATATGATATTTATGAAATAATTATTCATATATAATTAGAATATATTATCATCCTTATTACCTCTTAAACCTTTGGAAAATGATAACGTCGCCTATGCATACATGTGGATTACCACATCCACAAAGTGATATGAACCATTTTTCATTTCCAATTTAAATGTATGGTACTAAGGATAGATTTAATGAATACATATGATATTTTTATCATGATTAAAAAAATTTATATGATGGAACCATAATCTAAGTACAAGGACTGGAACTTCTACAACAAAACATGCATGAGAAAATAATGTAGTTAACACCTGAAATAATGATAATAATGAAAGATTATTACAAATGATTGATAATATGTTATAATAGGATCGTATATAATATTAAAAATATTAATATTATTTTGTTATAAATTAATAACATGTTTAAAACCAATAAATAGGAGGTTAAATCACGTTCAACTAATGGTAAACGTGAGGTAAGGTATTTCATCTCAACTTCTACTCCATTGAGACACATTTGGTATTATAAAATTATTTAATTTAATGTAGTGTATATGATTACCATTTTTGTATTTAAATTGAATATTCATTTATTCATGATGATTAAAGTTTCAATTAAAGTTACTCTTTAAAGGGATTACAATTTTAAAGTTACTAAAGAGGTAAGAATTTATTTTACAATATCATTTTTTAGGATTACTCTTATTTTCATTAAAGTAATATTATAAAATATCCTTCATAAACTTCATTTGTTTCCTTATCATGGATTTACCATATTTTATTCGAATTTTTCCTCTTTTTTGAGATTCAATAAATTATAGTAATATTTAAAATAAAACATGATCTTATTTCTCTTTTTGATCAGGCATATTTTTATTCCATATCCATATTTTTTAATGTTATTTTACAAAAGTCATTTTTATTTACTCAAATGATTTATTAAGGAAATTTTATGATATATTTGAATTTTTATAAGGTTTTAAAGTAATTTTTTTAATGTTTTATGAAAATTTTATTTTTATTTTTCTTTACAAAAATTTAAAAGGAATTTTTCTTTTTAACTTATACAGCATTGATAAATTTTCCCGCCACCATAAAACATTTATTTTATTTATATTATTCTAAAAAATTTAAATGTTTTTAAAAAGAAAAATATTTAATTAAACATTATTTTAATAGTTTTAATCCATTTTCTTTATTTATCCAAAGGACATTATTTTATTACAAAACATGTATTTCTAATGAATTGATAGTCATATTTTATTCTCTTATTAATTTTGAGTTAATTAACTATCTATTGAATCATTAACTTTCTTATGATCATTATAAATTTAATTCTATTAAATATACATATTATTTGTATAATTTATATGATTATTTTTTAAACTATTTACCATTTCGACATATGGTGTTTTAATTTGAAATTTATTTGATTTACTAGGGAAATATTAATATTTTGTATTCTTTACTCAATATGGGAATTTATTGATAAGGAATATCATTTAAGAATTAAATTTATCATTCAATATATGAGGAATGATTTGGACATGCAGTAATGGGTGGGACTCGAAATTATATATCCCCTTGAGGCATCGATGAGTCTCGTGAGAAAAGCCAATTAGTTATCCTTATAAAATGGGTTTTTGGTGTATACCTACCCATAATTTAAAATGACTTGGCTTAAGGCCTTGGTGGTAAATATATCATGATGTCTAAGACCATAAAATCTAAAATTATGCATTTCCTTTATATAGAATTTAGTTATTATTATCCATGATATTATTTCATTTGATATTATCCATGGATGTATTTCATGCTCAAGTTATTGATTAAATAGCATGTATTTTTAGTTATTTACCTTTCTATATTGATTATAACTTATCTACTCATAGTATATTCTATTTTACTTAACTATTAGTGATCATTTGAGATAACCCTTATTTTTTCCTTTCCCTGGGATATGAAAAACGAAATATTTGAATGAGTTTCAAGGATGTCAAACATTTTCTTTTGTTTTGTTTTATATTTTATTTCCAATGTAAAAAATTGGAATCATATATGTATCTATATATTCAATAATAATGAATTGATCATTCCTTTGGGATGATATCCCTTGTATCTTATGCCAATATAATAAATTATAAATTGGCTTTGGGTTACTAAGTTTTACTTTCACCCTATGTAACATCCTAATATTTTGTGATATATTTATTTTCAAATAAATTTAATGTCTCTAATATCTTGTGATGAATACAATTTAGAGTTTAAAAAATCATGATATAATATTGAAATATTATTATTTAATGAGATAGTTACCGCCTAGATATTAGATTGGTGTGAATGAATTGAAATAAATAAATTATGAAAAATGTATGGTTTACACATGTATAAAACAAATTCATTACTTATCAATTTATTAGAAATAAAATAAAAAACATTTGAAAGTAGAAGATATGTTTTTTCTGAAAAAATTATTTTTATATGCATAATGTGTTTTTATATTAAAAAATTAAAATAATCACTTTTGGTTAATTATTTTAAGGAAATTTATAAATGTTATATTTTATCAAAAATTTTAACATTCATTTAATGTTTTTTATAGACATGTGATAAGAATGGATAAAGCTTTATTCTTAAAATGTATTTTTCTAAAAAAATGGTTTCATCACATTTTACAAACTTATTTTAAAATGATCATCTTCCACTTACAAAAAATGAATTTTCAAAAATAAATTCCATATTTCTAATCAGTAGGTCCAAATTGGTTAAATAGTCCCATTTTATTTTAAGGCATTATGAATAATAACTATGGAAAAATTTATCACCTTGATAAAGGTTAAATCGAATTAGACTAGGATAAAAATAAATGTTAAGGTAAAAATTTTCATATTAATTATTATTTAATTAATTTAATTATACCATTATCACCTTAGGACCAAAATTTAATTGTTTAATGGTCAATGGTTCATGAAAATGACCGATATAATATTTAAATCAAAGAAAAATACAAAATGTCACTCTCTTACATTTCAATATCTCTTATGTGTTTGTATAGGGAAAAGGAAAGTTGTGAGTGAATAATAATGTTTATTTTGATCATAATGAAATTATTTTTATGTTTTTAATTTACTTATAATTTTTAGTAATTATATAATTACCTTAAATGCTTATGTAATGTCGACACAATATTTCTTCAATTAATATAAAAATAAAATCAATGATTTAAAAATAGTAAAAGTAATATAATTTGAGTAATTTATTTTTTTCCATGAATTTAATAGATTAATATAACATATTAGTGTTTTTATAAAGGATTATATTCTAATTCAATCTTTTTTTGTATCTTTAGTGTCAAATAAAATGAATAGTGTCAAAAATGACATTAATGATATTTATGAAAATAATATTTTATTAAATTATTTAAAAATAATAAAAATATTTAAATAGGAAAAGGTGGATAATATATAGTCTAAAATGTCATCTATTTTCCATTTATGATCCAATTGTCAAATTATAAGTAAAATTATAACCCTTTAAGAGTGGAAAATAGTTACCACAGTTAAGGTTAAAATAGGTTAACTAAGGGGTTAAACCAAATGATGAGGTTTAAAACATCACTTAAACCTATTAAAATTTTATTATTTGATTCTATTTAAAAAAAATACTACCTTATATTTGAATCTATTTCCATTTTCAATCATTTATAATGGTAATGACATTTTTATATTTTAATCTTTTAAGAAATTCTAAGAGTGACCCTCCTCTCACTTATAAAAAGGCACCCCTTATTTCTCTTATTTACACCACTTTAAACCTTTTATATCAACCAAAATATAAAAAAAAATATTATAAAAATCATTATACATATTCTATATGTGTTTTTATTCCTAAAACACCAACCACATAATCCTTAAGAGGACATCTAAAGGAGTTGTTTCAAAGAAGAGGTAATCACCTTAACTAATCACTTTCTTTTTTAATTATTTTTTACCACCTCTAAAAATATTTTATTTGTCATAAAATAATAAATTCTGTATCATAAATATAATTAAATGTTATTATAATTATTAAACCCCATTTATCTACCTTCTTTACCATCAAATAGGAAGTAAAAGTATCACTCGTGCATACGTGCGGCTTACCATCTCCACGTAGTGATATAATTCATTTTTAATCACCATTATGTATGGATGGTTATTATGATGGTTTTAATGTTTATATATGATATTTATGACATAATTATTCTTATGTAATTATAATATCATATCTACCTTCTTACCTTCCAATTTTATGTAAAACGATAACGCCGCTCATGTGTACGTGTAGACTACCACTTTCATGGAGTGATGTTATTTTTTCATTTATGATTTAAATATATAGTAATAAGGATTTCTTTGATAGATATATATGATTTATATGATATAATAATTATTCTTTAAAGTTTTATCATTATTTATGTTTCTGTCATTTCATCTGCTGAAAATTGAAAACAGCATTCATGTGTATGTACAGCCTATCGTCTCCATGAATGGTGTAATTATTTTTTTTATCTCTAAATTTTAAATATGAATATATATATATATATATATTATATTTAAATAATTATTAACATACTATATTTGATTTAACCATGATCAAAGTATAAGGACCAGAACTACCAAACCGAAATTCTTATGAAAAAACAAACAATTTAACATCCAAAAACAACGGTTTTACCAATAAATTATTGATAAATAGTGTTGAAATGTTATAAATAGATAATATATGATATTATAAGTATTTAAGTGATTCTATTATATAATTATAATAAATTTAAATTTATTATAGAGGAGGATATATCTCTTTCAAAGCAAGTGGAACTCGAGGTAAGGGATTTATGTTTCAATCCAATTTTAATCAGGATTATTTTGGATTGAATTTACATTAAGGAAATTATATAATCATTATTTAATAAATACCTTTAATTTTGTTATCCTTGGGTTGTTTCTTAATAATATGTGTTTTCATTTCTCTTTCCTCACTTTAAGAACTCAATAGAGTAAGAAATTTGTTTTAAGTAAATCTAACTTTATTTCTTTCTTCGGTCAAAAATACTCTTTCTTCAATATCCATGTTTTAGAAAAATGTTTACAAGAATGATTTTAATATTATTCTATAAATTTTTAAATTATTTTTTACCCATGATTTACTTTCTATAAAATGGTTTAAAATTAATATTCTTTTTTTTCAAATGAAGTATATTTTTACTATATTTTTACAAAGGTATGAAAGGAATGTTTTATTTTCACTTATAAAACATAAACATAATTTCCCACCATTATGACCACTCAATAATTTGATGATTAATTTACAAGTTTCTAAGGTTTCATTTAGAAAAAAATCCATAATATTTTTGAAATTTTTAGATTTTAAATAAGTGATTTCAAAGTGAGATGGGTATTTTCCTCAAAAAAAATATTCCATGTGATTTTAAGGGGATTTTATTCTAAGATGAAATCCTTTGATGTTTCTTATGAATTACTAGGGATATGATCTAAAAATATCATCCTTATTATTTCTCTGGATGGTTTATGATTATGATGATAATATGTTTATAAAAATCATTCCTTTTCCATGGGTTATGCTATAAGTAATCAATAAAAATTTTATAAAACCCATTTCTTTTTTATGGGTTATGCCATGATAAAATTTTTATGAAATCTATTTCCTTATCATTGGCTATGATATGATAAATGTTTTATGATCTTGTGGAACACATATGTATGATTTTAATTTTGTGATGGGTGGGCCTATAATTATATATCCCTCCAATGTGTTGGATAAATATGGATATATCATGAGATAAACAGGACTAGAATGGGGAGTGAACCCATATCAGTAAGGGACTATGTTCACTATGATAGTATTTTGAGTGAACCTAGAATATTATGATGGAATATAGAGTAAACCTGATCCACTATTATAGTCTTGATAGTGATCATTGAATACTAATGAAATGATTTTCTATACTTATGTGTATGCCAAAAATCTATGTCTTATGACAATGTTATTCTCTAATTTCTCATGTTCTTTAATTACTTTATGATTCATAGCTTATGAACTACCAAGATTTATGACATGCCTTAATATTATGATCTTTAATGTGTATGGTATGGTTTTAAAATGTTAATATCATGTTTTTATACCTATATTCTCATAATATATTTATGTGACCTATGATGTCTCCCATGTTTACCCTTATTGGGCATCTAAGCTCACACTTTCTTATTTTTCATTTCCCCAGGTTATGAAGAAAGGTTTTAGGTATTATATATCTAATAAAGGTGTTATTTATGAAGAACTAGGTGACATATAATTTAGATATCTTATAAAAAAGTTTCTTATATTTCCATGTTTTCAAATATATTATACCTATATGATTATTTCATGGTCCATTATGTAATGTAATGAATATTCATCTAATAAGATTTAATATCTATGTATAAAAAGTATGGTTTACTATTGTTGGAATAAAATAAAAGTTTAGTTACCTTTGGAAACTAATATGATAAAAAATTATTGAGAACCCTAAGGATGATTCTAAGTATAGAATAGCATACTAATTTTTTTATAATAATCGTGGATAACCTTGGTTAAACCAAGGTGACTTAGATTTAAAATAACGCGTCTTGATTTAGACACCTAATAAATTATTTTTCATGATTATGTGGTTTCCCACATTATGATTTTTGGTTTTAGTCAATAGATGGATCCCAAAGGAATCATGTTAATGCTAAATGCAATGGATAATGCAATGATTTTCCTCTCAAGAAACTAAATGTTATGGGAGATGGACTGAAAAATATCATTGTTATGCTTACATAACTTTCTCAATATATTAATCATGATGAGATTCCAAACAATTAAAATAGGGAAAAACATTATTTTGAGTCATTCAGGAGGCAAAACCCACCTTCTTTTAGTGGTTCTTCTGATCCACTAGTTGCTGAGCAATGGATCAGTTCCACTAAAAAGATGTTTTCTATTATCTAATGTTTGGATCTTGAAAATTTTATTTTGGTTTTTTATCATTTGGAAGGAAAATCATATAAATGGAGGGATATTATCAACAACACAAGGAAATAGGAATAACTTTACTCCTTATAGTGGGGTGATTTTGAGAGATTATTCTTCAATAATTACTTTCCTCATATTCTTCATATAAAAATGGAGAAAGTATTACTTAAGCTAAAGTCAAAGGATTATGAGGAAAAGTTTACAAGACTTGTGAGGAACACTTTTAATTAATCATCCAACCAAAAAAGTAACTTTGATCAATTCTTTGGTGGATTAAAACAAAGTCTCTAAAATGTGTTATCCATAAGAGACTTCAATAAATTTGAATAAATAATTCTATGTACTATCAAGGTGGAAATAAATATTGGAGTTACTTATACATCTCATAGTTTTGATAAGAAAATAAAGGTTTAATTAAAAAGAAATTATAAAAATCATAGAGATAAGAATATGATGTTTCCTTTATACTCAATTTTTGGATAGAAACATGGTTAAATTTTTATTAAGGGGAATAGTAAATGTTTTACATGTGGAAAGTAAGGTCATCATTAAATCTAATTTTATAGTGATATGAATACTTTTTTCAGTAATGGAGGAAAAGCACCATAGAATATGGAACCCACACTCTAGTGTTTCAAATTCAAGGAGTATGTGCATTATGTTAACCAATGCTCAAACCTGAAGGTTAAAGGATAATGATCGACATCAGCAATCTCTAAATCCCAAAGACAAATGTAAATCTCATGTGATCACTATTTTCGATGTGGAGTATAATAATGAAGTGGTAAAAATTACTTTTACCATCCACTCTAGATATTCCAATGCCTTATTTGATTTATGATGTACCCACTCTTCTATATATGAAAATTTTTCTAAGGGTATCATAGTACCACATAAATGTTTAGATATTTAATTTTAAATGAAAACCCTTAATGGTATGATGATCTAATCATAAGTATATAATTATTCTTTGATTTAATTTTATGGTAATGTGATTCTTAAAAATCACATTATTCTCCCTCTAGTTGAATTTGATGTTATTTTTGGCATGTATTGGATTTATTTTCATGTATAGAACATCAATTACTGGGGAAGGGAAGTCAAATTTTATATTCTAAACCAACATATGAAATTATATTAGTACAACAATCAGTATGAACTTCCAATGGAAATTTTATCCATTGTATGGGTCTTGATTCCTATTCAAAAGGGGTGTTTATCTCATATGGTTGGATAGAAACTAAATATTTATGATATGCCTATTGTGAAGTATTTTTTTTATAACTTTCTAGAAGATTTTACTAGTCTTCCACTGAATCATGAAGTTTAGTTCTCAATAGAACTCATACTTAGTGCTACAACTATTTCAAAGACTCCATATAGAATAGCCCCAATTGAGTTATACGAATTGAAGAATCAACTCTAGGAGAATATTGATAAGGAATTTATTTTTACAAGTGTGTCACCTTGGGGTGAACTTTTTCTTTTTTTAATAAGAAGGATGGATCAATGTGACCGTGCATTGATTATCGGTAACTTAAAAATATTACAATCAATAATAACTATTGTATGCCTCATATTGATGGCTTGTTTGATCAATTGTGTGGAGATAAATACTTTTACAAGATTGATCTTCATTGTGGATATCATCAATTGAGGTTTAATAAGGAGTATATACTTAATAAAATATTCAATACAAGGTATAGACACTATAAATATATAGTGATGCCATTTGGTCTCACTAATTTCCCTACTATCATCAAGGATTTAATGAATAGATTCTTTAGAGATTACCTTGATCAGTTTTTGTTAGTCTGTATATATGATATTCTTATATATTCAAAGAGTAAGGAAGAGCCTAAATATCACTTTAGTTTTGTACATAAGGCCTTCATGAAAGATAATTAGTATTAAAAATTTACAAAGTGTGAATTTTGGATATAAAAAGTTTCATTTTGGGATCATATAATCTCATATTAGGATATATCTATGGATCCATAAAATATAGAGGTTGTTGAATGTTGTCCTAGACTAACCAATGTGACTAAGATCAATAGTTTTCTTACTTTTTATGGATATTATCATCACTTTTTGGAGAATTTCTCATAGAAATCTAATCTAGTAACCCTGTTAATTATGAAGGGATCCAAGTTCCTTTAGATAGATGAATGTGAAGAAAATTTCAAGGAACTAGAGAGAAGGTTATTCATTTCACTTGTGATTTCATTACCCTGAAATATATAAGGGGTTGTGATCTATAATTATGGATAAATTAAGGGACTAGGATGTATTATCATATATAATGATATTTTGATAGCATATATCTCATGAAAATATAATGTTCATGAGAAAAATTACCCAACACATGATTTGGATTTAGCTCTGGTGATTCTTGAATTAAAGATATAGAGGAATTATCTTTATCAAGAAAAGTTTGATATATATACTAATCATAAAGGTTTAGATTATATATTCACATAGAAATAGTTGAATATGTGTTGGTGAAGATTGTTGGATTTGATTAAAGATTATGACTTCTCGATACATTACCACCCAGGGAAAGAAAACAAGGTGGGATATGCTTTGAGTCAAAAGGATCATGATATATTATCTATAATAAGGATCACAAAAGATCCAATATTTTTTATTTTTAAAGGATGGATCAAGAAATCTTAAATGAATTCTTGAGTTCAACCTTTATAACAACCCTTCTTTTTATTACAGACTTAACATAATTTATTACATAAAACCTTCACTTGATACAACAAAGAATATCAAGAGGTATAGTGTCTTTGGGACTTAAGAACATTACATAATAACTTAAAACATAAAACACAACATCTTATTTAAAACTTCCTTTACATGACCACTACATTCCCTCGTACTTATAATTGCATGAGATATCCTGAGGACATGCATAAGAAAAGGGTGAGCTATAAAGCCCAGTAAGTGAGTAAACAAGGTATAACATGAAGATAACAATACATGTTAGGAAATAGGAATATCAATGTAGAACAAGAGAAAAATGAACATAAAGGCATGATATATCATGATTATCATAACATATAAATGTGGCAACAACACTTAACATGGTATTAGCATGAGCCAAGGCTCATTGCACACGGAGCATGAGTAAACCCTCATTGCACTTGAATTAGAATGATTAAACCCTCAAGGCACTTGAATTATCATGCGTAAACCCTCATTTCACTTGACATATCATGATAATAATCTTTACCCAATGCATTGGAGCGCTATCAGGGCACACCCTTCTTAAACATTTCATTTCATGCATAAGTGTGTCACATGGATCATACAACATGGAATCATTCAACATCATCATTTATTACATGATAAAGGAATGTGGAATACATACATTAAACTCTTTAAACAATAAGTAAATGTTCATAAAGGTGAATATCCTTGATAGAGAAATGGGTAGGGTATTCACTACACAATGACTTTGGCTTGAAAAATCGCGGTGCAATTTCAACAGCATAACGACATGACATAAGAATTCATAAAAATATTTTATGAGAGATAATGGGGTTTATAATCATATATACATGAAAAGGATAGTAAGTGGGTCATATAGATACATGTCCCAACATGAGTAATGTAATTTTATATTCATAATACAAAATAATTTCTTGAATATAAATGAGATGAGAGAAATTCCTTACGGAATTTTGGCATGGTAACGAGTGTACATTGGAGGAATTGATGAGAGAGAGAGGGTTATCTCATTATTAAAAAATAAAGAGGGCAGTATGGGAGAGGTATGAAACCATACACCAACATTTAAAATTGAAAATAAAAGGGAATAACAACATAATGAAATTTAGACAAAAAGAGAAAGGAAGAAATCCATTACTTGGAAGTGTGATCCCAAAGACTTGGGAGGGGCTTGAGAGAGGCTTCTTGAGATATCTGGGTGCCTTGGGAGGATTATAGAGAGAGGAGGGAAGAGTTTTCAAGAACTCCAAAAGATTTTAGTGAAGAGGAAGTGGGAGCTTGGGTGGATTTATATAGGAAAGGAGAGGGAATTATTTATTATTTAGGTTTGGGACACCACACATTAAACTAATCAAAACCACAAACCAGACCATGGTTTTTGCAAATGGTTTTTTACAAAGAAGAGTGGAAAAAAAATATTTTATAAGTAAAATGGAATAACTTCTTAAAATATTTGGCTTGCTTATGTGGAGGTGAGTCATACTCTCAAGGAAAACAATTTAAAAAGTGTTGGGGAAAAATCCCTCAAGGTAACATTGCGGTATTTTTGGGTTGATTGTGTTTATTGACAAAGCAGGTTTCCATGGAGAATTGTTGAGTTCCCGAGAAGTTTTTGACATTCCATGTTGACAAAAAACTATGACAAAGGAATGGATGATCTGGAGGCAGTACAAAAGAGCAGTACAAGGTGGTGTCATTTCCCAGTGTTTGCCAAATTTTTGGGGTCCAAAATTTGGAGTTTGGTGAGCATCGCGAAAAGTGGATTTCCATAAAGATCATAATTTAATATGGCAAAGGCATGAATTTCACGAAGATGTGATTCATGGTTTGAAAATCGCGAAGACCAGAAGAATGGAGGCGGTGAGTCTTCGCGATTACGTCAAGCTTCGCGAACGGCAGAGGCTGAAGCGAATCGCGGCGGTGAAGGGCTTTGCGAGGGAGCTTCGCGACGAAGGTGCGAAGGTATGTTTACGATGATTCTTCGTGACTATGTCAAGCTCCGCGAACGGAAAATTGTCATGGTGCTTCGCGATTTGGACAGAATTCCGGCGGAAATTTTGGAGCTTCGCGATTTGAGACGACATGGCGTTGACTTCGCGCGGAAGGGCCGAGGGTCAGTGGAATCGCCTATAAATAGAGGCCGACCCCTTAGAGAGAAGGAGAGAGAATTTTCAGAGAAAATCCATTGCTCTCGGTTCGCAGAGGTGGTTCACGAAGGTAGTGTGCTTCGCGAAAGGGGAGCTTCACGGCGGCTATTCTAGCTCCGTGAAAGGCATGTGCCCCGCGTTGGCTCAGTGAGCTTTGCGGAGAGGCAGGAGCTCCGCGACGGCCTAAGCATTGCGAAGGTCTGTGCATCGCGAGAGTGCTTCGCGATAGAGCTTCGCGATAGAGCTTCGCGAAAAGGAAGGAGCTTCGCAAAGGCTTGTTTGAGCTTCACGAAATTGGGAGCTTCGCGAAGTAAGGTGCGTTGCGAAGGTGTTTCCAAAAGAAATTGCACAGTGTTCAGAGGGAAAGAGGTATTCATCATTGGATGAAAGTTGGACTTCAATAGAGCATCTATCAACAGTTGAAGATGCATTGTTTCATGCAAATGAAGAGACCTAGAGGTCTATAAACTGTGAGTGAATCCCTTCACAGAGCAGTGAGCTTAGGAAGAGGAAGAAGGTGATCCTCTCCACCGGCAGTGATCCAGAGAGAGAGAAATAGGGAGTGACCCTTGGGAAAGCAGTGAGCTGACCCTAAACATTGTAAGGGCAGTGAGCCTGGGCATATAAGTGATATAGCCCGAACCATTGTATCCACAGCTAGTGAAGTATAGTGGAATTTGGTACGTCCGGCAACCTGTCGGCGTATGCTCCTTGGACGTAGCCCAGTGAGGGTGAACCAAGTAAAAATCTCTATGTTTGCCTGTTTGCTTCCCTGCATTACATTCAAAGCATCATCATTAGATAAAGAAGTGAAGAAGTGATCATAGTTTACACAAAAGAGAAAACAAAGTGACCCTTGTAATAAAGTGGTCAAGATCCAGTGCGGTAGGAAGAACTTTCAAAAATAATATCCATACCCTGATTCACCCCCCCTCTCAGGGTATATAGGCCCCTATTGGTCCTAACAATTGGTATCAGAGGGAAGGTTGCTTTTATCAGATTTGTTTCCTCCGACTTGGTGTAGTCGATCTGTGTGGTTGAAGATACAGTTTTCTCATATAACAATCTGCCATGGGAAAGGAAAAGCATCAAAGAAGAATCAGAAGTCTGGTAATTTCCCTCAGTGTGGAAGTGTTTTTGGAAAAAGTGTGATTCAACTAAAAGAAAAAAACAGCTTATTGAAGGAAGGTCTGGATGAATCTGATAGGGAAAAGATTGATTCACTCAATCATGATGTTGGAATGGGTGAAGTACATGAGCATCAGAGTGATACTGAAACAGAAGAAGAAATTGAAGGAAGAATAGATATGAGAGTTGAGTTAGAGGCTGTTCTTGAGGAGATAGATGTTTGGAGAGCTAAAACAAAGAAATCTAACAAAGTTTTTCATGATGCCAAACTTTATATGCAGCAGCAGGAAGAAGAGAAGTCTGAGTTGATGGAAGAAATTGAGAAACTCAAGTTATCAACATGAGAGAACTCAGAATCAGTTAGTGAGTATAAGCATAAGATTGAAGAACAGAAAATGGAGATCGATGGATTTAATAGAAAAGTGAAAGATCAAGTCAAGTGCATCGAAGAACCTGATATTCCAAGTTATGTTGGAAACACCGATGAAATTAAGTCTAAAGATATTCGGATCCAAGCACTGTAAATTGAGTTCAACAAGCTAAGAGGCTTAAATCAAAGGCTCATTGACGTGGCAACTGACCTAAAGGATAAGAATGATTCTCAGGGTGAGGAACTACAAAAGCTGGCTAAAATAAAAGGAAAACAAAAGGCTGGTGATTATGAAGAGAGTCAAAAGTCAGATGAAGTTCTGAATCTGAAAGCCAAAAATGTTGATCTTGTTGCACATCTATCTGAGCTAGTTCAGAAGAATCAAAGACTACAACAAGACAATGCATGTTGTTTTGATTCTGTTGCTCAAGAAAAATTGAAAGTAAAGGAGCAGAGTGACATGGTGGATTAGCTGACACGTGAGTTGGAAGATGAGATGAGTAGAGGGAATCTTCTCAAGGGAGAACTTGATGTCCAACTTGAATCAAGGGATATAAAGATTAAAAAGTTGGAAGAAGAGCTAGAATCAGTCAAGAAGGAAATGGAGAAGTCTAAATCCAAAGATAAGCCCAAGTTGAAGGATGCACTGCACTTATTATTTGATTATCCTTCGGCAGGTGATGATCAAATGAAATCCAAATATGCTACATCAGAAGAGAAGCATGAAAGGATTGTATCATCCCAAAGGCCATCCATGTTGGGAAAATCTGGAATTGGATATGATGATCTCACTCCTATGCATGATAAGAAAAGTGCAGTGAAAATATCTAGAGATATGGAAGACCTTGCAGGTGCTGGAGATAGACCTAAAAGGGCTTTTACAGGAAGAAATGATAGCATGTGCTATTTCTGAGGGATTCATGGCCACACATCAAGCTTCTGTCCAGATGCTCTGGAATACATTTCAGGCTGTGAAAATATAAACTTTGATAAATCTAAGAATAAAAAGAAGCATCATGGTAAATCAGAGAGAAGATTTTCTCAGAGGACAACATTCATCAGATGCTATTACTGTGGAAGGATGGGACACACCATGCGTATGTGTCAGGAAGCTCAGGAGATCGATGCTAGAAGAAGAAAACAAGTTGCATCAACATCTCAGTAGAGAAGTGATGAAATGAGGCATGCCTTTAATAGAAAATGTTTCATATGTTCTGATCATGGGAATTTGGCCAGACAGTGCAGCAAGAAGAAAGCGGGGAAGGAAAAAACTGGAGAAAGAGATTACCAACTCCAGTGGTACATAATGAGAAATTATACACTGGGAGACAAAGTGGTAAGGTGAAAAATATTCTTAGAGCCTCAGGGGAATCACATGGAGCTGAACGAAAGGTGTATCAATCACCTCCTCTGTCGTACTCACAACCACTCTCAAGGAGAGAATGTGAACAAACCTAGAAGATTAAGGGGAGATCTACTCCAGCTGTGATAAAGAAGAATGAATGTTCAATGGAGGACTCACCACCAGCGAAAAAGAGTGTGGTGACTCAGACATCTGATAAAAGAAAGATGAACAAAGAATGCATCGAAAAATCCACATGTCGTGTTTCTCAGCGAGAAGTGAAGGAAAGAGGAAGACCCCTAAGATGGGAGATGAAGAATGGGAAGATGACAAACAGAGAGGTTCCTACTCAGAGAAATAATCAAGGAAAATGGAATTTTGGTAGAACCTCAAAGAAGGAAATGTGTACTAGCGGGTTTATACCCCAAGCGGTGATAAAGGCCGAGCCTACCAAATCTACATATCAGAAAAAGGATCAGAATGTAAGCAATGAATGCCTAGTCATATGGCCAGAATAGTTAAAGTTTTCTAGGCAGCTGGAGGAAGCAAGAAAAGAGTGTGATGACCTCCAAGAAAAAATCAAAGGGTTGACCCGTCAGGATCAACCACTATCCTCATTTTGAGGATTCGAGAAACACCCCTCTCCCTATGTATATAAATGCTATTAACTGATGATTCATGTGTTTCAGGTTCTAGGGAGATACGATCCAAGGGGAAGTGTCATCTAAGGATGTGAAGTGTCGATGTGATATGCTCTACAATTTCAATTGATTCAAATCAGGTAGCAGAATTGAAAATGAAAGGAAGAAACTGAGCACAATTAGAAGTGATTGTGTTATTAGCTTTATCTCTTGTTTCCTACACCGAGTTCCAACTCAGTAGGCTTAGAGATTTGGTTAATGGATCGATACTGAGTGCCAGATTAGTATAAATGGTGCATGTGGAGAAGAATGGTTATGGGTCTCTACCGTTGGGCCTAACAGATAGAAGTTTTGTGTAACACAGGGGGAGAATTCTATATCCAAATCAGATTCAAGAGCCATTAATGCAATAATTGGATGACTCGGCTCAGGTTTTTCCTATTGAGGGAAGAAAGAAACACAGGGAGAAGCAGCAATAACAATGCATTTCATGCTTATCTATTTGCTCTAACAATATGGTATCAGCTGAATGTTTTCAGGATACCAAGAAGCTTTAAGAGAAAATCAAAGGCGTATCAACAAAAATCTGAGAAAAGTAGCTGAAAGAAATGAAGCCACTAAAAAATGAGTCAGTGAACAACTTCCTGATGAAAGTGTTGAGGAAGAAAGAAACACAGGGAGAGCATAAGTGGATTATGATGATTCAGAAGAAGACACCGATGATGAACATGAAAGTGTCTAGTTTGTGCCTACAAGGAAGCCAAAGAGCTGAGCTGAAATTGATAGACAGAATATCATTGGTGATCAGGAATCTCCTGTTCAAACAAGAATAATGAAGTCACTGTAGCAGACATATTTCCTACCTCAAGTAGAGTTGAAATGCTTTGCTGATGCAGCTGACGTTGAAAACTGGGTTCATGCTGTGAATAAAATTCTTGATCAGATTGCGAAGAACTAGATGTGGGAGATTGTTTCGAGGCCAGCAGATAAAAACGTCATCAGGACTAAATGGGTCTATTAAGACAAGATGAATGAATATGGCACAGTGATTCGGAACAAAGCATGACTGATGTGCAAAGGAGACTCCCAGATAGAGGGAATAGATGGTGATGAGACATTTTCACCGATTGCAAGGCAGGAGACAATCAGATTATTCCTAGCCATTGCAGTGCAAAGAAAGTTCAAAGAGTTCCAGATGGATGTAAAGACTGCATTTCTAAATGGGTTTCTGGAAGAAGAGGTGTACATTGAGTAGCCAGATGGTTTTCTCATTCATGAGGATGAGAACAAAGTTTGAAGGCTGAAGAAGGCATTATATGGGCTGAAACAAGCACCAAGAGCATGGTACTGAAGGCTATATCAGTATTTGAAGAAGCTTGGTTTACAGGTTACACAAGGCAGGAATGACACATTCATTTCTCAATCCAAATATTCCAAGGAGGTTTCAAAATGAGATTTGGAATTAAAGATTCCAAGGAGAAGAAGTATCTGGTTTCCACCCGGATGAAATCATCAAAAGATGATAGTGTCAGGGCAGTTAATTTCACTAAAAACAGGCAGATTATCAGCAGTTTGCTGTACTTGACCGCAACAAATCCTGAAATTGTATTCGCCACATGCCAAGTAGCGATATATCAGAGTAATCCCAAGGAAATCCACATGAATGTAGTGAAAAGAATACTTCGGTATATCAAGGGCACAGTGGATTTTGGCTTGACATATAATGGAAAATCTTAGTAGGAATTATTGGGATATACTGATGTAGATTGGGACGATTCATAAGATAACAGAAAATCAATGTCAGGAGGTTCATTCTATCTTGGTGGATTGTGTATTTCTTGGCTTAGCAAGAAGCAAGATTGAATTTCATTGAGCACCGTAGAAACTGAGTATATTGCAGCCACTCAAGCGTGCACACAGTTATTATGGATGAAGCAGCAGCTTGAAGATATGGGAGTTGAGGTGAAGTCTCCAATCAGACTACAGTGTGATAACTCAAGTGCTATAAATCTCAGCAAAAATCCCATATATCACTCAAGGACAAAGCACATTGAGATAAAGTATCATTTTATCAAGGAGAAGGTTGATCAGGGATTGTGAAGTTGGAGTATGTTCCTACAGAGTTATAGGTTGCAGATATTCTGACAAAGGCCTTACACAAGGAAGCATTCAAAAGGCATCGACTGGCTCTGGGAGTTCAGTCGATTCCCCGCACTTAAAAGCATGTGGATGTGAAACACCCCCCTCTCCCCGAGGTATCATGTGTTTTTCCCTAATATGCTAATATGTGTTCTCTACTATGTTACAGACTACAAAGGAGTGTCCTTTGGGTTCGTTGACAAAGGGGGAGAAAATAGTGTTTGTTCAAGGGGGAGACAGTGTGGTAAATCATGGTTGATACGGGGAGAAGCTGACCAGTAGAGCATCCAGATAGGGGGAGAAATGATAAAGGGGGAGAGTATTCAAATCTGACGATGCTAAAAGTGATCGATCAAATAATAAACATCACGACGGCTGAGGATCATGGTAAAAGCAGAACAGTGGTGTTGGAAAGGTGAGAGAAGGTTTCCAGCTATCATCAATTGGGATCAGTGTGGTTCAACAATTGGTATCAATTTAAGAATTGGTATCATGTTGGAATCGACAATTAGTGTTTGACATGAAGTGATTCATTGATGAACTTTTCATACTACTCTTGTTTCTCACCCTGAGCATTGCTCATGTAGGCTTAGAGTACGTGTTAAGTGAATCCTTGAACACTTTCAGAATCTCAAGAGGCGAATGGTGGTAGCGGCTGGAAGAAGACTCAGTGAGGTATCAAAGTGCAGAAAATCATTCTGAGCAGTGTTGTGAAGAGTTGTCAACAAACCCAAAGGGGGAGATTGTTGGGCAAAAATACCTCAAGGTAACATTGCAGTATTTTTGGTTTGATTGTGTTTGTTGAAAAAGCAGGTGTCCATGGAGAATTGTCGAGTTCCTGAGAAGTTTTTGACATTCCATGTTGACAAAAAACTATGACAAAGGAATGGACGATCTGGAGGCGGTACAAAAGAGCAGTACAAGGTGGCGTCGTTTTCCAGTGTTTGCCAAATTTTTGGGGTCCAAAATTTGGAGTTTGGTGAGCATCGCGAAAAGTGGATTTCAATGAAGATCATAATTTAATATGGAAAAGGCATGAATTTTGCGAATATGTGATTCATGGTTTGGAAATCACGAAGACCAGAAGAATGGAGGCGGTGAGTCTTCGCGATTACGTCAAGCTTCGCGAACGACAGAGGCTGAAGCGCATCGCAGCGGTGAAGGGATTTGCGAGGGAGATTCACGGTGAAGGCGCGAAGGTATGTTGATGGTGATTCTTCGCGACTACGTCAAGCTCCGTGAACGGAAAATTTCCGTGGTGCTTCGCGATTTGGACAGAATTCTGGCGGAAACTTTGGAGCTTCGCAATTTGAGATGACGTGGCGTTGACTTCGCGCGGAAGGGCCGAGGGTCGGTGGAATTGCCTATAAATAGAGGCCGACCCCTTCGAGAGAAGGAGAGATAATTTTCAGAGAAAATCCATTGCTCTCAGTTCACAGAGGTGGTTCGCAAAGGGAGTGTGCTTCATGAAAGGGGAGCTTCGTGGCGGCTATTCTAGCTCCGCGAAAGGCGTGTGCCCAGCGTTGGCTCAGTGAGCTTCGCGGAGAGGCAGGAGCTCCGCGACGGTCTAAGAATTGAGAAGGTATGTGCATCGCGAGAGTGCTTCGCGATAGAGCTTTGTGAAAAGGCAGGAGCTTCGCGAAGGCTTGTTTGAGCTTCACGAAATTGGGAGCTTCGCGAAGTAGGGTGCTTTGTGAAGGTGTTTCCAAAAGGAATTGCCCAGTGTTCAGAGGCAAAGAGGTATTCATCAGTGGATGAAAGTTGGACTTCAATAGAGCATCTATCAACAGTTGAAGATGCATTGTTTCATGCAAATGAAGAGACCTACAGGTCTATAAACTGTGAGTGAATCCCTTCATAGAGCAGTGAGCTTAGGAAGAGGAAGAAGGTGATCCTCTCCACTGGCAGTGAGCCAGAGAGAGAGAAACAGGGAGTGACCCTTGGGAAAGCAGTGAGCTGACCCTAAACATTGTAAGGGCAGTGAGCCTGGGCATAGAAGTGATCTAGCCCAAACCATTGTATCCATATCTAGTGAAGTATAGTGTAATTTGGTATGTCCGGCAACCTATCAGCGTATGCTCCTTGGACATAGCTCAGTGAGGGTGAATCAAGTAAAAATCAATGTGTCTGCCTGTTTGCTTCCCTGCATTACATTCAAAGCATCATCATTAGATAAAGAATTGAAGAAGTGATCATAGTTTACACACAAGAGCAAACAAAGTGACCCTTGTAATAAAGTGGTCAAGATCCAATGCGGTAGGAATAACTTTGAAAAATAATATCCATACCCTGATTCACCCCCCCCCCCCTCTTAGGGTATATAGGCCCCTATTGGTCCTAACAAAAAGATAAAATGTTTTTTAAGTCTTGGAGGGTCCACTAAGGCTTTTTCAAATAAATAAAATAAATCTAGAATCACATTATCTTAAGTATAAAACATATATTGTCCAAACATATCATTTATAGTATTTTATTACATCACTATTAGGTCATTATGATTTCATAAAACACATTATATATTTAAACGGTATCAAATTTTTACCCAAAAATTCAACTATCTCAAAAAATTATGAAAAATTAACTATTGGATAATTTAGACATCCTAATTCAAAAAATAATATTCATTTTATCTAAATAATTTTCAAAATATGTGAATTTTTACATTTAAAATAAATACCGACATTTATCGAAAATTCATGGGTTTTGACAAAAATAGCTTTCAAACCTTAATAAAAATCACAATAATATCATAATAATTATACGGTCATTTATATTTTATAAAAATTAATTTAGTAATAATATTAATTAAAATATTATTTAATTCAAAAATCCATTAATTCATCAAGATAGATTCTTAATTAACTAAAAATGCTATTTTTTCTTTAAAAACTATTTACAAAGTAACAATAATAAAATTAATGTATATTATCTATAAAAAAAATAATGTACATAATCATAGTACTAGGGTCTTGGTACATAACCCCTTATAATACTCACATAAGACCTAAGGGTAAGGTGTGCGATAGTGACATACTCTTGGGGTGGCTTGGATAACATCGCTTGGGTAGTAATCTCTATCAATTTCCACTTCTCTAGTAGGTAGTTCTATTTAAGAATAACATGTTGAAGCTCAGCTTGGTCTTGGTCAAGATCTAAGCCCAATGACACCACCTCCTTTCTGAGATCCGACAAATGGGCTTCATACGGGGAAATTATATTGGATGAGTTCATCGCTTCCTTTGTCTGAGTAAATTGTATTTGTTAAAATCCTATATTTATACTAATCATGTGATCATTGTTTAATGACTATATTAGAAACTGTCACAATTATTAATGGTATTTTAAAATTCAAAAACATAAAACCAATGAAGTTCACATTTTATATAACCATTTTACATAATAATACATTTAATTATATCAAGATAAATTTTCATTAATGGAAGTTTGGGTCGTTACAATCTTCCCCCCTTAAGAAATTTCACCCTTGAAATTTCCCTTTCCCACACTAAAATAGAGGTGGGTAACTTTTCTTCATCACTTCCTCTGATTACCACATCGTTTCTTCAAACTTGTGGTTTCACCACAACACCTTGACAAGGGGAATTGTCTTATTTTGTAGAACGTTTTCTCTATTATCTAAGATCTTCACTGGTTTCTCCTCATAAGAAATATCATCCTCTAACTATACTACCTATAAATAGATTACATGTGTAGGGTCTGGTATGTACTTCCTTAAGAGGGATACATGAAAGACATCATGTACTTTTTCCATGGTAGGTGGAAGTGCTAGTTGATAGTCCGCAACCCCGACATGATCAAGAATCTTGAAGGGGTCGATGTACCTAGGACTTAACTTCCATTTTTTTCTAAACCACATGAACTTCTTCTATAGAAATATGTATAGAAATACCATGTCTCCAACTTTGAACTCAACGTCTCATCGATGGTTATTTCCATAACTCTTCTATCGACTTTGGGATGCCTTGATATGCTGCTGAATGGTTTTCACCTTCTACACCATTTATTCGACCATTTCCGGTCCTATAAGATTACGCTCACTGACTTCATCCCAACACGCCAGTGTTCGGCAACTTTTCCCATAAAGGGATTCATATGGTGCCATTCTGATACTCGAGTGGAAACTTTTATTATAGGATAATTAAACCAGTGGAAGATGTTGGTCTCATCCTCCTTTGAAGTCCATAGAAAATGATCTTAACATATCTTCCAGTATCTGAATAGTTCTCTTAGATTGGCCATCAGTTTGAAGATGATAGGTTGTACTAATGTTCAGTTCAATGCTTAGATCATGTTGGAGACTTTTCCAGAACATTGAGGTGAATCTTGTATCACAATCGAATACAATAGATAGTGGTACACCATGCAGCCTTACCAATTCTTTGATGTAAATACGTGCAAGTTGATACAATGAGAAGTCCTATCGAATTGCAATAAAGTGAGTTGTCTTCATAAGATGATCCATAATGACCCATATACCATTGTTTCCTTTATATATCTTTGGAAGTCTAGTGACAAAGTCCATGGTAATGTTTTCCCACTTCCATGTTGGTATGGGTAGTGGTTGCATCATTCCCTTATAATTTTTCCTCTCAGCCTTAACTTGCTGACATACCAGGCACTTTGAATTATATTCAGCAATATCCCTTTTCATATTGTACCACTAAAAGTTTTCTCGGAGATCTCGATACATCTGTGTGATCCTCGGGTGAATAGAGAAGGTTGATCTATGTGCATCATTTATAAGATCCTTATTTATCTCTGTATCAGATGGCACACATAATCGTGACCCAAATCTCACAATTCCATCCTTGTCAACTACTAACTCTGAGGATTTCCCATTTCTGATAGCTTCCACCCTTTTTAGAATTTCCACATCATTTCTTTGAGCATACTTTATTTTCTCCATGAGTGATGGTTGAGAAATAATTTGAGAAAGGATTGATGATGTTCCTCCCTTAATTATTCCCATGTCCATCCTCTGCAAATCTAAAAAGATTGGATTCTTTTCAATTCTCATTGTTGATAAAGATGCAGGATAATTTCTACTTAGAGCATCTGCCACCTTGTTTTCCTTACCAGGATGGTGGTGGATTGAGCTGTCATAATCCTTGATGATTTCTATCCATCTTCTTTGGCACGTTTTAATATCTTTTTGTGTGAATATATATTTGTGGATCTTGTGATCAGTATATATCTCACACTTCTCCCCATAGAGATAATGTCGCCAGATTTTCAATGCAAAGATCACAGCCGCCAACTCCAGATCATGCATGGGATATTTTTGCTCATGTATTTTCAGCTACCTTGAGGCATAGGCTATCACTTTATCATTCTGCATCAACACACAACCCAGGACCTTCTTTGAAGATTCACTAAATACCACAAAAAGTTCTCTACTCATGGGTAATGTGAGAACGGGTGTAGTGATAAGCCTCCTTTTCAACTCCTAGAAGATTTATTCGCATTCATCACTCCAAGAAAACTTGGCTCCCTTCCAAGTTAGCTTGGTAATAGGGTTGTAAAATCGTGAGAAATTTCTCACAAATTGATGATAATATCTGGCTAGCCCAAAAAAGCTACGGATATCTGTTACTGATGTTGGCCTCGGCCATACCTCAATTGTAGTTGTCTTGGAGGGATCCATAGATATCTCGTTACTTGTGATGATATGACCCAAGAATGAGACTTCCTTCACCCATAACTCACACTTTTTATACTTTTCATAGAGATCGTCCTTTTTCAAGGTCTCTAGTATAGTTCTTAGATGCTCCTCATGATCCTCCATGGTTTTGGGGTATATTATAATATCATCTATAAAGACTACCACAAATTTGTCGAGGTAATCTCTAAAGACTCTATTCATCAAGTCCATAAAGAATTTTGGAGCATTAGTGAGTCCAAAATGCATTACTATGAATTCATAGTTCCTGTATCTTGTATGAAAAGCAGACCTGGGGATATCTTCCTTCTTCACCCTTAATTGATAATATCCCGACTGCAAATCCACCTTGGAGAATTATTGTGCTCCATGCAGCTGATCGAATAATTCATCAATTATTTGGAGAGGATACCTGTTCTTTATCGTGATTTTGTTAAGCTCATGATAATTGATGCAAAGGTTCATTGACCCATCCTTATTTTTGACGAAGAGGACTGGTGCACCCCATAGTGAAGCACTTGGGAGTATAAACCCTTTATCTAGATTCTTTTGTAGTTGTTTCTTAAGATCCTCAAGCTCTATAACATCCATTTTATACAGAGTCTTGGATATTGGTATTGCTCTAGGTATAAGATCAATTGAGAATTCAACATCTCTTCTAATAGGAAGACCAGGAAATTCCTCAGGAAACACTTCATCAAATTCCCTCACAAAAGGCATGTCTTTAAGGATAGTTGCCTCCTTAGACTCAATCATCTGATCCAAATACCCATGCTCATAGGGCAGTAATATCAACTCTTGAGATGATGGTACTAAAGAATATTCATCTTACTCCTTGTACTTTTATAGAATCGGGGGGTTGATTCTTCATATGGAGAGTGATTTCACTCTCACGACAACTTATGTTGGCTCTATATACGAAAATCCAATCCATGCCAATAATTGCATCAAATTCCACCAGAGGGATTATAATGAGGTTTTTCAGGAAGTTCAATCCACCGATTATGATAGGGGAGGAGTTATATTCATGGGATGCAATGATTTCCCCATTTTTCATTCTCATCGACATCTTTACTTCCATGATTTGTGGTGTTGTTGGGATTGTTCTAGTAACTTTTGGGATACAAAATAATGCGTAGAACCAGAATCAAAAAGTAAGTTCGCTATTCTTGAATGAATAATTAGAGTACCTGTCACCACTTCATTTTTGGGGTTCACTTCGGAGGTAGTGATGGAAAAATCTCACCCTTGATGCCTTGGAGGTTTTTGGTTGCCTTTGAAAACCCTTGGATTAGGGCACTGATTTTCAAGGTGCCTTGGTTATTTTTAGTTGAAACAATGAACAACCCATTGAGATTAGAACAGATCATTCCTCTCCTTTTTGTAGCTGTGGGTTTTTATTGTTGGAAGTTAATGGCTAGGTTCCCTTCTCTTCCACACCTAAATAATTTCCTTGTCCCCTTTAGGCAATTTCTGGGGTGCTTCTTTCCACACCTTTGGAAAGTGGGGTGCTGAATTTTCTTAGCACCATTGGATTTATCCATCAGACTGTCAAAATTGAATTCCAAATTATGCTTCTTATCCCTATGATACCCCTTATATTATTCGATCTCTATTTCTACCTTGAGGTCACATCAGACAATTTCTTCATAGCTGTCCAAGTCACGGATCGTCAGGGATTTCCGCAGGCTAGGTTTCATCCCACCAAAGAAGTAGTCAACCTTGCATTTGGGGGGTAACAACAAGGCTAGAGGTGTACCGTGCAAGCCTTGTGTGAAGTTTTCATCGTAATCTCCAATGGATTCGTCGTCTTTTTTCTTGAGTTCAATGAATTCCCTTTCCATCTTAAGTAGGAGGGTGTGAGGAAAATATTTATCAAAAAACATTTTCCAGAAATACTTCCATTCCAAAACCACGATCTCCTCCTCAGGCTTCATATTTTTTTATCAATGTCTATCATTGATTGGATTCACCCTCCACATCATAAGCATCCAGAAGAACCTTCTCTTTTTCAAAACATTTAAGTATGGAGAATATCTTTTCAATGTAGTTGATCCATTGTTTGGAGATTGAGGGATCAGATGATTCATTAAAAGTAGGAGGCCTTTGTCTCATTAAGATCTCAATAGCGACTTGTTCTTTCTTTAGGGGGGGGGGGGTTGAACATTCCTCTTGACCCATGTCTCTATTCAAATATTGAGTTAACTGAGATATTATTATGAGAAAGGTCACGATTCCTACTCTCATCAGATTGGTAATCTCATTAGAACAGTCATCACATTGGTCTTCACATCAATTGTTAGCCTGAGTCCTCCAATTACCGGCCATTGGCTAGAATAAAAGGAAAGATAGGGGTAACACATAAAGGTTAATCCAAGGACAAAACAGATGACTTATAAATAGCTTTTATTTCTTTAAATTATTAATCTATAAGCTTCAGTCTATGTTATTCATGATCTACTTTCTAACATATATTCTTAGGGGCTTTTTGTTTTAATTAGCATAATAATGGTTCATACTAAGCTTGTGAGTTTACAAAAACATATCCCCTAGGAGTGTCGTAACCAAGAGTGTAGCAAGGCTCATTGTCGTGTACTAGGATACCCCGGGTTAAGCTCAAAACTCTTTGTCGGAGTTTTCACTCCTAGATACATCTGTGCTAGAGCCACCTCTACATGCTCGTATCCAGACATGGATATACTTTCTTGATAAACCACTTACTCAATAATCACCAAAATTTAGGGATGTTTTTATTATACATAGTCTTGTCTTTAAGGAATCACTAGGGTTTTCTAATCCTAATTCCAAAAATAACTAAACCCATCCTCTGATACCAACTATAGCAACCCTTCTTTTTATTACACACTTAACACAATTTATTACATAAAACCTTCACTTGATACAACATAGAAGATCGAGAGGTCTAGTGTCTTTGGGTCCTAGGAAAATTACATAATAACTTAAAACTTAAAGTTCAACATCTTATTGAAAACTTCCTTTACATGACCACTATATTCTCTCGTACTTAGCATTGCATGGGATAACCTGAGGACATCCATAAGAAAAGGGTGAGCTATAAAGCACATTAAATGTGTAAACAAGGTATAACATGAAGATTACAATACATTTTAGGAAATAGAAATATCAAAGGAGTGCAAGAGAAACATGAACATAAATTCATGATATATCATGATTATCATAACATGGAAATTTGGCAACAACACTTAACATGGTATTAGCATGAGCCAAGGATCATAGCACACGGAGCATGAGTAAACCATAATTGCACTTGAATTATCATGATTAAACCCTCATGGAACTTGAATTATCATGAGTAAACCCTCATTTCACTTGACGCATCATGATACTAATCTTTACCCAATGAATTGGAGCGCTATCAGAGTGCACCCTTCTTAAACATTTCATTTCATGCATAAGTGTGCCACATGGATCATACAACATGTAATCATTCAAAATAATAATTTATTCCACAATAAAGGAATGTGGAATAAATACATGAAACTCTTAAAATAATAAGTAAATGTGCATAAATGTGAATACCCTTGATAGAGAAATGGGCATGGTATTCACTACACAATGACTTTGGCTTGGAAAATCACGGTGCAATTTCAGCAGCATAACGGTGTGACATAAGAATTCATAAAAATGGTTGATGAGAGACAATGGGGTGTCTCATTATATGTACATGAAATTTAAAGTAAGGGGGTAATATATATATATAATTCCCAACATGCGTAATATAATTTTAGATTCATAATACAAAATAATATCTTGAATATAAATGAGAGGAGAGAAATTCCTTACGGAATTTCGGCATGGTAACGGGTGTACATGGGAGGAATTGATGAGAGAGAAATGGGTCTCTCATCATTCAAACATAAATAGGGAAGTATGGGGGATGTTTGAAACTATAATCTAACATTTAAAATTGAAAATAAAAGGGCATAATAACATAATGAAATTTGGACAAAAAGAGAAAGGAAGAAATCCCTTACTTGGAAGTGTGATCCCAAAGGATTGGGAGGGGCTTGAGAGAGGATTCTTAGGAGATTTGGATGCCTTGGGAAGATTATAGAGTGAGTAGGGAAGAGGTTGGATGAACTTATAAGGCTTTGAGTGAAGAGGAGGTGGGAGCTTGGGTGGGTTTATATAGTAAAGGAGAGAGAATTCTTTATTATTTAGGTTCGGGACACCACGCATTAAAATAATCAAAACCACAAACCAGACCATGGTTTTTACCCATGGTTTTTCCAAAGTGGAGTGGAGAACAATATTTTATAAGTCCAATGACCTATCTTCTTAAAATATTAGGCTTTCTTGTGTGGAGGTGAGTCAGACTCTCAAGGAAAACAATTTAAAAAGATAAAATGTTTTATAAGTCTTGAAGGGTCCACTAAGGCTTTGTAAAATAAATAAAATAAATCTAAAATCACATTATTTTAAGTATAAAACATATATTTCCCGAACATATCATTTATAGTATTTTATTACATCATTATTGGGTCATTATGATGTCATAAAACACATTATATATTTAAATGGTATCTAATTTTTACCCAAGAATTCAACTGTCTCAGAAAATTATGAAAAATTAACCATTGGATAATTTAGACATCTTGATTACAAAAATAATATTCATTTTATCTAAATAATTTTCTAAATATGTGAATTTTTACTTTTAAAATAAAAACTGACATTTATCGAAAATCCCTGGGTTTTGACAAAAAGTTCTTTCAAACCTTAATAAAATCACATTCATATTCATAATTATTATATGGTAATTTATATTATATAAAAAATAATTTAGTAATAATATTTAATTAAAATGTTATTTAATTCAAAAATTCATTAATTTATCAAAATATATTTCTTAATTAACTAAAAATGTTATTTTTTCTTTAAAAACTATTTACAAAGTAACAATAATAAAATGAATGTATATTCTCTATAAAAAATAATGTACATAATCATAGTACTAGGGTCTTGTTACATAACCCCTTATAACACCCGCATAAGACCAGAGGGTAAGGTGTCTGATGGTGACAGACTCTTGGGGTGGCTCTAATAACATCACTCAGGTGGTAATCTCTATCAAATTCCACTTCTCCCGTATTCGGTTCTGTTCGAGCTTAACATGTTGAAGCTCGACTTGGTCTTGGTCAAGAGTGAAGCCCAATGATGCCATCTCCTTTCTGATCTCTGACAAATGGGCTTCATACGGGGAAATTCTACTTGATGAGGCCATATCTTCCTTTGTCTGGGTAAATTGGATTTGTTAAAATACTATATTTATACTAATAATGTTATCACTGTTAAATGGATATACTAGAAATGGTCACAATTCTTAATGGTATTTTAAAATATAAAAACATAAAACCAATGAAGTTCACATTTTATATAACCATTTTATATAATAAGACATTTAATTAGATTAAGAGGAATTTTCATTAATGAAAGTTTGGGTCATTACAACCTTGATTTTTATGGAATGATAAGTTTTAAGAACCATTTATGTGTTCCTTACATACCATATTTTAAGAAGTAGTTTTTGGATTAGGCTTATAGTTCATCATTCTCTATTAATCATGGAAGCACAAAGGTGTATAGAGATCAGAAAGAGTATTTCGGATGGAAAAAATAAAGTGATATATAACAAAGTATGTATCTCATTTCTTGGTATATTAAAAATTTAAGTCTAAGAGATATAAGTTTAAGGGTTTATTACAACCATTACCATTACCAAAATGGAATTGGGAAAACATCACCAGGTATTTTGTCGTCAAACTACCCAAAACGTCTAAAGGCTATAATGATATTTGGGTTTTAGTCGATCACTTTATGAAGTTAGAACACTTCATTATTATTAGATAAGATTTATCTTTTGATTAGATTGAAAAAATATATATTAAAGATTTGATAAGGTTACATGGAGTACCACATTCTATTATATCTGATCGGGATATGAAGTTTACCTTGAATTTATGGAAAAGTCTTCAATAAACATTGGATTCAAAGTTATGTTTTAACACTGTTTATCATCCTCATATAGATGGTAAATTTGAGAGGACCATTCAAACCCTTGAGGACATGCTGAGGTCTTGTACTATGAATTTCAAATGTGGTTGGGATCAAAACCTTCCTCTTGTTAAATTCTATTATAACAATATATTTCACTTGAGCATTCAGATGGCTCCTGATGAAGTATCTTATGGAAAGAAGTGTATAAATCCAACGTTTTGGAATAAAGTTGGAGAATTAAATCAATTGGTACCTTATTTAGTTAATAAATGGTATAAAAATTCAAATTCTTTATGTATTATATCAAGTCTTCTCATAGTTGATAGAAAATTTATGCTGATAATTGTCAATGAAATATGGAATTTGAAGTTGGTGAGAAGGTGTTTTTTTGAATTTCAATATGGAATAATGTTATGAGATTTATAAATAATTTAAATCTTATATTTAGGTATATTTACCATTTTTATATTCTTGATTGATTAAGGATGATATCTTATCTCTTATTGCTTCTATTGAATCTCTCTCAAGTTCATGACGTGTTCAATGTATCTCTCTTGAGGAATTACATACATGATCCTTCACATGTACTAAACTCAGAGGTCATACCACTAGAAAATGATATTTATTACAAATAAAAACTATTATAAATCATGGATCATAAATATATAGTTCTACGAAACATGACTAATCACCTGAAAAAGTTATCTTGAAGAATTATAAATTTGAAGAAGCTACTTGGGAACCCAAGGTTGTAATGAAACAAAGATATCCTCATTTTCTGTATCAAAGTGTTATAATTTTGAGAGATAAATTCATTTTAAGGGGGTAGAATATAACAACCCAATATTTTATGATATATTTATTTTCAAATAAATTTAATTTCTTGGATATATTTTGATACATGTGAGTTAGATTTTAAACGAATCGTGATATACTATTGAAATATTATTATTTAATGAGATAGTTACCACCTAGCCGTTGGGTTGGTGGGTATGAATATGAATAAATAAATTATGAAAAATAAATTCTTTACACATGTTTAAAATAAATTCATTAGTTTTCAATTTATTATAAATAAAAATAAATATCATTCGAAAGTAAAAGATTTGTTTTTCTGAAAAAACTATTTGTATGCATGCAATATGATTTTATCTTAATAAATTAAATTAATCAATTTTGGTGAATAATTTTAATTAAATTTATATATTATATATTATATAAAATGTTTTAACATTCATCTAATGTTTTTTCTAGTCATAGGATAAGAATAAATTTAGTTTTATGCTTAAAATGCATTTTTTCTAAAAAATGATTTATATCGCATTTTTCACACTTATTTTAAAATAAATTTCAACCACTTATAGAAATTTAGTTCTGAAAAATGGAATCCATATTTGTAATCAAGAGTTATAAATATTTTAAATAGGACCCTTTTATTTTTTTGACATTATGAATAGTAATTGTGGTTAAATTTATCACATCGGTAAAGGGTAAATCGAGTTAACCTAGGATAAAACTAAATATTAAGGTCACAATTTTTTATCTTAATTATTATTTTATGAATTTAATTCAACCCTTGTCACCTTATTCTATAAATTTAATTATTTAAGTGACACTTGTCCCTGAAAATGACCTGTATAATATTTTAAGCAAAGAAAATTAGAAAATGTCGCTCCCTTACTTTTAAATATCTCTTATATGTTCACATATAGAAAAAAATAAAGTTGTGAAAAATATTAATGGTCATTTTGAAAATAATGAAATTATTTTCCTTATGGAAATTTATTTATAATTTTTATTAACTATATAATTACCTTAAATTCTTACACAATGCTGACACAGTATTTCCTTAATTAATAGAAAAATAGAATAAATCATTTTAAAAATATTAAAAGTAATATAATTTGATTGATTTATAGTTTTACATGAATTTTATAGATTAATATAACATATAGTGTTTTTTAAAGTATTATATTCAAATTCCATATTTTTTTGGTGTCTTTGGTGTCAAATGGAATGAATAGTTTCAAAAATAACATTAATGATATTTTAGGAAAATATTATTTTATTAAATTATTTAAAAATAATAAAAAACATGGAAGCGGAAATGTTGGAAAATATATGGTATAAAATTTTATTCCTTTTCCACTTATTATATAATTTCTACCTTATAATTAAAATTATAACTCTTTAAGATTGAAAAGGTGGTTACCACAGTTACGGTTAAAATAGGTTAAATAGGGGGTTAAAACAAAAGATAAGGTTTTAAAAACACTTAAACCTATAAAATTTTTATTTTCTTATGGTATTTAAATCAATTAATACCTTATATTATAATATCTATCCATTTTCTATAGAATTATTTTTTATATTTTAATCTTTTAAGAAATTCCAAGAGTTCCCCACCCCTCACTTATAAAAGGGTGCCCCTAATTTTTCTTATTTATAATTATTTAAGACTTATATCTCAAAAAAACATAAAAGTTATCTTATAAACATTATTATACCATTCTATATGTTTTTTTCTGCCCAAAATATCAACCCTGGGATCCTTAAGAGGCGATCTAAAGCAATTTTTTAAAATATCCTTAACTGATCACTTTCTTTTTACATATTCTTTTAACTCTTATAAATCTATCATGTTATTTTAAAATAATAAATTAATTGTCCTAAATATATTCAAATTTTATTATGATTATTTAACCACCATTATCCACCCTCTTTCCCATCAAATGGGAAGTGAGAGTATCGTCTGTGTGTATGTACGGCTTGTCGTTTCCACATAGTTATACAATTCATTTTTCATATCCATATTTTATGGATTATTATTATGATTGTTTTAATGTTTATATATTATATTTATGATATAATTATTATTTTTTAATTATAATATCGTATCAACCTTATTACCTTCCAATCCATGGGAAATGATAATATCGCTCGTGTGTGCGTGTAGACTACCACCTCCATGAAGCGATGTGATTATTTTTTTCATTTATGCTTTACATGGATGGAAATAAGGATATATTTTATAAATATATATTATTTATATGATATTATAATGATTTTATAATGCATAATTATTATTTAAATTTCATTCATTCCATCCTTCAAAAGGTGAAAACAACATCCACGCGTACGTACATCCAACCGTCTTTATGAATAGTGTAAATCATTTTTTTATCTCTCAAATTTATGGATGACTATAAATATATATATAATTAATATAAATAATTTTTATATCACGATTAATATCCTGTATATTATCTAACCATGATCAAACTAAAAGGAACATAAGTACAGAACCAAAATTCTCATGAAAAAACAAAACAAATAACACCCAGAAAGTATGATTTTAATAAGAAATTATTGGTAAATAGTTTTGAAATGTTATAAAGGTATAATATATGATATTATAAGTATGTAAATGATTATTTTATATAATTATAATAAATTTATATTTATTATATAGGATGATGGAGTACTTTCAAATAGAGTGTAATTCATGGTAAGTAATTTATGTTTCAATCCTATTTTAATCGGGATTATTTATGATTGAATTTTCATTGAGTAAATTATATGATACTTATATTATAAATACATTTAATTTTATTTTAATATTTTTATTTATTTATAATACATGTTTTCATTTAATTATCTTCTCATTAAGAACTCAAGATACTGAAATAATGTTTTTTAAGGAAATATGACTTTACTTATTTCTTCGGTCAAAAATATTTTTTCTTCTATGTACATGTTTTAAAATAATGTTTGCAAGAATGTTTTTAATATTATTATATTATTTTTTAAATTAATTTTTATTATTTATTTACTTTTCAAATAATTTTTTAAAAGTAATCATCTTTTCATTTTCCAAATGAGGTACTATTTAACTTTTTTTACAAAGGTATGACGAGAATGTTTTCTTTTAACTTATACGACATGAACAAAATTTCCTGACATCATGATCACTCAATAATTTGAAGCTTCATTTAAAAGTTTCCAAGTTTCTTTTTAGATAAAATTTTTTACATGATATTTTGGAAATTTTATATTTCAAATAATTTATTTCAAAGTGAAAAGGTTATTTTCCTCAAGAAATATTCCAAGTGATCCTTTGAGAAATTTTTTATCTAAGATGTCATAATTTGATGTTAATTATGATTTACTAGGGATATGATACAATGATACCAATATTATTATTTTATCTGGATGTTTTATTATTATTATGATAAGATGTTTATGAAACTTGTTCTTTTTCTATGGGTTATGCAATGAGGAATTGATGAAATTTTTATGAAACCCATTTCTTTTCTACATGTTATGTCATGATAAAATATTAATGAAACCTATTTATTTTTCATGAATTATGATATTATTAATGTTTTATTATCTTTTTTCATATTATTTTATTTATATAATGGGTGGTATTGAAATTATATTTCCCTCTAATGCATTGGGTAAATATAGATATCTCATGAGATAAACATGATTGGAATGGGGAGTAAACCCATTCGGTAAGGAACTCTATCCACTATGATAGTATTGGGAGTGATCCTTGACTACTATAATGGAATAGGGATTGAACCTAATCCACTATTATATTCTTGATAGTGATCCCTAACTATTAAGGAATTGATTTTCTATGCTTATATATATTCCAAAAAAATATGTCTAATGCCAATGTTATCCTCTCATGGGTCATGTTCATTGATTATTTTATGATTCAGGTCTTATGAGCTACCAATATTTATTCCATGACTCAAGATTGTTATCATTGATATACATTGTATGGTTTTAAAATTTTAATCTCATGTTCTCATGCCTTTATGCTCATGATATATTTATGTGATCAATGATGTCTCCCTTTTTTACCCTTACTGATCATCTGATGTCACCCTTTCTTATATTTCCTTTCCCCGTGTTATGGATAAATATTTTAGGTATGATATTTCTAAAAAGGGTTCTAGTTATGAATAACTATTTGGTATATGAAATATATATATATATATATATATATATATTATGAAAAAATTTCTTATGTATCCAATTTTCCAAATATACTATAACTATATGGTTAGGGAGTGGGTTGTAATATTATTTAATGAATATTCATCTAATAAGATGTAATATCTATGTATGAAAATTATGGATTTTTATACCCTACATGGGTCATTGTGCCACTTGGATACCTAATAATATACGCTTGGTCGTAGGTTTCAATTTTAGGGAAAGCCTTGATGTGATGTGTGGTTATTTGATTATTTGAAGCTTGGGATATGGGAGTCATACTAGAGATCAATAATTCCTAGGGTGATTTTGTTTTTCTTTCCGTTAATATTTATATATTTTTTGGTTCTTGAACTTATTTTTTTATATACTTCCCTACCATTTTTGTATGCAACATCATTATGTTAAAGAATGCACCATGGATTGGTATTTTTAGTACTTGTTTATTTATTATGGATGTGATGTTATGTTACTTACTTTATTTATATTGTGTTGAAATCTATCTAGATATTATAGTCTCCCCATTTCACAACCTATATACCCTCGCTACTAGTCGACAGGCTCTAGCATATGAGGCGGCACTCTTGAGGTCTTATGGAACACTATCTCGGGAGACTGGTTTAGTGGATTTTGGATGAGGGCATTACAAAATGGTATATAATACTTTTTTATTTTTATTAAGATTTGGGTATGGTATATAGGAGACTGGTATGTTTTTGGGGCTTGGTAATGATCTCATTATTTGGAGTTTTATACCCATATATGAAGAAAAATCCAAGTTTTTAGGGTGGGTAATTGTTGTTCTTACTTTGTTCCTTTATAGTTGATTGATTTCTACATTGAGCAGTGAAATCCCTAGCCCCATAGAGTAATAGGTAGCATATTTTCATACATCATTCTAGGAACATAAGATTTGTTTACCATATATGTGTTTTATTTTATTGATAGTTTCCTATTAGTTACATGTACTAGGTTTTCTTTATAATCTATGGTTTTAATTTATATCAATCATGTATTTAAAGGGATCAGGAGGGATTTTTTATTTAAATTTTTTATAACCATCTATATGGTTTTTCTCACATATAGTTGTATGGTGTTGTTCTACTTGGGAAACTCCTAGAATAACCCCTTGAAAATTATGGGCAGATATAAATGGTTTATTGATGTAATTTTTTGGTTAAATAAGGTTCTAGTAAGAAACTTATAAAGTGTTTTCTTATATAACTTGTGAATGGGATACTATATAACTTGAATAGTTTTATGATATCTAAATAAATAACGAATGGGTATGACATGGAATCTTGGTGAAAATTATAAGGTTTTAAATGTGATACCTAGGGAATGATGGTATGTGAATTTTTAATTTTTAAATTATATTGGTTTTAGATAAATGGGGTGTCAAGAAAAATTTAAAGAGAATTTTCCTCTATAAATTGTGATTGAAAATTCACATAATGGAACTGGGGTGATTTTATTGGAAATTTTAAATACTTGAAATGTGTATAATGTTGGATTTTTGGATAATTAAATGACGGTTTGGATTAAATAAAGTGTTTTTAAGCAACCTATAAGTTGTTTTCCCTTATATATTGTGAATGGTATCTTATTTAACCAAGACTATTAGTTTGAGGTTCCCTTTTTATGTGTGATATGACCCTATAGTGGATAGATGGGGATCATAATAGTGTTTGTGCTTTTTACTCTTGTACAGGTGGTTGGGCTATTGAGAGTGGATGTGATCTGAGTTTTGGTTTTGAGGCTAGAGTAAGATCTTAGTTTTTGAGACTTTGGTGATGTTTGTGGTGTTAGTTTGCGAGGGGGTCATTTTGATTTGTGTCCCCAGCTACAGTTTAGGCCCTTGTGTCTTGTTTCAACCCCTGGTATGGTAATTTGGTTATATCATGATGATTTCCATATGACCTTGAGATGAGATCTAGGTTATTTTCATGACCATGTATTAGTGTTAGTTATGAACCATAGTTAGGAAGTAAATTCGTGTATTTCCATATGTGACTCAAGTTTTGGTTAGTCTACACTTATTTTTGATGTTCTATAAGATATGGGTTAATTAGTTCATTGGATTCTTTTAGGTATGTGAATTATGGGGAGGTGCTTTAGATTTTTGGTATCAATTCATGGGAGGTGTTATCAAGTGGGTGGTCTCAACACTTTTAGTTCCATGGGTTTTATGGTAAAGTGTGCCTAGTGTTCTTGTGATCAAATATTAAAGACCATTTTTATATTCAAGGATCATTCATATGCCTAGTTGGTTATCTCCTAGTTTTTATTCAACAGTATGGTTATCAGTGGTCTTAGATGGGAGGGTTTGGGATAGGTGAAGCATGGGGAAACGCACTAGTTTTGAGCTAAAGCACGAAAAGTGCTTGGAGACATGTAGCTTAGGCATAGATATTCCTTGGGAATTCTTAAATTAGGTGAGTTAATTCTTATGAGAAGGTGTACCCTATAGGTTAGTATATACTTATAGGGTTAACTTAGCCTTGGGATTTAACTCATCTCTTAGGTTCTAGGACACCACGAGTGATAGCGCTTGTGGGGTCCAAACTGATTGGAGTGTGGGATTAGTGTGATGCCTAGTCCTATGGTTTCTTATATCTAATCATGTTTGTAAGGGGAAATTATATGCTTTATGAAGAAATTATACTTGAGTTATGGGTATTCATGGGGGTAGATTTGATTCTTGATTGATATCAAGCCTGTTGGATGGAAATATTGAGGATGCCTTGAGCCTGATGAGTTTTATGGAATAGGGGGCATGTTCAGATGATTGGGTGGGAATTTGAGCATATTTTATATGATGAATGACTCAATGTATTGTTATTTGGGTTGGTAAATTTTTATAAGGGGACATGAAACCCCAAGGTTTATTGAGGTTGAGGGGCATGTGCATGCCGGACATGTGTAATGTTGTTGGAGTAATGTGATCAATTTCAAAAGAGTAAGCGCCTGTTTCTTTTAGAAAAAAGTAATATTGTGTGTGTAGGATATGTATAGGGCCTATTTATCCTTGTATCAATAAGGTGGTTTGTCTGTGTTCCATTGGGAATCGTTCAGATCTTGAGGATTTGAGTGATTTGGTGGAGGTAGTTCCACCAATAATGTTAGTTCATGGCTGCTTGGTAAGGAGTCATGGGGCTCAATGTGTATCAGTTGATGAGTCCCTATTGAGGTGGGGTGAATGAGGGTAGAAAGGACACTTGTATATAGTGAGTAAAAGGACCTCTGAATGGGATTTCATATGTCCCTTCTTTGAAGGGTTCCATCGTGAAGGGATTGGAGTGTGGTGGCACAAATGATCAAGTTTGAATCAGACGGAAGCATCAGGTGATATTATAGTGCATTGAGAATTTATAAAAGGAATGGTACAGATTTATTTAAGGTGATAAAGTAGAGGTTTATCTCATTTAGTGGTGTAAGTGAAGTCGTTTGGTGGGGATTACGCCATCATCCATTGAAGAGAGAAACCCTCATATGGACTAGATGTCGACAAAAATTCATATGTGCTATTAATAGAATGTGGGAACGGGTGATGTTATTTATCCACTCTAGTGAGTGAAGTATGGATACATCAAAACATTATATTTTTAAATAAATAGAGCATGGTTCATGCTGGTTGGGAGTTTCTCAAGGGAAGTGATGACAAAAAAATTCCTATGGTGTGGAGTTATGTATCGATTATAGGCATGTGATCTTTGTGTTGGATGGGTCGGGGCATATAAAAATAACCATTTAATGGTTGTTTTGGCATCACAATTACATTGGAAAACCTTTGAGGTGTGTACTTGGATTCCATAGGGAATTACAAATCAGAATTTTGATGTGGTGGTGGATCGAGACCGAGTGTTGGATTCAGGATCTAGATGGATTTAAGTGATCTAAGGTTGATTAAATCAGAGGTAAGTCAGTGTGTACGGTAGGGAACAATGATAGTTCATTAAGTTAAGGTAAGAACCAGTTAAACCCACCTTGAGTTAGGTACAGACTTTAGTGAGTGTGTTCAAGTAATTTTGGGATGCCTCTAGGTGTGAAGGCATCGTGATCAAGTCAGTTGTTCACATTTCAGTAGTCAAAGCTGAGTGTTTTCAATACAAGTCAACTAAGTATGGTTAAAGTTTCTTTCACATATTCTTTTATATGTAAAATATTATATACCTTGTTTGAAGAGTCTTTTAGAATTGTTAGGTTCATTTTGAGAATCAAATTGTGATTTTAATAAAAGGTTGGTGGGTCTTTAGGTTGTGTATGGATAGCAATTATGCATCCTACCTCTGTTCATTTTTGGTAACAAGGACTGGAGTTTATACTTTAACATATGCTTTTAGGTCATTCAGGTATGTTGAGTTTGGAACCATGTTGGGTGTGTCTTTGGAATGAGGGAGTTGTGTATTTATAGGCTTTCCAATGGAGGAGTTTTCAAAGAACTGTAGTTTGGTGGTTGTAAGTTGGATCTTATGTTGGGGAGAACCATACACTGAATGGGTGTTTGGACAGCTACACTATTAGTGTTTGGAATTGATGGAATCTAGGAAGTTTTATCTCGATGTTTTAGTGTTTTAAATAGGTTTTGTGTTGGTATTTGGTGGTTGGAGTTCCATAAGTTGAAGGTTTTTCCTCAGGGGTGTTTTAGGAATTTCAGAACGGGGTCATTTGACCTTGAATTGGTAACTAACTTAGGTTGATGGAGGCAGATATAGGACCACCAAGTCTTCTTGGGGATGAAAAGTGTTATGGTGGGTATTCTATAGTGCCTCATTCTTGTATAAGTGTTTTAAATTAAAAACGAGTTTTAAATTTTTAAATTGTGGATGGGCCATATTTTTAATCAGTCCTCAAAATAAAATTTTGATAGTTTTAGGACCTCAAGAGAGATATTTTGGACTTGTAATGGGAGTTTTATAGGTAGATGGGAACTCATGGGAGCATTGGTAAGTGGTTGGGGTGGATGTTGTAAGTTGCAACAAACTATCGACTAATCAGTAGAGTCTGGAAGTGGAATAAACCATTTTCTATAGCCACAAGCCATCCAGTGGAGTTTTTAAAGTTGGAAATTTCTAAATTCCCCCTTGGAATTTTTTAGAGGTAAGCCCCTGCTTCCCCCTTTTTTATTATGTTCAGCCTCTAGTAGCTCCCTCCCCTTCTACTTTCAACACCCCTTGATTTGGGGTGTGTTTTTCGGTGATGATTTTATGTTTTGAGGTTATTTTCACATTCTTCCAACCTCCCTTATTAAACTCCTTTGTTCTTAATTATTTTCTATTTTCAGTTTCGGTTTTTGGGTGGCGATTACACTGGATCATAGTAGAATCACCTCAATCCTTTGGTTCTCTTGTTCATCCTTGGTAGAGGAAATCTCAAGGTGATTTTTTCTAGTGTTATAGTAATTGTTTGTTAAGTTGTTACATATTGGTGATTTTTATTAGGTTTTATATCAAAATATTTTAAAATTAACCATGAAAGTAGTGTTACTTAGGGATTTTTCCTGAAACATTTCAGGGGTACACTGTGGGTCTTCTTCAAGTGGTTGGATGTGGTTCTTGTGTGGTGAGAGCTTCTAGTTTGTTTTTTATTGTTTATTACTTTAGAGTTAATCATTAAATCAATTATAATTAGTTATAAATAATTTTTTGTGATATCATATGTGAGTTAGGTACTTGGTTGATGATGCAAACTGATAGAACAAATATTTTAAATTATTTTATTCTTAATTTAATTATTTTTAATACCAAAAACGATTTATTTAAAGGTAAATTGTCACATTTTATGTTTTAGGAGCATTTTTGAGCTTAATTGAAAAAATGGATTATTTTTTTAATTTTAACAGTTTTTATTTATTTCAATGTTTCAGAAATAACTTTTTCTTCAATGATATAAATTGAAAAATTATTCTTTTAAGGATTCCTATGTTCTATGGGATTCATTTTATCCTTCTAGACCCAAATCTCAATCCATCATTTGGAATCTCAAATCCATCTCACAATTCAGGCCTTGAAAACCATGCACAGATCAAGATAATTTTATTGTTGGGTCGATATATCATAAATAAACGAACCAATTGAGTTGATATTTTCAAGGATCAAGAATAAATGATGATGAAAATATTTTATTAATATTTCCATTCCTGATTCCTTCATTCTCAAGGCCATAAATGCGTTGTAACTTAGTGCATTGAAATACAAACTATTAGCATGGGCAGATTAAATATCCTAAGTGATTTGGATATATCTCTACACCAAAGTTTCCAATGATTATAAACTTTTTTAGGTCAATATAGGAGAGACATTGGAACAACTTTCAAGAAGTACCATTTCCTATATTCTGTCATTAAAGAGGTTTACCATGCACATACTTTCAAAAGATGATTTTGGATCCAAATTTTCACCCCCCCCCTCCCTATAAAAGAGTGTGCTTTCTTCTTTCCAAAGGGTTGAAAAATTAGGGGTATCCTTTTTTGTCTATTTTATGTATTTTATTATTGTATTTACTTTTCATTTCATTCTGTAACTTCATTTAATATTTTAATTTAAGTTTTCTCCTTTCTCTCTTATTATTTCTCTCTTTTGTTTTCTTCCCCCATCTTCTTCTTCATTGTGAACTCTTATGCTCATGATCATGAGTAGCTAACCCAAGGAAATTCCCAGGGGAGTAATCCAGTGATGAACCAAAGTCTTTGAACATTCATTCTTAATGTTTGTAATTTTCTTAGAGTTAGACCTAGGGGGATCTTAGTGGGCAAGGTGTCTTTGTGTCTCCACTTGCCACCCGAGGCCTAGCTTTCACTTCTGTCACATTATCCCTCAATCGAGGAGGTGGATGTATGGTATCTCATTGATAGTTGAGTGTAATGTATATTCAAAACCATAGAAATAAGGTTATGTTCATGAATATGATGAATCATGTTCATTAATTAAATTAGAAACTAATAATGTGACGATGAAGGTTCACTCTGGGTGATGCTCTTGGGAATGTCTCCTTTCTTCTAACATCATTCTGTCTGCATTGCATATTTAATATTAGTTTTGCATTTTCAATTCTAAAATCTCATTTTTGTTCATTTTATTTCATTAATAAAGAAATATAAAAAAGTTTTAATTAGAAGTAGTGATTGCATGACTGCAAAGGCGCCTCAAGATAATGACCTAGGTCAACAATTGTGTTGTACTTAGTTATAAATATTTTTGAGAGCGTGCATGAAAACACTTCATCATGAACCTTGGGTAGTCCTTGGAAATTTTTAAGCTCTAGGTAAATGTTAAATATTCTTGGAAGTTAGGTGGTCTAATTTCTTTCCCTTAAATTCTAGACCATGTATTGTATCTTTTGTATGTGTGGTTGCACCAAATCCTCAGGCACTTCACCTAAATAATGAAATTAAATGGTTTAGTTACCTTAGTGATGTATTGAAACCTTTTTGAACCTAGGAAAGTTGTTTGGTTTTGAATATAACTTTATAGATCTATTTTTGAAGATGAGACATGTCTTATTCATTACTTTCAAATGAATAAAGGGGTGTTTTAGGGCTTCCCATAGATGTATGGTTCTTTATCATGAAAAGTGGGATGCCTATGATGATATTTTGGACCCCTTAATTTTATGGGCATGGAATACTTGAATAGAAATATGAAATGAACCCAAATGGTAATTTTTGATTAAAAGGTATTTTTGAAGATTTTTTTATTATTTGAATTGTGTAGTAATGATATATTGAGATCATTGGTGATGGATATGTTTATGGAATTCCTTGGAATATCTCCTTGGATTCCCATGATTTGTATGATCATGGAATGCCATGGGTGATCCTATTATTCCATTAATGGAATCATATGAATTTCTGGGTGAGAAGAAAAATTTGGATTCAATGGGGTCCAATGTTATGGAATTATTTGAGAAAGATAGTGGATTATACATAAATTCATTACTAAAAATTCTATGGATTTCCTCCCCCATGGATTTGGGTAATGTCTATATTTGATGAATTTCATGGATTAATGTTGTGGATTATTGATGGAATCCATTTTTAAATTTCATGGTATTAGATCTATAGATTTGGATTGCTTAGTATTGGTGTGTAATTACTTGGGTGAGAGTTGAGATTCCTATAAAGCCTTGTTTCTAAATGTCAAGGGTGGTCCCTTGAGTTCACACCAGATCGATGGTTATTTTAATGGATATCATTAGGATAGAATGCTTATTTGATCCCCATGGATTCCTCTTAGGCCACTTGATCATGGTTTCCTTGGGTTTTCACCTTGGAACTAGATTATTACATTATTTTTCCACCATTATCATAGTTACCGACATTGACCGAAGCAGGTAGAAACAGCTCAGGTTGTCTTCCTGAGATGTGAGGCTTGACTTTGTTCCTTTTAGTTCTCGCTGTTTATTATCATAATTACTAATTTATTATTATATTTCACACACTTATTATTTACTTGTATATACAATATTTTCATTAGATGTTATTGGTGGTGGGATACATAGTTTTACTATCTGGCCTATTTTATATGTGACGTTATCATGTTATAGAATTCATTATGAATTGGTATTTTTAGTACCTAATTATTTATTATGGATTTTATGTGTATGTTACTTCCTTTATTTCTATTATTTTGAACTCAAACTAGAGGGAATATCCTCCCCACTATACCATATAATGACTCTCACTACTAGTCGGAAACCTCTAGCATATGGGGTGGCATGCTTGAGGTCTTATGGAACATCGTCCTGAGGAACTAATTTAGTGTATTTCAAGCTAGGGAATTACATTTATTCCCTTTGAGTGATGGTTATGATACTGAGAGATTATAATGAGATAGAAGAGCCCATATATGGTGTTTGAGATATATTGGTACCAAGGTGACCTCAATGGGTTCCCTTGTTTCATGTTTATCCTGGTAAGGTTTAGTGACAGGAGGTACGTATAGTCAACTTTGGGTGTCATTTTAGAACCCTAAGATTGATGGTGTGAGCTCGATGTGGCTATAGTAATGATGAAGGCCTATGTACATTGGGGTACAACCTCAAAATTGTGTGATGGGTTTGGGTGTTGGTCCAACCCATATAATCATTAATGATATGAGATATTATGGGGTGAATGTTGACCCCTTGATTTTTACTTTTGAGATGCCTAGGTGACATCCTAGGATCATGTGTCTACACTTGATGACACATGTATACTTATGATACTTCCTAGGATCCAGCGATAAGCTTGATAAAACTATATGAGATGCTTAGTATTACTAGGATATGGCTTGTACACCTGATACTATGAGATTCCTAGTATGCCAAGAATCTAGATTGTATACCTAATACTATGAGATGACTAGTACTCCTAAGATCTGTCTTGTACACCTAATACTATGAGATTCCTAATACGTATAGGATCTGTTTTGTACGCTTGATACTATGAGATGCTTAGTAAACCTAGGATATCGTATTTACACCTAATACTATGATATTTCTATTTTGCCTGGGATGTGGCTTGTATTCCCAATACTCTAAGATGCCTATGATGCCTAAGATATATCTTGTTCTTTATGACACCATGAGATGCCTAATATACCTATGATCTATCTCATATTCCTGATGCTATGAGATTCCTAGTATGCCTAAGATCTATATTTTACACCTTATACTATGATATGCCTTGTATGGATTGGATATGGATTGTATACCTAATATGATGTAATTCATGGGATGATACATAGCATCATTCAATGATTCTAATGATGTTTCATGATATTTATGGGATTACATCCCCGGATCTGGCACTTATGTCAGATTTTTTAAGATATTTCTAGGATACTCCCTAGGATTTGGATTGGATCCTGATACTATCTGAGATGTCTAGGATACACCCATATATTTGTATTTTATCTTTCTACTATCTAAGAGGCCTAGGATACTTCCTAGGATCCAGTTATCACACTTAGTGGTGAAATTTTCATGAGATTCCCAGGTATAGATTGTATCCCCTCAAGGGTAGGTATCATTCTTAGAGACATCTGGCATTTTATGAAGCAAGTATGGTTGATCTCGGGTGTCACCTTAGAACCCAAATTTTTATGGTGGTTATTTTATTGTGCTTTCAAAATTGTTTATCTATTTATTCTAAGAACGTTACATGTACATACACAACTTTACTTGTTATATTATGGGCCCTTTTGGGGGTGCCTTGATGAGTTATAATCATGACTTTCTTAGGTGGACATGAAACATAGGTACCTGAGTAGACTTAAATGTTCACATGTTCAGGTAGGTAAGAGGCCAAGTGTTTCTTGATTTATCATGATTTCTTGGATGGAATCTAGATATTTGTGTGTGGTGATGCTTGTGGATTGTGGTAGAGCCTACTTACATTTTATTTCTTTTGTTTATTCTGTATAAGTGATTGTCCTAGTGGGCAGTTAGTTGGTATGTATAATTGTATGCTTCTGCATTACATTTTTTATTTCATGATTATGTTTTATTTCTTTCATGTACTCTGATTATTTATTATGGATGTTTCTTGTCTATTTCCATTACTTCTTACTCTAACATTAGGGCATAGTCTCCCCTTGATAACATCTTATACCCCCACTAATAGCTGACATACTTTGGTGTATGGGGGCACACCTTAATTCATGTGTCATGTTGGTCTAAACATTGTTGAGTGGTCACGGGCTGAGGGACATTACATCTTCAACACCTGATAGTAAAAAATCATCTATTTCCAATCATATTCATATATATAGGTTATAGGACATCGTAATATAAGAATATTTTTATAGATTCCTATGGTTTTCATTATTGTAGGGAACTACCAATAATCATTTGATGTGACAAATATTATAATGGAATTATCACAGTAATGTTACATAGAATAAAAATAATTATGTGATGATAAATATATACACATATTTTGGTAATTGATATTATTAATTCCATTGGTTATAGGGCACAAAATCCAACTATTTTTCACCCATTATAAGTTATTCATGAAAAAAACATGTGATAGGTGTAATAATCCATCCATTTTTAAATGAAATTTCCATAAAAATTATGCATTAAAAACATATATCATTTTTTTTATTACTCTATTCTTAATCAACATGGGGATATTTTAATATGTAAAGATCTTCATTATATTGTGTTTTTTTGTCAAAAACATCATTAATCAAGTTCCAAATTTAATTATTTTCTACTAGGTAATTAACATAATCATTTTGATTATGATCACAACTCTAAATTTATATAAAGTTCAATTCCTCTTGTCAAATCCATTGTAAACATCTGGAAAACAATCACTATCAAGTGTTCATAAACTTCATGCTTTTAAACCAACATTTGAAATTAAAATCTATACATGAAAAATTAATTCTTCATTAGTGGAAATTTGGTCAATAGCCATAGATTTATATTCATGTTCATACCAATAACTATGGTTATAAGTCCCCTATAGCCACAGTCAATCCCTGATCATGGCTATAGGGTTTCCTTCCCTTCCTATAGAAAAATTTTTTCCATGGGAAACCCATATTGCCACAGTCAGGGGATTTACTATGGCTATAGGGTGGTGGGGAAAGGCCTATAGCTATGGTCTTTTGATGAACCTGGCTATATTATTTAATAATTATAATTTAATATGTTTATAAATTATTATATATATATATACAAGTAAATTTGGTGAGTTTTAGAGATGCCTCAGGCATATGCTGGAGATACAATATCAAAATCTAGTGATAATAATTTTAAAAAATAAGCCTACAGTCACGGTCATGGACCATGGCTATAGGTGTGACATGTATTTCCCTACATCAAGTGGTTATATCCCTAATCCATGACCATGGATATAGTCAAGGAGTCTATTACAATAGAAATAATCTCAAAGGTCAGAAGGCCTATAGCCACGGTCATAGACCGTGGTTATAGGTTTTTTCTAGTAGTGCTTCCATCGATGGATTGGGTTTAAATTACAAGATATAAAAACATATATAACCCTTTGACATATTGAATCATATTTTGGTGTAAATAAATCCAACTTTTATCCATTTTTAAATTGTTGATAAATTTCTGTAAAAAAACATACAACATATTTTTTAAATAAAATCACTCCTAATATAAAACATAGTATTTATGACTTTATCAAATACAATAATTCATTTTCAATGATATACAAACTAACATAATAACATAAATGGTGTCAATAGAAAATTAAAAAGATATATCCTTGAAATTTATGTTATCATGTACATGATAACACCTCATTTCATACACATTAATCCAAACGATAAAGTTTATTGGTGAAAGAAATTTAAATTTTCCCGCATATCTATTTTAATAAACAATATTATAGATATTATGTAATTATGTGGAATGTAAAAATATATGAATGAATATAAATGTACAATGTTTTAATAAAATAATTGATATTCTATGAAATTAAACTTTTGATATGTCAAATTGATATGCATGATGTGATGTAGTAGAATTATACATTGATATAATAAGTAATCATCTCAATTGTTATTGTACAAATTTTATAAAACAAATAATAATTTCATAAGAACAAAAAATAAAATGATGGATAATTAAACCATTTCAACATCATTAGAATCATTACAGATGTATTATATATCATATTATTTTTAGATACTTTCTCAGTAGTGGTAATTATTGTGCTATTTAATCATGATCAATTCATATTATATTTAATTTTATATATATATGATATAACTGAGTATTTGTATGATCAAAACATGAATTAAAATAACCCAAACTAACCCCCATTTTATCATATCATTACATCCTTATGATAAACCATCATGTGAGTCTATAAGTAAAAAATATACCAAAAAATAGATAGTATAATAAAATCAATATGTGTGTGCTTTTAAATTTTTTCAAATGGAGTGAATGAATAAATACCAGTGATAATAGTGTAATTGGGTGTTAGTTTATCCGTTTTTTGAGATTCGGTCTGACAAGGATTGGTAGAGGGAGTGGTGGGGTGACATTGGTGATGAGAGGGGTATAGTGGGGAGTTTGTTAATGGGTTTTATGATTTTAAAAAAATAAAATTGGGATACTATGAATTGTATTTTAAAAATGGGTCAAATGAGGCATGAATGCCATTAACGCCTCCATTACCTCCATGGAAATGTGAACAGGGTTCACACTTCTATGTGGTAGCAAGGAAGCATGAACCCCATTCACACTTCCTTTTTAAAGTTTTAAAAGGAGGCATGAATGGGGTTCACACCTCCTGTTGAGAAGCCTTATAAATGGAGGGCCTCCCCCCTCCATTTTATTTACACCCTTACTATATTTTTCAGAAAATATCTATCAAATTTCTTTACCAATATATATCTCCATATTTTAAGAGGTAAAATTTCTATTTAAAAAGTTTAATTGTCTAATTACATTATTTATTTATTTTTGTATGATTTATTTATTTAAAATGTATATTTGTATGAATGTATGAATTAATGTTCTTTATATGATTTTAATTTTTTATGAATTGATGTTCCTTGTATGATTTAATTTAGATTGAATGATTTAACAAATTTAAATATTGTGTCTATGTAATTTAAATTATATAATTATATAATTTATATTTAGGGAAATATTGTTGTTTAAAATATAATTATTTAAATTTTGGAAAGTTTAATTACTTAAAAAAATTTATATATACTTAAATAATGTTATTATATTGAAAGTATCATAAGTTTACAATGATTTAATTGTTATTTAAGTGTAAATTATATTACTTTTTTTAATTAAATTTAACAAAATTTATTATTAATGATATTTTAGGTAGTTTTGTATAAGGTAATAATATTTTTATTTAGGAAACTATATTTGTTTACAAAAATACACATAACTATATTTTAAAATATTAATAAATACAATTGAATATATTTAAATGTATATATATATAGTAAATTTAAAATTTAATAAATGTATAACATATTATTCGATTCATATATAAATAAAAGTATTATGATTAATTATTTTTAAAAAATATATTTGTAGTAATAATTACATACAAACATCTATATCATAAATTAATTGAAAAACTGTATATCATTACTGAGATAATATATGTTATATTATTTGGAAAAAAAATATTAGTAATATTTAAAATACATCATTAAATAAAAAAACATACATATATATATATATATATATATATATTGATATTTAAAAATTGATATTATAAATAGATGTATATATATGTAGATATTTATTATTTATTAGATATAGTTATAAGTAAAGTTGTAATATGTATAACATAATAAGTATCCTAAAAAAACATTATAAGAGTATTGTGTGATGACTAATCTTGAGATGTCCGACCAATGTATGATTGAAATTATATGTCTTGTTTTTTTATATTGTTATATAATTTCTAATAATTTTATTTTATTTTCCTAATTGATAACCTATGCTTCATACCTATTTCTAATTATGTAAGGGCTTGTGTGTCCATGTAAAATTGTTATGTATCCCAAACCCCTAGACCCTATCACTTACATGTGAGTAACATTGCAATAAAAGGTAATTTGATAAGATGAATTATTGTTTGAAGTTGGATTTTTACACCAAGACCAAAAGGAGGCTGATGATTACTGAAATCAAAGATAATAGAGGCTCCAAATGTTCCCCCATAGGTTTTGGTTGGTTTATCAAATAATGATAAACTAATACATAGAGAAATTCTCAAGATTAATTAAAATTTATTTAATCATAACTAATTAAAACATGTTAAATTTTTTATTATGTAGTATAAAATGTTTGAATAAAAAATTAGGTAATCATGTCGGCGTCATTATACTTCAATAGTGAGGTTATTTATATTTATCGGAGTTTTAGATATAGTTTTCCACCTACAAGAGTGGAAAATATTCATGAATGTATGAATATAAATAGATGTGTTTATATATATATATATATTATTTATTATATATAGTTATAGGTAAAGTTATAATATGTATAACATAATAAGTATCGAAAAAAATATGTTAAGAGTATTGTATAATGACTGCTCTTGAGATGACTGGCCATTGTATAATTTAAATTGCATGTCATGGTTTTTTGTATGTGATTTTTAATTTTTAATAATTGATTAATCTATAGATGACTGGACAATGTATGATTGAAATTTCATATCATATTTTTTATATGATATTATTTAATTTTTAATAATTTATTGGTCTTGAGATAACCAACCAATGTATGATTGTAATTTCATGGCATGTTTATTATATGTGGTTATATAATTTGAAATAATTTCATTTTATTTTCCTATTTAATTACCTAAATGTCATCCCTCTCTCTAAGTATGTAAGGACCAGCATTTCTTCAAAAAACTTTATGTACCCCAAACCCCTAAACCCCCTCACTTGCATGTGAGTAACATTGTAATAAAAGGGTGTTTGGCAAGAGGAGTTTTTGTTTGATGATGGATTTTTACACCATGACTGAAAGTATACCGATGGTTATTAAAATATAATATAGTGGATGCTCTAGGATTTCCCCTCAAGGTTTTAGTTTGTTTATCAAATAATGATAAATCAATCCATAGAAAATGTCTCAAGATTAAGTCATGGTTATTTAATCATAACCGATTAAAAAATGTTAACATTTGATGATGAAGTATATAATGGTTGAATATAAAAATGTAGGTAGTCAAGTCTATATAAATATACTAAAAGGGTGAGGTAACTTATACAGATCAAAGTTTTAGCTATTTTTTTCACCTGCAAGAGTGGAAAATATTCATGAATTCATGACATTGGATGAAGTTAGTAGGAGGATTCATAGTCACTTAAAAATTAGGGTTGATCAAGTAATTACTTTACTTACATATCACCATATTCAATATGTTAAAATTATATGGAACATTTAGTATCCTCTCCTTGATGATGAGGATTGGTTGGAGACATCACCATTGTTCAGGAAATAGTGTAGTACTAGTTTAATGGAATTATATGTGGTTATTTATATTATTGATAAAGTGTGACCAACGACTACAAAACCATGTTATGGGATATCTATTGAAGTCAATCCTTCACAACATTCTCATTCATTATTTTCCCATATGAATCTAGAAGTAGACACAAATTATGAATAATATGGTAAAAATACGGAAGGAACTATAGGGGGCATCCCCATAAATACTCTTAATTTAATGAATGAGACTCTATCTGATGAGGATGTATATGATGATGTAACAAGAAATGATATAGGTGAGGATGATGTGGAGAATGAACCTTCTAAGGTTCCTTTGATAGATAGGCAGCAACCAGTTAGTGGTAATGATTCTATATTATTTAATTCCTTAGTCAAGGTAATGTCGCATGCACATCCTTTTGATTAGGTTGTCATTACACCCACTACTGAATTCACTATCATTATAGGTAACACATCTTCATCAATCTATAACATCATATATGTTGGATAATATTTTTAAAGTAAAAGTGAATTGAAAAATGTGATAAATAAATACCACATAGAGTGATATTTTTCATTTATGGTTAATGAGTCCATGAAGTAAAAATTCCTCATTCGGTGTGATAAATATAGGCCAGAATGTAAATTTCAAACATTGGAAATATATGATAAATTGTTTTCATGTTAGAATATAACTAAGTTGGAAGGACCAAATACTTGTGTACATATAATATTGTCTCAATATCACTCTTCACTTGATGTATAGTTTATATCTTCTATTATTGTATAGATGATAAAAATCATTCAAGACATTCCTATGTCTCTTTTCCAAGAATGAATACAATAGTTGTTCAAATACAAGATATCCTATGGAAAATCTTGGAATGAAAAACAAAAAGAAATTGTGAAAGTATATGGTGATTGGGATGAATCATATGCAGTGTTTCCGTAGATAAAGGGATTTTTGAGACTCAACAATCATGTTATTTATCATTTGGACGCTATTGAGTATTCCTCCCGAGATCACCAAGATGATCAAACAAAGGTGATGTTCTATAGTATTTTTTGTTCATTTAGGACATGTATCACTACTTTTCCTTATTGTAAACAATTAATTCAAGTATATGGAACTTATCTTAATGGAAAGTATAGTTTTTATAATTATTGTTTCCAAAAAGGATATTAATCGTGCTCCTCTACCACTTTAATTTTTCATTATTTAAAAGGATAATTTTGAATCATGTAGTTGGTTTTTGGCCTATATATGTATTCATGATACAAAAATCTAGGGAGTGTGTCTGATATATGATTTCAATTGAGAGATTATAGAGGTCATTAACAGTGATGGAGTTTCATGGTGAGATCTATATTCTTGTCATTTATATTTCATTAGACATATTTATAGTAATGTTCATAAGAATTTTAGGGATGAGGAAATAAATAAGGTGGTCATTAAGTTGCATGTGTTTTCTTAAAATTTTATTTATGAGAAAAAAATTAGTATCCTTTTAAATTCATTTTTTTTTGGGTTTCATTATAAGAACCCCATAAGGAATGTTTGATCAATGAATTGAAGAAATTAAAAGGGTTAATCAGGATGTATATGATTATATGATGTGAGTTTCAATGGAAAAATGGTCATTAGAATATTACGGTGGTAGGATATACGGCCATATGGACACTAATATTGTAGAGCGCATAAATGAGGTCTTCAAGTTTGTGCATAAACTATTGATCATAGGGTTAGTGCATGAGATATTTTATAGATGTGTGAAATACTTTGTTGAATGGTCCTAATAGACCTATCAAAGGATGCAACATAGAATGCATTTTGGTCAAAATTTCTAAAGATCCATTGATAAGATACTACAAGATACATCATCATTTTATTTTCAAACCTTCGACGGAGTTGGGAGGCACATTCAGGTAACAAAGTTCCATAACCTGCTAATAAGAAATAGTGGTAAAGTTTTTTGTGGTTGTATTGGAAAGTAGGTATTGTGATTGTGGTTATTTACATGTTGTTGTGGCTTTTTTCACATCTGTGATTTTATTTTGAGGTATTCATTTCTTTATTTTTGGTCCTGTATTTATCACTTGGTTTTCCCTAGGAGTTTTTAGAGAAAAATATAATTTTTTACCCAATAGAGGTTGATGCATGGTTAGTGCACAATTAGGGGAAACTATGAACTAGCTTAGGGGAAACCATGCACCCAAAATAGTGGAACTTTTCAGGACACGCGGGAATGTGGATGGTTTCCTCTTGGAAAGAGGATACCACACAATTGTTGCATGGTTTAGAAAACCATGTGGGCTAATTGTGATGCCTGTTCAGGTCATTAAAAATAGTGAATTAGCTTTCTACCCTTCTCTTTTTTTAACCCCAAACCACCCCTAATTCAAACCATATGGGTTTTTAAGCCCTAGGAGCCTCCTTATCTCTCTTTTTTACCCATTTAACTCAAATTTCTGAGTGAATTTGGTGTGGGGTCTTCAAGAATCATCAAGTAAGTCTATTTTTTCTTAATTTCCTCCTTCTTCTAGGGTTCTTCTTACTCCCTCTTTGAGTTCTTATTTATCCTGTGGATTGGTTGACCTAATAAGGGTTAAATCTTGAGTTTTTTGGTTTAATCTTGATGTTTATGGTTCTATATTTCCTTTATAGGTTTTCTTTGTGGTGTGATTATGGTTTTCCACCAGTTTCTAGAAGTTTCTGAGATTCAGGTAGGTGATTCCATGCTTTTACATTATTAGATGATTGTAGTATGCTTGATGTGCTTATTGAATGTGTTTTATGGTTTGTGTATCAGTTTCAAAATGTGTTTTCAAAGGTTTTGAGGTGAATATGGATTAAAAAGAGATTTTCCAAAATAAATTGGTTGGATTTCATAGATGATTCTATATTGGGCTTCTTAAATGTGTTTGATAAAATGTAAAAGTGGTGAAAAACATATTTTGAAATGGATTTAGTGTGTATATGGGTTTGAAAGAGGGTTTTCTTATGAAAAGTGATGGTTTTTCATGGATATTCATATGCTTTATGTGTGTATGTAAAAGTGGTGACTTATATGACATATGGAAGGAAAATTGAGCACAAAGGGAATCTTGGGTAACTAGGTGGGTATACTAGGAATAGTACTCAAGTTGGATCACTGGGGATGAGACCCAGTTTCTTCTAGTAGGTTTGATTCTACAACACTAACTAAACTATGATGATGATTGGAGACCACTAGAACTTGGGATACATTCCCTTTAGTGGATCATCTATGAGGACACTGTTGTTTATGGTTTCTATACCATGTTTCAAAGAGATATGAGGTTCCTAGGGTCCCACTAGAGATAGTTCCTTTAGGGATTACCTATGGTGATCTTATGTTATGGTACTCACCATTTGTATACGGTGGACCTTGCTTTTATTTTAATTTCAAGTATGATTTTTCTGAATTTTTTTTTCCTTAAATGGTTTTATATAAAATATTTTTTTTATTTTATTTAAAAATAGCATTGTACTTTGTCTTCTATTGTTTTGGCATCGAATCCTCATTTTTTGGGTGATATCCTACTGAGATTTAGGTCACATCCTAAATACACCCTTGGGTGCATATAGACTTTGTTATATATGACTCAGGTAAAGTAAAGATGTATCATGGTGGTGTTGGATTCGGTTTCTAGTGATCCTCTCATACAGGTGTTGGTGGAGGTGTCTTGAGGGCGATGGCCCTCTTGTTGTATGGAGGTTTTTGAGTTATGGTTTAGTTGGTTTCCCTCCTTGTTTTGGTATTTTTGTTTTTGTTAGAGTTGTAAAATGTTTAAATTGAAATTTTTGTGTCTATTTGTTTATGGATATTGATTTTGGTATGATGTTTTATTTTGATTATTGTTTTTGGCTTCTCCCCATGGCCTAAATTATTCCAAAAGGTGAAATGTCAGTACCCAAGCACTAGTTTCTATCCCATAGAGATCGAGAATGACCTTCAGTCTATGCCATAGGATGGGTCGGGTGTTGGGTTGGATGGAATCCCAGTTTGATTCATGAAAACATGGTAACATAGCATGGTTTTTCTCTTTCATTAGGTTATGTTATTTGGGAGAGTCTGCATAGACAGGAGATAGGACTGTCAGGGCTTAAGGTTCTAGTTACAAGTGGGGTGTTTGGCCAACACACCTCGTGATAGACCATGAGTTGACATGGTATGTTGGAAATTGGATGGACTTATCCTCTAGTTTAGACTTACAAGCTTCATAATATATGTGAACACTGGGTGGGGGTGAAGTGGTTCGGTCTTGTTATTGAGTTTGTTATGGTTTTTTTATGATTTATAATGGTGTTTGGAAATTGTTGTGGTTTATAAAAAATTTTAGAATGTGGTATTGATGTTTTATTTCTATTTATTAGTTGATGTAGTAATATTACTCTCTAGATACTTCTTGTTCAACCATGGGAAGAGTCTAGATATAGTTCTCCCTCACCAGTTGATCAGAGACTAGTGGAAGTTGTCGTTCGAGCTGTCCAAACATTAGGTTAGGGAGCGGGCTCTCATCCTTCCCATGTTGGGGAATCCAAACTGAGTCCTAGAAAGGAAAAATATCAATAGTTCCTCAATAAAATTCTTCCTTCCTTCTTGGGTATCACATATCCCTTGGAGGCAGAGGAGTGGCTCGAGAATATCAAGAGGATGTTTGAGTTTCTAGAAACTCATGAGGCAATCAAGGTGAAGTGTGCTTCATTATTATTGGAAGGTCCCAGTCAAAGGTGGTGGGACTCAGTGGTACAAGCTGGGAAGCATGAACAGATTTATTGGAAGGATTTCCAGGTCGTCTTTAATAAGCAGTATTTCCCAGAGACCTTGGCCTTCACTAAAACTCGGGATTTTTGGATTTTCACCAGGGGGATCAGGCCATGATAAAGTATTCAAATCTCTTTGCATAGTTGGTTTGATTCATGATCAGGTTGGTATAAAATGATCATATAAATTATCAAAGGTTCGATTTGGTGTTGTTTCTAGATATCTGATCCCAAGTATTCTTGTTCAAGTTAAAAGCTTGTCCTGAGGTGGTGGATCATGATTTGATGGTGAAGATAGATCATGTTAGAAGGTATGGTTTCTCTATAGTAGTGTCATCAATGGTCCAAGGTAGTGATAGTTCATCTAAGAATAAGAGGAAGTGGGATGATTAGAATAAAATGGAGGTTTTAGTTCAGGCCGCCCTTCCTGACCTCCTTCATCTGTGGCTTTAGGTGCTCAGTCAGTTTTGTGCCACCAATATGGGAAGGCAGGGCACATGAGGTCATCATGTTCAGCTACACCCAGACCATTCCATTAGTTTTGAGCCATAGGGAACTTGTAATAGTTTTTCAATGTGATTTTTCTATATCAAATTGGTGTAGGATATATAGCTTCAAGTGGGATTTCATCCCAATCAGAATCATCTAGGACAGTGGGATCTTGTTTGGTGGTCATGGCAGTAGGGATGGATATTCATCTAGTAAAAGTTAGTTCAAGGTGGATCTGCAAGTCATTGGTCACCATCAATCTTGGGAAAAGACAAGGAATCTTCATTCTCTAGATTAGGCACTAGAGTAATCAGATTCAAGACCTGTGATGGTTTGAGGTATGATTCTTATTACATCATCCATGGTTTCTATTATTTTTTATATTGGTGACTCTATTTATTTTATTTATATCTGACTTGTGGGTGTGTTGAAATTTTCAAGTGATCTTATTTCATATACTATGGTGCTTATGACGCTGCTTGGTAGGAGGTGAGAGAAGGGTTTCAGATGTTTGTCTTGCACACTCACCATGTCAAGGGCTGAACTAGAATGGGGTTTTCTAGTTTTGGAGATATATCTCTTTGACATGATCCTTGGTATGGATTGGATGGTGTGATTCTAGGTGAACATTGATTATTTTCATCGACGAGTGAGTTTTGTGGAACCTAATGGAAGTACCTAGTTTTTTCAAGGTGAATGGGATCCTCCGTCGGGATGTGTTGGACCTCAACTTTCAGAATTGGGAAATCTAATTTTCTAGATCTTGTTACTCACATTGGATGATGATAATGGTATTCTTGAGGATGGATTACCTCATATGTTGGATGAGTTCCCATAGTTATTTTGGGATCACCTTTTGGGTTTTCCCCCAGAGCGGTATATGGAGTTCATAATTGATTTGGCAGCAGGAGAACATCTGATATCTCTTCCCTCATACCTTATGGTCCCCACCGAGTTGAGGGAGTTAAAGATACAGTTAGAAAATTTTGAGTCCAAAGGATTCATTCTCCCGAGCATCTCACCTTGGGCCACTCCTATCTTGTTTACAACAAAGTTATATGGATCTATATGTTTTTGTATTGATTGTCAAAAGTTAAACAAGGTAATGATCAAGAATAACTACCCCTATCCTTGCATTGATAACCTTTTTTATAAGATTAAGGGGGTAAGTTTGTTCTCTAAAATCAATTTTTACTCTGGGCATCACCAAGTCATAGTTATAGTGGTGGATGTTCTTAATATATCTTTCTAAAGTAGGTATGGAAACTTTTAGTATTTGGTCATGCCTTTCAGATTTATGAATGCTACAATGGTCTTTATATAACTTTTGAACTGCATGTTTCTTCAGTATCTCAACTCTTTCATTGTGGTATTTTTGGACAAAATCCTTTTTTATTTCAAAACCAAGGATTATCATGAGAGGAATTTGAGAATTTTGTTGGGTACTCTTTGGGATTATTGCCTCTATGAGAAGTTTTTGAAGTGCACCTTCTAGATTCAGGAAGTGAAGTTCATGGGTCATGTGATCTCAGAATGAGGGGTTTCAGTAGATCCTGAGAAGATCAATGCAGCGATGTAATGGGAGAAGATGAAGAATGGTTTTTAAATTAGAGGTTTTTTTGTCCTGGTAGTGTATTACAGGTGGTTTGGTAGAGATTTATCTCAATTTTCTTCTCCCATGATGTTTCTCACCTAGAAATAAGTGAAGTTCAAATGGAGCCTTAAATGTTAGGTATATTTTAATGATCTTAAGTAATGGTTGACCACATCACCTATATTGATTATTACAGAATCTGAAAAAGGGTATGTGGTCTACTATGATGTCTTAGGTATGGGTCTTGGTTGTGTGTTGATGCAGGATGAGCATGTGGTGGTGTATGGTTCTCACCAACTCCAACCACACAAAAATAACTACCCCACCCATGATCTGGATTTAGAATCAGTGATTCACACCTTGAATATGTGGTTTCATTGTCTCTTTAGAGAGAATTTTGTAGTCTATTCAGATCATAAGATATTCACCTACATTTTTTCCCAGAAGGATATAAATTTTTGGATGCATTTTTGGGACGAGTACCTTCAGGAGTTCTATTTTCATACCATGTACACCCCAAGAAAAGGTAATGTGGTTGCAGATGATTTGAGTAGGAAATTTCTAGTGTAAGTGTTGGAAGATTCCAGTGGTGAGTGTATTTTAATGGATCTTTTTTCCCATTTGCATTTGGAGACTAGAGAGAATAGATAAGGTGAATTCTTATCCAATGTTAAGCTGACACCATCCCTTCTCAAGTTGATTTGGAAAGAGTAGCTGAATGATTAGTTGTGATGGCATTATATGTAGTCCCTACATGGTAGGGAGGTTCTTTGTGAATGGTCATTTTCTACTAAGGGAGATTTCTGTTTTCAAGGTTTCTTCATGGTGTTATTATCATTGAAGAAGGTGGTGATATAGGATAGACACCAGTCACAGTGGGTCATTCATCTTGGTACCACCAAAAAATTTTATGATGTGTGTCATCAATTATGGTGGTCGGTCATGAGATGGGATATATCTAACTTTGTATCATGATGTTATACATGTTAGAAGGTTAAATAAGAGCACCAAGTACCCTCTGGTTTTCTTCATCTATTTCCCATTCCGACTTGGGAGTGGGATATGGTTTCTATGGATTTTATTATTGGTTTACCTCATACACCCTAGGGATGGAATTCTATTTGGGTAGTGATTGATCATCTGAACAAATCAACTCATTTCATTCTAATCAAAGGTTCAACCAAAGTTGATGAATTGGGACGGTTGTATGTTTAGAAGATAGTGAGACTTTATGGTGTGTATTAAGCTATCATTTCATACAAAGACCCCCATTTTACTTCAAGTTTTTAGGAAGGCCTTTATAATTATATGGGGTTATAGGTCAAGTTGAGTATGGAATACCATCCTCAAATGGATGTTCAGACAGACCAGGTGAATCAAATCTTGGAATACATGATCTGGGCATGTATGTTGGATTTTAGAGGCTTATGGGATAGCCATTTGGGGTTGGTTGAATTTTATTATAATAATAGTTACTAGTACTCAATTTTAATGGCTCCCTTTGAGGTGATTTATGGTCAGTCATACTGGTCTCCTTTATGTTGGACTGAGGTGGGTGAGATCTTGCTGTTGGGGTCAAGTCTCATGCAGAAAATGTATGATAAAGTCAAACTAATCAGGTAGAGTTTTTTAATAGAAAATATCCTCTATAAGTATTATGCCAATCATAGGTACTAATATTTGAAATTATATGTAGGTGATTGAGTGTTTCTAAAAGTGGAACCTCACATGGTTCACCGTTATTTTGGTAAGTAAGGGAGGATAAAACTAAGGTATATTGACCTTTTGAGATTACCACGAGATTTCGTGATGTGAAATACTGGTTATATTTTTTATCCTATCTGATTTTAATTCATGACATGTTCCATGTATCTTAGATAAATAAGTATAATTTGAATCCATATCATGTGTTAAATTGGGAGGAGTTGGAGTTGGAGCCAGATATTTCTATGTTTGAGTGGCCAGTTCAGATTTTGGATTCCTAGGAGAAATCACTTCATGGGAATTCTATACCATTGGTCTGATCTCTTTAATAGCATGATAATTATGAGCATGATACATGGGAGCAGAAATCTTGGGCTAAGAAGCAGTATCTATTTTTATTCTCTGATCAAATATCAAGTTAGCTTTCTGAGGGTGGAAAGCTCTCATGATGAGGAGAATTTCTGCATCTGTGATTTTATTTTGAGGTATTCCTTTATTTTTTTCCTTGTATTTATCCTTTGGTTTTTCCTAGGATTTTTTGGAGAAAAATAGAGTTTTTCGACCTGATAGAAGCTGGTACATAGTTAGGGAAAATATTGTTCCAACCTAGGGGAAACCATGAACCCTAGATAGTGGCACTGTCCAGGCCACATGGCCAGCCACATGGGCATGTACCCTCCCCCAGGAAACTGTGTGGCCAGTTTCTTCTTGGATAGAGGATACCACATGATTTGTAAAAACATGAAAGCTAATATTACGACCTATCCATGTCATTAAAAATGATGAATTAACTTTTTACCCTTCTCTGATTTTATCCCCAAACCACCCCTAATTTGAACCATATAGGATTTTCATCCCTAGGAGCCTCATCTCCCTATTATCCCCCTTAAACTCCAATTTTTGGGTGTATTTGGTTTGGGATCTTCAAGAATCATCAAGTAAGTCTCTCTTTTATTTATTTCATCCTTTTAGGGTTCTTCTTCCTCCCTCTTTGAGTTCTTCTTTCTCTAGAGGATTGTTTAACCTAATAAGGGTTCAATATTAAGTTATTGGGTTTAATATTGATGTTTGGGGTTCAACCTTTACTTCATAGGGTTCCTTTGTGGTGGGGTTATGGTTTTCCACCAGATTTTGGAAGTTTCCAAGCTTGAAGTAGGTGATTCCATGATTTTACATTATTAGATGATTTTAGTTTCTTGATGTGATTGTTGAATGTGTTATATGGTTTGTGTATGAGGTGTGAAATGTGTTTTCAAAGGGTTTTTAGGTTAATAAAAATTAAAAAGTGATTTTCCAAATGAAATTGGTTGGATTTCATGTGTTATTCTAAATTGGGCTTCTTAAATGTGTTTGATAATGTGAAAGTGGGGAGAAACTGGTTTTTAAATGGATTTAGTGTGTGTATGGGTTTGAAAGAGGTTTTTATTATGAAAGGTTATGATTTTTCATGGATATTCATAATCTTGATGCGTATATGTGAAAGTGGTTACTTATGTGACATGTGGAATGGAAATTGAGCACAAAGAGAATTCTAGGTAACTAGGTGGGTAGACTAGTAATAGTACACTGGTTGGATCAGTGGGTCCAAGACCCATTTTCTTCTAGTAATATTGACACTACAATACTAACTAAACTATGATGATGATTAGAGACCACTATACCTTGGGATGTGTTCCCCTATAGTGGCTCATGCATGAGGACATTGTGGGTTATGGTTTATATACCATGTTTCACCAAGATATGAGGTTCCTAGGGTCCCACTAGAGATAGTGCCTTTAGGAATTACCTGTGGTGCTCTTATGTTGTGGTTCTAACCATCGGTATATAGTGGACCTTTATTTTATTTTAATTTAAAGTATGCCTTTGCTGAATATTTTTTTCATTATAATGGTTTTATATAAAAAAAATTAATTCTTTTCTTTAAAACTAGCATGGAAATTTGTCTTCTAATGTTTTGGAATAGAATCCTTATTTTTTTGGGTGATATTCTACTAGGATTTAGATCACACCCTACATATACCCTTGGGTGTATGTATACTTTGTTATGTATGACCCAAGTAATGGAAACATGTATCATGGTGGTGATGGTGGATCCAGTTGCTGGTGATCCTATCATGTAAGTGTTGGTGGATGTGGCATGATAGTGATGGCCCTCTTGCTGCATGGAGGTTTTTTAGTTGTTGTTTAGTTAGTTTCCCTCCCTGTTTTGATATTTTAATTTCTCTAAGAGTAGTAAAATTTTTAACTTGAAATTTTTGTATCTATTTCGTTATGGATATTTATTTTGGTATGATGTTTTATTTTTATTATTGTTCTTGGTTTCTCATCATGGGTGATATCATTCCCAAGGTTGAAATGTTGATACTGAGGCACTAGTTTCCAGCCCGTGGGGATCAGGAATGCCCTTCGAGCCATGTCGTAGTCCAGGTTGGATGTTAGGTTGGATGGAATCCTAGGTTGGTTCGTGATATCTTTTTCAGTAGTGAAAATATTATAGGAACCTTAAGTTGACCTGGTGTATCACATGAGCACTCTAGTTGACTGTTATAACACACCTTGGATGCCTATTAGTGATTTTCATACTATTACCTTTCATTTTAATCAACCAACTATGGTCTCTAAAATTACTAGGTTTCGTATTTTAGATTTTTCATTTATGTATTCTTTTGTCTCTGGATTTTTTAATTTATGGATTGTTATAGTTTTGGTTTGAATTAGAAATAATTTTGTGATTTTTCATACTTTTATCTTGCCTACTCATCAGAAAACTATAGTGCCTAATATTATTAGGTTGTGCCCTCAAGGATGACTGAATTCTAATCGTAACTAATTTGAGATGGACTGGACTTGAGAACAGAGAGTGGTACAATGATGTAGTATTTTTCACACATTAGGGAATAGTCATAAAAGATGTCCCCAAGTGGAAATAAGTGGATCCACTTCAAATAATATTTGATCATGTTTATGTATTTTATCTTGACTGTTCGCATTTTTGAAATTCAATATTTTTCATTTATGGATCCTTTTATTTCTAGCTTGTTTCATTTCTTATTTATTTCATCTCTAGATTATTTTTAAAATTAAAAAAAAATTATTGATATTTAAAATATTAATAAAATAAACAGACATCAAAAATGGATAACAAGAGGTTAAAACTCTAAAAAACTATATTTAAATATGTCTTTGAAACCACATAGTCGGCTGAATATATCATGAAAGTGTTTGACCATGCCTGTTTTCATAGAGTAGTGGTAGAGCTGCTTCTTCCCATGGATGGTATTTTCTTTGATGTGTCAAGAAATGTTGAGGGTGATGAGCCTGATATAGATGTGTTAGGTGGTGATGAGCCTATTACGGATTTAGACGTGGCATTGGGGGTGTTCATTATGGTCTTCTAGATGCTCCTCCACTTCCTATTGCATGCAATCTAGGGCCATAGGTTATTCATCTAGAGGGCCTTGATGCATAATAGTCTGTTAGTGTGGTGGATTTTGTTGGAGAAATAGATATTGATTGGTCTTTTTTGCAATTTTTATTTTCCTCTAATCCATAGATATCTGCTACACATCAGCAATCTTCTTCACATTTTAGGGAAAGTTCCAATCAGCAGCCATAATCCTTTGAGCTAGGACAGGATACGAGAAGGGAGACTATAGATCTACCACCTATCACAAAGGATGACATGGATTTAGGTGTTGGAGATGCTACATACTAGGTATATACACTAGATCATAAACATTGATAAACACGATGTAGATGCATTATCTATAAACCTATTTGTGGCATAGAGGAGCACCTGGGACACCGATGCAGATTAGATTGATACATGTTATATGTGTTTTAAACCACTACTTGTACATTAATTAAAACCCTACTAATATATTATATTCTATTACATAAAACAAAAAATTAATATAATTGTAAATTCATACAAATATTTATAAACGATTAAGAAACATTAATTTTAATAACTATATTGATAATAATAATTATTATTATTTTTTATTTATATTAATACTTCTTAGTATTATTATCCATATTCTATATAATAAATAATCATATTAAAAATATTATTTAATATTAATAATATTAATTATATAAATAGTTTTAATATTAATAATTAATATTATTTTATTCATTATATAAGTAATTAATTAATAATACACCATAATATATTAAAAGTAATATAATTATTAACTAGTAAATATATTTTCCAATACAAATTATTTTATTTATATTATTCAACAATAAATATTAGTTATGATGATATTAACTATATTAATAACATAAAATATAATATTAATTCAAAATATAATACAATTGATAATTAATAAATATATTACCTATTAATAAATTACTAATAATTATATCAACAAAATTTTCAAAAAGATTTATAAATAAAAATTTATATATATTAGATGTTATACTTTTATTTAATTAATAACATAATAATATGATATTAATTAGTAATAAATAATACAATTGATAATTAATAAATATATTACTTATTAATAAATTACTAATATTTATATTAATAAAAATTTCACAAAGATTTATAAAAAAATTATAAATATTATGATTAAGAAACGTTAATATTAATAACTACATTGGTAATAATAATAATTACACTTTGTTAATTATATTAATACTTCTTAGTATTATTATCCATATTATATATAATAAATAATAATATTAAATTTATTTTTAAATAATATTAATATTATTATTTTGAATTCTATAATTATTATTAATATTAATAATAAATATTATATTATTAATTATATAAATAAATAATTAATATTAGTTATAGTACTATTTTTTTTAAAAGGTTGGGGTCAAAGACTCATTTTATTATTAAATCAAATAAAACACCTCTTTTTACTGGGCAGAGGGAGATCCATTACATAGCCCGAAGTTTCAATGGGCATATAACCCATTACATGGCTCATAGGCCTAAACTTTTGGCCCAATGCCCATTCTTTGAATAGTACTACTACAATACTTGCCCGCTACAAAACTGGCACAGTACCTGCCACTACTAAAGTGTCCACCACCACTATAGTGTCTTTGCTGCTATAGTACCACTACAGTATCCTGTTCCCAATGGGTTTTCAACCCCTATTTTCCATGTAGGATTATGGGGTGTTTACCACTAAAATATTGTTTATTAAATAATATTGTAAAAAATATGAATATGTACGAATGAGGTTCACGCCTCTTTGGTTTTGTCCAAGAAGCGTAAATGAGGTCACACCTCCCTTGAGTCAATTTTAAAAATATCTTCAACCCTATCCCTTTTTAAAGTTTTTCAATATCATAAAACTGATTAAAATACTTTATAGTGGCTGGGTAGTAAATGACATTGGGAGTTTGGTAGCGGCGGCACTGTGGGAGGAGGGTGAGTCGGAGGCTGATGCCAATTGTTGGGGGGAGGGGGCTAGGGTTTAGGGATCGCGATAGAAGGAAAGGGGTCATGTGGGATGTAAAAATAGGGATTTATTGGTGGTATTTTTTAAAATTTCAACAAAAAATAAATTTTTTGGCAGTTTTTTAAAAAACATCACCAAAAAATTATTAAAGTTGGTTATTTCAAGACCACCACTAACACGTTAATAAAAAAATTGTAAAATAGATTTTGTATTCTATGGAATTTTTCTAGAACTGCCATGAATAAATCACCCTGATTTATCTTTTTTTTATAGTGTGACCTACTTTTTCACAAACCATGATGAGGTTAATATCAAAACATCATTTTTTAGATTTAGTGCATGTTTATACCAATTTTTTCATAATTTTATCGAGTGTGCTTTATACAATGTCTGATAAAATTTTCTACTACTTTACATATAATCCACATGTGTTTTAAAAATATGATAATAAGGAAGGATTTTGCGATTTGGGACCTCCTGGGTGAGGTGATGTGATGGTGTATTTGAAGGTGGAAATCGGAGGTTCAATGGATTCAACTATCAGCAACTTGGGATGTGTTAAAGGTGTAAATTGAGGGATCAACGAGGATCACTCTATTCTAGGATATCCGGGTTTGGATGTCTCGACTTCTCTGAACCCTAGGGATGAGATTAAATCTAGTAATCACATTTACTTTTCTTGAGTGGTGATAAATCCCTCAAATCTGGAATCGTATGTAGCTCAGTCTGAACTAGGAGTGGGTGTTGAGGCTCCCTTTATGGATCCTTCTTCATGAAATTCTGACTAGGATTCTAATCCAAACTTCTTTGATGGGATTTTAGGGGAGACTTTTCTATTTTCCTTGAGGATTAAGAACAAGGGGAAATGGTGTTTGTTGAGTCTTCTCATGGAATCATTTCAGAGTGCCTCAATGAATGTAGGATATCTCTCATTACGTATCTATCTATGAATTAAAAAGATCATAAGTGGAGTCTAATGTAACTTATTAAGAGACTCAAGGATTATTGGGGATTTGATTATTGAAGGATGAACTCTTTATGGTGAGTTTTTTTCCATATCATGTTTTCCTCTACTAATATAAAATCTAAATAATGGGGTCATGGATTCATCAATCTAAAGCCTAGTTTCCATAGAATCTAGGACTAGAATCCCTCATTTAATCCTCTTAGTTTAAATAATTATATCACTCTGGTATGTATTCGAATCTAGGGCTTAAGATGGTTCCTTTGGCATCCTCAAATACTTTGGAAAATTTCCTTTATAGTTGGTCTTCTAATCAAAATATATAAATAGACCAAGAGAGCTAGGTATGTTCACTTTGCTAGGATACTAGTTGAATTTGATCTTAAATCTCCTCTAATTAAGATGATTTTCTTTTCTACCACTGATTTTCAATTCAATATCCTTGTTTAATATGAAGATGTTTTTTATTTTTGTAAGGGATGTTACAATATTAGATATTCTTTTGATCATTACTTTATAAGAATGACTTGTGGCCACTGTTGGTTTAAAGGAAATCCATTTGATAAATGTGGGAAGTGGTCTAGGAATCCATATAGTTCAGATCCTCAGGGGGTAAAAAATGATAGGGGGTTGTCCTGTAGTCTCATGCAGTAGGCATAGAGGGTTCCCACCAGGACGCTGCCAAAAACTTGGAGATGAATTTCCATCATCAAGAAGTAGGTGGATGAATTGTTCACATGATAAAAGATACCGAAGATGGTAGAGTTGTTCAGAATTTTATTGATGAGTGTGTACATCCACATGGCCCTGATAGGGAGATTAGTAATTCTCTTGTGGTGTGTAACTTAGGTAATCAGGTTGGTTTTGAGATGGCTAAACATAAGGGAACCTCAGTCACTTCCACTAGGGACAAGTCTGATGTCATCTCTAAAGTTATCAATACTATGAAGTATTCTGAAATTATGGTAGAACCTATAAATATATATGCACTGAAATTGTATATCTTGGTGTAGGAGGAAGATCGGGTCCAAATTCCATGGGTTGTTGATATGTAGGCTGCTAGCAATATGGGCCCTTCTCTACATAGAAGGGCTAGTCCTCAGTTAGAAGAGGTGTGAAGGGATGGACAGTTACAGACGTATCCAACAAAATCCTCTTTGGATAAAGGGAAAAATGTGATATATGATGAGGTATTTTAGATGGTTTCTCCCAAGAAATCTAGGTCAATTTAACTTTTCCCTATCACTCAGCAAGTAAAATCTAATGTTGAGACTTACAGGAACTCTCATGGGAGAAACAAGGTTCTCTTAAGCACCTCTTCTCAGTAGGGTATTATTTTTGCATCCATAATGGAATATTTTGAGTCCCTATCTAAGAAATATGATTGTTATTGATAGGATCTTAGGAAGAAGCTTGTAGGTGGGGTGGATCATTTGGCTTCTCAAGAGGTAAGTGGCATTGATGAGGATGCTTCAGATGTGAAGGGTAAGTCTCCCTTGAATAAGGACCAATCAAAGGTAATAGATAAATCACTTATTATTATTGATATATTAAATATATCTAAAAGTATGTAAGTTTTCCATGAGGAGTTTGGAATTGTACGTGGATTTTCTTGAGCTTAAGAACAACTCTTAGATACTAAGAATGTCTAAGAAAGGAGTTTTCAGATTTAAAAATCATGATGGCCCTATTACTAGAGGTCAAGACATTTATCCTCATGGTGAGGATGACGAATCATCATAAATGGATGATCATGATGACACTTGGCATGCTCCAAAGTAATGTAAGATAGGAAGATAGTTGATAGTTCAGGGTGGCTCCCAAGGAAGGGGCAGCTGACACAAAAGAAGGTGATTGTTGAATGATCTTTTACTTTAGTGGCAGCCTATGCCACTTTTTTACATTGCAACCCCTATTTATCTTTTTCTGTGTACTTTATTTTTATTAGTAAATTTTCTAGGACCATGGATCTTAATCCATGGTTTGCACCATTCCTAGTAAATATATGATACTTTTTATATTTTCCATACATTTCCATTAAACTCACACTTTACAAGGCCTTCATCTATTTAATACATAAGCAATAATTTTCTGTTTCTCACATTGGTATACTTTAATGATACATTACACAGCCTTAATTTTTGTTTTATACTCATAATATACTTCGACAACTTTCATATTCACATAGTGAGTATTATAGACCATTTTTAGATATACATGATAGACTTCAATTTGAACTTACAAATGCCAATATGAGCTAGATTCTAGGTTTTATTCTTCCCAAAACATTACCCATATATCATGAACTCATAAAATTTATTTAAAAATAACTTCATCAAATATTAAATAGCGACCAGATCTTGAATATTATTCAAAATCTTCGATCAATACAACCAACAATGGTTCTAACCATAATTGGTAATACAAATTGAATCGAAACAACTAAGGAAAGATTATAGTAAAAATAATACATGATTTAATGTGATTTGGTCCCTTTGGGCCTACCTTTATGGTAATAAAACCACCCACACACACACACATTTTATTAAGGTAAAATAAAATGGTACAGGTAATAAACTAGCCGTATGAAAAAAAAGGATTCCATTTTAAATAACTAAAATAGAATAATTTGAATTCTTACAAGTCGAAGACTGATTGAAAATTAAATTTTTTATTATTCAAACACTTCTCTGGGAGTTTCAAGATCAAGCGAATGACCACACTTCTTCTTTGTGAAGGTATGTCGTCAACACCCCACCATGAACATTATACAATGAGTATCTAAGAAGGATGATAGGATGACAATGATCTCATGGGAATCAAAGATTGGAGAGGCAAGCTATGGTTTTTCCCAATGAGAACCAATGACTAGGAGTAAAGAACAAACCAAGTCGAATGAAGATCTCAAGGGAGGACAAGGTCATAGGGGGTCATCAATACCCCTAAAAACCACACATACTATCCTAATATCTAAGGGTGTAAAAGTGGCCCAGCCATTCCTAGAATGAATATTGTTGATGCTTAACCTAGGCCCAACCTTGGTTCGACCTAATTATCCGAGTTGGGTTGGACTTGTCGGGATGAGCCATGGGCCCGAGTGATGGGGCCATTAATATCAAAGTAAAAAAAATAATATTTTTTAAAAATCTACCATTTTAATATTTTTTATAAAATAGATATATAATAATAGATATCGTATAAATATATTAGGCACAATTCTTGGACTACTTGGTCTAGGCGTAGCCTTGGAGGACAAGGGTAGGGGCATCGAATCTCCCATACCGCAAGTTTTACAGTAATTTTTTGGCTTTTCCAGGATAAATTTGGGAATATACGGTGGGATACTAGGTCAGGATTCTAGTCCATCCCAACAGGTCCATATTTCAGGACATTATAAGACAAAATATAGTGGTCCAATCCCAAACCTATCAACCCCTCGGCTTTATCCCGTCCCAGGTCATGCATTTTCAAGTCGGGCCCAATTAGGTTTCAGGCCAGGTCAGGCCAACTATCAGGCTATTGGGCCATATTTGCACCACTACTTACAACCTAGACAATCAGATCATTCCACATATCCCTATAAAATAGAAAAGCAACAATGCAATAATAATAATAATAAGTGTGTTACATAAAGGTAAAAAAATCATTGTGTAAGGATAGAGAGTCGGACCCTAAAAATGTGAGGGTGAACGTGTAAGGGTATTACCCACATAAGGGTAATAAAACTGCATGTATAAGGGTAACACCTTAATCCCAAGAATAAAAATTTTAGCATAGTAATAAAATAAGATAATTAAAATCACTTTTTCATGCATGCATAATAATGTATAAATGGTAGAAATATTAAGCAAGGAAAATTAAAAATGAAAATATCTTAAATTCAAAAAACTACACCATATTCATTTAAAATTGGTGATTTTATTTCATATATTTTCATTGAATGGAAAAAAAATTCATTCTATCTAAACAAAACTTTAATTTTGATAAAACCGCAACTTTAGTCAAACTATCTGTTGGGTTATTCGAGTTGGTGTTCGATAATCAACTATTTTTAATTTGGATTACATGTATATTCAAATATTTTAATAATAATAAAACATCTATTATATATTGTTCAATTTTATTTATGAATTTAATCTAATAATGTCCTAGGATATATGTTACATTGATAAGTTCATAGTTGTTCCCCGCTATGATGAGAACCTTTAAATATCATGACTATGTTCTTAAATATAGTTCTATAGTCGGATAACATTCTATGATGGGACACATAGATTGTTGACAATTAGGTGTGAGTACTCATAAGAATATTATAATTCTTCTCATGATGTTTTCACTTGGTAATATCATAGATGAGAGATTATGAGAATAGACCCACCTATAGAAATTATGTATGTCTATGTGTCATCGGATATTTCTATCTACAAGCATGTGTAATGGTCCTTAGACTTTAATATTATTATTAATGGTTCTTATGAATCACATACTTTGATGTACTGACCAAAACATTGATTCCATATATTTTTGGTAAGTAGGTTACATCAGGTGCATCATGAATTTCATATTAATAATTAATAAGTTGAACACAGATTTATCACTTCCATATTAATGGAAGTTGATATCTCACCCCTTTAATTGAAATGGAACCACCACATTAAATTCCATGGCCAGGATGTAATGGTTTTTTTTATTTTATATGGTCAAAGAAATATGTATCAAGATCATAGGTTGATGACACGTGTGTTCGGCCTACTTGATGAGATATTATGATAAAGGGATTATATTACATGGTAAGAGTTCATGTGTGGTTATTGACATTTATACATTAACTTATTTATCTTGGGTGCATTGACTCATTTCTTGATATTGATCTTAGATTTTACACAATCCCACCCAATATTAATGATAAAGAATCCAAGAGGGTCACACACTAAGTGTTTCTATTTATCTCAATTAAATTCTATTTGAATTTAATTATTAGAATAAATATTGTTCTCATGACTAGGGAAGAATATTATTCAGGATTTATTGATTGAAAACATTAAATAAATATTTATTATATAGAATATGAATATAATATTTATTTATGAATACATATTTAATAAATACATATTCGGGTATTCGATAAATGTAGAGGAGGATGAACAGATCATGATTTCATCTGGTGATAAATATTAATTTTCAAGCTGGTAAAATAATATTTATCATTGCACAAGTTGGTGCACACCATAAAATAATAATATTACTATTATTATATTATGGAATGGGGTCAGATAAGGTTTATTATATTATTTAAGGGTCATTTTACAATTAAATAATATTTTAACATAAACCATAACTCTATAAATAGATCTCTATGTATATAGTGTAGATTTAATCGAAAATTGAGAATCATTGTACATAACACATTTCTCTCTAGATTCCTCCTTCTCTCATCCTCTCAATAATGATAATAACAAGAGATAATCCTTTAACCCTAAATGATCTTGAAGAAATAAATATTAAAAACACAAGATGATTGATTCATCATGCTAGAACCCAAGATTTCATCGGTGGTGTTCGTAGATCAAAGAACCATGCATGGATCACCATTAGAGGGGTTTTAATTTTGGTCCTCTATACATAATGAATTTAATCTGAAAAAAGGGTTTTTTAATATTAATAACATCATTGAATAATGATCCTAAGATGAGGTATTAATTCTTCAGTTCTAATTAAATTAATTATAAATTTAATGCACATAAGATCCTCTTTGGTTTCCAGGATTTTAATATAAATATTTGGTGTAAAAATTTTGTTGGTTATGATGTCTACATATTTCACAATTGGAGAATTATCCATAGAATATGGAAAAAAACTTGATGGTTATTTGTCTAAAAGGCACTTCTATTATGACTAGAACCTCCAAGTGGTATCAGAGCCAGGTTACATTTAAATTTATAATTATATATTTGATTGTTGATCTATGTGTATAATAATGATTAGATCTTTCATTTCCAGATTATTCATTCTCTAATATAAATTTTAATTAACATGATTTCTATATTTTAACATTTATCTTTCAAGATTCATAGTTTCTTAAGTCCCAAGAATAGATTAAGAACAATCAGGGATGCCATCGGGAGGTGCCAAATTTTCTAGTCTGTTTATTGGGTTACACTACGTGAAGCTGAAGTAAACATCATGTACCCAAGTTCACTGCACCTAAATGTGTCATGAGATACATGACATGTCAAGCATATATTATATGTTGTGTATTTATTGCACACCGCAAGTAGATTTATCCAACCTAGCACATAGTTTATCAAATTACACGGTGTGTAGCTGGTGTACGCATCATGTCATCTACATGGTTTAGCCATGAAATTTGTGCTAACTGTGTGTTTAAATACATGGTTTTTAACCGCATGATACTAACAGCCTAGAAAATTGATGATACACATGGTTTGTAGTTGACTTACATGTCATGTTACCCATTAATTCCCACGTACAAATTACACACTGAGTCAATCATCATGTTACGTGGACACATGATAAAGAGGAACACATGATGTGTAGCTAAAGCACATGCTATGTGATTCCATCTGGAGAACACGTTGAGTCAATTAGTGAGTTATGTATACACATAGAAAGTGGAACACATGGCATGTAGCTCATTAGTATGGGTCATGTAATCTGACTGAGGTGCATATTGAAGCTTCATGCATTTATCCTAAGTAACATAATAATTGAGGAACAAAGTGTGTGGCTCATTAGTACATGTTGTGTAGTATCCCAATAAAATATTGGATTAAATTGCATTAAAATATTTAATTACAACATTAAAAAATAATTAAACTTTTATGTTTGAATATGTAATAAAGGTTTTTAATAATTAATAAATTCTCAATTAATTTAATGTAATTATCTATAACTATTGGTTATGAAGCTTATTTTTCATGAATTTGTTTATGATGGGTATCTCTAAAAGACTTTGGAAGGTTATTATGATAAATAGAATTAATTAATTAATTAATAAAAGAATGGTTATCTTAATAGTAATAAAAGAATTAAAATTAATGCTAGCTAGTGTACTTTCCATACATGCTTCATGTGTATGATTGATCATGAACTTTAATAAGACATTTCTATGCATTGGTATTATTTAATTTAATTTATTTCATGGGTTTTTCAATTATTTATTATTAAATTAAATATTATGGTATGCATGTCATCCCTTCCTCTTTTATTATGTTGGAACTGCATGTCCAAAGTTATTTATGTAATTCATCTTAACCAATCCATTGGTTCCCCTCACCTGTGTGTGAGTTATAAATACATGTAATAAAAAGGGTATCCCAAGGTGCATGGAGGCAGTTCAAGGAAGAACCAAGATGAAACCAACCTAGTATATACATATGTGGATAGGTAGAATTCTAAAACTCATGTCTAGACCAGCACAAGGAGTTTTACTCTCAGGTTATAGGTTGATTTATTGTCTTCTCAATAAATCAACCATTAGATAAGCTCATGATCAGGTCATTTATTAATTTTTATCTTATGCGTTATTTATTTTATTGATTCAAGTCTGTGATTAAATAAGTAAATGGACTAATATGAAAATAAGGAATTTAAATAAATAGATTATGTGTAAATGTTTTATCAAAACATGGTTAATCACTTTTGTGAAATCCACTTAATATTAACATGACATATAAAGGATAAAATAATAAATATTTATGAAAAATAAATAAAATCAATTGACTTGATAATTATTCAGACTAAGACTTCCATTACTTGATTAGGAATGAAAACCATAGAAATGAGTGTTTTACCAAACCTTGTTGGGACACTTACTTTTATCATGGAGTTCTTATGAAATTTTTGGGTTGAATTTACCAATTTACATTAAGATAATTGGACCTCTCTAGACTTTATGTAACTTAGAGGAAAGTATGGGGAAATATGAGTAAGGTTTTCTAGATTAGGGATTCCACACAATGGATCAAGGAGCTGTAAGCCCATAGTTAGAAAATTCATGCCAACCTAAATACCTTCAATTTCATTTGGGTTATGAGAAGGGTCATATGGATCCTTGAAACTATAATTTATAAGTAAATAGACATTCTAAGTCCAACGGTGAGGGATGTTGGGACTTGATAAAATAGTGGGAGATTTGATAAAATTAAATTCATTATGTCTCATATAAATTATAATCAAGTGAAGTACTAATAATATGCTCTTTTATAATTGTAAAATAATGGAAAAAAATTCAACTAGATTATCCCTAAAATAAATTTTGTAGAAATACCATCTTCTTATTGGTAGTAAATTCCAATAATAATTTAGACACATACATGTTGTGTTGCACCATGAACAGAAATCTTACATGCTATAATCCTCACTGCCTGATCTACCTACAATCGAGGCGAGTGGTGAAGAGTTTTTTTCTATAGTAAAAAACTTGAGTGATGTGATTTAAGTTCAATGTTTAATGATATAATCCAAGTCTAATAAACTCATAAATTCACATGAAGACATGTATTCCTATAGCATGCTCTAGAATCTCCTTAGTTTATATTAGGAGTGATCTATACATGAAAGATTTAAAATATCCAAGGAACTCTTTTAGAGTATGTTTGGAGAAGGTTCACTAGTTAGGACTCACATAATCAAAATCATTGGCTACATTGAGTATCTATAGGTTCTAGGGTTTAAATTGATTAAATAATTTTTCACCTATCTCATTCTTGAATCACTTACTCAGATATTCTCCATCTTTGTTGTTAATTTCAATATGAACTGAAGTTCCCAATCAAGATCTAAGTATCACTGAGAGGGGGAGGGGGTGAATCAGTGATATCTTTTTCTTTTTAAGTTTCCCCCTTTTTGAAACAACCTTCGCCTCCTGTTAAAGAGTTTCTTCCCTGCTGAACACACACAACCACAGGAACACAAGATTTACAAGGTTCACTACTCAACAAGAGTAGCTACGTCCTTGGTATGGTACGGAAACAACCCAGTACCACACAATCCACTAGAAAACAATCCTTTGATGTGGAATACAAAGAGTAGGATATACCCTTACACTCGTGCAGCACTTTAAAAACAATTTAATAGTGCATGTGCTCCCTATTAGCACAAATAGGGTAACACAATGTTTCAGTGCTTCTTTACAATTGAACAGATGTATTCTCTGAAGTACAAATCTTCACTTTCTTACCCAGAAGCCGGTAAGAACCCTCTTACGCAAAACTGAATACGTGTGAAGACCCCAAATATTCCGTGCAGCCTCTAGGGTTACTTGTGCGCAATTCAAATGACTTGCGCGTAAAAACCCCTTTTGGCGCGAAAAACGTTTTCACGCAACTTTCCTTTTGCACGCAACTTTTTTTCTTTTCGCACAACTCCTCAAGTTTTCGCGCAGCTACCCTCTTTTCATGCAAACTTCTTTATTTTCGCGCAACTCACTTAGAGTATAATTTATGCGCACCAGAGCTCGAGATTTATTCTAAGTGTCGAGCATAAACAACTAACAAGGGTTAGCCTCATATTTATAGGCATTTTTGAACCCGCGCGAAAAACACTAATCCGCGCGTAAAACCTCCTCCATGCGCGTAAAAACTCTTTTATGCAACTTCATATTTCGCACCATGCTTCAAGTTTTCGCGCACCTCATGTCTTTGCCATTTTTCATCCTTCTAAGCATGAATCACCAATTGCGCGCAAAATTCCGCACCGCGTTCCATATTGCGCGCAAACCCAATCTTTCCTGCAACATCAGATTTCGCGCACTGCTCCAATATTTCGCGCATTTTATGCCTTTGCCAATTTTTGATCTTATGATCTCGAACCATCATTTGCGCGAAAACTTCATTCCTCAATTTCGCGCATCATGCCAATATTTCGCGCATCCCGCAGATTTTCCACGCAACCCACTACTATTTCGCGCATCCCGCAGATATTGCGCGCACCACTTTATTTTTGCGCGAAACATGCCTAAATTTCCACGCACTCCATTCCTTTGTCATTTTTCAACGTTCTGACCTTGAATAACTCTTTTTCACGTATAAACCATCTTCAATATTATGCGCAACATCCATTGCCAAGCACATTTCTTCATCTCCCGATTTTCAGGCCCTAAAATTTGGCAAACACTGGAAAACAGCTCCACCTTAAACTGTGCTTTTCTGCCATCCCCGGATTGTCTATTACTTTGCCATTTTATCTCTTTATTGCTTCCCATAACCATTCTTCTGCTCTTATCACGAATCCCACTATCGTGATATTTATCCTTTGATAGATCAGCTTAAGCATCGTCAGAGTTGCAATGGGAACCGAATCTTTCCTATCTTCCAGCAGCATCATTCCTTCCAATCAAAACATTATATGACTGGCATCATCATTTCTCCCCCTTTACTTCATAAGTCTTGCATCACAAGTTCTCCTAACTCATGATTTGTGTGAAATACATACCAGCAAAGCATCGTCTGATTTATGATCCTTCTACAAAGTGAATTGATTTATCGCCTTTGACAACAAAATACTACACTCTGCAAAAGCAAACTCTTCAAACTTTCATCTTCATTCAACTTGGTCCCAACATGAACAACATAGAGAAGTATCTTCCAAATCTTCTCACATTTCTTCACCAATTTTATGGGGAGACAAAGTGTGAAAGGCCTTATATCCTTATGGTGAATGAAAGGAAAGGTTAGGAAAAGAGCTCTAAATCTAAAGCTTCTTCACAACTCCTTTCTAAGAAGTGAAGGATTAAGGGGAAAGCAAGGGATTATGTTGTTATCTATTTTTCATGTGGTAAGAAGGGTCAATGGAAAAAAATTATACCTAGGAAAAGAAGTAAGGGGAAGCTCAATGTGTGTTTTCTATCAAGTTTAATCTATCTATTTATACAAATTAGGTACTAGATACAACATTTTGTGATCACATATGTATTAAAATATATGAACCAGGTAGATTCTAGAATATTGAATAAGGGAAGGTAGATCTATGAGTAGCCAGCAAATCCAGATGTATTATATTGGATATTGGGGACTACCACCTTACATTGTCGATGGGAATGATATTGGTTTTAAAATAATGTCATTATGTGTCTTATATTACCAAAAACATTATTTATGTATTGATACAGATGGATTTTTTTCAATTTTGGGAATAAATATTTCTTATTTTATAATGATATAATTTTTTATGGTGAGGAATATTTAAATAAAGGTATTTATGTGTTAGATTACACAAGAAAAGTAATGGAAATTGATAACAAAACCATTTCACATCACTCATACCACACCCAACAATGGCATCACCAGCTAGGTCATGTAAATGAAAATCATTTAAAAATATTATATCAATATGGTTATTTAGATTCATTTAAACTAAACTCACTTGGTGTATGTCATGAATGTTTACAAGGGTAAATGAACAAAGCCCCATTTATTGGAAAGGGTGAAAGGGCCAAAGAGCCTTTTTAAATTAATACATACCAATGTGTGTGGATCATTTTCAGTTGAATTAAGGGGTGGGTACTCATACTTAATAACTTTTACTGATGATTTTAGTAGATATGTATATGTTTAATTAATGAGGTATAAGTTGAATTATTTTTATAGATTTAAATAATTTAAGAATGAATTTGATAATCACTTGGTAATAAGATTAATAAATTTCACTCAGACCATGGTAGGCAATATCTTAATCAAGACTTAATTTATTATTTATAGGAGTTTTGGATTCTATCCCAAATCACTCCTATAAATACATCATAATGGAATAGTGTAAGTGAAAGGAGGAACTTCACCCTATTGAACATCGTGAGATCAATGATTATTCATGTTAATCTTTTATTATCCTTTTGGGGATATGCATTATAGACAGCAACACAAATACTAAACCAAGTTCCAAATAAATTGGTAGATGGTATTCCATACCAATTATGGAGTGGAAAGAAACCTGTATTTTTATACTTACATGTGTGTGGTTGTGAATCATTTGTTAAGGCTTATTTATACAAAAAATATTCACCCTGAGGCACAAATTATACATTTATATAATACCCTAAGGAAACAAGGATATATTACCTATATGACCTCTCATAAAAAATTGTAATAGTGTAAAGACTCTCTATATTCCCTAAGAGGGAGAACATATCTAAAAGTGATAGTGGGACCAAGATATACTTTGATGAATTTTAGGCTCAAGGTACACAAGAGTTGTTATAAGAACAAATTCCACAAAGCCTCATGGAATAAGAAATTATAGAGACACAAGTATTTAATAAGAGTACAAGAGAGGTTAGAGAACCTAAAATATATGCTTTTCTACTCACTAAGTATGGTGACTTATTATTAGTTGATAATAATGATCATGTAACCTATAAGGAAGAAGTAAGTGGCATAGATGTTTCCATGTGGAAAGAAGCTATGAATTCTAAAACAGTTTCCATGTACCAAAGTCAAGTTTGGATTTTTGTAGAACCTCTAGTGGATGTAAATCCTATTATTTGTAGATGGTTATTTAGGAAGAAATTGTACATGTATGAACAATTCATTACTTATAAGTAATGAATGGTTACTGAAGTGTTCAAACAAAATCAAGGAATAAACTATGATGAAACCTTTTCACAAGTTTTGTAACGCCCCGACCCCAGTTACCCAGAGTCGGTGCATTATTACATAACATTGGCATGATCACAAGAAAGATCAAATCTCGAAAGACCGATTGGTTTAGTAGCCTTGGAAACACTAGATATATTCATAAGTTTTACATTACATCATAAAATGAAAAACTACTACAACAACATAATATATCCATAATCCACACTCATATCCCCACATAATATCCCTGCAGGTCATTCATAACTTACTTCTTCACTTCCTGGGAAAAATAAAACATAGAAAAGGGGTGAGCTCAAATGCCCAGTAAGGATAACAATATAGCGGAAACTTTCATAAATAAGAATAAACATTTAAGGCAATGTATAACTAAAACAAAAGCCTTTCAAACATGAACTTTCAACATGGTATGGCATAAATAAAATGAAATAATTCCATTTACTTATTCACATGGATATTCTACTAATCGAATAATCACATGCAAAAATCAATAACCACTTTCATAATGTTGGAATGCATAATGCCAGACTATCATAACCACATAGCCAAGGCCTCGTGCCAAGACTACAAATAAGATTTTGCCAAGGCCTTGTGCCAAGACACTAGTTTGTCTCATGAGACCTACCGATGCATCGAGGAGCTATAGCGGGCTCCACCCGTCACTTACTAAGTCCAATGCATTCCCATATGAAAAGGTTTAAACATAACATAAACATTCGTATTAAAACTAGCATACGAAATGTCAATAATTTCACCATAAACTATAAATGGTATAAAAATAGCACATCCACAGTCAAACATATCACAAAACCTTCAATAAAATATAGAAGTTTTGTATCATAATAAATCAACTTCAAATAAGCGTAAAATCCGTCAAAGGATGTTGACATAGATGAAATCAAAATTCTTTTTAAATAAATATCTCCTTTTATTTTGAAATTATTTAAGATCCATATAAAATAAAACATTTTCTTTGAAAATATTCTTATAAGCTTGTAAGGGAATCTTTGAAGAATTTATAACAGCGGAAAATAACCGCACCTGCCGTATAAGTTAAAAAAAACATTCTTACCTTAATTCTGTCGAAAATGTTAAAAAGGACCTTGTTTTGAAAATGACAGAAAGATTCCTTTATAAACCTCTCATAAAAAGTCAAACAAGGGTATAAATGACTTTAACCCATATTCTTGTAAATAACAAATATGTTTTGAAATACATTTCTAAGAAACATGGATGTGGATGATAAAGAAATCCCAGTAGATTATTACGTATAAACAACCTCGGATAATGAAGAGATTGTGAAATAACCCTTACCTTGTACTTTTCCTTTGTTGGGGTAGGTTAACCTCCTGTATAATGGTGAAATAATTGTTATTAAATTATACAAGAATCATAAACATTAATATGATATCATATATGATCTTTTAACATTGCTTTATTAATAATATCTTAGTATTATCGTCGTTTCGGGTGATAATCGATTCGTTCTTCTTAAATGTTTGGTTACGTAAGACATGTTTGTAATGGATAGATTATATCTTATTCATAATCAGAATGATATTAACATTATTTTTAACCCTAAAGTGATAATAAGACTTGAATGGATACGATGGAGAATGAATCTCATCGCGTTCGTGGAGACGGTAGTCCGTACGTACGCACGAACGCTACTTCCATTTAATTTTTATTTTAAAAGAATCGAATCCAAATGATACATAGGTATATTACTATTCCAGTATAATATAATATTTTATATATTTTACTTAAGTTCATTAACACCATCCTTTATACGTTCCATGTGTGGTATGAACGAGTCATATCATTTTAAGGGGGCGGTTGTCCGCACTTCCTCAAATGAAATTATCGTATGTATATACAACATGAAACGAATAATGATATGAAATAAAATGGAATTACAGAAGCTTATATATAAAATATATATCATTAATATCATATTTAATTACAGTGCCATCATAATGTCCACCATGAGAGGCGGTAAGATGTATTTGAACAATCATTGTTTCGTGAGGCGTTAGTTTGCCATCCACAGAAACATTATGTCCATCATCCATTAGATGGAGTTGTGTGTATGTGTAGTTTGAATCCTTCTTATAACAACATCCTAGTATATTTTGGATACTGGTGTTGTTACAAAATAAAGTAAATAAAAAGAGTTTGGGGGTTGGAGAAGCAAAATAAATGAAAATAATTTAAGAGAAATCGTTACCTTTAATTTAGGTAACTCACTTTGGTTGGAACCAAAGGACTTCTTGAAATGCTTTCTGCCTAAGGGGAAGCTTCAAGGAGGAGGATAGGGATGTGGGGAGATTATTTGGGCAGGGTTTGGATGAGCCAAGTGGCTTGAGAGGTGTGAGGAATGAGTAGAAGTGGTCTCCTTTTATAAGGGAGAGGAGGGGCTCTTTAGGAAAGAGTGAAAGTATTACTTTATAATATAATTATATTCGGTTTATAATGGTCCAAAAATCATTGAGGTCGAAGATAAGATGACTCATTTTCTAAATAACATCAACCAATAAGAATTGGACAGGTTTTAGATAATATTTTAATCATTATAATCTTATTTATTTAAATGATTTATTAATGAGGTAAACATTTCATCATTATTGTGTCATTAATAATTTAACTTATTTGATGTCTAAAAATTATAAATAAAATATAATTATGTAGGAAATCTTTTTATCTTTCTAATTAATATTTATAATCTAAAATCCAACATGTATAACTTTATGTAAAAATTGTTCTTCTAAAAGATGTAAGCTTATGCCATTTTTATTTTTATTTTAACTTTTTTAATATAATGTGTCCCTACCACATACAAGTGGCTCTAAGGGGTCCCCAAATAGACCCAAGGATGCCCATGGTCGGGTATGTGTCCACCAATAAGGTTAGGACACGTTTTAGGGTAATTTTGTATTATTATAATATTATTTTTTAACCCTTATTTACCGGATTTACCCTTTAACCATGGTAAATAAAATATTTACCGCAGTAATTATTCAAAATGTGTAAAAATAAAAGTTACCTATTTACATAATTTGGAAATCCTGATTCCAAATATGTAATCCATTTTTCCAAATTCAAAACACATAAGTGGCAGAAATTAATTTAAAATTAATTCCCGTTGTTAAAATAAAAAGCGTGTTTTTAAGAGATAATAACTATCAAAAGATTGACACTTGTTTATGTCTGATTTAATTGTGAAATTATGTCCAATGACAAACATTAAATTAAATGGTAAAAATATATTCTAAATATAATTTAAAACCACTCAAATTCATAATTTATCAATATTAATTATTTTGATTAAAAAAGTTGTTTTTAATTAAAATTTAGTAATTTTCACTATTCATCAAAATATAAAAGTTATCCGAAAAGTACCAAAATTTCACCCTAGGCTAATTTCGATATTCCGAATCCAAAAATGAAGTCCATTTTGAAATATAAAATATATATGATTTCAAAATTTAGGTATTACTATCCATAACGGCTAGTTTGATCGGTTGTGGTGTGTGTTAAAACTCGAAGTTGCGTACAACACATGCTACTGTTTTATTCAAAGGAAAGCGTACCGTGTAAGCTTGGGATGTTTCATTTTAATTTTTTTGATGTCCCCATTTAGTCAAAAAGTTTAAAATATTGTATTTAAAAAGGTTTCACTATTAAAATTTGATAAAAGTGCAATACTGAAAATGAATCTGTTCTTGCATTATGACTAAGAAACTCATAATATGGATTCTAAAATTATAAGGATTATATAAAGTTTAAAATGTAGTTAATGCTATTCATGACCTCTTTTAATGGCCATTTTTTTTGTAAGTCATGGTGTGATTAAACTCGGTGTTGCGTGTAGTGCAAGTTATTGAATTATTTTGAAGAAATAACACACTATGAAATCTTGGGATGTTACATTCTCCCCTCCTTCAATAAATTGCGTCCTTGCAATTTGAAATTTTTCTTCGAAAATAAAAGGTTGAAAATAGAAAATATATTTGTGGGAAAACCCACATTGGAAATTGGGTTACTAAAATTTAGTCTTAATATGATGAAAAGAGAAATGAAAGGGTCACCACCAAATTATGATCTCGATTAGGAGAACATTGGTGGAAATTAGAGACATATAATTGGAGGAAAAACGTAAATATTTATAGGTAGTGATTGAGGTCATAAATCAAAAACAAGTATAAAATTGAGGTCCTTAAACTCATCAATCTATGATGATTTGAAATACCATCGGTTCAACAAAACATAGGGTATTGGGATAACACATTTTTGACGTTTCAAAATATCTTAGTTGAAATCCCACATCGAAAAATGAATTAATGAGGCCTCTATTTAAAATAAAGAGTGGAAAGTATGAAGATTACCGAAAATAACGCATACTAGGGTTCCATGTAGGAAAATATGGATATGGAGGAGAAATCTAACCATCAATTATCTGATGGAGAGTGGTAGAGAACATGGCTATGAAAAGGCCAACAATCCCAAATCCATAAATTAGTGATGATTTAAGGTACCATCTAGGACAAAATTTTTGTTCTAAGTTCATTTTATTAATATTGAGGAATTTATTTATGAGATTGGCTAAGATTATAAGGAGATATACTTACATTATAATTAGAGTTTTATCCATTAATAAATTTCTACCACAAACTCATCTTTCACTCTAAAAGATAATAGAACGTAAAAAAATTCTATTTATACTATTCGTACAGGGTTCCAAAATAAATGAATTTATAATTCATCTACCAAATCTTTTAAAAAAAACTACATTATTTAATCCAGGACATCTCATGGGCCAGTGGTAGGTGATACACCCTTTTCTCCCTTCGGTTGCGAGTTCAAGTCTCGTAGCCTTGCCGAACGCGACGGGTTGCCGCCCGACCTCCGGGTTGTCCTTTTATGGCAATCCAAAATAATCCAAACTAGAACTATCCAAAATACTTCTGTCCAAACTCACAGTCCAACATTTATAAGGAAGGTAAACATAATGTAGATCCTTTTTACCCCGTAATAGAATATGAATACCTTCATCATGTATTCTTTTAATATACTGAAACATCCTGAATTACCATATTCCTTATTGATTACATTCATGCTCCCTTATTCCATATAGAATGCTGGATATTAATCCAAAAATGTTTTAAACCCCATCAATGATGGAATATACAAATCATTAATCAGTTCCAAGGTAGTCAAGAATATCCAATTTAATTTATCCAAAACAATCATGTATTATTCCAAAATCACTACCTCAGTATCAGAACTATATTATGATTTATCTTTCTCTCAACCATATATTTTCCAAAAATTTATCCTGCTATTGAGTCACTTTTCTTTGTTCCACACAATCTAAAGTCCTTAATGAAATAGTACTGTAGTACAATCCTTATATACTCCATAATTATTATAACAAGTACATTGTTGATACAACACTCAATTGACATAATCAACATAAGAACTCTAATAATTCCTCTTCATATGTGGTAGTATCATAACTTGATTATTATCCAATAGCATCATTTGCGGCATAGTCTGATGACTGGGACATAGGTTCGCGTAGTGTCCAAAATCCTTGCAAATGAAGCATTGTACATTTGAAACCATTTTCTTACCCTTTCAGTCACGTACTTTTTGTCATTTTCCTCCACACTTATAACAAACTCTCATTCCTTTCAGGCAAGTTCCAGGGTGTTTCTTTCCACAGTTACCACATATGGGAAAATTCTTCTTTTCCCTCTTCCCTTTATCCATCTTTCTCTCTTCTATCCTTTTCTTCTCTCGCTTCCCTTCAAAGCCATAGGACTCAGTAAACTCTTTACTTATCTTATCAACACATGATATTATTTCTTCATATGATGATAATACATGGGAGACTATTTCTCTTATCAATTCTAGTTTAAGACCATGAAAGATATGATCCTTCCTTCTCTTTGGATCATGTGCATTTCTGGAGTTCTCATTCCTTCTACTGGGTGCCATTTCTAAATAATGGCATAAACTAGATCAGTTTATGAATCAAAATACATAATCCCATACTTATAAAACACTTAACATAAATTGAACTATTTATGGATATAACCCATAATCATAAAAATATTTTCTTTGAGGAATTATATACTCATAAACCCTTCATAATGATTTGTAAAGAAAATGAGAGTTATCCTAAGCATATCCCCCGGGAGTGTCGTAACCAAGAGTGCAGCAAGGCCCGTTGTCGTGCACCAGTTCCCGTTCGAGTCTAGCTCAAAGCGGTGTTTTCGGGTTTTACCCCTAGGTACATATGTGCCAGAGCCGCCTCTACCTGCTCGTATCTAGACAGGGATATATTGCTCGGAAAACTCACAAAATCTATACAATACCAAAATTCTAGGAAGTTCTTCTATACTAATCCTCAAAGTTCATCTTAGGTCTACGTGCTCTAATCAGAGTTTATCTAAATCTAGCTTCCAAGGTTTGTACTAAACTTCCTCTGATACCAACTGTAACGCCCCAACCCCAGTTACCCAGAGTCGGTGCATTATTACATAACATTGGCATGATCACAAGAAAGATCAAATCTCGAAAGACCGATTGGTTTAGTAGCCTTGGAAATACTAGATATATTCATAAGTTTTACATTACATAATAAAATGAAAAACTACTACAACAACATAATATATACATAATCCACACTCATATCCCCACATAATATCCCTGCAGGTCATTCATAACTTACTTCTTCACTTCCTGGGAAAAATAAAACATAGAAATGGGGTGAGCTCAAATGCCCAGTAAGGATAACAATATAGCGGAAACTTTCATAAATAAGAATAAACATTTAAGGCAATGTATAACTAAAACAAAATCCTTTCAAACATGAACTTTCAACATGGTATGGCATAAATAAAATGAAATAATGCCATTTACTTATTCACATGGATATTCTACTAATCGAATAATCACATGAAAAAATCAATAACCACTTTCATAATGTTGGAATGCATAATGTCAGACTATCATAACCACATAGCCAAGGCCTCGTGCCAAGACTACAAATAAGATTTTGCCAAGGCCTTGTGCCAAGACACTAGTTTGTCTCATGAGACCTACCGATGCATCGAGGAGCTATAGCGGGCTCCACCCGTCACTTACTAAGTCCAATGCATTCCCATATGAAAAGGTTTAAACATAACATAAACATTCGTATTAAAACTAGCATACGAAATGTCAATAATTTCACCATAAACTATGAATGGTATAAAAATAGCACATCCACTGTCAAACATATCACAAAACCTTCAATACAATATAGAAGTTTTGTATCATAATAAATCAACTTCAAATAAGCGTAAAATCCGTCAAAGGATGTTGACATAGATGAAATCAAAATTCTTTTTAAAGAAATATCTCCTTTTATTTTGAAATTATTTAAGATCCATATAAAATAAAACATTTTATTTGAAAATATTCTTATAATCTTGTAAGGGAAGCTTTGAATAATTTATAACAGCGGAAAATAACCGCACCCGCCGTATAAGTTAAAAAAAACATTCTTACCTTAATTCTGTCGAAAAGGTTAAAAAGGACCTTGTTTTGAAAACGACGGAAAGATTCCTTTATAAACCTCTTATAAAAAATCAAACAAGGGTATAAATGACTTTAACCCGTATTCTTGTAAATAATAAATATGTTTTGAAATACATTTCGAAGAAACATGGATGTGGATGATAAAGAAATCCCAGTAGATTATTACGTATAAACAACCTCGGATAATGAAGAGATTGTGAAATAACCCTTACCTTGTACTTTTCCTTTGTTGGGGTAGGTTAACCTCCTGTATAATGGTGAAATGATTGTTATTAAATTATACAAGAATCATAAACATTAATATGATATCATATATGATCTTTTAACATTGCTTTATTAATAATATCTTAGTATTATCGTCGTTTCGGGTGATAATCGATTCGTTCTTCTTAAATGTTTGGTTACGTAAGACATGTTTGTAATGGATAGATTATATCTTATTCATAATCAGAATGATATTAACATTATTTTTAACCCTAAATTGAGAATAAGACTTGAATGGATACGATGGAGAATGAATCTCATCGCGTTCATGGAGACGGTAGTCCGTACGTACGCACGAACGCTACTTCCATTTAATTTTTATTTTAAAAGAATTGAATCCAAATGATACATAGGTATATTACTATTCCAGTATAATATAATATTTTATATATGTTACTTAAGTTCATTAACACCATCCTTTATACGTTCCATGTGTGGTATGAACGAGTCATATCATTTTAAGGGGGCGGTAGTCCGCACTTCCTCAAATGAAATTATCGTATGTATATACAACATGAAACGAATAATGATATGAAATAAAATGGAATTACAGAAGCTTATATATAAAATATATATCATTAATATCATATTTAATTACAGTTCCATCATAATGGCCACCATGAGAGGCGGTAAGATGTATTTGAACAATCATCGTTTTGTGAGGCGTTAGTTTTCCATCCACAGAAACATTATGTTCATCATCCATTAGATGGAGTTGTGTGTATGTGTAGTTTTAATACTTCTTATAACAACATACTAGTATATTGTGGATACTGGTTTTGTTACAAAATAAAGGAAATAAAAAGATTTTGGGGGTTGGAGAAGCAAAATAAATGAAAAAATTTAAGAGAAATCATTACCTTTAATTTAGGTAACTCACTTTGGTTGGAACCAAAGGACTTCTTGAAATGCTTTCTGCCTAAGGGGAAGCTTCAAGGAGGAGGATAGGGATGTGGGGAGCTTATTTGGGCAGGGTTTGGACGAGCCAAGTGGCTTGAGAGGTGTGAGGAATGAGTAGAAGTGGTCTCCTTTTATAAGGGAGAGGAGGGGCTCTTTAGGAAAGAGTGAAAGTATTACTTTATAATATAATTATATTCAGTTTATAATGGTCCCAAAATCATTGAGGTCGAAGATAAGATGACTCATTTTCTAAATAACATCAACCAATAAGAATTGGACAGGTTTTAGATAATATTTTAATCATTATAATCTTATTTATTTAAATGATTTATTAATGAGGTAAACATTACATCATTATTGTGTCATTAATAATTTAACTTATTTGATGTCTAAAAATTTTAAATAAAATATAATTATGTAGGAAATCTTTTTATATTTCTAATTAATATTTATAATCGAAAATCCAACATGTATAACCCTATGTAAAAATTGTTCTTCTAAAAGATGTAAGCTTATGCCATTTTTATTTTTATTTTAACTTTTTTAATATAATGTGTCCCTACCACATACAAGTGGCTCTAAGGGGTACCCAAATAGACCCAAGTATGCCCATGGTCGGGTATGTGTCCACCAATAAGGTTAGGACACGTTTTAGGGTAATTTTGTATTATTATAATATTATTTTTTAACCCTTATTTACCGGATTTACCCTTTAACCATGGTAAATAAAATATTTACCGCAATAATTATTCAAAATGTGTAAAAATAAAAGTTACCTATTTACATAATTTGGACATCCTGATTCCAAATATGTAATCCATTTTTACAAATTCAAAACACAGAAGTGGCAGAAATTAATTTAAAATTAATTCCCGTTGTTAAAATAAAAAGCGTGTTTTTAAGAGATAATAACTATCAAAAGATTGACACTTGTTTATGTCTGATTTAATTGTGAAATTATGTCCAATGACAAACATTAAATTAAATGGTAAAAATATATTCTAAATATACTTTAAAACCACTCAAATTCATAATTTATCAATATTAATTATTTTGATTAAAAAATTTGTTTTTAATTAAAATTTAGTAATTTTCACTATTCATCAAAATATAAAAGTTATCCGAAAAGTACCAAAATCTCACCCTAGGCTAATTTCGATATTCCGAATCCAAAAATGAAGTCCATTTTGAAATATAAAATATATATGATTTCAAAATTTAGGTATTACTATCCATAACGGCTAGTTTGATCGGTTGTGGTGTGTGTTAAAACTTGAAGTTGCGTACAACACACGCTACTGTTTTATTCAAAGGAAAGCGTACCGTGTAAGCTTGGGATGTTTCATTTTAATTTTTTTGATGTCCCCATTTAGTCAAAAAGTTTAAAATATTGTATTTAAAAAGTTTTCACTATTAAAAGTTGATAAAAGTGCAATACTGAAAATGAATCTGTTCTTGCATTATGACTAAGAAACTCATAATATGGATTCTAAAATTATAAGGATTATATAAAGTTTAAAATGTAGTTAATGCTATTCATGAACTCTTTTAATGGCCATTTTTTTTGTAAGTCATGGTGTGATTGAACTCGGTGTTGCGTGTAGTGCAAGTTATTGAATTATTTTGAAGAAATAAAACACTATGAAATCTTGGGGTGTTACAAGTTTCTATGATGAAATCCATCAGATTTATACATTTTAATGATTATATTTTTTTTCCTTTTAAATCCCTGGAATACTTTAAAAAAATATTCTTTAAGTCAGATGCTAAGTTATCATGGGATTCTAGGGCTCAAGGAGGTTCGATATTGATATAATAAAAATATTAAATATATTATATCACATGTGAATGGTTTTTCTAAAATAATGGAATAAATCATGAATGGAGTCTTAGGTAGGAAATCTAATACCACCTTTGAATCCAAATTTCAAGTTTTACCCTATGTACGACATAATTGTTGTGTGTTTCGGGTGTCCATCTTGAGCGCCATCATGGGTAGAAAAATAATTAAATAAATTAATATATTTATTTAATTTTTATGATTAAATACTAACCTAAACACTCTTATATATAAAATAACTTATGGAAAATTCCTAGGGTTAGTCACATGACCCTGTGGATTGAGAGAGAATTCATTGGAGGAGTGTTCTAAAATGATCAATGATGAATCATGGATTGGAAATCAGTTTTCCAATAAAAATTTATAGATCTCGATAATGATTGTGATGTGGAGTTGTTATTCATTAATGTTCAATCCAAACCCAAGGTAGAGTGGTTGTTTTTTCATTGATTCAATCCCTATTTTTTATCCCATTAAGAAATTGAATCAAATCCACTAACAGATTGATTTGAGAGTCAATAAAATTTTGAAGTTATTGATTTACCTTCATATAGTTAAGAATATATGGAATTTTATTATTTCCTCTTGGTTATCCATTCTTCATTCTAATAGTAATGAATCAAGGCCAACCCAAACAATGAATAAGGTTCATTCCTTTTTTTATATTTGTGAATTTCTTCCTCTATTCTTCACACATTCATTTCTGATATTTTATTTGGTTGGTGGTTCAATAGATGTCCAATGGAAAATCATTGCACGATCATTTTTTGGTATAATGGATCATCACCATGGGTTTGAGTTCATGATCGAAGAAGTGATCAAGGTGAAACAATGATGGTGTATGATCGAAGGTATATTTTTATTAGACCAGTGTTTCTCATTTCACAGTTGGGTGTGCAATAATGGTGCAGTGTGATGAGGATTTCTTCCCAAGTGGAGGATGTTTCCAGAATCTGACCACCAGCAATAGACGGTCTTGAACAGAATTAGATCTGTGATTACTGGAAAGTCTCATGTTGTATTCAATGGTGGAGGTGGTATAATCGGATGACGTGTGAAGAACCAATAGGTTATTGAAATATCCCAACTATAAGGAAAATGGTTCAAATAACACACGCCCTGTGGGGCCCTGGATTCAACCGATAGGTTTTGGTGGAAATAAAATATAACACAAATTGAAAACCCACCACATACTATGTATACTATGGATAGTGGCTTGGCATGTACCCTAAGGTACATGGACATGAACATGACCAGGCACATTGTCATGGCCAATGTATATTGAAACAACCCGGTACTCAAACATGTCCAGGTACACAAGCATGATCAGAGTGCATGGGAACAACCCAAAGTACACGGACATGAGCTAGAGTACATGGACTTGGGAAGTCAACACGCTAAGTTCCAAACCAATTTCTACATGCCTTTTATCTAAAATAACAAGTTTTGTATTTAGATAAATTCATGTTGTGTGGGACAATGAGACATGGGAAATGCCAAACTTAGAGAGACATGTCATGTACTCCCAGTTTACACCATGTACTTTATCCAAGGTAGGTTAAGGCCCTCTATATCTTTAATGAGGACTAGTTTCAGTTGGTTGTGTTCCCTTGGTTCATCCTCATGAGGGTATAGTGATTCATTACATCCTGATCATAGGATGTGATCCCCTCTATGGGATTAGTCTCATATAGAGTTTTATAATCCCTCCATATGACTTAGGTTGTGACTCTATCATTTCATCACCTTCCCTAGGTGGGGTTTGAGGAATCTTCATAACTAACTTACGTGGGCATACGATCCCCTGCTTTATGGTTTATTCTGAGTAGAGTCCAGTATACCCCAGAGGCCCTAGGTGAGATCCCCTATCTTTGTATCAATATATTCATAGTTCTAGTGATTAATTATTTGGCTATTTCTAATTATCACGGACTCTTGAATGGGTGACATCAGTGATAGCATGGATCATGGAGTGAGTTCTCCTAGATAATTCTTTCCTTGAAGCCTCAAGTAGAATATTGTGGTTGGAAGTATGGTTGAGAACTCTTTGAGAATTGGTTTTTGTTATGAGTATATTTGAGTTTTTTTATTGCTACATATCATGTTTTGATTAACATGCCTTTTTGAAGATGAGATGACTGCTCTCTTGATGCTTATGTTTGGTGATTTCAAGGTGTCCTACTGGGTATTATTTTACTCACCCTTGCATGGGATCTTCCCACACATATCATGACATGTGTAGATGGTGGGACTTTTGATGAAGACCTAGGAGGACCAGGAGTAGTTGGATCATAGTGATCTAGCTGGACCATGGTTCATTCTAGGTGTTGCATTAGATAGTTTTCCCCTCCTTCTTAGTAGCTTGGACACTTTTTTTATTTTTTGTAGTGGGATTTTATTTGGACCTTTTATGTTTTTCAAGAACTTTTATCATACTCTAATGTGGGATATATGTTATTCATGAATTATTATATTAGTTGTGTTTTACCATTAAACATTATATGAGTGTCTGGAGACATGTTTGTGTGTATGGGTACTTAGGATAAGGCCTACCAGGTGTGAGATATACCTACTCAGCACTTTTCACCAGCCCATGGCCTATTGGTGGTGGTATTTGGGTGTCACACTTAGCTTATTGATGGACAGGAAGGCCCCAATGGGTAAATTCATGATAGGTTGGTATTTGAGATGGTTCATCTTAATATCAGAGTTTGGAGATTTTCCAGCTATGAGTTTGGTTTGGGAACTATGGAAAAAAATGTTTAAGTGTTTCAAGTTTGGATCTCAGACTAAGGAATCCAGTGTTGTTGTGGTGGATAATGTATCAATTCACCAAGACTCTGAAAACCTACTTGATGAATTTGTATGTGTAGGCACTAGTTGCAGAAAAAAAAATTGGTATATGAATCATATAGGAATGGGTTGTGGGTTCTATGTCCTTCCTAGGTTATCTCCTTAAATATACTCTTTGATTATAGCATGTATTGATTATTTTAGGTTGGCTCCATGATGATAGCCATCCAGGATTCCACAATAGGATCACGATGATTATCTGCTGAGGGATGAGGCTTTGGTATAGGGTCGTGTATAGGAGGTGGTACCTCTTGGTGGTTTTCCATTCTTGAAAACACTCATTTAGTAGAAGGTTGTGCTAGTATTACCAAACAAGTATGTACGTAGGTTGGGCATGCTCCATGAGTTTAAAAGGTAATGAACTCTCATGTTTCAAGTTAATATAGACCCCTAGGCAGTTGAGGAATATCTTGAGGTAGTTACTTGAGTTTTCCACCTTGTGAGGATACCTCTAGATCTGATAGTGATCCTAACAGTGAGTCTTCTTTAGGGATCTAAAGGGAAATGGTGGAGCCTAGTGACTTGGAAAAATGATGAGGAATCTCTCTCTTGGATAGAGTTTAAGTGTATCTTCAGGGATTAGTTTTATCTATCCACATTTCAAGTAGTGAACATCCAAGATATTTTGTATCTTGAGTAGGAAATCATGATCGTGGTAGAGTATTCATCAAGGTTCACCAACCTCTCATGATACTCTATGTATATGGATTGATATCCATTCTTCTGATCATAGAACTTTGAGCAAGGACTATACTAATATATTAGGTATAGAGTGATATATCTTTGAATTACTACATATGATGGAGTTCTTGAGTGATCTTTGGTGGTAAAGAGATTTTTGGGGGAGAAGACACTGACAGTTGGTGTTAGTAATGGGTAAACAGGAGCTGAGACATCGGAAGTTGGTAACCAATAGTAGACACAGGTATTTAAGAATGTGATAAACTTTAGGAGATGATCTCAAGATAGAGGTCATACGTTTTAGGGATCTCATGATAGTTCTAGTCATCCTAGAGAGAGGTGATGTTTCTATTGTGATAGTTAGGGACATCTCATGCAGGATTGTACAACCTATCATGCAGCTGATAGAGAGATAGTCGATAGACCACCCAGGCAGAGACAGTGGCGGTAATAGGGAGGTATGTAGGATGGTGGGTTTGGTAGAGGAGTAGGGAGAGCAACTAGAGGTGGCATATGGTTTGACCTATTTTCACCACCACCCTCAGGTGGTCCACACCAGACTCAAGGAGCTGGTGTTCAGGGATGAGTACAACTGTAGGAAATGGAGTCCCTTAACTCAGAGGATATTGGGATGATTATAGGTATGACTTGTCTTTATCTACATTATTTATAGGCATTGGTGTGAGCCACTCTTTTCTTTCCGCTTCCCTTATTCTAGAATAAGATATTCCGGTTGTTCCCTTGGCTCGACCCTTGGGCTTGGAGACTCCTACTAGAGGGGATTAAATGACCACGCACTTCTGATAATAGTGTGATATAACTCTTTTAGGATGAATATTCTTATAATATCTCTTTATAATAGTAATCAGGATTTACGATGTTATCTTAGGTATGGATTGGCAATCCAAAGTTCATTCTTAGATTGACTATATTAGGTAGAGGATACGGTGTGTTTTTAGTGATGGAATGATATTTTCCTTTGTGGGTGATAAGGAAAACTAGGAAAAGTAGGATGCGCTCATATGTAGGAGTATAAATCTGATTATTCGTCATTTGTATAGTATTAACCTTTTAGAAATGGATGATATGGGCTTTTATATTCCTATAGTGGTGGTGGAGTATGAGGATGTATTTCCTAAGGATGTGTCAGACATACCTCCCTACCGGGAGATAGAATTATGCATATACTTGCACCCAAGGATTGTCCTGATATCTACACCATAATATCATATGGATCCCATATAGCTTATTGAGATGAAGGTACAATTGGAGGACTTGTAAAGGAATGTTTTTGTCAGACCTAGGGTTTCCCCATGGGTAGCCTTAGTTTTGTTTTCCAAGAATGTGGATGGAAGTTTAAGGTTATGTTTGCATTACCATCACCTAAACCATGTGATAATGAAGAATAAGTATCAACTACTAAGGATTTAATTTTTTTTTGACCATTTGATGGGGGAGAGATGGTTCTTGAAGATTGACATTGGATCGGGTTATCATCAACTCAGAGTATAAGATGTGGATATAAAAAAGATGACATTTAAATGTCACTATAATCATTTTGAGTACTTGGTGATGCCTTTTGGTATGAAAAATACTAAAATAGTTTTCATGGGACTCATGAACCAGATCTTTTTTTCTTTCTTAGACCGGTTTGTGTCGGTCTTCATTGATGAAATACTAGTGTACTTGGAATCTGAGGAGGAGAATATGAGACACTTAATGACGGTCCTTGATATACTCTAAGGGAACTAGTTTTATGAAAATCTCTCTAAGTGTCGATTTTGGATTCGAGAGGTACACTTTCTAGTAAATTTCATCTTAGTAGAGGGTGTGGCATTGGAACTATCCAAGGTTTAGGTAGTGTTATTTTGGGATCCCCCCAAGAGCATGGTAGAGGTGTAGAGCTTCCTTAGGTTGGTAATCTACTAAATAAGATCCATGCCAAATTTCTATAGGATATTGGCACCCTATACTACTTTTACCAGAAAGGGGTATCCTTTCATGTGGAAAAATAGGTGCCAATGGGATTTTTAGGATTTATAGAAGAGGTTGACTAGAATCAACCATCTTGAGACTACTAGAGGAGGTTTTTGAGTATGTAGTATTATATGACGCATTTGGGATCAATCTTGGATGTTTCTTAATAAAGATTCAGGTAGTGATAGATTATGGGTCCTGACAGTATATACCTCATGAGTAGAACTACACAACCCAAAATCTAGAGTTAACAGCAGTAGTATTTTCCCTGAATATATGGAGAAACTACCTAATGGGTGAGAGGTTTATCATCTATTCTAACCACAAGAGTCTCAAGTATATCTTCTCATAGAAGGATCCAAACTTGAGATAGAGGTGGTGGCTATAGTTCCTCTAGGATTATGAATTTTAAATATTCTATACTCTTGGGAAGGGGAACATGGTGGAGGATTCTTGCATAAGGATATATTATTAGTAGTTTTTAACCAAGGTGTTGATGCACTAATCCTCATTGAAGTTGTATTTAGGGGATGTGGATTGTGAATTTTACCTTCAATCGATGGTTTTTACCCCTCCACTTCTACAGCATATTAGGGAGGCTCATCTTGGAGATACCAACTATAACACCTTGCGTATTTAGGTATCCACTGGGAATGCTCTTGATGGATTATCTGAAGGTGTGGAGTGCATAATCCTTTTTAGAGGACAGAAAATGGTACTAGTGATGTTGTGTGAGGAGGTTCTTAGAGAGTTTCATACATCCCCCTGGTGGTGAATCTAGGTGTGATGAAGATGTATTAATACCTCTAGTGTTAGTTCTAGTGTCTAGGTATGAATAAGTGTTTAGTAGATTTTATCTCTCAATGACTCACTTATGAGTAGGTGAAGGTTGGGCACCAAGTTCCAGTGAGTTTTTCTCAACCCCTTGAGGTTCTAGAGTAGAAGTGGGATGGTGTATCTATAAAATTCATGATGTAATTACCATGAACATTTAGAGTACATGATTTCATATGGTTGATCATATACCAACTCACTAAGTTGTCCCACTTCCTAGCTATATGATGGAAGAGTTCAGCAAAGATCTTGACATGCCTTTGTGTGAAGGAGATAGTCCAACTTCACTAAGTTCCCTCAATGATCATTTCAATAAGTGATGATAACTTCATGTCACAATCATGGAGGGGATTATAGTAGGCCTTTGGGACTTAGTTTCATTTGAGAATATCATTTCACCCCCAAACCAATTGTTATACTAAGTAAACCATTTGGGTTCTATAGGACATGTTGTGTTCTTTCATGTTGGACTTTGGTCATAATTGGTAGAATCACCTACCATTGGTGGAGTTTTCATAAAATAATAGATACCATTATACCACTACTATGGCACCATTATAGGCCTGTATGGGAGACCCTACAGTTCACCACTATATTGTAATGATCTAGGTGAGTTAGTACTCATGGACCCAGAGTTGGTGTAAGCGACGAAAAAGAAGGTACAGATCATCCAGGTGTAGATGAGGAATGACCAGATCCATTAGAAGTCTTATGTGAACTGGAGATAGAGGAATTTGGAATTTTATGAGGGATACCATGTGTTCTTAAAGGTATCACCTTGACATGGATTTCAAATATTTGGTCAGGGTAGTAAGTTATCTTTGAGATTCATTGGCCCCTTCCAGATACTAATGAAGACCAAGATTTATTTTCAGTATGGAACCGCCATATTCACCCATGACATGTATTATTCCTTGTTTATTATATATTTTTAGGGTTTGATAATCTATATCAATATATTTAAGGGTCATGTACCTTCATCTAGGTAATTTAATGGGTTTTTATCGAGTCAAAATTCCCAAACTTTTTGAATTTTTGAGTTTAGTGAGAAAACCAACTTTAATCTTAAGCTTAGGAACCTAATTATAGGAGTTATATAACTCCAAGGATTTTTTTAATATGGTTTTTATGGATCATCAAGTTCCTCAAGGTTTTTTATGGGTTTTAGGAGTGTTATGACCCAAAAAACCAATTTTTTTAAAAAAAGGTTCAGATATAGGCGCACCATTAGATTTAACTGTATGGCCTGAAAGGAGAAACTGTGTGAGGTGTATATAGGTATTCTAAAAGGGTGTCAATGGGATAAACACATTTTATCAAACCATGTTTCATTGAACACACACTTAGTTTCACTTAGGCATTATCTATGCATGATTGGTGCACAGTCTGGCCAAATTGTGTTGCCTGTTTTAAAGGGGTAACACTTTAGATAGTGAGTGTGTGTGGTTGGCGCACAGTTATCAAAACTATGAAACCTAACTGTGAACCTATTTAAAAATTGTAAAATTACCATTATATTTTTTCTCCCTCCTTTATATTTTTTTCTCCTCCTTCTCCTCCTCACTTGTACACATAGTAAGGGGGGTCTCCATTTTTCTTCCTCCTCTGGGTTTCTTTAGAACTCCTATGTTCGATATCTAATTTGAGATCCATCAGGTGAATTGGAATCATAGAGGTAAAACCTTCAATCCACTTTCTTCATATTTATTTTTATATCACCATACAAAATTCTAAATCCTTGCGAGCTATTTTTTCCTATTTCTAGGTCATTTGTATTAAAGACTAATTTATCTTATTTTGGCTTGATTTAGAGGTCAATATCCAATGGGAGGGTATGAGAGTATAAGTTAGGTGGTTCCTAGAATTATCTTTAATTTTATAGGTGTTATGGGGTGAATTATTTGATTTTCATGTATGGTTGACTGATTGAGACCCTAAATAAATTAATTTTTGTCTTTTAATTATTTAAATGCTATTATGATATGTCGATGGGAATTCTCATACTTCATTATAAATGGACTAATTTGGGTAAATGTATTTTGACCAATTTGGTAGGGTAGGCTATTTTTTATATTTAAATTAATTAAATTTTATAATATTGCATTGGTTCCATGGGAATGTGATGAGCATGGCCCGAGGTATTGAGGTGACGTTTATCATCAAGACTGGGATAAATTGGTTCATCAATCTGAGGGAATGGCATGTGATAAATTGGGTTATTTTGATCACCAAGTTTAGGAAATGAGGTATTTAGCTTGAGGTCATGGTTCGTGGGACTTGAATTAGAGTTAACCATCAAGATTTGGGTGACATGTTCATAGGGGAATGGGGTGTAGAAAGATGTGTCTTTATAAATGATGGTGATTTCTGCTCACCATTATTAGCTGATGTTTCATTGGAGTTGTGTGCACATAGATAGGACTTGGTTGAGTGGGTTTTGACCACTCATTATGGGTGGTGGTCTCTATAGTTATTGTGGCTTAGGGGGTGGTGTTGACTATTAGTTATGGAGGAGGTTCTCACCATATAAATCCATGGTTGATGGTGATGGACCATCGGGAGATGGTGTTGAGACCATTGGTTGGGGGTTGAGGATCATTGTTATATTTGAGGTCGATAGGCTAGGATTATGGGAGGATATATATAGTCATACCTCAGGACATTAGGTTATTGATCTAAAAATAATTTACTATTTATGGAAGGATGGGTATCATCATGTAGTTGTTGAGCCAATAATGAATATTTGAATAGAGTTATAAGGGGAATGGGATGTTTTAATGGGAATTCCAATAGGATTCTAGTAATTGATATATGATACAGGTGGTATCAGATGGTATGAGATTTCAGGTGACATGGTTATGGGTAGAACATGAGGGTTCACCTAGTAAGATACTCTTCAGGGAATTCCTAGGCATTAATACATGAGTCCCCACCACTAAAAATATATACTTTCAAAAATGTATTGTATGATAAATATATATATTTGGGGCACGTATTTATAGATATACCGGTGTTGGTTGAAGTAGGTAAACACTCACTTGTGGCTGTTAAGCATGAGTGGAGTGGGTTAATTATCAAATGTGTGTGAATTTCCTTTTTAATTATATTTTTCATACACTATATAATTATGGATGTAAGATAGGTACATGTTGGTGGTGGCCTACTGAGTTCATATTCACACCCTACACGAGCACCTCAGAACATGTGTAGACTTTATGGTTTTAAGATTAGGTAAGGATTCAAGATCGGGAGCTGGACCTTAGTTATTGGGATGTGATACTATTCTATGGTATGGATGATAGTGGACCAAGTGGTTCCTCTTCATAGAGATGGACCTTATTTTGGGTTTCTATATATGTACTTATATGGTCAGTCACAGGCGACCCTTCTTGTATATTGTTTTGTATGAACTATCATGGTGTGTTTTATTATCTACAAATGTTATTATGATTTGTTATTATTATTACTATTGTTGTTATAATGATTCCACTAATTTTTATTTATTGCCTCTATGTTATGGTCCTTCTTTCATTGTGTTATATATATATAGACCATTATTATTATCATCATCAGAGGGAATATTCTTCCAACTATCACCTAATCAGATCATCGATTATATTCGGCAGCCTTTGGAATATAGGGAGGTGCACCTAAGGCCCAGTGGAAAACCAGCCTAGAGTATAGATTAAATGGAAAACTGGTTCGGGTGCTACAAATGGAATCAGAGCAGTTTATTTTTATTTTTGGCTCTTAATATTTAGGACATGGTAGAATGGAGACTAGGATGTAGTTATAACTTGGTAAAGAGCTCGTGGTTGGGTTCCTATAGCCCCATTCACGGAGGAAAGACCAAGTTTCCAGGGGTGGGAAAATTATTTTATGATTTTTTCTTTTATAGTTGATTGATTTCCATCTCGAGTGGCACACATGAGTGTGATGTTATTGGATTATGATATGTTGACCCTCGGTCTGGTATGATAAGGGAGGAGTATTTATACATCATGGTGGGAGCTTAGGCTCTTATGATATGTGTATATTCTTATGATCATCATTGGGAACCTGGAATGTGCTAATAGGGGTTGGGCTCTTTAAATTTTCAAAAAAGAAGGCTTATCCTTTTTTGGGCATTCTAATCAGCCAGCTTGGGTATGTAGTTCCTGATGAGATTAGTATGTGATGCTATATTCATATAGTATATGGTTCTTTCTCTATTATGGGTAGGCAAGTATTATAAAATGGGGTTATTTGTTTTAAAGTGTCAACAAAGATCTAAATAGTGTTTTCCTGTATAGACTTTTTGGTGGAATTCCACTCAGTTACCCCAGATTGATATACATGTTATGTGATTCCTGACTCTATTACGGGTAGGAAAGAGTCCATGAGGCCGAATTATATGTGATACTTGAATGTGATATGGTTATGTAAGGTTTTATGTGGTCGGATTTCATGTGGAATGGGTGTAATAAGGGAGTGTAAGGGGGTGAGATTAGATACCTATTATAGCTTTCCCTATTTTTGATAAATATATATTATTATGGTTGTTTAACCATAGAGTTTGGTCTTCAACATGATTCCACCTATATGAATTCTGGTGGAGTATTAGGAGGGTGAAGATATGGTGTTGCTGGAGTATGCATGAGATGAGTCCCCTAAGGGTAGGGTTGATCATGAGTTGTAGGTACAAGCTCTGTTATAGGTGGGGTAGCCGCAAAAAAATTGAAATTTTTTTGCCATGGTTAAATGAGAATCATAGGGTAATCTTATTATGATTCATACAGGGTATTGACTAGGATAACCAGGGATCTGATCCATCCATGGATTATTTGACTCATGAGTTCCAGTATCATCACCCACCTTTATTCCTGGGTGAGGGTGGATCGTAGGTAGTAGAGAACTAGATCGAATCAGTGCATATAATTTTTTATCAGATTAAGACACCCCCGGGTCAGAGGGTGAAGCTAGATACTTACATGCTCAGATGTTCAGAAAAGCATTGGTGGGACGTATAGGTACAAGCTAGTAGACGTGAGGGACTGGCTTGGAAGGATTTCAAGTCCAGGTTCTTTGAGCACTTCTTCCCTAAGACATTGTGAGTGGATAGATCTCATTAGTTAATGAAACTATAGTAGGTAGACATGTCTATTATGGATTATGAGGCAAATGTCATAGATTTGTCTCACTTTTTGCCTTCTATGGTAGTGAATGACATTGATTAGGTGAGGCAATTTGAGGATGTCTTGTGGCACATCGTCAGGGTGTAGGTAAATATATTTAGGTTGAACTCATTCTTAGAGGCAATTAATTAGGATCTGATAGTTGAGAGAAACTTGATGAACTGATCTTATTTTAGCTGGGTAATAGCGTCAGGTAAGCTTAGCAGTGATGCTTGTGGTATCCAAAAGCAAGGTCATAAGGAGTCACAGTATGGCAGTTAGTCTAAAGACTTAGTTAGACTACCTAGGAGTAGTTATTTAATGGTGTGATTCTAGTGTGGGAATTTGGGGCATGTTCAGAATCAATGTAAACAGGATCCAAAGGAGTGTCAGACATGTGGTCAGATGGGGAATCTATAGAGGTTCTACAAAAAGACTTCTTATATAGCTAGAAGCTAGGGAATGGGTTACACTTAGGGATATGAGGTAGGATCAGGAGTGTTACTAGGAGATGGTAGCTAGGATTCATCTGCATACAGAGGTCATGTAAGGGATATAGATACCTAGTAGTGGTTTTAGTGGCTAGTAACTGGTGCGACTCTATGGGGAAGTCAGACCTTGAGTAGTTGAGTTTTAGGCCATGTACATGTTGTTGACCTAGAAGGTTTATAAATTAGAGGTAGGCATTGATCATGGTGTGAAATTTTGTTTTAGTATGGATAGTTTTGATGCACGAGGTGCATGTTTGTTGTATTTGGAATGACCAAGACCGGTTACTATGTGGAAATTGGTATGATGCATGATATGTATTAATAGGCATCCGGATTGCGATGGGAATACATATATATATATATATATATATATATATATTTCAGGGTTATTTTTGATAATTTATTGAGATACGGGACTTATGGACATCTGATGAGATGTAGGACTTATGGGTTTTATGAGTGACATAGATATGAAATGAAAATCTAATGAGATGTAGGAATTTATGGGTGTCAAGTATGACATAGATATGAATTGAGCACCTGATGATATGCATGAATGAAGGTATGTCATGGGACACTTGTATGTTCAGGTATGGTCAGTGGAACCATTAGAATATTTAATTTTGTTGTGTCAAAAAGTAACTAGGAAGGTAATTACTAAGGTGGGGAGTGCCACAAGGGGAATTGACCATGTCTAATAACTGAGGTAGGCCAGATTGATGTATATGGTATTGGTATGTTTGGTACCATCTCTAGCTAAAGCCTCATAGTTTAGGTATGAGCTATTATAAGGTGGGGAGACTATAACGTCATGGGTTTTTTAGTAGGTCAAAATCCCCAACCTTTTTGAATTTTTGAGTTTGGTGAGATAACCAACTTTAATATTAAGATTTAGAAGCTATTTTTGAGAGTTTGATTACTCAAAGGATCTATTTTTAGATAGTCTTTAATGATCCTCAAGTGCCTAGGGGTTTTGGATGGGTTTTAGGAGTCTTGGACCCCAAAAACCCATTTTTTCAAAAATTTACAAGTGCATAGTTATACTTAACCGTATGGATGACAAAGAGAAATTGTGTGGGTGTATGTAGGTATTATTTGATGGTTCACATAGGATTCACATGGTTTTTCAAACTATGAATCCTAGACAACACACTTAGTGACACTTAGGTAGTAGGTGTGCATGGTTGGCGCATGATCTAGCCAAATTGTGCATTCAAACTGTGTGAATGGTTTTAAAGGGGTTTCCCTTTGGATAGTGATTGCTCACGATTAGGGAAAAATTATCCAAACTATGTGAACAAACCATACGCCACTTTAAAAAGCATAAAATTACCATTCTAACACTCCCTCCTTTATATCTTTTTTTATTCCTTCTCCTCCTCACTCACATGCATAGTAGGAGGGATCTCCATTTTTCTTCCTCCTCTAGGTTCCTTTGGAATTCCTCCATCTGAGATCCAATTTGAGATATGATGGGTGCATTGGAAGCATAGAAGTAAGGAATTAAATCCTCTTTATTCCTTTTCTTGTTTATCTTTTCATATGGAATGTTAAATATGCGCAATCTCTTTTTCCCTATTTTCAAGGTGTTTGTCTAAAAGCCTGATTTATCTCATTTCGGCTTGAGTTATAGTTTGATATCTGATGAGTGAGCATCTATGAGTATAATGTAGGTAATTCCTATATTTCACCTTAATTTTAAGGGTGTTAAGGGGTGAATTCCTGAATTCGTACATTAGGTTGACCGGGTGAGACCCTAAATAAATTAGTGCTTGCATTTTAATTGTTTAAATGATGTTATGAGATGTCGATGGGCATGCTCTTTCTTTGTTATAAATGGACTAATCCAGGTAAGGGGGTTTTTTTGTGTTCGTAGAAAGGAGAGACGGTTGGCATCTCCCCTGACAGGGACGGGAGCGACTTTCAGGCCTACCCTGTTAACACATGCGGTTAAGGCTATCTGCTACGGCAGATCTTTACCCAATTTTTTCCCCCATAAGAAAAAAGAAGAAAAAAAAGGTAAGGGGGTTTTTACTAATTGGGCAGGGTAGGCCAATTTTTTATATTTAAATTAATTAAATTTTATAAGATTGTCTTGGTTTTATGGGAATATGATGGGCATGGACTGACGTATTGAGGTGATATTGATAACTGGGATTAGGACGACATGGTTCATTGGGATAAGGGAATGGCCCATGAAACATGGAGGGATGTTGATCAACAGGTTGAGGTGATGAGTTTTTTAGGTTGAGGGAAAGGCCCACGAGACTTAATATGGTGCTAACCATTGGGATTTGGGTGACATGGTTGTAGGGGCACAAGGTGGTGGATGATGTGTCTTAGGAAATTTTGGTGATTTTTACTCATCATTGTTGGATGATGCACCATTGGAGTCGTGTACACATGTATAGGACTCATTTGAGGTGGTGTTGACCACTCATTATGGGTGGAGGACTCTGTAGTTATTTTAGCTTAGGGGATGGTGTTGAACATCAGTTACGGAAGATGTGATCATCGTAGAAATCTACAGTTAATGGTGATGGACCATCGGTAGATGGTGTTGATACCATCGATTTGGTTCTAGGTCTCGTTGTTATATTTGGGGCTGATAGGCTGGGATTATGGGAGGATGGATATCATCATGCCTCGGTATTTCAGGTTGTTGAGTTGATAGTGATTTACTATTTATGTAAGGATGAGTATCATCATGCCTTGGGATGTCGGGATGTTGATTCGACGATGACTATTTTAATGGAGGTCTCAGGGACCAGGAACGTTTTAATGGGAATGCTGGTAGGATGATGATACTTTCTTGATATATGATACAGGTAGTATTGGATGGAATGAGATGTTAGGTGACATAGTTATGGGCGGAACCTGAGGGTTCACTTGGTATGATACTCTTCAAGGGATGTCTGGGAATTAAACCATGGGTCCTCACCACTGTAAATATATATTTGTAGACATGTATTGTGTGATAAATATATATTTTGGGGAATTTATTCAAAGATATATTGGTGTTGGTCAAAGCATATAAATTGTCACTTATGGTTGTTGAGCACTGGTGGAGTGAGTTAATTATTAAATGTATGTGAGTTATCTTTTTAATTATATTTTACATACACTATATAATTATGGATGTAATATTGGAACATGTTAGTGGCATCCTACTTATTTTATACTCACACCCTATACGGGACCCTTGGGACATGTGTAGAGTTTATGGTTTTGAGATTAGGTAAGGATTTAGACTTAGGATTTGGACCTTAGTGATTAGGATGCACTACTCCTTCATAGGATGGATGATAGTTGACCAGGTGGTTACTCTGCATCGAGTTGGACCTTCTTTTTTGTTTCTATATATGTAATTATATGGTTGACCATGGGTAACTCTTCTTGTCTATTATTTTGTATGACCTATCATGGCATGTTTTATTGCCTACAAATGGTATTATACTTCAGCCTTGTTTTTACTTATTGTTGTTATTATGCTTCTGTTGAGTTTTATTTGTTGATTATACTATTATGGTTCTTCTTCCACTATGTTATATATATATAGACCATTATTACTATCATCACTAAATGGTATAGTCTTCCCACTATCACTTAATTATACCATCACCTCTAGTCAGAATCCTTTAGCATACAAGGAGGCATGCCTAAGACCCAGTGGCCAACCGGCTCGAAGAACAAATTTAGTGGAAAACAGGGTCAGGGTGCTACAAACCTTGTCATACAAAAGGATATTTACTTAGGGATTCCAATATAGCCACTCCATTGGGGCCTACCTGTATGGCAGGAAACTGAGTGTGACATCCCAATCCCACCTCCAATAGGCCATGGGCAATAGATAAGCATCAAGTAGGCATATCTCACACATGGGAGGCTTTATCCAAAGTATATTTACACACACACACACATGTCTCCACATACCCATACAATGTTGAAAGGTAGAACACAACTGATACCATAATGCATTAATAACATGTATAAAACATTAGAGTACAAAATAATTACTAGAAAGAATAAAAGGTCAAAATATAAGCCCACCATAAAAAAATGTAAAATGTTTATAACCTACAAATTAGGAGGGGAGTGGGGTCTAATACAACACCTAGCATAAATCATGGTCTATCTAGTACACTATGATCTTCCCACTTCTGGTTCACTTAGGAATCCATTAAATGTATTTTTATCTTCATAAGACATGGCATGTGTGGGAAAAGACCATGCAGGGGTGAGTATAATAATAACAAGTAGTACACCACAAAATCACCAAACATAAGCATCAAGAGAGTAGTCATCTCATCATAAAAAATAAAATCCAATTAGAATATGAGATATAGAAATAAGAACACCCATATATACTCATAACAGAAACCAAGTCTTAAAGAGGTCTCAACCTTACTGCCAACCATAGGATTCTGCTCAAGGATTCAAAGTAACACTCTTCTAGGAGAACTCACTCTATAAGCCATGCTATCACTAATGGAACTCACCCGAGAGGTCATTCTCATCGGGACTTTCCAAATAAGTACTCATTGGAACTTTGAAGATCTCGATACACTAATAGGGGATCTCACCCAAGGCCTATGGAGAATATCGGACCCCTCATGGAATAACTCACTAAGTAGGGGATTGTATTCATGTATAAGTTAGTCATGATGATTCCTCAAACCCCACCTAGTTAAGATGATGAAATGATAAAGTATCACACCCTAGATCATGTGGAGGTATTCTCAAACTCAATTTGAGATTAATCTTACAGATGGGGTCACATCCTTTTCTCAGGATGTAATTCCTCACTATACCCTCATGGGGGTAGACCAAGGGAACACACCCAACGGAAATCGGTCCACACTAAAGAGATGGAGGGCCTCAACCTACCCTTTAGAAAGTACATGGAATGTACTTGGGGTACACGGCATGTCACTCTAAGTCCAGAACCACTTGTGTCTTGCTTTCCCACATAGCATGCATTTCTCTAAATACATGGAGTGTTATTTTAGATAAGTGACATGTAGAGATCAGTATGGAACTCATCATGATTTCTACTCAATTCCATGTACTCTAGCCCATTCCTGTGTACTTTAGGTTGTTTCTATGTACTTAGGTCATGCTCGTGTTCTTGGTCTTTTATGAGTACTGAATCATGCCTATGTACTTTGGTCATGCTCATGTGTCTGGCCATGTCCATGCCGATGTACCCCTAGGGTAAACAACGAGAAACCAACCATGGGTCACATGGAATGTGGTGGGTCCACACGGCATGTGATATTTTATTTCCACTAAAACCCTAGTCGTTGTGGCCAGGGTCCCACACGGTATGTGTTATTTGGACTAAACGCCATGTAGTTAAGATTTTTATAGAACCCTCTAGTTCTCACACATCTTCTACTCGCACCACTATTGCTGTTAAATCCACTATAAGACTCACTACTAATCATGAATCTCAGTCCAGTCAATCTCTTCCATCGTCGGTGGCTGGATTCCATCTATATACTCTTCTCAGGAAATGATCCTTGCCACACTACACCATTGTTGCATGCCTAACCCTAAAATATGTAACACTGATCTGATTGAAATCCACCTTTGATCATCCACCATCATCATCGTACCTTGATTTATTTATCGATCACAAACCCAAACTCATGGTGAAGATTCATTGTGCTAAAGATCAACTGTGAAATGATTTTCCACTAGGTATTGGTCAAGCCACCATCCAAAGAAAATACCAATGATGAGAGTGTAAAAAACAGGGGAAGAAATTAATAAACACAACAACAAGAACAAACATTTTCCATTGTTAAGGTTGTCCTTGATTCATTGTTGTTAGAACAAAAAATGAAGAACCGAGAGGCAATAATAAAATACCATCAATTCCTAACCATAAAAAGATAAATTAATACCCAAAAAACTTGATCACCTCATGAATAAATCTATTAGTGGAGTTGATTCATATTCATCATGGGAAAAAATAGTGATTAAACCAATGAAATACAATTACCCTACCTTGGGTTTGGATCAATCCTTGGTGAAAAATAGTTTCACATAACATTCATTGGAAAGATCCCCAAGCTATGATTGGCACACTGATTTCCAATCCATAATTTGTTGTTGGTCATCTGAGACTCTCCTCCAATGGATCCTCTCTCAATCCCTATGGTTATATGGATAACCCTAGGGATTTTCAATAATAATTTTTATATTGAGGAGGTTTTAGGTCATTATTTAATTATAACAATTAAATAAATATATTAATTTCTTTAATTATTATTCTTCCCATGATGGAGCTCAAGATGGACACCCAAAGTGCACAAATATTATGTCACACCTAGGGTAAAACTTGCATTTCATATTAAAATGAGGTCTCATATTTATAATTCATGACTCCATTCAAGATTAATTCCATTATTTCAGAAAAAATGCATGCACATGATATAATATATTTAATATTTTTATTATATGAAAACTAAACCTACTCGGGCCCCAAAATCTCATGCTAACTCATCTTATGACTTAAAAAATATTCTTTAAAATATTAAAAATCTTTACAATGACAAAAATATTTGTTACATTCTCCCAAAATTAGGGATTTTCATCCTAAAAATCAAAAAAATTTCTCAAGATATTATGGTACTGAGCTCACATCTATATGTTATGGGATTTCAACTTCCTATAATGGTGGAAGAGTACGTGGACGTATTTCTTAAGGATGTGTCGAGATTACCTCCCTGCCAAGATATAGACTTATACATATAATTTTTCTCAAGTAATACATGGATATATGTGCCAGAATATTAGATGGATCCCATAGAGATTTGTGGGATTAAGGTTCCATTAGAGGACTTGCAGAAGAAGGGTTTTTTCTGACCCAATGTTTCCCCCTGGGCATCCACATTTTTTTCCAATAAGGTGGATGGGATATAGAGGTTGTGTGTAGATTAACTTTTCCGGAACAAGGTGATCATGAAGAATAAGTTTCCACTAATGAGGATCAACAACCACTTTGAATAGTTAAGAGGGGAAATATGGTTCTAAAATATTGACCTCTGGTCAGGTTATCACTAGCTCCTAGTACGAGATGTATATATACCAAAGATTGAATTTTGAGGTCACTATGGTCATTATGAGTACTTGGTGATGTCTTTTGGTGTGAATAACACTCCAACAATGCTCATGGGAGTCATGAACCAGATCTTTCAGCCTTTCTTAGACTATTTTGTGGTGGTATTCATCAATGGAATCCTAGTGTACTTAGTTTCTAAGGAGGACAATGTGAGACACTTAAGCATGGTCTTGTACATACTCTGAGATAACTGAATTAATGGGAATCTCTTAAATTTTTAGTTCTATATTTTAAATGTAAACTTTCTAGGACATGTTATCTTAGTCGAGGATGTGGTAGTGGACCCATGTAAGGTTAAGGCAGGTTTATCGTAGGATCCACCCAGGTGAATGATGGAGGTGTGAAGATTACTTGGTTTTGTGGGATACTATAGGAGATTTATGTCCAATTTCTACAAGATATCATCTCCCTTGAATTCTTTGACCTGAAAGGGGAAACCTTTCATGTGGAAGGATAGGTGAAACAAGATTATCAAGAGTTGTGGTAGAGGTTGACTAATTCCATAATATTGAGACTGAAAAAGGAGGGTGTTGAGTTTGTAGTGTTCTGTGAAGCCTCAGGGACTAAGCTTGGATATTTCCTAATGCAAAGGTAGGTGGTGATAGCTTATAGTTCTCTACAACTGATACTACATGATCAAAACTTTGAAATCCATGATCTAGATATAGAAGTAGTAGTATTAAACCTGAATATGTGGTGGCACTAACATATGGGTAAGAATATTATCATATTTTCTGACCACAAGAGTCTCAATTATATCTTCTCACATAAGTATCTTAACTTGAGATAGAGTCAGTGGTCTAAGCACATCCCGGATTATGACTTCAAGATTGTCTATACTCCCGAGTAGGGGAATGTAGTGCTAGATTCTCTTAATAGGATTTTTTTCTCACAGTTTCTAACCGAAGAATTAGATCAGTTTTCCTCATTGTAGTTGTACTTAGTGTATGAGGATTATAACACCCTAAGATTTTGTGAATTATTTTTTTTCTAATTAATTTAATCTTTTTGATATTTTTCATTTCACACAAAACTAAAAATAGTTTATTTTATATTAAATAATTATGTATGTATTGAGATATACAAGTTAATCATGCACTACATGAAACATAAAGTTTATATTTCTCTACATGGAACACAAAAGTTAGCTTACGTTACACGCAAGACTGAGTGTTACCAAACAATAATTCATTATTAAAATAATATTATTTAATAGGTTATAATGTGGCCATTAAATTGAATATTATAGGACTAACTAACTTATCAATATATATATTGTTTAATTTATTGGTTACCTATTAATTATAAAAGAATATAGAAACCAAATGAATATAAAGGGACTTATTTTATAAAAGTCTATTTTTATGTGAAAAAAGATTATTTATATTAATAAGTTAAATTAATTACTAATAGTGAATGATATTACTTAAATTTATATTTTATATATTCAAAAAAATATTTTTTATAATCATCCAATATATTTGATAGATATAAGATAAGAACAAACCCAATTTTATGCTTAAAAACCTATATTTTTATAAAGGTAATTTTACCACCTTTTAATGGAGAACCCATTTTAAATCCAATTTTAGGAACTTTTATAGATTTAATATTTCAAAAAAACTTCATATTTGAAATAAAAACATAAAAATTAGGTTAGGATAAATTTTTAGTATTTTTCTATAAGGTTTCATTTTTTTAATGAATAGTTAAACATACCGAATTTTAATTAAAAACTGCTTTTTCATAAAATTTATTTATAAGGTTAAATTATATTTTAAATTGGTTTAAAAGTTTAATTGGATAATAATTTTATAAATTAATCCAATTTAGGTGATTTTAATCAATTTCACTTTGAAATTGGATATAAAAACTTATCAAACTTTTGGATATTTTTACTTTAAAAACCCACAGTGTCGTCCCGTCAGCGGGATTATTTTTAAATTAATTTATACCTCTTCTGTGATTATAATTTGGAAAAAATGATTCCATATTTTTAATAAGAATAATTTATAATGTATAATGAGGTAAAAAAATACCAAAAATATTAGTGAAAGTGATTAAAATTAATTATAATGATTAAGAGAAAAATTAGGTTAGCAATGTACTGAACCTTAAATTTAAGACCCAAAAAGAAATATAAACTTGTAAAAACCCCATTTTATTGACATTATTAATCCATTAACCTTTAATTATTTATTTTGGTTGGTTTGGTGTGATTTTTTTGGGTAAAAACGTGGATACACCTAACTTGTTTTCAAAAATGTCAAGTGTGTCCTTTCCCTTCCCTATAAAAGGCCACCACCTCTCCCTCTTCTTCACATATCTAAAACCACTTAGGTTTGAAAAATATCTTCCCAATATAATTCCCTAAATACCTAACTTATTAATATAATCCTATCCTTTGGAATAAATCAATCCATGTAATCCTTTTGGCACAAACTAAAAGGAGTTACCCGATTAAGAGGTAACATCATCCCTCAAGATCCTTTTTTTATTTTATTTCTACATACCCTCCACTCTATTTATTCCATGATTTTATAAAAAAAATTATCTTCAATATACTAGTATGTTTTTATGATAAGTTTTATACCTAACTTACACACACCTCTATCTAATGGGTAATGAACATATTGTTTACGTGTACAACAAACTACCGCCTCACGAAATGATGATTGTTCATTTTTACCTTACCACCTCTCATAGTGAACATTATGATGGAAAATATATTTATATATTTTATATATTTTATTTATTATGTATTTAATATTATTTAATCCTTTTAAAACATATATCTTTATACTTTTCATTTGGTGTAAATATGATAATTTTGTTTGAGGAAGTGTGGACTACCGCCCCCTCAAAGCGATGTGATTCGTTCACACACTACATAGAATGTATTAAGGATGAGTTTAGTGAAATTATATGATATAATAATTACACTTTAATAATTATATATATATATATATATACATATTTCATTTACCATATTTCTTTCAATACGACAATAAAAATGGAAACAGCGTTCATGTGTATGTACGGCTTACCGTCTCCATGAATGGTGTATTACATTTAATAATTATATATTCTATATATTATTATAGTACATATATATTTAATATAGATGATATTTATATCATGGTATAAATTTTTTAAATCATGATATAATTATAAGGACCAAAGATATAACAAATTAAGACACATGAGAAGAACAAAGTGAATATTACCCGAAATGAAACCTTAACATAGGATTATTAATAAGAGGATAATATAAAGTAATAATAAAAACATATATGGTATTAGATATAAGAATATAGTTCTGTAAAATATTTATAATAAATTTATTTTTATTATACAGTAATCTTTTATAAGTACTAAGATATTCAAGATACAAGGTAAGGGGATTTCATCTCACTTTTTATTTCTGTGAGATACATGATTTATTCACTGCCCATTCCTTTTGATTGGCATGTATACAACCCATGTATTTATATTATTATTATGATTAAAATTACGGTTATTTACATATCTATTCTATGATCTTACTTTCATGGGGTTTATGTTTCAAAAGTTACCAAATCCGTAAGATAGTTTTGTCTCAATTTACCTTCTTTGAGACACATGCCATGTTATACACTTATTTTTTTTATATGATGTGTGCATAATACCATTGACATGTTATATCATTAATATAATTAATTTAATTATATTTTGATCTTCATGTAATTTTAATTTATTACATAGGTAGTATGGTTCAAAGTTACCAGTGATAAGAGTTTATTGAAAAAATCTCATCGCTTTTCAAGCTTGTTTATGATTATTCTTCCCTTATTGAAATAGTATAATCCATATCCCAAAAACATTACTAAATTTTCTTATAATATATTTATTCATGATATATTCATGTATTTTTCCATTTTTCTACTCATTGTTTCATAAGATAGTTAAGAAAGTGTTTTTAAGAAATCCCGGTTTTACACTCTATTCGATCAGAAATATGTGTTCCTTAAAACCATGTTTTCAAAAAATAAAAGTTTCCAAAAATATTATAATATTATCCTATTATATTTAAAATAAATTTCTACCCATTTTTTACCTTTTAAAAAATGGTTTCTTAAAAAGGATTCTTCTTGTCGCTTTCCAATCATGGAACTTTTTTAACCTTTTTACGGTGCAAAAGGAATATTTGGCATGTATGGATTTTACTCACCGTCATGACCTAAATTCCCTTGAAGATTCCTTTTCAAGATTAAAAATTTATTCTTTTTAAAAGAAATTTTGTTCCTAATATTCTGATAATTCATTATTTTTAAAGTGTTTTTAAATAAAAATGTTTTCAAAAATTTTTTTATGTTTTAAAAAGTATTTTAAACTTTTTTAAGATTTATTTATAAGTTTTCAAAGTATTTTCAAAGAAATGGTTTTCAAAACATTTTCAAGCTAATTTTATAATTTTTTAAGGAAAATGGTTTTCCAAAAAATTTCAAGCTCTTTTATATGTTTTCAAATTAAAATGTTTCCAAAAGGTTTTTAAAGCTTCCTTTATAAGATTTCAATTTTATTTTCAAGAAAATGGTTTTCAAAATGTTTTTATGTTTTAAAAACTTTTTTTCAAAGAAGAAAGGATGTTTTCCTCAATAAATGTTTTCAAAATATTGTTCAAAGTTATTTTCCATCTAATATGACATATTTTGATGTTACTCATTCCATTCTAGGAAATGATCCAAATTTTCCATTCATATTATTTTTTGAATGGTTTATGCTTTGATGGAATGATGATTATGATACCCATTTCTCTTCCATGGGTTATGTGATTTTGAAAACCACTTCTTTTCACAGGTTATGTTTATGATTAAATTATTATGAAACCTATATTTTTCATATGTTATGATATGATTACATGTTTATGATACCCATTTCATTTCATGGGTTATGATATGATTTTTTGATGATCTTGTGGAATATATATGTATGATTTCATTATGAGATGGGTGGGACCTATATCTCACTCCAATGCATTGGGTAAAGATTTATATCTCATAAGATATACTAATATGGTCTTGGTAATGAAACTTGACTACTAAGATTTCCATGGGAGTGAACCATAACTACCAAGATGGTATGAGGAGTGAACTCATGCTACTAAGATAGCCATGGGAGTGAACCATGAATACCAAGATGATATGAGGAGTAAACTCATGCTACTAAGATAGAAATGGGAGTGAACCATGAATACCAATATGGTATAGGGAGTGAACCCATAATACCAATATGTTAGTGGCAACGATGCCTTGGATACTATAGAAATCATATTATATTCTTATGTGTCAACCAAAATTACATGTTTTATTCTTTTGTTATGCTTTAATGGATTATGTTATTTATTTCCTTATGATTCATATCTTATGAACTACCAAGATTTATGTCATGATTCATGTGTATGATCTTTGATATGTAGGGTATGATCTTCTATTTTCATGATCATGTTCTCATACACTTATGCTCATGATTATGCTTACATATCTCCCTTATTTACCTTTTTGATCATTTGAGATCACCCCTTTTTATGTTTCCTTCCCCAGGTTATGAAGATATGTATTATGTTTGATGTTTATAAGAATTTTGATAGTCAATAATAACCTAGTGGGTGATAATGTAGATCACTTATGTATTAGTGTTTATGTTTCCATGTTTCCAAAGGCACTAGACCAGTACGGTCTTTGGGTTCCTGTTTGTATAATGTTTTAAGTATTCCAAAGAAGTGATGTAATGTTAATGTATGTTAAGATTGGGTCACTATAATGATGGTGTAGCTTAACTCCAATTGATATTTATTACCCCAACACTTCTACAGTGTGTTAGGGAGGCTCATCTTGGAGATACCAACTATGAAACCTTTTATATTTAGATATCCACTAGATGTTCTCTTGATAGATTCTCTAAAGGTATAGAGAACTATATTCTTTTGAAAGGATGGATGGTGGTACTAGTGATGTTATGTGAGGAGGCTTTGAGGTAGTTTCACGCATCCCCCTTAGTGGTGCGTATAGGTGTGGAGAAGATGTACAAGGACCTTAGATTTTAGTTATAGTGACTAGGGATGTAGATTTTTTTAGCAGAGTTTATCTCTCAATGCCTCACTTGTTAGTATGTGAATGTTGAGCACCGAGTTCCAATGAGTTTAGATTAACCCCTTAAGGTGATAGATTGGAAGTGGGATGATATATCTATGGACTTAATTATGGGATTACCATGAACATTTGGAGTACATGATGTCATTTTGGTGATCATATACCAACTCATCAAGTCATCCCACTTCTTAGCTATCTGAGAGAAGAGTTCAGTATAGAGATTAGAATGCCTTTACATATAGGAGGTAGTTCTAATTCATGAAGTTCCATTGATGATAATTTCAGACTATGATTCTTGATTCATGTCATGATTATGGAGATTATTGAAGGAGGTATTTGGAATTAGTTTTGTTTGAGCATGGAATTTTACCCCTTGACTGATCTCCATACTGAGTGGACCATTCAGGTTTTGGAGGACATGTTTCGAGATTGTTGAAGGCTTTTTCATGACACGTCAAATTGATAGTGATTTAAAGAATATTTTTTAGTCTAGGGAATACCCTAGGTCATCTCTCAAGGAGAATTGGTATCTTATAGTGTGTATTTTTAATAAAGATTACTAAAAGAGGGGTGGATTTTGAAAAAAGTTTTAAGAAAATAACTTAACTTAAAGAGTTTAATAGTTGATAGAATAAGGTGGTGATTTAAGAATTATGAGAGAAGTAGATAACTTAAAGTTCACTAAAAATCTTGGATAGTTCATTGTTCTGAGAATTTCACATGGTTTTGTTTAATTCTTTGGTTGAGGGTTGTTAAGATCTTGATTCTCCTCTTGCCTCTTAAAACGTTGCACAAAGTACCAACCCTTGACACAACAATCATGTTGTCAAGGTTTGTAATTCAAGAAAATATTAAATTATACCAAATCATAATAATATCTTTTTTATGTGTGAGATAAACATGATCCTTTTGTTTCCCAATCAGAACAACCCAAGTTTCCCACTTGAAATTTCAACCCAATCGGTGTTGAAATGAAAAGTGATTCACTTAATTAAACCCAAGAAACGAATTAAAAGGAGAAAAATGTTTAAATAAAGCATAAGTAAAATAATACACACAAAAATAGTAGAGTTTCAAGTGCTGGAACTCCCTCCCAAGTATGTGTAGCTCCCTCGAAATGATCGTCCACCGTTTAGCTCGCCATCGAGAGGAGGAGAAGGCACAGGTGAAACTTCGCCTTCATCCTTGATCCCCCTATGAGGATAGGGTCCTAAATAAATTCTTAGATGAAGATAGGACTCATTTGGGTCTCAAAAATACCATATATTTTCCTCCTGGTCTAACTTACAAATGAGGATCCCAAGGTTCCATTTTAAAGGAAAATTGGAAGGTGGTTTTGAGCATCCTAATTTCAAGAAACTACTTGGTTCATGGTTTTAGATGGCCATACAATCTTATATAACTTTTTAAAAAACTAAAAAAATTTATCACCACCTACTGAATATCTCCACTGAAAGTTTGAAACCATTTGGACAATCACAGCTCAATATATTGATAGAACATTGCACACCACTTTTGACTTCGTGAAGATTCGGTGTGCTTGACAGATCAGTCCATATGGGCCACTAGATGACCGAATTAGCTTTGGTTTTCTTCATATGAAATATAGAAAATTTAATTTATTACCCACCCACAATATTTCATCCCATTTGGATGCACGGTTTAATATAATTATGTGGTTGAGTCCACTGGTGTGCATGGATACTGCGCAGTTTGGCCCATTTTTCTTGGACATCATCATGGGCCCTCCAAATAACCTCCACCTTTAATGAAATTATCAAAAAAAAGTATCGTTGAACTTTTTAACAGTAATAAACACAAAATAATTTAATCAAAAATGAAGTGAAATTTTTTATTATTTTTATAATTTTCAATACAAAACTAGTTTAGCACAGTGGTGTAAGGGTGAAAATTAAATAGTGAATCACAGTGCGATCATACCCGCACACCTAAACATTTGAAATCCTAGGAAAGTAATATTTTCAGAAATTATTTATGTAGATATTTCCAAATTCATAAAGATTTAACATTCAATGAAAATTTAATTCCTAATATAAATGTGATCAAATAAAAAATCACACCAAGGAGTTATTCTCAGTGATCATGGAAAAATGCATCTCAAAAATTGTATCCAAATGAAATTCCAAAAGATGCATGATACCAATAAAAGAAAATAATTTAAAAGTTAATCATGTCACTAATTATCCACGTGTGTGTGTGACAACCATTTCATTATATTATTTCCACTTTCTATCTAGTAAATATAATTTATTTTAATAATTGTCTACTAATAAGATCCTCTCCACCGAACTTTCTCCATATCCTTTGTAATAAAATTTCAAGAACCACTCACTTAAGCATTCCCATAAGTCAAACCATAAGCTCCTGACCTAGATATCCCCATATGTTGTACATTTCATCACTCCCCTCATTTATTATTTTTTTCAAAAGTTTCACTTGGAACAAATCTCACACTCTTCTCCCAACCCTTGTTTGATATCCTCAAGACTCAAATTGTAATAGTTATAACAAGATCAAAAGTTGAGGAAGGGTGGTTATTGACCTGCCCAATATACAACCCCTTTTTTTGTTTTTTTAGGGTGTACAAAAGTCAGATAACAGGTACACATGTATAGGTCAATCTGGTACAGTAATGAAATAGATTTTATAAATAATGAACGTATGGAAAGATAATTTTAGAAAGTAGAGAAAAATAAAAATAACTTATATTTACCTTACATTAAGTAATAAATTTCCACACTACATGGTTGGGTGAAAAAGATGTGAGATTAAGTGAAACAATTTTCCCTTAAACTATTTAAAAAAAGGGTACCATCCTTTTCAAAGTTTTCGAAATGATATAACCATTTATATCATTGATAAAGAACTATATTTAAAAATAAAGTCACACCACAGTATTGAATTCTTGCTAAAATGAACATTTCATCAGAATTTTTTTTAATGTTAAAACAAAATCAAATACGGAAATTCCACATGCATTTTCAATAACTTCCATGATTAAACGGGCATAATTTTCCATGATAAATTGGGCATAAAAAAATAATATTTTGTCACAAAGGTGAGGGGGAGGGAAGGGAGAAAGTAACAATGCAATTCAGCAAGCTAAAGAGAGAGATAAAGAAGAAAGGTGATGAAAATTCCTAACTAACCCAGGAATATACCCATCCCCCCACACCTAGTGTGTGTAGTTTCCTCACTATAATAAAATAGAATGTGGTAAGGAAGGATAAAACCTGATGGGTTTCATTTGTAAACTACTTCTTGAACTTAGAGTTCCTCTATCGGGGACTCTAGAATGGCTTCGTGAAAGTGCTTCAACCACTTCCCGTTGATAGTGAATGTTTTCTTGGTTTCTTCATTTTGAACTTGAATAACACCAAATGAAGATATATTAGTAAACATGTATGGTCCAAACTAGTTGGAACAAAGCTTACTTAGATGCAACTTCAGCCTTTCATTGTATAGGAGGACCTTCTTCCCAATATGGAACTAACAATGAAGGATGAGGCGGTTGTGGGCAGCCTTAGTTCTCTCCTTATAAATCTAGGAGTTATCATATGAATCTCTTATCATTTCTTCCAAATCCTTAATTTTTAGTTTCCTTTGAGAAATTGCACCAAAAATATTAGAATTTCATTGTTTGATGGCCCAGTAGTCCCAGTGCTGAATCTCAACAGGGAGGTGACAAATCTTTCCAAAAAAAAGCCTATAAGGTGACATTCCAATTTGGGTTTTAAAGGCAGTATGGTAAGCCCATAATGAATCATCAAGTCTAAGACTCCAATATTTCCTATTAGGTTGAACCTTTTTTCAAGAATTTGTTTTACCTATCTATTTGACACCTCATCTTGACCATTGTTTTGTGGGTGATATATAGTAGAAACTCAATGAACGACCCCATACCAATGCAAAAGTGATTGCATTGTTTGGTTGTAGAAATGAGAACTCTGATAACTGATGATGAACCTAGGTAAGACAAACCTATAAAATATTTTGGTTCTCAAAAATTCTATAACTGCCTTAGAATCATCAGTTCTTGTAGCTCGTGCCTCTACCCATTTTGAAACATAATCCACTGCCAGAAGAATGTAAAGGTTCCCAAATGAATTGGGGAATGGTCCCATAAATTCAATGCCCCAAACATCAAAAATTTCATGTAAGATCAAGGGTTTTTGTGTAATTTTATTTCTTTTAGATACATTCCCTATTCTTTTTCAGTTGGGATAAGATTTATAGAAGCCATGGGCATCCCTAAATAATGTGGGCCAAAAGATACCAGAATTAAGGACCTTGTGAGTGGTATATTGGGGATCAAAGTGGCCCCCACAAGAAAGAGTGTGGAAGAACCTAAAGATGGACTGAAACTCATTATCAAGGATACAATGCCTGAGGAATTGATCACTACATGTGTGCCAAAGATAGGGGTTGTCCCAAATGTACCAACGAGACTCATGTTTTAGATGGTCAGCCTGGTTTTTATTGAAATCAATAGGAATGCAAGATGCTACAAAATAATTTATAATTTCATCATACTAAGGAATAGCATATCACAATCAGTATAGTTTCTCATCAGGAAGAATGTCATTTATGGGAATACAGGGGGATGAGTCAATGTCCGAGGATGGGTGGATCCTACTAATATGTTCAACCACCACATTCTATGCTCCTTTTTTATCTCTAATTTCTAAATTTTACTTGAATGGACCGAAGGCCTTATTTTTTATTTTATTATGGATAATCCTCATTTTAAGGGTCTAAGGGGAACCCGTACATGACCCATAGGCCCAAGGCACAAGGCCCGACATGACTTGAAATACATGACCTGAAGGCCCAGAGGAATACCATGCCCAATACATGACTCGTAGGCCCAACCCACTAGAACTGCCCTTCCCTAGATTATGTATCATTGATCTCCAAGCTCCCCACCATGCATTATTGATTGACTATAATTGCCTCGTACAAAGCTACATGGTGCCTTATAACGACCCATACTTTACATACATTGTTAATACTTCAAGATTTAAGCACACTTATTACAACATATGACAAAACCACAAAGGACCGTATAGGTATAGTGTCTTTAGAAACTGGGAAACATAAACAACTGGTTCATAAATCTTCTACAGTGTCTCCCATTTATTTCATCATATCTAGGGTCCCTTTTAGCATATTCTACTTAATATCCATCTTCCTGACCTGGGGAAAAGAAAACATAAAAGGGTGAGCTCAAATGCTCAGCAAGGGCAAATAAAGGAAATAAAAATCATATCATATCTTTTTGAAAATCAAAACCTGCAAAAGAGATCATAATATCTTAACATGGAATAAATCATAGAAGTGAAAATGAGATCCCCATAATCATAACATAAAACTTGAAACTTTGTGGCATGCACACATAATCATGGAAAATCATTTCTTGTTAGTCATGACTCATTGCCAAGACTATCTTAGTGGACAAAGTCCCTTTCTGAACTGAGTTCACTCCTCGTTTCAGTCCTGTATCACTGAACCGAAATAACCTTCCGTTCCAGCCATGTCTATCTCATGAGATATAAAATCTTTACCCAATGCATTGGAGGGAGATATAGGTCCCACCCATCTTATAATGAATCCTTTCTTATGTGTGCCACAAAATCATAAATCTTACATCATCACATAACCCATGTAATAAAAATGGGATTCTTAAGCAACATGACATCATAAAACAATTCATATAAGATAAAGGAATTCATAAAAATAATTCCATCACAACATGATCAAATCAATTTAATAATAGGGATAAAAACAGAACCCTTTATTATCTTAGATGGAAAATAATTTTGATAAAACACTTGAACTCCATTCTTGAGGAAAATATCCTTTCTTCTTCAAAAACATTTTTCCTTTCATAACATGTCATACAACTTTAAAATAAAAGAAGTTGATTAAAAATAAACTTGAAAACTTGTAAAGGAAGCTTCTTGGAAATAATGTTTTAAAAATCCATTCATTCCGTATAAGTTAAAAAAAACATTCTTCGTACTTTTGTCGGAAAAGTCAAAAAGTACCTCGTACGAAAAACGACAAAAGATTCCTTTCATACATATTACTAAAAACTCACCGAAGGGTAAAAATGGATTTAAACAATTGTAGGTGGATGGAAATAATATTACATATTGATGAAACATGGATGTGGATGATAAAATACATCCCAGTAAATACTTACGAATAAACAATCTCGGATAAAAATGAGATTGTGATATTTCCCTTACCTTAGGTCCAATTTGCCTTGTATGTGTCTGAAGCTCCTGTATAATGGTTTAAATAATGTTATTGACTTATTCCAGAATCATACATATTGATATGATATCATATATGGTCATATTCTTATCTTCTTGTTAGTAATATTTCATTGTTACTTGTTACTCGGGTCTTTATTGCCTTTTGTTCTTACGCGTGTTTTGCCGAATAAATTATTATTCTTATTTCAAGGTTATAGATACCTTATATACAGAATGGTATTAGTGTAACATATATCATATTTATTCATTCAATTCATTTATATAATTACTATGTAATGATGATCATGTAGAACGAGTCGCATCACATCGTGGAGACGGTATTCCGTACGTACGCACGAGTGATGATATCGTTCCTATGATCGTGGAAATGTATTGGAGTATATATATATTATTTCAGTATCAATATTACTTTATAATAATCATAAATAGTTACTCATTACACCATTATACCCATCCTTGTAAAGTGATGGTGGAAAAATAGATTACACCACGGCGTGGAGACGGTATTCCGTACGTACGCACGCGCGGTGATTTCATTTTTCCGTAGGATGGATAGAAGGTGAATTAGGGTTGTTTCATATTTATAATAACATATCAGTATGTAAGTAATACTGATTTTATTACTTCATCATGAAACAACTAAAGAAGAAGAAGTTGAAGAAGAAAGAAATTGAAAAGATCGGTAATGGATATTACCTCTTCTTTGGAACGCCTCTTTGAATCCTCCACTTAAGGAACTAAGAGTGGTCTTTGGAGAAGAACAGGACCTCTAGGACTATTCTAGGGAAGTGGAGAGGAGAAAATGGAAGGGTTTGGCCGAGCTTTAGTGCTCAATTTGGTGTGAGGAGGAGGGGGAGGAGGTGCCCTTTTATAAGGGAGGAGAGGGGCACCTTAGGAATATCTCAAAATATTATTTTATATTAAAGTCAAAATCGGTTTATAATGGTTCTAAAGGGTCTTATTTCGAAGATAAAGTGGGTAAGGGTCTAAATCCTATCAACAAATAGGATTTAGACAAGTTTAGGGTATTATTTTAACCTTATCAATTAGATTTAACTCTAAGTTAAATAATTTAACTTTTACCATGTCTTTTTGTTTTCTTTCACTATATGGTTAATACACTTACTATAACATGCCAAACGAACCCCAAATTGTTTATTATTAAAATATATATCCTTATCTAAGTCATTTGGCCGAACCTTAGATTTTTAGGAATACAATAACAATTAATAATATAATATTTGATTTAAAAACTATTTTGTGTCAATTTTGACACTATTTGATATATGATTTTTGTGAAATTCATAACAGAATTATATGTTCGAACCAAGTTGATTAAATCAACAATAATATATCATAGTAACCTAGAAAATTAGTTTAATTCATAAAAAGTCTTAAATTACATTTAATTTGGTGTTTATAACATCAATTATGTCAATATTTCATTAATAAGATAATTACTGCATCATCATTGTGTCATAAATAAATTAAATTATTTAAAGTCTAAAAATTACAAATAAAATACCATTATGTAGGAAATATTTTTATCTTTCTAATGAATATTTATAATCTAAATTCCAACATATATAACCCTATGTAACAATTGTTTTTCTAAAAGATATATGCTTGTGTCATTTTTGTATTCATTTTAACTTAATTAAAATAAAGTGTCATTATCACTTACAAGTGGATCAATGGGGTCCCAAAATCGACCCAAATATGCCCATGGTCGACCATGTATCAACCAATAGGTTTAAGACACGTTTTAGGGTAATTTAATATTATTATAATATTATTTTTTAACCCTTATTTACCGGATTTACCCTTAACCATGGTAAATAAAATATTTACCGCAGTAATTATTCAAAATGTCTAAAAATAAAAGTTACCTATTTACACAATTTGAACATCCTGATTCCAAATATGGAATCCATTTTTCTAAATTCAAAACACAGAAGTGGCAGAAATTAATTTAAAATTAATTCCCGCTGTCAAAACAAAAAGCGTGTTTTTAAGAGATAATAACTATCAAAAGATTGACACTTGTTTATGTTCGGTTTAATTGTAACATTGTGTCCAATGACCAACATTATATTAAGTGGTAAAAATATATTCTAAATATACTTTAAAATCACTCAAATTCATAATTTATCACTATTAAATGTTTTGATTAAAAAAGTTGTTTTTAATTAAAATTTAGTAATTTTCACTATTCATCAAAATATTAAAGTTATCCGAAAAGTACCAAAATTTCACCTTAGGCTAAATTTGATATTCTGAGTCCAAAAATGAAGTCCATTTTGAAAAATAAAATTTATAAAATTTCAAAAAGTGGTTATTACTATTCATAACGGCTAGTTTTAATAGCATATTGTTATTTAGTGAAACTCGGTATTGCGTACGACGAAAGCTATCGAGGAAGGTCGCGATTGCGTGTAAAGCAAGCCAAGAAAGTGTTGTGTAGAAAAATATTCCTTTGATGATTTATATAACATAAAAGTCTCGGGTGTTACATTCTACCCCCCTTAAAAAGAATTTCGCCCTCGAAATTCGTCACTTTGTAACAAACAGATGAGGATACTTCTCCCTCATCATATCCTCAAGCTCCCAAGTAGCTTCTTCAAGTTGGTGGTTCCTCCATAAAACTTTCACCAATCGAGTGGTCTTGTTTCGTAGAACTTTTTCGCTACGATCCAGAATCTCTATCGGCTGTTCTTCATAAGAAAGATCTTGCTCCAGCGGTACAACTTCTGAGCTGAGTACATGTGAAGGATCAGGTATGTACTTTCTCAGGAGAGATACATGGAACACATCGTGAACTTGAGAGAGATTCGGTGGAAGCGCCAATCGGTAAGCTACCTTCCCAACACGATCCAGTATTTCGAAAGGACCGATATATCTAGGGCTCAACTTCCCCTTCTTTCCAAATCTCATAACCCTCTTCCATGGAGATATTCGTAAGAACACTTTATCACCCACTTCAAACTCTAGGTCTTTTCTTCGGTTGTCGGCATAACTTTTCTGTCGACTCTGAGCTGCTCTTATGTGTTGTTGAATAGATCTGACCTTTTCTGCCATTTCATCAACGAGATCAGGTCCTAATAGCTTTCTTTCCCCAACTTCATCCCAGCAAGTTGGAGTCCTGCATTTCTTTCCATAGAGAGCTTCATAAGGAGCCATCTGAATACTGGAGTGAAAGCTATTATTATAAGAAAATTCCACCAAAGGTAGGTGTTGATCCCAACCTCCTTTGAAATCCATAGAGCAAGCTCTCAACATATCTTCTAGGGTTTGAATTGTTCTCTCAGACTGACCGTCTGTCTGGGGATGATAAGCAGTGCTGAAACTCAACTCTGTATCCAGAGTATGCTGTAGACTTCGCCAGAACTTCGAGGTAAATCTCGGATCCCGATCAGATATAATAGAAAGTGGTACTCCATGCAATCTTACCACTTCCTTTATATATATCCTGGCAAGCTGATCTAGAGAGAAATCCTCTCTAATAGGAATGAAGTGTGCAGACTTTGTAAGACGATCAACTATGACCCAGATAGCATTATTGTCTTTGGATGTTTTAGGAAGTCCTGTGACAAAGTCCATAGTGATGTTTTCCCATTTCCATTCGGGTATGGGTAATGGTTGTAACATCCCCTTAGACTTCTGTCTCTCAGCTTTAACTTGTTGACAAACCAAGCATCGAGAGACATATTCAGCAACATCTCTTTTCATGCCATCCCACCAGAAGTACTCTTTCAGGTCCCTATACATCTTCGTGCTTCCAGGATGAATAGAGAATGAAGAACTATGAGCCTCATCCAGCAGCTCCTTCTTTAATTCGGGGATGGAAGGAACACAAACCTGATTCCTGAACTTTATTATCCCATCACAATCAAGGTTGAATTCAGGAACATTTCTCACCTTCTTTTGTAACTCGACATCTTCTTTCTGTGCCTCTTTAATCTTCACATGTATAGATGGTTGAACATTCATTTGAGAAAGATAAGATTCTTCCCCTTCCATTATAATTCCAAGATCCATCCTTTGTAAATCCATAAATATTGGATCTTTTGTGATCCTCATCATGGATAAACTAGCATGGTCTTGTCGACTTAATGCATCTGCCACCTTGTTTGCTTTCCCAGGGTGGTAATGGATTGAGCAGTCCTAATCCTTAATCAGCTCCAACCATCTTCTTTGACGCATATTCAACTCCTTTTGTGTGAAAATATACTTTAAACTTTTATGATCAGTATAAATATCACACCTTTCACCATAAAGGTAATGCCTCCAAATCTTTAATGCAAAGATTACCGCAGCCAACTCCAAATCATGTGTTGGGTAATTTTGCTCATGGATTTTCAACTGTCGTGAGGCATAAGCTATCACCATATCATTTTGCATAAGAACACACCCCAATCCCTTCTTGGATGCATCACTGTAGATCACAAACCTTTCTCCACTACAAGGCAGTGTGAGCACAGGTGCACTGGATAACCTTCTTTTCAACTCCTTGAAATTCTCTTCACATTCCTCTGTCCAGACAAACTTAACTCCTTTCCGAGTCAACTTGGTGATTGGATTAGATAATCGTGAAAAATCTTTTACAAAACGTCGATAATATCCAGCCAAACCAAGAAAACTTCGGATCTCAGTTACTGTTGTTGGTCTTGACCATCTTTCGATAACCTCTATTTTTGCTGGATCCACAGATATCCCCTCTTTTGAGATTATATGACCCAAAAATGCAACTTTTTGAAGCCAAAATTCACACTTGGTAAATTTGGCATAAAGCTTCTCCTTTCTCAGGGTCTTCAATATAATTCTCAAGTGATCTTCATGCTCTTCCTTGCTCTTTGAATAGACAAGAATATCGTCTATAAAGACTACCACAAATTGATCAAGATAGTCTCTAAAGACTCTATTCATTAGATCCATGAAGATAGCAGGGGCATTAGTAAGACCAAATGGCATCACTATAAATTCATAGTGTCCATACCTTGTACGGAAAGCCGTCTTTGGTATATCCTCCCTTTTGACCCTTAATTGATGATACCCTGAACGAAGATCAATCTTGGAAAAATATTGAGCTCCGCGTAGTTGGTCAAATAAGTCATCAATGCGTGGGAGAGGATATTTGTTCTTGATAGTGATCTTGTTAAGTTCTCGATAATCAATGCAGAGTCTCATTGATCCATCTTTCTTCTTAACAAATAGAACAGGTGCTCCCCAAGGTGACGCACTAGGGCGTATGAATCCCTTATCAAGATTCTCTTGGAGTTGCTTCTTCAATTCCTGTAACTCAATTGGGGCCATTCTATAAGGTGTCTTTGAAATAGGCAAAGCACCTGGTACGAGTTCTATTGAAAACTCAACTTCACGATTTGGTGGAAGACCTGGTAATTCCTCCGGAAATACATCATCAAACTCTCGTACAATGGGCATATTCTTAATCGTAAGTTTCTCTCCAACCATTTGAGATAAATAACCTTCATTTAGTGGAATCATGACCCATAAGATGGAAGGAATTTCCACTGGAAGGTTATGTTCATCCTTGCATTGATAGACGATTGTAGATTGATCTGGAATATGAAATGTGACTTCCCTTATTTGGCAATTGATATGAGCTCCATGTAGAGAAAGCCAATCCATGCCAAGAATCACATCAAATTCCACTAAAGGAAGGATCACAAGATTTGCAGGAAGCACTTTCCCACAAACTTCGATCGGAGAAGAATTATAAACTTTTGATGCGATTGATGTGCCATTAGGTGTTGTCACAGCTAACTCAACATCTAATTGTTGAGGTAATACGGTGATACCCTTAGAAAATTCTTCAGAAATAAAAGAGTGGGTGGATCCAGAATCAAATAAAAAATTTGCTACTTTAGAGTGGATGGTAAGTGTACCTTTCACCACTTCGTTATCGTACTCCACATCGCTGATAGAAATTGCATGTGACTTTCCTTTGTCTTTAGCCTTAAGATTTTGTTGACGTCGACCATCATCATCAACCCTTGGATTTGGGCATTGATTGGCATAATTCCCCATCTCCTTGCACTTGAAACATTGAAGTGTAGTAGGTTCATTCTGTGTATCCCTTCCTTTGTTTGCGTCATTAGACATCTTCTTCCCATTATCACGGCATTCAAATGCCCGATGACCTTCCTTTCCACATTTAAAACATTTACTTGTCCCTTTAAGACAACTCCCTCCATGTTTCTTTCCACACTTTGAGCATAAGGGAAAGTTCATCTTCTTTTCAGTGTGCTCTTTAGAGTTTCCTTTGAATTCCATCTTCCTCTTCTTATCAAACCCATGTGACTGATGGGTTACTCCAATCTCCATCTCGACTTTGAGAGCACATCGAACGATTTCCTCGTAGCTATTGAAGTCCCTTATGGCTAACGCCCTTCGAAGACTTGGTTTTAAGCCACTAAAGAATCGATCGATCTTACTCTCAGGTTGGATAATAATACCAGAAGCGTACCTTGCAAGTCTTGTAAAATTTGCTTCATAGGTACTAACAGATTCATCATCCCTTTGCTTCAGTTCAAGGAACTCTTTCTCCATCTTTGTTCGGAGAATACGAGGGAATTACTTATTGAAAAATAAGTTCTTGAACTCGTCCCATTCCATAGACTCAATTTCATCCCTTTGCCTCGTATTCTTAATAAGATTCCACCATTGATCAGCATCTCCTTCCAAACGATACACTGCTAGGATGACTTTATCATGTTCAGAACATTGAAGAACTGAAAATATCTTTTCAGTTGTACTAATCCATTGTTCAGCAACTAATGGATCAGTAGACCCACTGAAAGAAGGTGGACGCTGCCTCATGAAGGATTCAATAGAATGTTGCTCCTTCCTTTGCTCGTTTGGAAGTCCTGCATGATTCATAGCTTGAGAAAGTTGTGTGAGCATGGCTACAAGATTTTGCATTCCAGCTCCCATATCGTTTGGTTGCTCAGGGGGACAATCATTGCATTGCCCATCGCATTCCGCATTAACACGGTTCCTTCGGGTTCCAGCCATTGACTAAAACCAAGAAGAATAGTGTGAGCAACACTAATTATAATAGGAAAACCACATAATTCAAGAATAAAATTTTCATGCTTAAGGTCTTATCCTAGGTTATTCAAGGACATTTCTAAAACACTAAGATTGTGTTCTATGCTTAGACTTATCCTTAGGGTTCTTACTAAGGCTTTCACATCCTAGTTTCCAAAGGTTGACTATACCTTTCCTCTGATACCAACTATAACGAACCATACTTTACATACATTGTTAATACTTCAAAATTGAAGCACACTTATTACAACATATGACAAAACCACAAAGGACCGTATAGGTATAGTGTCTTTAGAAACTGGGAAACATAAACAACTGGTTCATAAATCTTCTACAGTGTCTCCCATTTATTTCATCATATCTAGGGTCCCTTTTAGCATATTCTACTTAATATCCATCTTCCTGACCTGGGGAAAAGAAAACATAAAAGGGTGAGCTCAAATGCTCAGCAAGGGCAAATAAAGGAAATAAAAATCATATCATATCTTTTTGAAAATCAAAACCTGCAAAAGAGATCATAATATCTTAACATGGAATAAATCATAGAAGTGAAAATGAGATCCCCATAATCATAACATAAAACTTGAAACTTTGTGGCATGCACACATAATCATGGAAAATCATTTCTTGTTAGTCATGACTCATTGCCAAGACTATCTTAGTGGACAAAGTCCCTTTCTGAACCGAGTTCACTCCTCGTTTCAGTCCTGTATCACTGAACCGAAATAACCTTCCGTTCCAGCCATGTCTATCTCATGAGATATAAAATCTTTACCCAATGCATTGGAGGGAGATATAGGTCCCACCCATCTTATAATGAATCCTTTCTTATGTGTGCCACATAATCATAAATCTTACATCATCACATAACCCATGTAATAAAAATGGGATTCTTAAACAACATGACATCATAAAACAATTCATATAAGATAAAGGAATTCATAAAAATAATTCCATCACAACATGATCAAATCAATTTAATAATAGGGATAAAAACAGAACCCTTTATTATCTTAGATGGAAAATAATTTTGATAAAACACTTGAACTCCATTCTTGAGGAAAATATCCTTTCTTCTTCAAAAACATTTTTCCTTTCATAACATGTCATACAACTTTAAAATAAAAGAAGTTGATTAAAAATAAACTTGAAAACTTTTAAAGGAAGCTTCTTGGAAATAATGTTTTAAAAATCCATTCATGCCGTATAAGTTAAAAAAAACATTCTTCGTACTTTTGTCGGAAAAGTCAAAAAGTACCTCGTACGAAAAACGACAAAAGATTCCTTTCATACATATTACTAAAAACTCACCGAAGGGTAAAAATGGATTTAAACAATTGTAGGTGGATGGAAATAATATTACATATTGATGAAACATGGATGTGGATGATAAAATACACCCCAGTAAATACTTACGAATAAACAATCTCGGATAAAAATGAGATTGTGATATTTCCCTTACCTTAGGTCCAATTTGCCTTGTATGTGTCCGAATCTCCTGTATAATGGTTTAAATAATGTTATTGACTTATTCCAGAATCATACATATTGATATGATATCATATATGGTCATATTCTTAGCTTCTTGTTAGTAATATTTCATTGTTACTTGTTACTCGGGTCTTTATTGCCTTTTGTTCTTACGCGTGTTTTGCCGAATAAATTCTTATTCTTATTTCAAGGTTATAGATACCTTATATACAGAATGGTATTAGTGTAACATATATCATATTTATTCATTCAATTCATTTATATAATTACTATGTAATGATGATCATGTAGAATGAGTCGCATCACATCGTAGAGACGGTATTCCGTACGTACGCACGAGTGATGATATCATTCCTATGATCGTGGAAATGTATTGGAGTATATATATATTATTTCAGTATCAATATTACTTTATAATAATCATAAATAGTTACTCATTACACCATTATACCCATCCTTTTAAAGTGATGGTGGAAAAATAGATTACACCACGGCGTGGAGACGGTATTCCGTACGTACGCACGCGCGGTGATTTCATTTTTCCGTAGGATGGATAGAAGGTGAATTAGGGTTGTTTCATATTTATAATAACATATCAGTATGTAAGTAATACTGATGTTATTACTTCATCATGAAACAACTAAAGAAGAAGAAGTTGAAGAAGAAAGAAATTAAAAAGATCGGTAATGGATATTACCCCTTCTTTGGAACGCCTCTTTGAATCCTCCACTTAAGGAACTAAGAGTGGTCTTTGGAGAATAACCGGACCTCTAGGACTATTATAGGGAAGTGGAGAGGAGAAAATGGCAGGGGTTGGCTGAGCTTGAGTGCTAAATTTGGTGTGAGGAGGAGGGGGAGGAGGTGCCCTTTTATAAGGGAGGAGAGGGGCACCTTAGGAATATCTCAAAATATTATTTTATATTAAAGTCAAAATCGGTTTATAATGGTTCCAAAGGGTCTTATTTCGAAGATAAAGTGGGTAAGGGTCGAAATCCTATCAACCAATAGGATTTAGACAAGTTTAGGGTATTATTTTAACCTTATCAATTAGATTTAACTCTAAGTTAAATAATTTAACTTTTACCATGTCTTTTTGTTTTCTTTCACTATATGGTTAATACACTTACTATAACATGCCAAACGAACCCCAAATTGTTTATTATTAAAATATATATCCTTATCTAAGTCATTTGGCCGAACCTTAGATTTTTAGGAATACAATAACAATTAATAATATAATATTTGATTTAAAACCTATTTTGTGTCAATTTTGACACTATTTGATATATGATTTTTGTGAAATTCATAACAGAATTATATGTTCTAACCAAGTTGATTAAATCAACAATAATATATCATAGTAACCTAGAAAATTAGTGGAATTCATAAAAAGTCTTAAATTACATTTAATTTGGTGTTTATAACATCAATTATGTCAATATTTCATTAATAAGATAATTACTGCATCATCATTGTGTCATAAATAAATTAAATTATTTAAAGTCTAAAAATTACAAATAAAATACCATTATGTAGGAAATCTTTTTATCTTTCTAATTAATATTTATAATCTAAATTCCAACATATATAACCCTATGTAACAATTGTTTTTCTAAAAGATATATGCTTGTGTCATTTTTGTATTCATTTTAACTTAATTAAAATAAAGTGTCATTATCACTTACAAGTGGATCAATGGGGTCCCAAAATCGACCCAAAGATGCCCATGGTCGACCATGTATCAACCAATAGGTTTAAGACACGTTTTAGGGTAATTTAATATTATTATAATATTATTTTTTAACCCTTATTTACCGGATTTACCCTTAACCATGGTAAATAAAATATTTACCGCAGTAATTATTCAAAATGTCTAAAAATAAAAGTTACCTATTTACACAATTTGAACATCCTGATTCCAAATATGGAATCCATTTTTCTAAATTCAAAACACAGAAGTGGCAGAAATTAATTTAAAATTAATTCCCGCTGTCAAAACAAAAAGCGTGTTTTTAAGAGATAATAACTATCAAAAGATTGACACTTGTTTATGTTCGGTTTAATTGTAAAATTGTGTCCAATGACCAACATTATATTAAGTGGTAAAAATATGTTCTAAATATACTTTAAAACCACTCAAATTCATAATTTATCACTATTAAATGTTTTGATTAAAAAAGTTGTTTTTAATTAAAATTTAGTAATTTTCACTATTCATCAAAATATTAAAGTTATCCGAAAAGTACCAAAATTTCACCTTAGGCTAAATTTGATATTCTGAGTCCAAAAATGAAGTCCATTTTGAAAAATAAAATTTATAAAATTTCAAAAAGTGGTTATTACTATTCATAACGGCTAGTTTTAATAGCATATTGTTATTTAGTGAAACTCGGTATTGCGTACGACGAAAGCTATCGAGGAAGGTCGCGATTGCGTGTAAAGCAAGCCAAGCAAGTGTTGTGTAGAAAAAGATTCCTTTGATTATTTATATAACATAAAAGTCTCGGGTGTTACATGCCTGGTCCTGATGGTGGTTGTCATACCCTCTCATTCTTTCAATCCGATTAGCTCTACTTCTGGTGACTGCTCTTGTTGCTCTGATCCTCTTCTGGGGCCTACTCTTTGTGAATTGGGCTACTCCATGGTCTATGTGACCCAAATTCCCTATGGCCTGAAGGCCCTTAAGACCCATAGGCCCAAACTGGTGGCCCAAAGGCCCAAATTGGGTGAATAGTTCTAGTTGTTATAGTACGGAATAGTACTTGCTACTGTAACTACTGCATTACTGCTACAGTATCGGAAATTTGCCTCCACCCGGTTTTGAACCTGGGTTTGTTGGATGCCAAGAAGGATCCCTTACCAATCTGGTATGGGATTGTTGGCTAATTTCTAAATTGAATTCATGAAGGAGGAGCATCCAGCAAATAAGACGTGATTTGGCTTCTAGTTTCTTAAGGAGATATCAGAGGGATGCATGGTATGAGAACACAATGACTTTGGCCCCTAAAAGATATTATCTGAATTTATCCAAGGCAAACACAATGGAAAGAAATTATTTTTCAGTTTTGGTGTAGTTTTCTTGGGTAGGGTCCAAAGTATGTGAGGCATAGGCAATGACATGTGGAACTCGATCGACCCTTTGTGACAAGACTACCCCAACTACATAGTTAGAGGTGTCACACATTATCTCAAATGGTAAATCTCACCAAGGTGGTTGGATTATTGGGGATTATGTGAGACTCCCTTTTAAATTATTAAAATCTTCCTCACATTCATTATCAAAAACAAATTCTTTTTCTTTTTGGAGTAACTGAGAGAGGGGGAGTGAAATCTTACTAAATTCATGAATGAAACGATGGTAAAATCTAGCATGACCTAGGAAATACCGCATATCCCATACATTTTTGGGGAATGTTAGGTAAGAAATGACATCCACTTTTGATTTATCTACTTGGATACCATCCCCAAAAATTACATGTCCCAAAACTATACCTTGTCACACCATTAAATGGCATTTCTCATAATTTAATATGAGATTCTTTTTAATACAGTGATGTAGGACCAGAGAAAGACTACTCAAACATTCATCAAAAGAAGATCCATACACAGTGAAATCAACCATGAAAACTTTCATTCAATTCTCTAGGTAATCCAAAAAAAATACTAACCATGCATCGCTAGAAAGTACATGGAGCATTGCACAGACCAAATGTCATCATCTTATATGAAAATGTGCCAAAGGGAAAAGTGGAGGTTGTCTTTTCCTGGTCCTCGGGGACAATATAGATCTGAAAGTATCCAGAATACCCATCAAGTAAATTGTAGTGGGACTTACCTACTAGCCTCTATAGCATTTGGTTAATGAATGGAAAAGGGAAATGGTCCTTCCTAGTGTGTTGGTTTGGTTGGAAATAGTCTATGCAGACACGCTAACTATTCTGCACACGAGTTGGAACCAATTCATCGTTTTAATTTTTGATTACTGTAAGACCAGTTTTTTTATGAACTACTTGAACAGGACTAACCCATTGGCTGTCAGATATGGGGTAAATGATTCCAGCAGCCAATAATTTTGTTAATTCCTTTTTCAAAACTTCTAGGAAGTTTGGGTTCAGTTGACATTGTACCTTCCTCACTGGTTTAACCTCATCATTTAATAAAATATGATGTGTGAAAATTGATGGTCTAATACCAGGAATTTCAGCAAGTGTCCATCCAAAATCTTGTTTATACTCCCTCAAAAGTTCAAGTAGTCACAATTCATGCTCAGGAAAGAGTGAACTAGCAATGATAATAGGAAACTTGTTTCCATTATCAATATATGAATATTTTAAATCTTGATTCAGTTGTTTTAGTTCCAATTTAGGTGGATTTTGAATTGATGGGAGTGTGTGTGAAAGTGAGAGGTCACTAATCTCATCTAACTGCTCAATGGTATTATCCTCAATAGAGGAATGAACTTTTACAAGCTTAGTAGTATCATTAATGGTTAAGTGATCCTTAGTGTTCAAGAAATCATCAATTAATAAACATGCATGAAATTTTTCTAATCCACTAAAACAATCATTGCATGACTCATTTCCTAGAATTTTAATCAGTGAAGAAAACTCAGAAATGGGATCGGGGGGAAGAAAAGTTGTTTTTTTCAGGGGTAGGGAGTACATCAATTGAATTAATAGAGAGAGAGGAATGTTCTCCTAAGGGGTGCTTCATGGCATTAAGGATGTTGAAATGTACTATTTCACCACCAAATTCCATAGATAATGTACCATTATGGACATTAATTATGGTTTTTTCAGTTTTCAAGAAGGGTATCTCCAATATAATTGGGTCATGTCAATTCATTCTATCATCTTCCATTTTTAGCACATAAAAATCAGAAGGAAAAAAATTGAATTTTTCACCCTCGTAAGAACATCCTCTAGCACACCAGAAGGGTGTGCGGTACTCCAGTTGGATAGTTGGACAACAATTTTAGTGGGCTTCAGTTCCCCTATATGAAATGTATAGTAAATAGAGTGAGGAATCACATTTATAGAAGCACCTAAATCAAGCGTGGCATTGTAAAATGAATACTCCCCTATGGTGCATGGAATCGAGAATGTCCCAGGATCATTGCACTTGGTGGGAAGTGATGAATCCATCAATGCTGATACGTTCCTCCCTAAACTCTCCTTTTCATTACCATGAAGTCTCCTTTGGTGTGTACACATCTCCTTCAGAAACTTTGCATATCTTGAAATTTGTTTCACAACATCAATCGAGGAGATGTTTACCTGCACTTTTTTGAAAATTTTCAATATTTCCTTATCTAGTTCAGTTTACTTTTGTTTCCTAGGTTGGGTGGCCCTTTGGGGAAATGGAAGAGGAATGGGTTAGCTAAGAGACTCATCGATATACACACTCTTTCCTTTGGAAGGGCTTCTCTCAAGACATGGTTTTTTCAACATTTTGAACACTTTTAACGGTTGGGATGGAGGTTTCCTCATGAGGGGATGACTCTAATGGAGGATTCATTTTAATTTCTAGTTTTTTTTCACTCCTAAGGGTTATGGAACTAACATTCCCTTTATCTCTAGGGTTGACTAATGGTTTAAATGGTAGTTTACTCGACCCATGACTTTGAATTTCCCCCACCGAGTTAGCTAGTTGGTCTAATTGGGTTTTGAGGTCTTGTATGGATTCCTGAGTGGTTTGTTGGAATTGGATATTGTTGGAATCCATTTGTTTCATCATATATTCTAGGCTAGGCTCAGGTTTTGGAGGGGTTTGTTGGAAAGGACTTTGGGGTGGTTGAGGAGTTTTTGATGGTGGTTATAATGACCCATACTTTACATACATTGTTATTACTTCATAATTGAATCATACTTATTAAAACATATAACAAAACCATGATATGGCCGTATAGGTATAGTGTCTTTATAAACTAAGAAACATAAACAATTGGTTCATAAATCATCTACATTGTCTCCCGTTTATTTCATCATATCAAGAGTCCCTTTTTGGAATATCCTACTTAATACCCTTCTTCCTGACCTGGGGAAAATAAAACATACAAAAGGGTGAGTTCAAATGCTCAGTAAGGGTAAATAAAGGAAATATTAATCATATTATATTCATAAGAACATAACATTTTAAAAATCTTAACCTGAAAAAGAGATCATAATATCATAACATGGGATAAATCATAGTAGTGAAATGTAATCCCAATAATCATAACATATAAAATGAAACTTTGTTTCATACACACATAATCATATAAAATCATTTCTTATTAGTCAAGACTCATTCCCAAGACTATCATAGTGGACAAAGTCCATTTCTGAACCGAGTTCACTCCTTGTTCCAGTCCTGTATCACTGAACCAGATTAACTTGATGTTCCAGCTATGTCTATCTCAAAAGATATAAATATTTACCCAATTCATTGTAGGGAGATATAGGTCCCACCCATCTCATAATGATACCATTCTTATGTGTGCCACAAAATCATATGTCATACATCATAGCATAACCCATGTAATAAAAATGGGATTCTTAAACATCATGTCATCATAACATAATCCATATAAGATAAAAGGACTTCATAAAAATAATTCCATCATAACATAATCAAATCAATGTAAAAATAGAGATATAAATAGAACCCTATATTATCTTAGATGGAAAATAATTTTGATAAAACACTTGAACTCCATTCTTGAGGAAAATATCCTTTCTACTTAAAAAACGTTTTTCCTTTATTAACATGTCATACAATTTTAAACTAAAAGAAGTTAATTAAAAATAAACTTTAAAACTTGTAAAGGAAGCTTCATGGAAATAATGTTATATGAAATCATAAAAATTCATTCATGCCATATAAGTTAAAAAAACATTCTTCTCATACTTTGGCCGGAAAAGTCAAAAAGTATCTCGTAATGAAAACGACAAAAGATTCCTTTCATATCTTTTAATAAAAATTCACCAATAGGTAAAATTGAATTTAAAAAATTGTAGGAGGATATAAATAATATTACATATTGAGGAAACATGGATGTGGATGATAAATATTCCCCAGTAAATTCTAAAGTATAAACAATCTCGGATAAAAATGAGATTGTGAGATTTTACCTTACCTTAGGTCCGGTAAGCTTTGTACGTATCCAAACCTCCTGTATAATGATTTAAATAATGTCATTGAATTATTCCAGAATCATAGTAAGTATTATGATATCATATATGGTCATATTATTATCTTCTTATTAATAATATTTCATTGCTACTTGTTATTCGGGTGTTCATTGCTTTATGTTCTTATGCGTGTTTTGTCAAATAAATTCTTATTACACTTTTTAGATTATAGATAAATCATTTACATAATGGTATTAGTATAATATATATCGTATATATTCATTAAATTCATTTATATAATCATTATTCAATGAAGATCATGTAGAACGAGTCGCATCACATCATGGAGACGGTAGGTCGTACGTACGCACAAGCGATGATATCGTTCCCATAATTATATGAATGGAATTTGAGTTGATGATATAATATTTCAGAATAAGTATCATGTTATAATAATCATATATAGTTATTTTTTTACACCATTATACCCATCCAAGTAAGGTGGTGGTGGAAAACAGATTACACCATGGCGTGGAGACGGTATTCCGTACGTACGCACGCGCGGTGATTTCATTTTCCATTAGATGGATAGAAGGTGAAATATGGTTGTTTAATATTTATAATAACATATCAGTATATGAGTGATACTGATGTTATTACTTTATATTGAAACAAATAAATAAGAGTAAGTAGAAGAAGAAAGAAACTTGAAAGAATCGGTAGAAGAGATTACCTATTCCTTGACGTGTCTCTTTTAAACTTCCTCTTAGGGCACTAGAGTTGGTCTTTTGAGAAGACCAGAACCTCTATGATATAACTAGAGATGTTGAGAAGATAAATTGTCAGGGTTTGGCCAAGATTGAAGGCTCAAAATGGTGTGAGGAGGAGAGGGAGGAGGTTCCCTTTTATAAGAGGGGTGAGGGGCACCTTAGAAAAAACTTAAAATATTATTTTATAATAAATTCATATTTGGTTTATAATGGCTCAAAAGTGACTTATTTCTATGATAGGGTGGGTATGGGTCGAAATAATCTCAAAAAATAGGTTTTAGAGAAGTTTAGGTTACCATTTTAACCTTATCATTTAGATTTAACTCTAAGTTAAATAATTTAACTTTTACCGTGTCTTCTTGTATTCTTACACTATATGGTCAATAAACTTACTATAAGCTGTCAATCGAACCCCAATTGGTTCATTAATGTCATATATATTATTATATAAGTCTTGTGGATGAACCTTAGATTTTTAGGAACAGAATATCAATTAATAATTTAAAATTTGTTTTAAAAACTCTTATATGCCAATTTTGACACTATTTGGTATTTTGCTTTTGCTAAATTCATAACAGCATTATTACTTCGAAAAAAATTCATCTAACCAACCTTAATATGTTATATTAACCTATAAAATTAGTTTAATTCATAAAAAGTCTAAAATTTCATTTATTTGTGTATTTATAATATCAATTATGTTTAATATTTCATTAATAAGGTAATTACTGCATCATCATTATGTCATAAATAAATTAAAATATTTAATGTCTAAAAATTATAAATAAAATACCATTATGTAGGAAGTCTTTTTATATTTCTAATTAATATTTATAGTTGAATTTATCTTATGTATAACCCTACATTAAAAATGTTTTACTTATTAAACTTTGATTTTAACTCTTTTAACTCTTCTTTCAATTAAATAATAATAAATATCCTAATCTAATCCAAGTGGACCTAAATGGTTATATTTTATTCCTAAGGTTTTTTTTTTGGTCGAATTACACTTATCCAATAGAATTATAACTTGTGTTAGGGTAATAATAATATCATTTTTACCCTTAATTACCCTATTTACTTTTAACCATGGTAAATAAAAGTAAAAAGTTACTATTCACCAAAAAATATTTTTATCTTATTGAACCACATTTTACTCCTTGATATTAACCATGTCTCTTGGATTTTCGAAATTCAACTCATAGAAGCGGTAAAATTAAGTTTTATTTAAATTTGTAAATTCTCCTTGGAGGTGGGTAAAATACGGTAAAAAGTTCAATTAAATTTTTATATATCTAAAATTATTATAAAATGACTCCAATGAATTACATTGAACTTATATAGGTATTATGTATCTATTTTGACCTAAAATAAATTTAAATAAAATAAATAATTATTTAAATAAAAATTTGGTTTTAAACTAAAACTCAGTGTTTTTCACTATTCATCAAAAATTAAAATTTTTCAGAAAAATACCAAAAATTCACCTTAAGCTAATTTAGATATTAAAAATCCAAAAATGAAGTCCATTTTGAAAGATAAAATTTATAAAATTTCAAAAAGTGGGTATTACTATTCATAACGGCTAGTTTATATAATCTTTTACTAACATATCTTTGTTTAGTGAAACTCGGTATTGCGTACAACGCAAGCTATCGAGGAAGGTTTCTCTTGCGTGTAATGCAAGCCAAGACAGTGTTGTGTGTAGTGAAATATTCCTTTTGTGTTTCATATAACATAATAATTAAAAACAAAATATTTCTCATAAAATCTCAGGGTGTTACATTCTTCCCCCCTTAAAAAGAATTTCACCCTCGAAATTCGTCACTTTGTGACAAACAGATGAGGATACCTCTCCCTCATCATATCCTCAAGTTCCTATGTATCTTCTCCTAATTGGTGGTTCCTCTATAAAACTTTAACCAAGCGAGTGGTCTTGTTTCATAGAACTTTTTCGCTACGATCCAGAATCTCTATTGGTTGTTCTTCGTAAGAAAGATCTTGCTCCAGTGGTACAACTTCTGAGCTTAGTACATGTGAAGTATCGGGTATGTACTTTCTCAAGAGAGATACATGGAACACATCATGAACTTGAGAGAGATTCGGTGGAAGTTCCAATCGGTAAGCTACCTTCCCAACACGATCCAATATTTTGAAAGGACCAATATACATAGGGCTCAGCTTGCCCTTCTTTCCAAATCTCATTACTCTCTTCCAAGGAGATATTCATAAGAACACTTTATCACCCACTTCAAACTCTAGGTATTTTCTTCAGTTGTCGGCATAACTTTTTTTTCGACTCTGGGCTGCTCTTATGTGCTATTGAATAGATCTTACCTTTTTTGTCATCTCATCAACAAGATCAGGTCCTAATAGATTTCTTTCCCCAACTTCATCCCAGCAAGTTGGAGTTCTGCATTTCTTTCCATAGAGAGCTTCATAATGAGCCATATGAATAATAGAGTGAAAGATATTATTATAAGAAAATTCCACCAAAGGTAGGTGTTGATCCCAACCACCTTTGAAATCCATAGAGTAAGCTCTCAACATGTCTTCTAGAGTTTGAATTGTCCTCTCAGACTGACCGTCGGTATGAGGATGATAAGCAGTGCTGAAACTCAACTATGTATCTAGAGTATGCTGAATACTTCACCAAAACTTCAAGGTAAACCTCAGATCCCGATCAGATATAATGGAAAGTGGTACTCCATGCAATATTACCGCTTCCTTCACATATATCCTGGAAAGCTGATCAAGATAGAAATATTCTCTAATAGAAATTAAGTGTGCTGACTTCATAAAACGATCAACTATAACCCAGATAGCATTATTTCATTTGGATATTTTAGGAATTCCAGTGACAAAGTCCATAGTGATGTTTTCCCATTTCCATTCTGGTATGGGTAATGGTTGTAACATCCCCTTAGACTTCTGTCTCTCAGCTTTAACTTACTGACAAACCAAGCATCGAGAGACATATTCAGCAAAATCTCTTTTCATGCCATCCCACTAGAAGTACTCCTTCAGGTCCCTATACATCTTCATGCTTCCAGGTTGAATAGGGAATGAAGAACTATGAGCTTCATCCAATATTTCCTTCTTTAATTCTGGGATGTGAGGAACACAAACTCGATTCCTGAACCTTATTATTTCATCACAATCAATGTGGAATTTAGGAACATTTCTCACCTTATTTTGTAACTCTACATCTTCTTTTTGTGCCTCTTTAATCTTCAAATGGATATATGGTTGAACATTCATTTGAGAAAGATAAGATTTTTCCCCTTCCATTATAATTCCAAGATCCATCCTTTGTAAATCCATAAATATTGGATCTTTTTTGATCCTCATCATGGATAAGCTAGCATGGTCTTGTCGACTTAATGCGTATGCCACCTTGTTTTATTTCCCAGGGTGGTAATGAATTGACAGTCGTAATCCTTAATCAGATACAACTATCTTATTTGGTGCATATTCAGCTCCTTTTGTGTGAAAATATACTTTAAACTTTTATGATCAGTATAAATATCACACCTTTCACCATAAAGATAATGCCTCCAAATCTTTAATGCAAATATTACCGCAGCTAATTCCAAATCATGAGTTGGGTAATTTTTCTCATGGATTTTCAACTATCGTGAGGAATAATCTATCACCATATCATTTTTCATGATAACACACCCCAATCCCATGTTGGATGCATCATTGTAGATCACAAACCTTTCTCCACTACAAGGAAGTGTGAGCACAGGTTCACTAGATAACCTTATTTTTAAATCCTTGAAATTATCTTCACACTCCTTTGTCCAAATGAAATTAACTCCTTTTCGATTCAACCTGGTGAGTATATTAGATAATCATGAAAAATCTTTCACAAAACGTCGATAATATCCATCCAAACCAAGAAAACTTCGGATCTCAGTTACTGTTGTTGGTCTCGACCATCTTTTGATAACCTCTGCTTTTTTCTGGATCCATAGATATCCCCTCTTTTCAGATTATGTGACCCAAAAATGAAACATTTTGAAGCCAAAATTCTCACTTGGTAAATTTGGCATAAAGCTTCTCCTTTCTTAGGGTCTTCAATACAATTCTCAAGTGATCTTCATGTTCTTCCTTACTCTTTGAATAGACAAGAATATCATTTATAAAGACTACCACAAACTGATCAAGATAGTCTCTAAATACTCTATTCATTAGATCCATGAAGATAGCAAGGGAATTAGTAAGACCAAATGGCATCACTATAAATTCATAGTGTCCATACCTTGTACAGAAAGTCGTCTTTGGTATATCCTCCCTTTTTACCCTTAATTGATGATACCCTGAATGAAGATCAAACTTGTAAAATTATTGAGCTCCGCGTAGTTGGTTGAATAAGTCATCAATGCATGGGAGAGGATATTTATTCTTGATAGTGATCTTGTTAAGTTCTCGATAATCAATGCAGAGTCTCATTGACCCATCTTTCTTCTTAAAAAACGGAGCAGGTGCTCCCCAAGGTGATGCACTAGGGAATATGAATCCCTTATCAAGATTCTCTTGGAGTTTCTTCTTCAATTCCTGCAACTCAATTAGGGCCATTCTATAAGGTGTCTTTGAAATGGGCATAGCACCTGGTATGAGTTCTATTGAAAACTCAACTTCACGATTTGGTGGAAGACCTGGAAATTCCTTCAGAAATACATCATCAAACTCCCGTACAATGGGTGTATTCTTAATCGTGAGTTTCTCTCCAACCATTTGAGATAAATAACCTTCATTTATTGGAATCAAGACCCATAAGATGGAAGAAATTTCCACTGGAAGGTTATATTCATCCTTGCATCGATAGACGATCGTTGATTGATCTAGAATATGAAATGTAACTTCCCTTCTTTGGAAATTGATATGATATCCATATAAAGAAAGTAAATCCATTCCAATAATCACATCAAATTCTACTATAGGAAGGATCACAAGATTTTCAAGAAGCACTTTCCCACAAACTTCAATCGGAGAAGAATTGTAAACTTTTGATGCGACTGTTGTGCCATTAAGGGTTTTCATAGATAACTCAACATCTAATTGTTGAGGTAATACAGCGATAAAATTAGAAAATTCTTTAGAAATAAAATAGTGGGTGGATCCATAATCAAGTAAAACATTTTATACTTTATATTGTATGGTAAGTGTACCTTTTACCACTTCGTTATCGTACTCCACATCACCGATAGAAATTTCATGTGAATTTCCTTTGTCTTTGGCCTTAAGAGTTTTTTTACGTCGATCATCATCAATAAACCTTGGACTAGGGCATTGATTAGCATAATTACCCATTTCCTTACACTTGTAACATTGAAGTGTAGGCGGTGCATTCTGTGTAGCCTTTTCTTTGTTTACATCACTAGACATATTTTTCCCATCATTGAGGCATTTAAATGCCCGATGACCTTCTTTTCCAAATTTGAAACATTTACTTGTACCTTTAAGAAAATTTACTCTATGTTTCTTTCCACACTTTGAGCATAAGGGAAAAGTCATCTTCTTTTTAGTGTGGTCTTTAGATTTCCCTCTGAATTCCATTTTCCTCTTCTTATCAAACCCATATGACTGATGGGTTACTCCAATCTCCATCTCAACCTTGAGAGCACATCGAACAATTTCCTCATAGCTATTGAAGTCCCTTATGGCTAATGCCCTTTGAATACTTGGTTTTAAGCCACTAAAGAATCGATTGATCTTACTCTCAGGTTGGATAATAATTCTGGAATCATACCTTGCAAGTCTTGTAAAATTTTCTTCGTAGGTACCAACAGATTCATCATCCTTTTTCTTTAGTTCAAGAAACTCCTTCTCCATCTTTGTTCAAAGAATATGTGGGAAGTACTTATTGAAAAATATGTTCTTTAACTCATCCCATTCCATGGACTCAATTTCGTCTCTTTTCCTCATATTCTTGATAAGATTACACCATTGATCAGCTTCACCTTCCAAATGATATACTGCTAAGATGACTTTATCAAGTTCAGAACATTGAAGAACTGAAAATATATTTTCAGTGGTACTGATTCATTGTTCAGCGACTAATGGATCAGTAGACCCACTGAATGAGGGTGGACACTGCCACATAAAGGATTCAATAGAATGTTGCTCCTTCATTTGCTCGTTTGGAAGTCGTGCATGATTCATAGCTTGAGAAAGTTGTGTGAGCATGACTAAAATATTTTTCATTCCAACTCAATAACGTTTGGTTGCTCAAGGGGAAAATCATTACATTTCCCATCGCATTTAGCATTAACACGGTTCCTTCAGGTTCCATCCATTGACTAAAACCAAGAAGCATAGTGTGAGAAACACTAATCATAATAGGAAAACCACATAATCAAGAATAAAATTTCAAACTTAAGGTCTTATCATAGGTTATTCATGGCCATTTCTAAAACACTAATAATGTGTTTTATGCTTAGACATATCCTTAGGGTTCTTACTAAGGCTTTCACATCCTAGTTTCCAAAGGTTGACTATAACTTCCCTCTGATACCAACTATAACGACCCATACTTTACATACATTATTATTACTTCAGAATTGAAGCATACTTATTACAATATATAAAAAAACCATGATAGGACCGTATAGGTATAGTGTATTTAGAAACTGGGAAACATAAACAACTGGTTCATAAAGAATCTATATTGTCTCCCATTTATTTCATCATATCTAGAGTCCCTTTTTGGCATATCCTACTTAATACCCTTCTTCCTAACCTGGGGAAAATAAAACATACAAAAGGGTGATCTCAAATTCTCATTAAGGGTAAAAAAAGTAAATATCAATCATATTATATTCATAAGAACATAACATTTTGAAAATCTTAACCTGAAAAAGAGATCATAATATCATAACTTGGGATAAATCATAGTAGTGAAATGTAATCCCAATAATCATAACATATAACATGAAACTTTGTGTCATACACACATAATCATAGAAAATTATTTCTTATTAGTCAAGACTCATTTCCAAGACTATCATAGTGGACAAAGTCCATTTCTGAACCGAGTTCACTCCTCGTTCTAGTCCTGTATCACTGAACCGGATTAACTTTCTGTTCCATCCATGTCTATCTCATGAGATATAAATCTTTACCTAATTCATTTGAGGGAGATATAGGTCTCACACATCTCATAATGATACCATTCTTATGTGTGCCACAAAATCATAAGTCATACATCATAGCATAACCCATGTAATAAAAATGGGATTCTTAAAAATCATGTCATCATAAAATAATCCATATAAGATAAAAGCACTTAATAAAAATAATTCCATCATAACATAATAAAATCAATGTAAAAATAGGGATAGAAACAGAACCCTATATTATCTTCGATAGAAAATAATTTTGATAAAACACTTGAACTCCATTCTTGAGGAAAATGTCCTTTCTACTTCAAAAACATTTTTCCTTTATTGACATGTCATACAATTTTAAACTAAAATAAGTTAATTAAAAATAAACTTAAAAACTTGTAAAGGAAGATTCATGGAAATAATGTTCTATGAAATCATAAAAATCCATTCATGTCGTATAAGTTAAAAAAACATTCTTCTTGTACTTTGGTCGGGAAAGTCAAAAGGTATCTCGTAATGAAAACGACAAAAGATTCATTTCATATCTTTTACTAAAAATTCACCAATAGGTAAAATTGAATTTAAAAAATTGTAGGAGGATAGAAATAATATTATATATTGAGGAAACATGGATGTGTATGATAAATATTCCCCAGTAAATTCTGAAGTATAAACAATCTCAGATAAAAATGAGATTGTGAAATTTTCCCTTACCTTAGGTCTGATAAGCTTTGTACATATCTGAACCTCCTGTATAATGATTTAAATAATTTCATTGACTTATTCCAGAATCATATTAATTATTATGATATCATATATGGTCATATTCTTATCTTCTTATTAATAATATTTCATTGCTACTTGTTATTCGGGTGTTCATTACTTTATGTTATTATGCGTGTTTTGTCAAATACATTCTTATTAAACTTTTTATATTATAGATAAATAATTTACATAATGGTATTATTATAATATATATCATATATATTCATTAAATTCATTTATATAATCATTATTCAATGAAGATCATGTAGAACGAGTCACATCACATCGTGGAGACGGTAGGTCATACGTATGCACGAGTGATGATATCTTTCCCATAATTATATGAATGGAATTGGAGTTGATGATATAATATTTAAGAATTAGTATCATGTTATAATAATCATATATAGTTATTTTTTTACACCATTATATCCATCCAAGTAAGGTGGTGGTGGAAAACAGATTACACAACGGTGTGGAGATGGTATTCCGTACGTACGCACGCACGGTGATTTCATTTTACATAGGATGGATAGAAGGTCAAATAGGGTTGTTTCATATTTATAATAAAATATCAGTATATGAGTGATAAATATTTTATTACTTTATAATGAAACAAATAAATAATAGGAAGTAGAAGAAGAAAGAAACTTGAAAGAATCGGTAGAAGAGATTACCTCTTCCTTGACGTTTCTCTTTTAAAATTCCTCTTAGGGAACTAGAGTTGGTCTTTTGAGAAGACAATAACCTCTATGATATAACTAGATATGTTGAGAAGATAAATGGGCAGGTTTTTTCTAAGATTTAAGGGTCAAAATTGTGTGAGGAGGAGAGGGAGGAGGTGCCCTTTTATAAGAGGGGTGAGGGGCACCTTAGGAAAAACTTAAAATATTATTTTATAATAAATTAATATTTGGTTTATAATGGATCCAAAGTGACTTATTTTGAGTATAGGGTGGGGATGGGTCTAAATAATCTCATCCAATATGTTTTATACAAGTTTAGGTTACCATTTTAACCTTATCATTTAGATTTAACTCTAAGTTAAATAATTTAACTTTTACCGTGTCTTCTTATATTCTTACACTATATGGTTAATAAATTTACTATAAACTACCAATCTAACCCCAATTGGTTCATTAATGTTATATATATTATTATATAAGTCTTTTTTCCGAACCTTAGATTTTTAGGAATAGAATATCAATTAATAATTTAATATTTGTTTTAAAAACTCTTTTATGTCAATTTTGACACTATTTGGTATTTTGTTTTTTCTAAATTCATAACAGCATTATTACTTCAAAAAAAATTCATCTAACCAACCCTAATATATTATATTAACCTATAAAATTAGTTTAATTCATAAAAAGTCTCAAATTAAATTTATTTGGGTATTTATAATATCAATTATGTTAAATATTTCATTAATAAGGTAATTATTGCATCATCATTGTGTCATAAATAAATTAAATTATTTAATGTATAAAAATTATAAATAAAATAACATTATTTATGAAATATTTTTATATTTCTAATGAATATTTATAGTCGAATTTATCTTATGTATAACCCTATATTAAAATTTTTGTACTTATTAAACTTTGATTTTAACTCTTTTAACTCTTGTTTGAATTAAATAATAATAAATGTCCTAATCTAATCCAAGTAGACATAAATGGTTATATTTTATTACTAATGTTGTTTTTGGTCTAATTACACTTATCCAATAGAATTAGTACATGTTTTAGGATAATAATAATATCATTTTTTCCCTTAATTACCCTATTTACTTTTAACCGTGGTAAATAAAAGTAAAAATTTAATATTCACCAAAAATTATTTTTATCTTATTGAACCAAATTTTACTCCTTGATATTAACCGTTTCTCTAGGATTTTTTAAATTCAACTCACAGAAGGCTCAAAATTAAGTTTTATGTAAATTTGCAAATTCTCCTAGGAGGTGGGTAAAAGACGGTAAAAAGTTCAATAAAATTTTTATATATCTAAATTTATTATAAAATGACTCCAATGAATTAAATTGAACTTATATAGGTATTATGTATCTATTTTTACCTAAAATAAATTTAAATAAAATAAATAATTATTTAAATAAAAATTCGGTTTTAAACTATAACTCAGTGTTTTTCACTATTCATCAAAAATTGAAATTTTTCAGAAAAATACCAAAAATTCACCCTAATCTAATTTCGATATTCCGAATCCAAAAATTAATTCCATTTTGAAAGATTAAATTTATAAAATTTCAAAAAGTGGGTATTACTATTCATAAGGGCTGGTTTATATAATCTTTTACTAACGTATCATTGTTTAGTGAAACTCAGTATTGCGTACAACGCAAGCTATCAAGGAAGGTTGATATTGCGTGTAATTCAAGCCAAGACAGTGTTGTGTGTAGTTAAATATTCCTTTGGTGTTGCATATAACATAATACATAAAAACAAAATATTTTTCATAAAATCTCAGGGTGTTACAATGGTGGTACATGACTACTCTGACCCTATGGGTTCCATTGTTGTTGAGGTTGGTTTGAATAACCCCATTGACTACAGTCTAGGTTTTATTTCCACCCAGGGTTGGATGGATAGTAAGGTTCTTTCCTAAATGGTTGGTTATAAGGGCATCCTAGAAATATTGTCTCACAACTCTCAAAAGTTTCTCTCAATTGAGGACATTGGTCAGAGTAGTGGGTATCAGAAGAGAATATACCACAATGTATAGGAGGAGGAGATTGGGAGTTTCCTTGGGAAAGAGTAAGTTATTGAATAAGGGTACTTACCTCTTCAAACTTCATGTCCACCTTCTTCTCAAATTCAGTACTTTGCACCTCATGGACACCTTGAATGGGTACACTAGACTGTGAACCGAATTGATGTATGTTTTGCACCATGTTATCAATCAGGGTTCTTGTAGTGATTGGAGTTTTATCTAATAGTTCACCACCTACAGAATCATCAATCATGTTATGATCAATTAGAATTAAACCTTCATAAAAATAATGTATTAAAATTTGATCGCTTATTTGGTGGTGTGGACAACTTGAACATAATATTTTAAATCTTTCCCAATATTCATGAAGTGTTTCCCATTAATATTGTCTTATACCACATATTTATTTCCTTATTGTTTCGGTTCAAGAGGCTGGGAAATATTTTTCAAGAAAAAGTCATTTCATGTCCACTCAGCCTCTTATTGGGGAATTAAAGTAATAAAACCAGTCTTTTGTAGTGTCTTCTAATAAAAAAGGAAATGTCCTAAGATTTACTTGTTCTTCATCAAAAAATTTAGGTTTTAATGTAGAACACACAATATTAAATTCTTTTAAATGCTTATGATCCTCTCTAGGAAGTCCATGGAATCTTGGTAATAGATGAATTAAACCATATTTTAGTTCAAAATTGGGTGCCTCACCTTGTAATTGAATGTATGTGGGTTGGATATCGACATCAGGTGAGGTTAGTTATTTTAGTGTTCTATTGTTTTTAGACATGTTATACAAGTTTATTTTAGTTTTGATGTTTGTTCCAGAAGAATAAGTATAAGGATCAAGAAGAGTGTTAATGTTTTATGTGTCCACCTTCAAAGGGTTCTCTTCTGTGTCTCGGTGTCGCTGGCATAGGATCCTCTCTGGTTCAGGTTTGAATAGAGGTAAATCTCCTAGATTATAATGCATCATGCACCAAACCTATACAACAAATAGATCAGAACACAAAATTATTGAAAAGGTAAATAAATATTCACAAAATTTAAAAATATCTTATAAAAACACACACACTAAAAACCGAAGTGCTCCCTGGAAGCGGTGCTAAAATTTGAATGCGTTGTCATGACATGTCAAATTGATAGTTATTTAAAGAATCTTTTGTAGTATAGGGAATAAATGATATTTGGTATCTTATAGTGTATATTTTTAATAAAGATTACTAAAATAGGGGTGATTTTGAAAATAGTTTTAAGAAAATAACTTAACATAAAGAGTTTAATAGTTGATAGAATAAGGTGGTGATTTAAGGATTATGTGAGAAGGGGGTCACTTTAAGTTCACTACACATCTTGGATAGTTCATTGTTCTAAAAATTTCACATGGTTTTGTTTAATTATTTGGTTGATGGTTGCCAAGATCTTGATTCCCCTCTTGCCTCTTAAAACATTGCACAAAGTACCAACCCTTGACATAAAAATCGTGTTGTCAAGTTTTGGAATTCAAGAAAAGATTTAAGGATAACAAATCATACTAATATCATTTTTATGTGTGAGAGAAATATGATCCTTGTGTTTCCCAATCGTAACAACCCAAGTTTCACACTTGAAATTTCAACCCAATCAATGTTGAAATAAAAAGTGGTTCACTTAATTAAACCCAAGAAATGAATTCAGAGGAGAAACATATTTACATAAATCATAAGTGCAATAATCTACACACAAATTACACAAATAATTAGAGAATAAAGTGCCAAAATTCCCTCCCAATTATGTGTAGCTCCCTCAAAATTATTTTCCACTATTTAGCTCGCCATCGAGAGGAGGAGAAGGCTCGGGTGGAACTTCGCTTTCATCCTTGATCCCCCTATGAGGATAGGGGCCTCAAGAAATTCTTGGATTAGTATATGAATCCTTTGGTTATCCAAAATACTAGAGATTTTCCTCCTAGTCAAACTTACAAATGAGAATCCCAAGGTTCTATTTTATAGGAAAAATGGAAGGTGGTTTTCAGCATCTTGATTTTTAGAAACCACGTTTTTCATGGTTTTAGATGGAAATAAAGTATTATGTAACTTTTAAAAAATACTAAAAAGTTGTATCCCCACCTCCTGAATATATCTACTGAAATTTTGGTGCTATTTGGACAATCACAGTTCAAGATATTGATAGAATACCACACACCACTTTTGACTTCATGCAGATTTGGTGTGTTGTACAGATTAGTCTGGATGGGCCACTATATGACCGAATTAGATTTATGTTTATTCATATGAAATTTATAAAATTTAATTTAGTACCAGACTACAAAATTTCAGAAAATTTGGATAAACCGTTTAGTATTAGTATACGGTTGAGTCCACTGGTGTTCATGGATCCTGCGCAGTTTGGCCCATTTTTCTTCGACATCATCATGGCCCCTCCAAATCACCTCCACCTTTAATGAAATTATCAAAACAAGTATCATTTAAATTTTTAATATTAATAAACACAAAATGATTTAATCAAACATGAAGTTTAATTTGTTATTATTTTTATAATTTTCAATGCAAAACTAGTTTAGCACAGTGGTGTAAGGATGAAAATGAAATAGTGAATCACAGTATGATCACTTGCATGTTGGATTTTGGCCATAGTTGGGAGGATCACCTACATTTGGTGGAGTTTAAATATAAAAACTACTACTATAACACAATCAATATGTCACCATTAGATGCCTTATATGGGATACCATGCAAGTCACCATTATGTTGGAATGATCCAGGTGAGTCTGCACTCATGGGCCTAGAGTTGGTGTGAGCGATGATAGAGAAGGTGTAGATTATCCAAGAGTGGATGAGGACTACCTAGATCCAAAATTATTGTACAGAAGCACATTTCTCCACACACCCATACAATATTAAAATTTAAAACACAACTAATACCATAATGCATGCATAACATATATCCCACATCATAGTATGAAAAAAGTACTTGAAAACATAAAAGGTCCAAATACAAACCCATCAAAAAAACTGAAAAAGGAGTCCAACCTGCTAATAAGGAGGTGACTATTGTTTAATGAAACACCCGACACAAACCATGGTCTATCTAGATCACTATTCTCTACCCACTCCTAGTCCTCCTAGGACTTTATTAAATGGATTTCCATCTGCATAATACATGACATGTGTGGGTAGATCCCATGTAGGGGTGAGTATAACAATACCCAGTAAGACACCCTGAAATCACCAAACATAAGCATCAAGAGAGTAGTAAAATCATTATCACAAAGTCATGTCAATAATAATATGATTCATAGTAATAAGAACACCTAGATATACTTATAACAGACACTAAGTCTCAAAGAGGTCTCAACCATACTACAAGCCATAGGATTCTACTCGATTCTTTAAGGTAATACTAATCTGGGAGAACTTGCACCACGAGACATCCTATCACTGATGGTGATCATCTGATATTTTTTTCTCTTCAAGCCTCTACCAATAAGTTCTTTATAGAAATCCAAATATATCGATACACAAATAGGGGATCTCACCTATGGCCTCTAGGGAATATTGAACCCCACCTATAATAACCCACTAAGTAGGGGATCATTTTCTTGTATAAGTTGGTCAAAAATATTCCAAAAACCCCACCTAGGGAAGGTGATGAAATGATATAGGATCACACCACGAGTCTCATGGAGGGATTCTTGAACCTTATTTGATATTAATCCCATGTAGGGGATCATGTATTATGTTCAGGATGCAATTCCTCAATATACCCTCATGGGGATGAACCAAGGGAATACACTAAACTAAAACTAGTCTACACTAAAGAGATAGAGGGGATCAACCTTCCCTGGAGAAAGTATATAGTGTGTACTAGGGATATATTAAATTCCACTTTAATTATATAATTCCATGTGTCTCATTATCCCACATGACATGCATTTCTAAAAATCCATGGTGTGTTCTTTTAGATACGCTCTGTGTAGAGATCGTTCTACCAATCGGTGTACTACCTACCTGAGTATATGTACTCTACCCCATGCTTATGTACTATGGGTCATTACCATGTACTCTAGTTATTCATGTGTACCTAGCCATGTCTGATTACCAGGTCGTGTCCATGTACTTTGATCGTGCTCATGTGTCTGGCCATGTCCGTGCTCAAGTACCCCTAGAATACATGTCAATCTACCAGTCAGGGTCACGTAGCATGTGGTGGGTCCACACAATCTATGATATTTTATTTCTGAAAAAAACTTGTTAATTGTATCTAGGGTCCCACAAAACATGTGTTTTTCAGATTATACATCGTGTAGTTATAATTTTTTCAGAACTCACTAGTTCTTCACACATATTTTTCTCATGTCATTACCACCGATGAATCCACCATGAGACTCACCTCTAATAAATGATCTTGGTTTAGTAGAGCCATTCCATCACCAATGGTTGGATTCTAACCATATAATATTCTCGGTAAATGATCCTCATCACACTACGTCATGGTTTCATGCCCAATCGTGAAATGGGGAACACTGATCCTATCACAATCCACCTCCAACAGTTCACCATCGTTGTCTTACCTTGATAACTTCATCGATCACAAACTCAAACCCACAGCGATGAATTGTTACACCAAAGAATGATTTTGTAATGACCATCCAATGGGTATTGGTCAAACCATCGTCCAAAGAAAATACCAGTGATGAATGTATGGAGAATGAGGGAAGAAATGTACAAACACAACAAGAGGAATGAGCTTCAACCATTATTCAAATTGTCCTTAATTAATTCCTATTATAATGATGAATGAATAACCAAGAGGTAATAATAAAATAACATCAATTCCTAAGTGTATAAAGATAAATCAATACCTAAAAAATATTATCAACATATGAATCAATGTTTTAGTGGAGTTGATTCACGTTTGTCATGGGATAAACAAATAGGGATTAAACCAGTGAAAAAAAAATATCATAACTCAGGTTTGGATAGATCATTGATAAATAATGTATCCACATAATAATCATTGGTAAGATCCATATGCTCTGATTGGAACACTGATTTTCATTCCACAATCCATCATTGATCGTCCAAGAATACTCCTCCAATGACTACTCACTCAATCCCTAAGGTTATACAGCTAACCCTAGGTATTCTTCATAAGTGTGTTTATAAAGAGGAGGTTTTAGGTTTGGATTTAATTATAACAATTAAATAAATATATTAATTTTTTTAATTATTATTCTACCCACAATGGTGCTCAAGTTAGGAACCCAATGTGCACAAAAATTATATCACGCCTAGGCTAAAACCCATATTCTAGATTCAAAGGTGGTCACAAATTTCTAATCTAAGACTCTATTCAGGATTTATTCCATTATTTCAAAAAAATTACATGTACATGATATAATATGTTTAATATCTTTATTATATCAAAACTGATCCTCCCCCAGCCCTTAAATCTGACACTAACTTATCACCTATCTTTGAAAATATTCTTCAAAATATTCAAAAGCATTATAAAGAAAAAAATACATTCTCCCCACCTCATGGATTTTCATCCCAAAAATCAAAACTCCTACTAAAAAAGATGAGGGTACTAAGCTTCTATTTGGTTCTACAACTCCCAGGTTCTCTCCTAAAGATTCTCGTGCTTCCATTGGAAATGCACCAAGGGAATCACTCACCCATAGAATATTTTCTCCTATTGAACCTCGATCTCTACTGGGTACTCTACAAAGGTAGCTCCATCCTCAATGTCTTGATCACCTCAATCAATAACCTACAATGGGTCTTGAACATACCTTCTCAAATATGACACATAGAATATATCATGTATCCAATTTAACTAAGGTGGAAGGTCCAAGTGGTATGCCACCTCATCAACCCTAAGTAGTATCTATAATGGGATAATGAATCTTGGAGATAACTTACTACTCAGACAAAATCTATGAAATCCATGCTGATATGATACCTTTAGAAACACATAGTCTCCATCATCTAAATCCAAAGGCCTCCATCATTAGTCTTCATAAGAATTATGAAGTCTTTGGTAGTCCTCATCCTCTCCTGAATGATTTTCCCCTTCTCTGTCATCATTCACACCAACTCTAGGACCATGAGTGATGGATAATCTAGATCATTTCAACATAGTTGTGACCTTCAGGGTCTCCCATACAAGGCCTTGAATGGTTCTATATTGATGGTGGAATGGTATTTGTTGTTTTATGAAAACTCCACTAAAGTTAGGTGATCCTCCCAACTATGACCAAAGTCCAACATGCAATCCCTTAGCATGTCCTCCATAACCTAAATGGTCCGCTCAGTATAGCCTTTAGTGTAGGGGTGAAATAGCATTCTCAAACACAAATGAGTCCTAAAGGACTCCCTCAATGCTCTTTATAATTGTGACATTAAGTGAGAATCATGGTCTTAAATGATCATCAAGGGAACTCCATGAATTCGAGATATCTCCTATATATAAAGGTGTCACAAGCTCTCAACTAAACTATGCTTTCAATATCTAGGAAGTGATATGACTTGGTGAGTCATTCTATGATCACCTAGATGGAATCGTGTCCTCTATAAGTTCATGGGAGTACCACCACAAAGTCTATAGATATACGATCACACTTCCACTCTGACACCTTAAGGGGTTGATCTAAACCAGCTGGAACCTAGTTCTTAGCCTTTACCTATTGACAAGTGAGGCATCGAGAGACAAACTCCACAACACACTTCTTCATCCCTAGCCACCATGACTAATTTTGAAGGTCTTGGTACATCTTTGTTGTACTTGGATGCACCACCAAGGGGTATATATAAAAATCCCTCAAATCCTCCTCATATAATGTTACTAATACCATCATCTATACTATGAATAGGATAACATACTTCCCACCTTCATAGAATCCATCATAAGCACGTATAGTAAATATCTGAATACTCAAGGTCTCATAGTCGATATCTTCAATTTGACCCACCCTAACACGCTATAGGAGCAATGGGTTAATAACCATTGACTCCAGGTAAGGTGCACTATCCTTGTCCACTAAGGACAACTGCAATGAGGTTAACTGCTCTGACACCTTAGTCAAAAACTATTAACAATATCTCTTGCTGAGAGCATCTTCCACTATGTTTCCCTTCCCAGCAGTATAGACTATATCGAAGTCATAATCCTGGAGGAACTCTATTCACCACCTCTATATGAAGTTAAGGTCCTTCTATGAGAAGATATAAATGAGAATCTTGTGGTCAGAATAGATGATAAATTTATCACTCGTAAGGTAGTGTGACCACATCATTAGGGTGAAGACTACTGTTGTCATCTCTAAATCATGAGTTGCGTAGTTCTGCTCATGAGGTCTTTGATTTTGAAACCCATAATCTACCATTTCCAACCTTTATATCATGAAACATCCAAGCCTAGACCTAGATTTTTTGGGGGGAAAAATCCCTCAAGGTATCCTCTCGGTATGTTTTGGGTGTGGTTGTATCTGTTGATAAAGCTAGATGATCGAAAATGAATACAGTTGGTATTTGCTGAAGACAGGTTTTTATGGTGGCGTAGTTTCCCAGTGTTTGCCAAATTTTTGGGCCACAAAATCAGGAATTTGTGTGAAGCACAGTGAAAAAAATTGGAAAAGGAAGAGAAATGTGGTGTCCAGGACATGGATCATGTACCATGTCCGGGAAGGGTACGTGGTCGCGTACCAGGTAGCAGGAACGGTATGTAGAGCAGTGGAAATGGTTCATAGCAACGGATTGCAGCAAATGGCATGCGGTATGTGGAAAGAAATGTGGTACAAGGATGTCCTGTCATTATTGGTTGAGATTGACTATGTAGGAGCAAAGGAAGTATGCGGATGGCATATGAAAAATGGTTCGCATGAAGGATTGTAGATCACGACAGTAGGAGGATCGGTATGCGGTGGAGGCTATACCAAATCAAAGATTTGGTAAATGTTGGATTAGAGGATATTGTGGATATATTTTCCTATATAAGAATCACTAATCTCAATGATTATAATAGAGACCAAATATCATTAGAGAATAACTTTTTACTCTGGGATTTCGGAAAATTCTGAAGGAAGTTCACAAGGGAGAATTCTGCGAAAGCTGAAGTGGTTCACAGGGAATAAATTCCACCAAAGGTTTTTACGGAGAACTATAACCCGCATAGGACGCAGTATGTAGAGGAAGAAGGTGTAGTATGTAGGTGGTTTGTGAAGGCAGTCCCCAAATAGAGAACAATTCGCAAACATAGGGTGATTCGCAGAGGAGGTTCGCAGAGTCGGTACACAGAGATGGTACGTGATAGTGAAGGAGGAGGTAGTCTGTAGATGAAGGGTGGTTCACAGAAGCGGAAGTGGTATGCACAGGAGGTGTTCCACATACCATACCTGATACATGGTATGCGGTTGAATAATATGGTTCATGGTTTGCACAAGAAAGCTTGTGAAAGCTTCAAATCAGGTTGCAAAAGTATTTTACAGTGCCTAGCATTACTCTGGAAGGTGGAATTCATCTACAGGTAAAAAAGGAACTTCAACAGAGCATCTACCTAAAGTTGAGGATGCAAAAATTCATGAAAATGAGGGGACCTACATGTTCATAAACTGTGTTTGACCTACACATCCATAAACTGTGAGTGAATTCCTTTCCAAGAGCAGTGAGTGAAGGAAGAGGAAGACGGTGACCCTTTCCACTGGTAGTGATCCATAGAAATAGGCATAGAGAGTGACCCTTGGGAATGTAGTGAGAAGACCCTAAACCTTGTAGAGGTAGTGATCCTAGGCATAGAAGATCTATCCCAAACTTTGTACTCATTATTGGAAGTGAGCCTTAGTGAATTTGGTACATCGGCACATCATCATTATATGCTCCTTAGATGTAGCCCAGTGAGATTGAACCAAGTAAAGATCGATGTGTCATGTTCATGATTTCATATCTGTTTATATATTTCTAACGGGAGGAAGATAGAAGTGAGTTTTTTTTAACAAAAAAACAAGATCAAAAGGGTCAAAAGTTTCAATTTGCCAAACCCTAATTCACCCCCCCCCCCCACTCAGGGTATTTGACCTTGTGGACCTAACAATTAGTATCTGAGGGAAAGGTTAAAAGTTAGTGGTTTTATATCAAGAAGAAGAAATAGAGGTGTTCAATTATAAAGGAATTCTAATCTTTGACTGAAATAATTTTAAACTATGGAAGAGTTGAATACAACACTACTTCTAATCAATAGGGATGGATTTCTTCACAGTATCTATGCATGGAATATCAGCTGGCATTAATATTGGTGCTTTATCAAAAGCTAAAAGAAGATCATTGTATACTGATGCTAAAGGGATCAATTCCTTAGGGGGGTCCCTATCAAATGAAATTTATACAAAGGTGATGTCCTGTAAAACATAACATGAAATGTGGGAAAAATTATAGAACATTTATTAGGGTAATACAAAAGTATAAGAAGAAAAGTTGTAGGTTATATGGAACAAGTATGAGGATCTCAGAATAAATCCCAATGAGATTGTTGATGTATTCTTTGATAGGATATATATTATTGTGGAAGAAATGTGGGGTCTTAGAGAAGTCATTGAAGATATAAATATTGTGAAACGTATCTTGAGGAAACTTCCACCCCGATTCAATCTGAAATTTTCAGTGTTGGAAGACAAAAACCTAAAAGATCTGACACTAAATAACCTACACAGTACCCTTGTAGCATATGAAATGAGAAATGATGATAATGATGTTGTGGAAAAGGAGAAGTCTAAGGAAGTATCATTCAAGGCCATGAAGAATCTCTTTATTGAAGATAATCCTGAGGAGGAAAATATGGATGATGTCATGTCATTTCTCTCCTCCTATATACAAAGGGGAAAAAGGAAGTTCAAAGGTAAACTTCCATTTTCATGATTTTGATGTGGAAATATTGGGTAGTTTGTAGCAAATTTTCCTAGGAAGTTTGATGATAAAAATGAAGAAAATGATGAAATTCCCCAAAAGAGGTATTCATCAAATGAGAAATGGAGGAGAAGTACTAGGAGAAAGCTCTTCAAAAATAAGAACCTGCTTTCAAAAGAGGATGAAAGTTTAGAATAATCTGAGGCAAAATAGTTGGAGGACTACAAGGATCATAAAATAAATGCTTTGGTGGTAGTTTTCAGAAATTCATTAACAAGAGAAGAAAATTACAATGAAGAAGGTGAAATTGAAGGAAGAGTTCATCTTCAAGCTGAATTAAAAGTTTCCCTTAAAGAGGTAGATAGTTTGAGAGTCAAAACAAATAAAGATAACAAAGTTTTTCATGATTCCAAACTCTTTATACAGAATTAGGTAGAAAAGAATTCTGAGATGAATGTAGAAATTAAAAAGTTGAGGTCTTCAATGCTAGAAAGCTCAGAAAAGGTGGTTGAGTAAGAACTCAAAAATGAAGAACAGAGTATAGAAATTGATAGTTTGAATGAAACTCGAAAAGATAAAATAAAATTTATCGAACAAATAGAAGAGTAAGTCATTAGTCTGTGATGAACAATTGAAGATCAAGATAAACTGCTAACTCTCAGTCTGACATCAGGAAAGAAGATCATACAAGAAATATATAATATAATATTTGAGCAGAGTGGTCCATCAGAACAGAAGAAACAATCAATTATGAATGATAAGGCCGGTATGAGGCTTGATCTAAAATAGAAAGTAGTTATGGTTCAATTCAGACCACAAGCACCCACTCCAAGATTGAAGATTGATTTGGGTAATAAGCATAATTAGAAGATTCAGAGAACCCAAGGTACAACTACTGGTGCATCATTTCCACATAAGAATGTACCTCACATAAGATTCTATTTTTTTGGTAAGATGGGACACTCTCAAAATGTATGTTCCATAGAAAAGAGGTAACAAAGGGAATAATACCAACAGAGGTGGTCGTACATAGCTTAAAATTCCAGGTCATCATTTGATGGTCATTGTTTTAGGTGTAAAGGACTTAGACATGTGGAAAGATATTTCACATCAATAATGCAGAGGAATGTGATAAGGAAAACTAAATTTGTTCATAAGAATCATCTAAATATATCTTCAAGAGAGATGAAAATTCAAAATTGATTTGCAACTCTATAGGTTGAAGCTGGATTTTCATATACTAAGAAAGATCAAGATTATCATTTCATTTCAAATATTAAGTCAAATACTTAGGTCAAAAAGAAAAGGGTAGAGTAGGCAGTGGTTTCATAAATTTCATTCAAGGCATTAGATCACACCGAGATATGGATCATTGATAGTGGATACACTTCCCATATGATGGGAAATAAGGATCTAGTGACCAGAATCAGGTATGATAAAGAAGGTATCATACAATTTGGTAATGATGAGGTATTGAAAATTATTAGTTCAGGAAAATCCAAGTTTATAGGAAAAGATATGAGATGAGAATATGTCTTGGTTATTGAGGGGATTAGTCAAAACCTACTTAGTGTTAGTTAATTGTGTGACTCAGGACATGCCATAAGTTTTTCCAAGAAATTATGTATCGTCAAAGAAAAGGATAGTGTTGTTGTGTTTCAAGGAAAGCATACAAAAGAGAATCTCTACCTCATGAGTGGAGAAGAATATATGTGCTTTCTATCCAAGGATGAAGAAAACAATTCATGGCATGAGCGTCTTGGACATATAAGCCAAGCTTCTTTGGAAGAACTGGTAAAATGTGATGTTGCTCAAAATCTCCCTAGATTATCACGTGATCGTACTCATACATGTGATGCATGTCAACAAGGGAAGATCATTCGAAAGACATATAAGACAAAGGAGTAAAGTTCAACAAGATTGATTGACTTGGTGCATATTGATGTGTGTGGGCCAATTTTTCCAAGGTATATTTATGGGAGGAGATATTATATTCTTTTCATTGATGACTATAGCATAATGGAATGAGTTTCAATAATCACCCACAAATCTGAAGTGTTCGGTTACATTACAAGATATCGATGGGAATGTGAAAAGATACTTGGTCAGAAAATCCGGACGATTCAAACAGATAATGGAACAAAATTCACAAATAGCCAAGTGTAGGATTATCTCAAGAAACATGGGATAAGGCATTAAGTTTCAATAGTAAGAACTCCACAGTAGAATGGAGTATTTAAGAGAATAAATTGAATTGTGAACAACATGGATAGAACAATACTTATTGAGAAAGATTTTCCAGATAAGTTTTGGAAAGATGCAATGATGACAGTAGTCTATACTTCAAATAGAGCTTCACTTTTTCCAAAAGAGGAGAAGACTCCATACAAATTATGGTATGGAAAGAAGCCATAATTAAATTACTTTAGAGTCTTCAAAAGTAAATTTTTCATTCTCAATAAGTAGAAACATAGGAAGTTTGAATCTCATGGGGATTAAGGGATATTTCTTGGTTACTCAAAGAAAAGAAAAGCATACAAATTCTTTGATAAGCGACTGGAAAAGATAGTTGAAAGTCATGATGTGAATATAGTGGAGAATGAATCAAATATTCAGAAAATACATGATCAGACCCAAGAGGATAGTGATACAGAGATGAGTAGGTCAAGAGACATTCCAGCTCCATAGGTTGATTCAGAAGAAGACTTATATGATGAGAATAAATTAGTGACTACCCAGAGACCAGCGAGAAGAGCTGAAATTGATAGATAAAACATAATTGGTGATCAAAAAGTACCGTTGCAAAAAAGGAGGATGAATTATATACAACAAGCATCATACTTATCACAAGTTGATCCTAAATACATTTATAAAGTAGCTTGAGATGATAATTGGGTTTAGGTAATGAATGAAGAGCTTGAACAAATTGAGGAGAATCAAACATGGGAAATTGTTTCGAGGCCAGCAGATAAGAATGTCATCAGGACTAAATGGGTATATCACAACAAGATGAATGAATATGGCACAATGATTCGACACAAATCATGAATAGTGTGCAAAGGATACTCCTAGATAGAGGTTATTGATGTTGATGAGACATTTTCACCTATTGCAAGGCTGAAAATAATTAGATTATTCTTGGACATAACAATGAAAAGAAAGTTTAAAGTTTTTCAGATGGATATCAAGTCAGCATTTCTGAATGGAGTTCTAGAAGAAGAAGTCTACATTGAGCAACCAGATTTTTTTTCTCATCATGAATATGAGAACAGAGTCTGTCTATTGAATAAGGCTTTATATGGTTTGAAGCAAGCACCAAGAGCATGGTAGTCAAGGCTTGATCAATTTTTAAAGAAGCTTGGTTTTCTTCATGGTGGAGTTGATTACAATCTATATTTCAACAATGGAAATAGTCAAAGGATGATGGTTCTGGTTTATGTGCCATAATATTTGGTGGATCAGATGAATCACAATGCAGACAGTTTTTTGAATTCATAAAAAGCGAGTTTGAAATGTCGATGATTGGTGAGATGACATTTTACCTTAGCTTACAAGTGATGCAAGGAAGGAATGGAACTTTTATTTATCAATCTAAATATTCCAAAGAGGTTTTGAGAAGGTTTGGAATGGATAATTCTAAAGAGATGAAGACTATGGTTTCTACCCGGATGAAACTATCCAAAGATGATGATGTAAAGGCAGTTAACATCACAGAATACAGGAAAATCATTGGAAGTCTGCTATATTTGACTGTGAAAAGGCCTGACATTGTATTCGACACATGCCAAGCAGTAAGATATCAAAGAAATCCCAAGGAAATCCACATACTTGTAGTAAAAAAGGATACTTTGGTATATCAAAGGAACTATGGATTTTAGTTTGATGTATAATGACAAACCTCAGCCAGAGCTATTAGGATATACAGATGCAGATTGGGTTGGTTCAGCTGATGACATGATATCAATGTCATGAGGTGCTTTCTATCTTTGGGAATTGTGTATTTCTTGGTTGAGCAAGAAATAATATTTCATTTCATTGAGAACTGTAGAATCTGAATATATTGCGGATACTCAAGCCTACACACAACTATTGTGGATGAAGGTGCAATTTGAGGATATGGGAATTGAAGTGAAATCTCCTATTAGAATCCATTGTGATAATTCAAGTTCTATAAATTTGAGAAAAAATACAGTCCATTACTCTAGGACAAAACACATTGAAATAAAGTACCATTTTATCAAGGAGAAGGTAGATAAAGGGCTTGTGAAGTTGGATTATGTGCCTATAGAACAACAAGTTGCATATATTCTTATGAAGGACTTACCAAAAGAAGCATTTGAAAGGCATCGACTAGCTTTAGGAGTCCAGTCAACTCCCCACACTTAAAAAAGTGTGGATGTGGGACCCCCTATCCCCAAGGTATGATGTGTTTTTTCCTAATGTACTTATATGTGTTCTTTACCCTATTGTATAAAACCTCAACGTGCCCTTTAGGTTTGTTGATAAAGGGGGAGAGAGTATGGCCATTCTAGGGGAAGAAAAGACACTGAGAGAAGTTGTTAAGTGGGGCAGCGAGATAGGGTGAGTTGAAGCTGAGCTGAAGCTGGTTAGAGGATATATAAGAGGATCTGTAACATAGAGGGGCATTAAATCTGACGATTCTAGAAATGATCGATCAAAGTTTACATATCACGACAACTGAGGTTTGTGATAAAAGAAGATGTGGTTTCAAGAGCTAGTATAAATAATGATGTGATTAATTGATGAACTTTACAGTATACTCTTGTTTCTCATACCGAGCCTAGATCATGTGGGCTTAGAGTATGTGTTGAGTAAATCCTTGATCGCTATCTTAATCGCATGAAGTGAATGGTGGTTGAATATAGAAGCAGTTTTAATTAGGTATCAAAATGTAAAAAAATTGTGAGAAGAGTTGTCAACAAACCTAAAGGGGGAGATTATTGGGAAAACTACCTCAAGGAGTCCTCTTGGTATGTTTTGGGTGTGGTTTTTTTTGTTTACAAAGATGGATGATCACAAATGAATGTGGTTGGTGTTTTCTGAAGATAGGTTTTTAAGGTGGTGCAGTTTCCCAGTGCTTTCCAAATTTTTGGGCCTCAAAATCGGGAATTTGTGTGAAGTAAAGTGAAAAAAATTGGAAAAGTAATAGAAATGTAGTGCATGGGACAGGGATCACGTACCATGTCTGGGAAGGGTATGTGGTCATGTACCAAGCAGCGGGAATGGTAAGCGGAGTGGCAGAAACGGTTCATAGCAATGGTTTGCAGAAAAGGGAATGCGGTATGCGGAAGGTGATGTGGTACGTGGATATCATGTCATCAGTATCATAGATTGAACACATAGAAACAAAGTCATTAAGTATACCTCATATAAAAAATGGTTTGTAGGAAGGCTTTTGGTTCACGGCGGTAGGAGGATCGGTATGCGGTGGAGGTTGTACCGAATCAAAGATTTGGTAAATCTTGGATTAGTGGGTATTTTAGATATCTTTTCCTATATAAGAATCACTAATCCCACCAATTAGAAGAGAGATCAAATATCATTAGAGAAAATATTTTTGCTCTGGGATTTAGGAAAAGTCTGAAGGAAGTTCACGAGGGAGAATTCTGAAAAAGCTGAAGTGGTTCACGTGGAAGAAATTTCACCAAAGGTTTTTGTGGAGAACTGTAACTCGCATAGTACACAATATATAGAGGAAGAAGGCGCAATATAAAGGTTTTTTTCAAACACATTCTACAAATAGAGAATAGTTCGCGGACATAGGGTGATTCATATAGGAGGTTTGCAGAGTCGGTACACAGAGACAGTACGTGATAGTGAAGGCAGAGTCAGTCCGTGGACGAAGGGAGGTTTGTGGAAGAGGAAGCGGTACATGAAGGATGAGTTCCACATACCATACCCGATACATAGTATGCGGTGGAACAAGGTGGTTTTCTATTTTCACAAGGTAGATTATAAGAGTTTTAAATCAGGTTTTGAAAGTATTTTCCAGTGCCTAGCAGTACTCAGGAAGGTGGACTTCATCTATGGGTGAAAAGGGAACTTCAACAGAGCATCTACCTAAAGTTGAGGATGTAGGAATTCATGAAAATAAAGGGACCGACATGTCCATAAACTGTGTTTGACCTACACATCCATAAAATGTGAGTGAATTCCTTTCCAAGATAAGTGAGATAAGGAATACAAAGACGGTGACTCTTTCCACCAGCAATGATCCAGAGAAAGAGGCATAGGAAGTGACCCTTGGGAATGCAGTGATTAGACCCTAAACCTTGTAAAGGCAGTGATCCTGGGCATAGAAGATCTATCCCGAACATTGTACTCATTATTGGTAATGAGCCTTAGTGAATTTGGTACATCAACACATCATTGTTGTATGCTCCTTGGATGTAGCCCATTGAGGGTGAACCAAGTAAAAATTGTTGTGTCTTGTGCATGATTTCATATCTGTTCATATATTTCTAGTGGGAGGAAGAGAGAAGTGAGTTTTGTTTAATAATGAAACAAGATCCAAATGGGTAGAATTTTCAATCTGTCATACCCTGATTCACCCCCCCCCCCCCTCCCTCAGGGTATTTGACCTTTTGGACCTAACAATTTTCATATAACACTACGTGTTAAACACCCTCCTCTAGTAGTATCAAGATGTGGGGTGTTAGTTAACCTATATCATGAATCCTAAAAATACCGATATCACCTCTCTATCCACACAAAAGTCTACCCCTTATGATTCAAATTATTCAAAGGTGATGATATCCTAGAGAAATTAAGTGAAAATATCTTATAGTATCATGAAAAAACTAAGGAATATTCATATCTCCACCATCCTCTTAGGTGGATCTCAATCTAACATTGCCTCAACCTTGGTTGGTTTTAATATCACGCCCTCCACTGAGATGACACATCCCAGAAAGTGGACCTTTAGAATCCAGAACTGACACTTCAGGAGCTTTCCATAAAGATGATTCTCCCATAGTATAACCAAGACCATCTTAAAGTGTCTTGTGTGCTCCTCTATGGATGCCAAGTATATGAGGATTCCATCAATTAAGACCACCGTAAACCAGTCTATGAAAGGAAAAAAGATCTAGTTCATGAGTCCCATGAACCTTGTTGGGAAGTTCATCACACCGAAAGGCATCACCAAGTACTCATAATGACCATAAAAACATCAGAATGAAATCTTTGGTATATCCACATATCATACTCATAGCTGGTGATAACCCGATCTATGGTCAATCTTTGAGAAACATATATCCCCTCTTAATTGGTCGAAAAGGTCATCAATCCTTAATAGTGGATATTTATTCTTCAAGTTCACTTGGTTTGGGTAATGGTGATCCACACACAACCTCAAACTCTCATCGTCTTTCTTGGTGAAAAAAATGGGGATGCCTAGGAGGAAACAATGGGTCTGAGAAAAACCTTCCTCTTCAAGTCCTCTAACCATACCTTTATCTCATGAATATCTATAAGCACCATCCAATATGATGTTGTAGATATTAGGGAAATACCTATGTGTAAGTCTATATAGAATTATATATCTCATTTGGGAGGTAATTCCCACACATCCTCAAGAAATACATCCTCTTACTCCACCACGGTAAGATCTCATGTTTTGAATCGGTTGAAATTTATAAAGGAATTTGAGTTTTTTATTTTGTGGATAGGCAAATTATTGAATCAAGATTCAAAATTTAATTTTTAGATTTGGAACAATTAAAAGTTTTTTTATGTAAATTAAGGTTTGTGTGATGTCTTGGGTGTTTGGTTGAGTTTCAAGAGTATCAAGCTCCGAAAACTCGATTTTGGGAGAAGAAAACAGGGGTGTACGGTTGGCACACAATTAGTTCTAACCATCCATCCCAAACCGTATGGCCTACTTTATACAGGGGCTTGGTTTCTTGAAATTTTGTGGACTTATAAGGGAAAAGATGCGACTTGTTGTAGGTGTGTAGAGATACCATGCATGGTTGGTGCATGATTTTCCTAACCATGTGTTAAAACCATGCGAGGTGGGAGATTCTTCAGACAGTAGCATTGCATATTTGGCACATAGTTTTCCAAACCGTACAACCATACCATGTGGCTCTTTATGTAAAGACCCGTAAATTTCAAGGAAATTTTTTTTCTTAATTTTCTTTGGAATTTTACAAGAGCACAGTTTCTAACGGCACCTGATTCTGAGGCCCGGTGTGCCCAGAATCATTTTTCCAAAGTTTTGGCTCGGGTACGTTCAGTGAACGGACGAGCAGGTTTCTCTAACTTTTGAGCCGGTGCCCAGAATCGAATTCTGAGGGCACCGATGAAATCGCAGCGCCGGTATTCGCTTAGAAACGCCCCTTCCGGAGTTGCGTTTGCTCAAGTGTGGTTTTTAATTTTCAGGCTTAAAGTTGAGAAATAAAATAATTTTGCGACAACTTTATTTTATTTCGCTTAAGCCACTTGGAAGCCACTTGAAGCCACTTAAAGGCGGCTTGAACTTGGTTGAACCGGATAGGATGCTATCCAGAAATATCCTACCCCCTTGGTAGGATATTTGTGAGGTGGGGCCCGCACGAGCCCCGCCGTTTCTTTCCGCTAAGAAACGCACCCGCGAAAACCCGTCATAATAAGAGTCAACTAACGCGTTTCTTAAAATCTTAACAGACCATTTAATTGGGCGGTTTATTTCATGAATTAAATGGGTTGTTTCTTTCATTGAATTAATTCAGCGAATTAATTCAATCGTTTCTTAACCTGTTTTCGTGTGTTGGCATATTAATAAAATAAGACCAACCAAAATCCTTTGGGGGATTACTCGTTGAGACAGAATCCTTGTTCCTTCTTCCTCCTTCGCGAAGAATGCGAAAAATGCGAAGAACGCGAAGAACGCGAAGAACGCCCAACCCGGAAATCGATGACGCGACGTCGTGATCCGCAACGCCGACAACGTTCTTCTGCGACGTCTCTTCCTCCGCGACGGATCTTCGATCGGCTGCTTGAGGTAAGAGTCTCGGACCTTCCTTTTTATCTCCTTCGTGGTTCTTAACCAAAAACACGGATTTAATTAATTAAATTAAATCTGTTGTTTCATGGTGCGTTGAGTTCGCCGACTCAAAGCCGGATTCCGCGACGACGTGACGCCTCCCCGCGACGACGCGACGATCCCTCTCTTCCGCGACGAGCTTTTCCGCGAAGAACGCGCGCACGCGACGATCGACGAGGTAGGGATTTATTATGGGAATTACCCCTTTTAATTATTCCCGTCAATGTTTCTTTAAAGAAATTAAAGAACCATATTGTGAACAATTTTAATCTTATTAAAATTGTTGTTTCCTGTGTGGAATAAAATTCTCCCGGTTGTTTATCTCTAACGCGGAGGGTGCGGGCCAAATGAACACGGCCCGACGACCCTCCGTCGTTCTTCGTTTTGTGCGGATTTGACGGGCGATGACAGAACGTGCCGCAACGGATGTTTGATGATCCCGCAGTGAAGAACGAGTCCCGGGAGAAGCAATGGCGCAGACGGGAAGAGAATCGGACCACCGGAGCGATCCCAGTGGCCCGTGGAGCTCGTCGACGGCGCGGGTCACCGGCGCGGCGGCGCCGGCAGCCGGGAGTGGTGGTGCCCTGGCGCGCCGCCGGACAGGCCGCCGCGGCTTCATCCGTGGCGGCGGCAGCAACCGCGGACCCGCGGCCGCGCGGGTCCGGTGCCCTCGGACGCGGCTGAAGCCGCGTCCCGACTCAACGCGGCCCCACGCGGGGGGGCCGCGGCACCACCTAGCCGAGGGGGCAGCGCCCCGCGTGCCTCGGCCGTTCGGCCGAACCGGGCCAGGCCGGTTCGGCCGACTCCCTGGGGGGGGTCGGGCCGGGTCGGCCCGGGCCCGTACCCCCCGTCTTCGGACGGAATTCGTTCAAATGGCCGTATCTTGAGCTACGGGCCTCCAAATGACCCGTCGTTAGTGGCAACGCGATCCTTGGATCGAGACGGTCGTTTCGGTATATCGCACTCAAGGTTTCGGAATACTTTGAGTATGGTCGGGTTGGTTCGTACACGAAACCAACCGGGCCCTCGGAGCGGAAACGCTCATATCTTGAGCTACGGACGTCCGATTGACGTGCCGTCAGCTTTGTTGAGTTCCTCTTTGTGAGACGGATCTTTTGGAATACTCCGCCCGAGGTTTGGACGCAGGTGGAGTACGGTCGGGTTGGTTTTGCCTTAAAAACCAACCGGACCCCTGGGATGAAAAAGCCAATAACTCTCAGACCGGGTGTCCGATCGACGCGCCGTCTGCGACGTTGAGTTCCTGTTAGCGATACAGAACTTTTGAATACATCAACTTCGGACTTTGTGTCAGTTGATGTATCAGCCTCTCGGCTCGTGGAGCGGACCCTCCCAAATGAGCTTGTTGTGTGCGGGAACCCTAGTGCGGGCTGCGACTGCTACTTCGACAGTGACGACCGTGCGGAGATCCTCAGTGGACTGCGGCGACGACTGTGCAGAGATCCTCTGTGGACTCCGATGACGACCGTACAGAGATCCTCAGTGGACTGCGGCGACGAATGTGCAGAGATCCTCCGTGGACTCCGACGACGACCGTGTAGAGATCCTCAGTGGACTGCGGCGACGACTGTGCAGAGATCCTCAGTGGACTGCAACGACTACTGCACTCAGCGATCCTACGTGGATTAGTGCTACAGGTCCTGCGTGGTCCCGGTCCTGTGTGGGCCCGATCCTGTATGGGTCCGATCCTGTGTGGGTCAGCGCTCAGCGGTTCTGTGTGAGCCAGCGCCTACAGGTCCTGCGTGGGCCCAGTCCTGTGTGGGCCCGATCCTGTGTGGGTCTGATCCTGTGTGGGTCATTGCGGGGGTTAGTTACCTATCGATCCTTCGTGGGTCCGACGACTTAGATGGATCAGTGATCATCTTTATCGTCATCCGAAGAAGTATACCTGTGTGAGCTGAATCTTGTGTTTACTCTCCTTTGTGGATTGTGTTGAGCTATCCTGTGTGGATTTACTGTTTACTCTCCTTTGTGGACTGTGTTGTGCTATCCTGTGTGGGTATACATTTTGCTTTCCTGTGTGGACTGGGTTGTGCTTGGGCTCGGATGTTGGAGCCGAACGGGGAATTGAAGACTTAGGTATATGTATGGGAATATACCTAAGTCGTGTCAGATGTTACTTCGTGATTGTACCTTTCCTTTGTAGATTATCCTTTGTGGATTTCGGGAGACCTTCGGGGGTCTCGGGGTCCCTACTAAGTAGCTTATACTCACCCCTGCACGGGCTATGCCCGCACTACGTTGTGTTGGTTGCAGACGACGGACAGCGCTGACCGTGGTGGAGGCGTGCGGAGCAGGACAGTACCTGGAGGTGGACCACTGGGCGGGACGTACTCGGAGCGGTCAGGTGGACCGAGGAGCTGTGGAGGCTATCTGTACCCACCCTTCAGGTGGGACTTCCAGAGGATGGCTCGACGCTGCAGTTTTCCCTTTCAGTTGCTGTTTTTCCTTTCAGTTGTACTTTACTGTTGGGCTTGTATTTCCGGCCCCTTTTACTTTCAGCATAGCTTGTACAGTTTTTACTTAGTGTTTACTTTTCTGCTTTCTTACTCTGTGGTGCTTGTTTACTTTTCAAAGGCAATGCCTTCCCTTTTTGTTGGGATTTACGCCTTGGTGCTAGTCGCCATCCCCTGGCCTATGGAAGGCGGGCTTGGGGTAGTCACGGCATGGGCCCCGAGGGAGGGTCGTGACAAATTGGTATCAGAGGTGGTCAGTTCTACCGCAGACTCTGATCTTTCTTCTGTGTGAAGCAATAGTGTTTAGTGTATTGAGTGTGGTTATCAGTCCAGGGAGTCCAGTGTTGGTGCGGCGGCTGACGTATCCATACACCAGGACCCTGACTTCTGATTTCCGACTTAATGCACGAAAACATTGATTGCATGTGTGTTTCAAGTTTTCTCTGTGATTACTTGTGTCAGCTCACCAGGTATACTGTTCTGACCATGGCATACTTGTTTCCTTTTCAGGATGGCATGACGACAGCAGCCAGCTAGGGTTCCTAGAGTAGAGCGCGACGACAGCCCGTCGAGCGATGAGGCCTCGGTACAGGGCCCGTTGACAGCAGAGGCATCGGCGGTACCTTTACCCGCCGAGCCCCTGATGCTTCCAGCACTGGCAGCTGACGACGCACGACGCCTCGGAGCTCTACATGAGTTCCAGCACCAGCGACCGCCCAGGTTCTGTGGGGAGTCGGACCCCCAGGCAGCCGAGGACTGGCTGGAGGCGGTCGTCCGAGTTTTCAGGCTAGTGAGGACACCAGCAGACCTCATGGTGATCCTTGCGGCGAGCCTACTACACGCAGCAGCAGGGCGATGGTGGAGCCTGATGATCCAGGTACACGATGAGTCCACCCTTATCTGGACGGACTTCGAGAGCCTCTTCCGCTCAGAGTTCGTCCCGGCCACCCTTCGTGCGGTGCGCATCCAGGAGCTTCTTCAGCTGCGGCAGGGCAGCTTGACGGTCGCCCAGTACGCGGCGAGGTTCACCGACCTTTCTCGCTACTCGACAGACATGGTAGGAGACCCCTTCTTCCGGGCCCGGACCTTCGAGCAGGGATTGAGACACGAGATCAGGGCATCGCTGATCTCCCTCAGCATCCCGACCCAGGCAGGAGTACTGGAGAGAGCCCTCCTGATCGAGAGATTCCTCGATGAGTCCACAGCGAGACCTACCATAGGGCGGCAGATAGCGGAGTCTTCGGAAGCAGGTAGCTGACGGATGACTCAGGGTTCCAGGCAGACCAGGCCTTCCGGCAGACGACCTCGGGACACTGGCTCAGCGGTGCGGGGCACACAGCGCGGAGCCAGCCTTCCGAAAGGCAGGCAGTGCTACGAGTGCGGCGGGCAGGGCCACTGGATCGTGACTGCCCGACCCGTCGTACCGAGGGGCAGCAGACGGTGGAGGGACCACCCAGGCAGAGGAAGAGGGTCGACCGTGGTGGTCTGCAGGGAGGAGGAGGACGAGACAGAGGAGCTGTCCGAGCAGCAGGTGGTGGGCGACGCTTTGAGGCTCTGCCACCACCACCACCTGGAGGCCCGCCCCGACCATAGGGAGCTGGCGGGCAGAGACAGGCTCATCTCTAGGCAGCAGAGGCCTACGACCACGGCACGCCAGAGATGATTCGAGGTACGATCTGTGTCTATTCCACCCTTGCTGCAGTTCTGATAGACACAGGAGCGAGTCACTCTTTCATAGCCACTGCCCTTGTTCGGAGCTCGGAGATTCCGACGGAGCCGTTGGCTCGATCCTTGCGGCTAGAGACTCCTACAGGAGCAGACTCGACGATTACGCACTGGTGCCGGCAGTGCGAGCTTACTCTAGGAGGCGAGAGCTTTGGCTGGGATCTTCTTGTAGCAGCGTCGAGGCCTTACGACGTCATCTTGGGCATGGATTGGTTATCTACGGTCCATGCTCAGATTGACTGCATTAGGCGCAAGGTGCGATGTGTGCGCACCGACGGGAGCAGGTTCACCTTCACCGGCGAGAAGGGAGCCTTAGCAACACAGGATGGACTCACGCAGAGGAGAGGTCAGCCCATCACTCATCAGTTGGCTAGCCTCATCCTGGGAGCAGTTGACATGCGGAGTCCCAGTTTTCCTGCAGTGGTGGATCAGTACGCGGAAGTCTTTCCCGACGACGTTCCAGGACTACCTCCTCGTAGATAGGTAGACTTTTATATTGACCTATACCCCGGGACAGCCCCGATATCCACTCCAGCATATCAGATGGCCCCCGCTGAGCTTCGAGAGCTGCGGGTACAGTTGGAGGACTTGCAGGGCAAGGGGTTCATCCGACCCAGTGTTTCACCCTGGGCTTCCCCGATTCTGTTCGCCAAGAAGGCGGACGGGAGCTTGCGACTGTGTGTCAATTATCGTTGCCTGAACCAGGTGACAGTGAGGAACAAGTATCCGCTGCCCAGGATTGATGACCTCTTCGATCAGCTCAAGGGAGCACGGTGGTTCTCGAAGATAGACCTCAGGTCAGGCTATCATCAGCTCAGAGTTCGAGATGAGGATGTGCAGAAGACGGCCTTCAGATGTCGGTATGGACACTATGAGTTCTTGGTTATGCCTTTCGGCGTAACCAATGCTCCAGCAGTGTTCATGAGCCTCATGAACGGGATCTTCCATTCATACCTCGATCGATTTGTCGTAGTCTTCATCGACGACATCTTGGTGTACTCGACCACCGAGGAGGAGCACGCCTACCACTTGTGTGTTGTACTAGACACACTCTGAGAGCACCAGCTCTATGGAAAGCTCTAGAAGTGTCAGTTCTGGTTACGTGAGGTCCACTTCTTGGGGCACGTCATTTCTGAGGCGAGAGTTGCAGTGGATCCCGCGAAGATCGAGGCAGTGCTAGCTTGGGAGCCACCCAAGAGCGTGACAGAGGTGCGGAGTTTCTTGGGCCTAGCCGGATACTATCGGAGATTTGTGCCAGACTTCTCCAAAGTTGCGTCCCCACTCTCGGCGTTGATGAAGAAGGGGAAACCCTTCGTGTGGTCAGACAGATGTCAGCAGAGCTTCCAGGAGCTGAGGCAGAGGTTGACCAGCGCACCTATCTTGAGATTGCCTGAGGAGGGAGTTGGATACGTAGTCTACTGCGATGCATCAGGGACCGGACTCGGGTGTGTCCTTATGCAGGAGCGGGTCGTGATTGCCTACAGATCATGTCAGTTGAGGCCGCATGAGCAGAACTACGCTACCCATGACTTGGAGTTGGCAGCAGTGGTCTTCGCCCTGAAGACATGGCGTCACTATCTGATAGGCGAGCGCTTCACTGTCTTTTCTGACCACCAGAGTCTCAGGTACATCTTCTCTCAGAAGGACCTGAACCTGAGACAACGGCGATGGCTCGAGTTCCTCCAGGACTATGACTTTGAGATAGTCTATACTCCTGGGAAGGGGAACGTGGTAGCTGATGCCCTCAGCAGGAGGTCGGGCATCCAGCTACTTGAGGAGGCGACAGAGCAGCTAGCCGCCTTGCAGATATCCTTCGTGGATAGAGACGGGGTAGCCTTCCTTCAGTCTCTCACAGTCTCTCCTCCACTTCTACAGCGGGTCAGAGAGGCACAGCGTGGGGACGCTGACTGTGAGACACGGCGTGCACAGATATCCTCGGGACAGGCACTTGATGGTTTCTCCCTTGGAGCAGAGCACGAAGTCCTTTTCAGAGGACGTACCTTGGTACCAGCCGCTTTATGAGAGGAGGTTCTGAGAGAGTTTCACACTTATCCTTTGGCGGTACATCCTGGAGTGGCGAAGATGTACCAGGATCTCAGGCGATAGCACTGGTGGCCGGGCATGAAGAAGGTTGTGGTAGAGTTCGTTTCACGGTGCCTCACCTGCCAGCAGGTGAAGGCAAAGCATCAGGTACCAGCAGGCTTCGTACAGCCCTTGGAGGTCCCGGAGTGGAAGTGAGACGGGATATCTATGGACTTCGTGACTAGACTTCCACGCACTTCCAGAGGTCACGACTCCATTTGGGTGATTGTTGACCGACTCACCAAGTCGGCACACTTCTTACCCATTCGAGAGCAGGGCTCAGTGGAGAGCTTGGGACGTCTCTACGTTCAGGAGATTGTACGACTTCACGGTGTGACATCGACTATCATCTCCGATCGGGACGCTCGCTTTACTTCCCGGCTTTGGAAGGGGTTGCAGGAGACGTTCGGGACGAGGCTACGTCTGAGCACCGCCTTTCACCCTCAGACGGATGGTCAGACGGAGAGGACCATTCAGACTCTCGAGGACATGCTCCGCGCATGTGTCCTCGAATTTGGTTGCAGCTGGGAGGACCACCTACCCTTGGTGGAGTTCGCGTACAACAACAGCTACCACTCCACCATCGGGATGGCACCTTACGAGGCGTTGTACGGCAGGCCTTGCAGATCTCCTTTGTGCTGGACAGACCCTGGGGAGTCGGCACTTGTGGGACCAGAGATGGTCCGGGCCACGACAGAGAAGGTCCAGGTCATCCAGGAGTGGATGAGGACAGCACAGAGCCGGCAGAAGTCATATGCTGACAGGAGGCGGAGGCCACTAGAGTTCGAGGATGGTGACCACGTCTTCTTGCGTGTCTCACCTCGACGTGGTTTGCGGAGATTTGGCCGAGGCGGCAAGTTGTCTCCACGCTTCATCGGGCCTTTCCAGGTCCTCAGCAGGATTGGCGAGGTGGCTTATCGCCTGGCTCTACCACCTCAGTTACACCGGGTGCACGACGTCTTCCACGTATCCCAGCTGAGGAGATACCTGCACGACCCGACGCACATCATTGACTATGGGGAGCTAGACGTGGATGATGGGGCGACTTTTGCGGAGGTCCCAGTGGAGATAGAGGATCGACAGGAGCGGGTCCTACGTGGGCGATCGATTCCTCTTGTGCGCATCAGATGGCAGCACGGGAACCTCCAGGAGAGCACTTGGGAGCGGGAGGCTCAGATGCGTGCTCAGTACCCACATTTGTTTCCCTAGTTTTTTATGTATCTTTACGGGGACGTAAAGTCCTGAGGTGGGAGTAATGTAAAGACCCGTAAATTTCAAGGAAATTTTTTTTCTTAATTTTCTTTGGAATTTTACAAGAGTGCAGTTTCTGACGGCACCTGATTCCGAGGCCCGGTGTGCCCAGAATCATTTTTCCAAAGTTTTGGCTCGGGTACGTTCAGTGAACGGACGAGCGGGTTTTTCTAACTTTTGAGCCGGTGCCCGGAATCGAATTCTGAGGGCACCGATGAAATCGAAGCGCCGGTATTCGCTTAGAAACGCCCCTTCCGGAGTTGCGTTTGCTCGAGTGTGGTTTTTAATTTTCGGGCTTAAAGTTGAGAAATAAAATAATTTTGCGACAACTTTATTTTATTTCGCTTAAGCCACTTGGAAGCCACTTGAAGCCACTTAAAGGTGGCTTGAACTGAGTTGAACCGGATAGGATGCTATCCAGAAATATCCTACCCCCTTGGTAGGATATTTGTGAGGTGGGGCCCGCACGAGCCCCGCCGTTTCTTTCCGCTAAGAAACGCACCCGCGAAAACCAGTCTTAATGAGAGTCAACTGACGCGTTTCTTAAAATCTTAACAGACCATTTAATTGGGCAGTTTATTTCATGAATTAAATGGGCTGTTTCTTTCGTTGAATTAATTCAACGAATTAATTCAATCGTTTCTTAACCTGTTTTCGTGTGTTGGCATATTAATAAAATAAGACCAACCAAAATACTTTGGGGGATTACTCGTTGAGACAGAATCCTTGTTCCTTCTTCCTCCTTCGCGAAGAACATGAAGAACGCGAAGAACACCCAACCCGGAAATCGACGACGCGACACCGTGATCCACAACGCCGACAACGTTCTTCTGCGACGTCTCTTCCTCCGCAACGGATCTTCAATCGGCTGCTTGAGGTAAGAGTCTCGGACCTTCCTTTTTATCTCCTTCGTGGTTCTTAACCAAAAACACAGATTTAATTAATTAAATTAAATACGCTGTTTCATGGTGCGTTGAGTTCGCCGACTCAACGCCGGATTCCGCGACGACGCGACGCCTCCTCACGACGACGCGATGATCCCTCTCTTCCGCGAAGAGCTTTTCTGCGAAGAATGCCCGCGCGCGACGATCGACGAGGTAGGGATTTATTATGGGAATTACCCCTTTTAATTATTCTCATCAATGTTTCTTTAAAGAAATTAAAGAAACGAATTGTGAACCATTTTAATCTTATTAAAATTGTTGTTTCCTGTGTGGAATAAAATTTTCCCGGTTGTTTATCTCTAACGCGGAGGGTGCGGACCAAACGAACACGGCCCGACGACCCTCCTCCGTTCTTTGTTTTGTGTGGATTTGACGGGCGACGACGGAACGTGCCGCAGAGGATGTTTGACGATCCCGCAGTGAAGAACGAGTCCCGGGAGTAGCAATGGCGCAGACGGGAAGAGAATCGGACCACCGGAGCGATCCCGGTGGCCCGTGGAGTTCGCCGGCGGCGCGGGTCGCTGGCGCGGTGGCGGCAACCGCGGACCCGCGGCCGCGCGATTCCGGTGCCCTCGGACGCGGCTGAAGCCGCGTCCCGACTCAACGCGGCCCCACGCGGGGGGCCGCGGCACCACCTGGCCGCGGGGGCGGCGCCCCGCGTGCCTCGGCCGTTCGGCCGCTCGGCCGAACCGGGCCAGGCCGGTTCGGCCGACTCCTGGGGGGGGGGGGGGGGGGGGGGGGGGGCCGGGCCCGTACCCCCCGTCTTCGGACGGACTTCGTTCAAATGGCCGTATCTTGAGCTATGGGCCTCCAAACGACCCGCCATCAGCGGAAACGTGATCCTTGGATCGAGACGGTCGTTTCGGTATATTGTACTCAAGGTTTCGGAATACTTTGAGTACGGTCGGGTTGGTTCGTACACGAAACCAACCGGGCCCTCGGAGCGGAAATGCTCATATCTTGAGCTACGGACGTCCGATTGACGTGTCGTCAGCTTTGTTGAGTTCCTCTTTGTGAGACGGATCTTTTGGCATACTCCGCCCAAGGTTTGGACGTAGGTGGAGTACGATCAGGTTGGTTTTGCCTTAAAAACCAACCGGGCCCCTAGGACGAAAAAGCCAATAACTCTCAGACCGGGAGTCCGATCGACGCGCCGTCTGCGACGTTGAGTTCATGTTAGCGATACGGAACTTTTGAATACATCAACTTCGGACTTTGTGTCAGTTGATGTATCAGCCTCTCGGCTCGTGGAGCGGACCCTCCCGAACGATCTTGCTGTGTGCGGGAACCCTAGTGCTGGCTACGACTGCTACTTCGACATCGACGACCGTGCGGAGATCCTCAGTGGACTGCGGCGACGACTGTGCAGAGATCCTCCATGGACTCCGACGACGACCGTGCAGAGATCCTCAGTGGACTGCGGCGACGACTGTGCAGAGATCCTCCGTGGACTCCGACGACGACCGTGCAGAGATCCTCAGTGGACTGCGGCGACGACTGTGCAGAGATCCTCAGTGGACTGCGACGACTACTGCACTCAGCGATCCTACATGGATCAGTGCTACAGGTCCTGCGTGGGCCCAGTCCTGTGTGGGCCCGATCCTGTGTGGGTCTGATCCTGTGTGGGTCAGCGCTCAGCGGTTCTGTGTGAGCCAGCGCCTACAGGTCCTGCGTGGGCCCGGTCCTGTGTGGGCCCGATCCTGTGTGGGTCCGATCCTGTGTGGGTCATTGCGGGGGTTAGTTACCTATCGATCCTTCGTGGGTCCGACGACTTAGATGGATCAGTGATCATCTTTATCGTCATCCGAAGAAGTATATCTGTGTGAGCTGAAGCTTGTGTTTACTCTCCTTTGTGGATTGTGTTGAGCTATCCTGTGTGGATTTACTGTTTACTCTCCTTTGTGGACTATGTTGTGATATCCTGTGTGGGTATACGTTTTTCTTTCTTGTGTGGACTGGGTTGTGCTTGGGCTCGGACGTTGGAGCCGAACGGGGAATTGAAGACTTAGGTATATGTATGGGCATATACCTAAGCCGTGTCAGATGTTACTTCGTGATTGTACCTTTCCTTTGTGGATTATCCTTTGTGGATTTCGGGAGACCTTCGGGGGTCTCGGGGTCCCTACTGAGTAGCTTATACTCACCCCTGCACGGGCTATGCCCGCACTACGTTGTGTTGGTTGCAGACGACGGACAGCGCTGACCGTGGTGGAGGCGTGCGGAGCAGGACAGTACCTGGAGGTGGACCACTGGGCGGGACGTACTCGGAGCGGTCAGGTGGACTGAGGAGCTGTGGAGGCTATCTGTACCCACCCTTCAGGTGGGACTTCCAGAGGACGGCTCGATGCTGCAGTTTTCCCTTTCAGTTGCTGTTTTTCCTTTCAGTTGTACTTTACTGTTGGGATTGTATTTCCGGCCCCTTTTACTTTCAGCACAGCTTGTACAGTTTTTACTTAGTGTTTACTTTTCCGCTTGCTTACTCTATGGTGCTTGTTTACTTTTCAAAGGCAATGCCTTCCCTTTTTGTTGGGATTTACGCCTTGGTGGTAGTCGCCAGCCCCTGGCCTATGGAAGGCGGGCTTGGGGTAGTCACGGCACGGGCCTCGAGGGCGGGTCGTGACACTTTAAAGGAGCTACAAAAGACCATTTTCCACTACCTCCTTTATGTTTTTCTCCTCATTTATCATTTCCCATTCATGCACATCGCCCCCTCCAACTGCTTGAGCTCTCCTTCTCCCTCTACTCTAGGCATGGAGGTATCTTCCTCATCCAAACTTGGAATCAAGTGTCACTAGTCATGTTAGATCACCCTTTATTAGTCTATTATTCCTATTCATTCCTTTCTCTATTTTCCTTTTTGTATTGGATGTTATTTTCATGAGATCTCATATTCCCTATTTTTAGGATGATTTCCTACTCTTCTTATTTCTCTTATTATGGTTCGAATCAAAGCCTGATAATGGATGAGTGAAGAATCATAATAATGGGGTAGGTGTTCTACATGTTTTTTCCTTAAGGTTTCATCATTTATAAAATGAATTGTTGTGCTACATGATATAAATTTCCATATATTGCTTATAAAATGTGTAATACCTTAAATTAAATCCTTAGATCACAACCTTGATGTTTCTTAGACCCCTTATATGGTTGAAATTTGACAACATTATCCAAAACCACCTCTTAAGGTGAGTTCAATTACATGATAACGTCTACCATCCTTTCCCTATGATTAAACCACCCATTGGGTGTGTGTTCTAAATTCCTTAGCATGTTTATAAATTCCTTGGAGACCAAACCACCTCCTAAGGTGGTTTTGGCTTATTAATTGAGATGAAAAAGAATAAGATAAATTGAATTGGAAATATTTTAAATGATATGTATCATGATTAATTATGTTATTGAATGGGTGGTTCTCATGTTATTATTATTTTTATAAATGAAATGGTCTATTTCATAGATGAATTGATAATGGAATGGATGTTATCATGGAATGTATTATAATATTAAATGCATTATAAAAATGGAAGTTCCCTTCTCCTTGAGTGATACTTGAGTTCCTCTTTACAGAACACCTCAATTATGGGGTCATAAGGAAAGTGGGATTAATTTATACCGGATTATTACTAAGAGGCCTTGGTTAGGGTTGTTGGATAGGATTATTCACACCCCCTTGGTCTAGGATGTCATACATGGAATTTCACATCATTTTGGATATTGAACATGACATTTCACACCCCTTTATTAGGATGTTGGACATGATCTTCATGTCATTGATTGAGACTATTGGGTATGGAATCCCTTATCTTTTGTCTGACTATTGGGCATGACGACCCTTATCATTTTATTTGAGACCATTAGGCATGGAGTCCCTTATTCAAAGTATGAAACTTTTATGATGTCCTTATGTGGATTCCTTGGTCTTATGCTTTAGTTCCTTACCAATTCATTTATATATTTTCATATATAGGTTTACATATATGCATATATATATACATGATGGAATATGTTCAATGACATTATGGGTTAGGCCAAAGAAGGTATGGTCAACCATGTGTCTTTTCATGAACATAAGCTAACTTGATTATATTTATCATTTACTTATTTATTTATTATACCTTCACACTACTTTATTTCATACTGAAGGACTTGATTGCATTAGACACCATTGGTGGTGGCCTACTAATTTTATCTCACACCCAGTTCGGGCCATCGATTGGTACCTAGATAGATATCCTGGTTGCAGGTTAGGTTGGCTCATTCTTCTTTGATGTTGTTTTACTTCGTACTAGGTATTAACATGGATTCGGGGTCAAGAATGTACTTGGGATGCCTATAAGAGTGGGATTTTTTTCTTTATTCATTTTTTAGTCTATTTTTGTTGTATGATTTATCTATGGTATGTTTTCATCACGTTTTTGTTAGATTTGGTGCCCTAGAAAAAACTAATTTGTACTTTACATTACTTGTATATTCAAATAAGTGAATATTAATATAAATTTCTTATTACATATTTATTTTTCTTCTACATAACATTAATGTGATAATGTCCTGGGGTATCTGTCACATTGATAAGGTCATAGAAGTTACCAACTATGATGATAACCTTGACATGATATAATTATATTCCTAAATATAGTTATATGGTTGGATAACATACTATGATAGGGACCATCGTATTTAAACCATCAGGTGTGACTTCTCATAAGTGGATGAGGCTTCTTCTCATGAAGTTCACTCTTGGTAATCACCAAGATATGAGATAATGAGAATAGATCTTACAATAGGAATTCATCATGTTTTGGTGTCATTAAATATTTCTATCTATGAATGTGTGTAATGGTCCTTGGACTTTAGGACTATCATTAATGCATGTCATGACTTGTGCACCTAGATTTACTGACTAAACCCATCATGCAATATGTTGGTAGGAAGTAGGGTATGTTGGGTGTGTCACGATTAACATGTCGTTAATGAATAATTCAAGGAAGGTTTTATCCCTTCCATCTTCATGGAAGTTGACATCTCAGCCTTTTTATTGTAATATAACTACCACATTAAATTCCATGTCTATGGTGTAACGACGTTTATTTTATATATTCAAAGAAATATGTATCAAGTATATAGGTTGGTGACACATATGTGAAAACTTTTTTGTTAGATATTGTGACAAAGGGATTATATTACATAGTGAACATTTATATGTAGTTTTCAATGTTGGTACATTAAGTTCATTCTATTGGGTGCCTTGACTCATTGCTATATAGTAATCTTAGACTTTAGGCAAGCCCACCTAATACCAACATGAAAGAATCTTAAAGGGTAACACACTAAGTGTTTATGTTGATCTTGATTAAATTCTATTTGAATTTAATTAGTGAATTAAATATTATTCTCAAGACCAAGGAATAATTTTATTCAAGTTATATTGATCACATAAATTTAATAAATATTTATTCATCGGCATGTGAATAAAAATATATTTATTTATTTTATCGAAATTTTAATAAATATTTTCCTCTGGTATGTGGATGAAATATTTATTTATGAATAAAATATGTTTTTGTGTATTCAATAAATACCAAGGAGTTCAAATGGACCAAGACCGTGTCTGGTGATAAATAATTATTTAAAATATGGTAAATATTATTTATCAATTTGTTCAATTTGGCATGCACAACAAAATATTATTATTATTATTATGTGACATGGGGTTTCATTAAAGTTCATAATATTTTTTAATGGATAACATGCAATTAAATTACTATTTTAACTTAAAACCAAGATTTATAAATAGACGATTATGTATATTATGTGAAATATCAGTGTGAAATCAAAAAAGAGAGAATTTTTTCACACAAAAAATTATTTCTTAACTCATTATCTCTCTCTATCAAGAATGACAAATACAATAGATATTTCTTTTAGACCAAAGAATGAGTGATCATGAACAAACAACATAGGACATTCGATTCGCCACGCTAGCACCCGGATATTAAGTGGAATTTTTCAGAGACCATTGGACCATGTGTGGGTCACCACGAGAGGTATTCTATCCTTGGATCCACATGGAACAATGAAGAAAATATTAAAGGGTCTTTTTGTATGATCAACATTCATCAATGAAGAATGTTCCTAAGACTAGCTATTAATTTCTTCATATATTAAATAAATTAATTATAAATTTGACATGCAATATCCTTGCTCATTGTTTTTGGGAAATGATAATTAAAATAAATTTTAATATATCAGCCACCACTGCATGCCTTCTCTATGCTCAAAACCTATAGTTATGACTCATCATGTTCATGCATGGATGTTTATTTGGAATTGTCCAAGTTATCAGTTTATTATTGATTATCAGTTATTATCATCTTATGCTACTCTTATTTTTATTTTGTTATGCTTCTGATGTATTTATTAATTATCTAGAGGGTATATTATCACCATTATATCATCATTATACCCTCACTAGTAGTCGACAGCCTATGGCATATGGGGAGGCGAGCTTGAGGCCAGGTGGAACTCAGGTTCAATTATTATTAATGAACTAGACTCAGGACATTACAAGTAGAACCAAAGCTTCTTTTACTTGGATTACTATTTTGGTCTGATAGATAGGATACTAAGAATGTGTCAACAGTTGGTAAATATCTCATGTTTGGGTCTGGACAACCCACACATAGGAGAAAGATCAAGTTGTCAAGGTTGGGACTGTTGTTCATGATGATTCATTATTATAGTTGATTTTTATTTCACCTTGAGTTACTATAGTACTTTCACTGGTTATTGATTGATAAATTTATGGTATTTACCTCTTGTCCCAATATGGTGAGAGGCGGGGTATGTTCATGCATCATTTGAAGCTTATAGGATTCACATGTCATGTTCATGTTCATATTTATATGATTCTTATATGATTATGTACCATTCTTATATGTGTACCATGTTTAGGCACTTATTTATCATGCTTATTTGTCTGTTATACTTCTATCATTTCCTACTTACATGCCTATATTCCTTTCTCTAGGGTAGCATGAATTTCTATATTTATAATATATGATTGGTTATTAAAGTGTTTGTGTCAACCTTAATGGTGTTTTCTCATATAGCTTGATGGAGGCACATTAATTAACCAATCATGGCATGTTAGATCCATGGACCATTGATTTCATGGAATGAAACGTTAGTGGTTGCGGTTAAATGGGTGCCAATAGAAATTTATAAGGTGTATGAGCCTTTATAAACTGAGAAGGGTGTCCCATATAATCAAACCATCATATATATACTTACTATATTTTAAGATCTAAGGTGAAAACTTGGTTGTATTTACATGAATTCTAATTGTAACTTATAAAGGAAAGTACCATTATAATTTGGGAACGATAATTCATTTAACTAGTGAATTGTATAAATAAAATATTTGTTAAATTTTGACTCATGGTGGATAAAATTATATTGAAAGGAAATTGGTTTATTTTAAATAAATTCAAGTTATTAATTATGGATTTCAGTTAAATGGTGTGTTAATTACAACTTATAAAGGATTTTACCTCTATAACTTGGGAATGATGACCCATATATTTGAGTCCTTGTATGCTTCACTCAACCCATGTAGGTGAGTTTAATAATTGTATCCCTATGTGAAAACCCCATTAAGGGTGTTCTAAATTTTAACTATCATGGGTTACACTTAAATGGGATTCTAATTGTAATTTATAGATAATTAACTCTATAAGTTGTGAATGGATGCTCATATAACTATACCTAGGAATATATAATGGGACCCTCATAGGTCACCTTTATTCTCACATGTTTTAGTAATTAACCCCATGGGTATATATTCATGTTATCCGATATAGTTAATTAAAGTGTTAGTAGCCACTTATATTGTGTTTCATATAAATGTATGGTGGCATCTTATTTGAACAATCCCCTTAAAATGATAAGCGACCATTATCTACTTTTGAGATTTTTTTTATATGGGGCTTCAGTTAATTAAAATGTCAGTTGCAACCTAAAGAGTTTTTTTCTCTATATATTATGAGTGTAATTTTATTTAACTAATACAATTATGTGAATTTATGGATAAATAAAATGGTGAAAGAAAATTATGAGATAATTTACCTAATGTTTTATGGTGTCAACTTAATGAAGTGTTAAGCACAGTTTATAAAACATTTTCCCTTATAAATGGTACTTGGATTTTATTTCTTCTAAGACATTTTAATTTTTATAATAAATGTAAATTGATGAAAATGGATTAATTAAAGACTTTTAGTCATTTTTCTAATAAATAGCCCTCATGTAAGGGTTAGTTCTAATATTTCCTTAAGAGATGCCTTGAATTGGAACATGGATGTTTTCCTTAAGTCTCAGTTGGCGGATTATTTTTTTACATTGAACTTAAAGGTTAGGTGGTAGATATTAGTGACCTTTTAGGCATGAATCTAGTTTTATATGTGATGTTATATGCTTTATTAATGAGTTATATTCTTGTGGTAGCGCCCTTGGATATATAAATTGATAGACTTTTGATCTGAGTTTTTAAGAAAGTTAAGAATCATTCTTTGACCGTTTGAGCTATGTAGGACTCTTAGTTAATAAAACAACACCCCTATATAGATGAGTGGTTTTATGGTAAGTTTAACCTTAAGGGGGTATTACCATATATGGTTAACTGGTTAATTTTAACTCCTTATCCCCTTACATTGATGTTGTAACCCTTCAGGGAGAACTCCCCTATTAGAATTCTTGGAGAGGATCAGGTCCTAGTGATCGATGCTTAGAAGATGATGTCATTATTCCTATGTTGATAGGTTTTGACCCTCATAGGTTGATGATTCTTTAACTTATTCATTTTTACCTCTTTTAGAGAGATATTTTTATAGGTGTGATATATTTCATGTAATATAGACTCCTTAAATGGATTTATGGTTCTCGTGTAAGAAGACTTAGGGCTTTGTGGGAGTCCTAGATGCCCTTACTTTTATCTCAGACCTTCATGAGACCACCCTTGGTTTGATTGAGGAAAACTATGAGAGGGGTTGGCTAGGGGTTTATGTTTTCCTTAAAGGTAATGAGATTGGTTTTATGTTTGTGTTGAGATCGATGCATAGAAGGTGTTTAGGTTTTTCATTATAGGAATAGTGATGCCTATAATTTTTGAGGAAGCACCTAGGGTGTTGGATATCTAAAATATCCTTGATGGGAAGTATTTTTCAGGTTCCTAGACTAGTTGATTATTGGTTATGTGGTTGATTCTTTAATTTCTGAAACAATATTGTAAGGTGGGTGGTCATTTGATAAATGTTGGCATAGGAAGGTTCTTGATTTTTAAGAAGAGTTACAAGGGAATTTTTTACTTAATTATACCTACATGTCATGTAGTATGATCAACTTAACCATGTTAATGGAAAACTCTTGGAAGCGTGATTCATGTTTTGAACTAGGTGGTACAGGATGCAAAACCACTATGTGTAACAAGCTTGGTACATGCTGGTTCTGCATGGTACCATTTATCTTAAGTATCAATGAGTGTTCGGGTGTGATTTGAGGACAGATGGTTTAAAATAAATGATGATAAAGGGCATGGAGACCCAGAGATTTGGGAAAAATAAAATGAAGTTCCATATAATTAGGGATAATTTGATATTAAATCGGGTGTTGTGAGGTAGTTGACCCATGAGTGGACCTTGACATGAATTTTCAGGAGGCATGATGTCATGAGTTGGTTAAGGAAAGCATAGCATGGTTTTTTTTGGGTGTGGCTCAGAAGAGTGATACACGCATAGTGATGGAAAATTAGTGTAATCTTAATTTAGAGGTGATCATGCCCAATATCTTGATATCATCTAGAGTATTCTAAGAGAACATTATTTATACATTGAGATACTTATTTAAATAGATTTTATATTTTAATGAAAGTACTCCTTGGGAGTTTTTCTTTAGGATAAGTTTTAAAATATTTAATATGGTGTGTAGTAAACCATTGGCCATTTGAGGGTAGTGACCCTCATTGTAATTTGAAATTTTAATTAATTCCATGGAAACCATTCTTGGGAAATGGGAATGGGTGATGTTTTATTTATCACTAGAGAATGATAGGGTTCTTAACCATGCTACACATTATACCTGTGGATGGACAAGGAATGGGATATGGTAATTGGAATAATCATTTAATTGGTACAATGAAATGGATGCTCCTAAGGTGGGGATTGGGACATAGGTTGTTGGTGGTTCACCCTCATGTGAGAAAGGTTGTGGTATCTTAAGACCCATCATTGGGTATTCATTTTGAAATTTGTATTTCATTGGATAAATGAACCAAGGTACGGTTGGATTTCTCAAAAAATGTGAGGTACAAGATCAAATACATACATGGTAGAGTCCTTGTGTATATGTTAGTCCCAATATGGCTTGTGATGATCCAATGATGTCGGAATGGAGATATATTGATTCTTGTGTTATAACATAGTGAAAATTTTGTTCATGAGATGGTTTGACTAGGAGACATCATCAAAATTAGGGTATGATCTTTGGTAAAAATGCTCAAAACAATCTCAGTATGACTTGAGATAAAGGTTTTGGAATCTAATTTTGGTGATGCATCAGCTGTTAAAGTAGATATTTTCCGAATATAGTTGGATGAAGGTAGTTCTAATTGAGTTATATTGATTAGTTGTATATGGTTAGTGAGGAACCATATCAGGAACATTGTTTGTATGAGATGGGTGTCATCCAAGAGTCATCCAAGACTTTTCAAGGAAAAGTCGGTGCAACCAGTAGGAGTTTGGTCGGTTGGAGTTCGACCATTCTGATCAAATCAAGGACTGATGATAGTGTCCTCATGTGTGATATGACAAAAATGTTGGGGATGTCTCTAAAAAATTAATATCATGCTTAAATAGGTAGTTCCAATAATGGAAGCACTGTGGTTCAAAATTATCCATTAGAAGACTAGAACCTATGGTAGGGAGAACCATGTTCCAGTTGATAGAAGAGATGATGACATGATCATTCCTTAGGTTAGATAGGATCAAGTAAGCACTATCCTAGTTTCTCATTGGTGGTTGTGAGATTTGTCTCTAGTTTTGGTGATAGGACATTTTATACTTAAAGTGATGCTTGGAAACGTGTTGGGAGTTCGTAAATAGAATGTGGCCATTTGAACAAAAATTCATGACCTAGGTAGGATAATTTATGTTTTTGTTATTCCCTAAGGCTTCTTGGGGATGAGAAGTTCTAAGGTGGGGAGGTTTTAAGATTTTTTGTTTTAAATTGGTTGAAATTTCCAAAGTAATTTTAGTTTTTCATTTGGTGGATGATCTAAGTCTTGAATTGAGATTCAGAATGTAATTATGATATTTGGAACACTTCAAAGTGTTGTTTTTTTATAGGAATTAATGTTTAGGTGGTTTGTCGAGTGTTTGGTTGAGTTTGAGAGTACCAGGATTTGAAAAATCAATTTCGAGAGAAGTATACAGGGATAAACAGTTGGTTCATGGTTACTTCTAACCATATGGCCCAAACTGTGTGGCCCAAACTATGTGGCTTGTTTTGTACAGGGGAACATTTTGTTGAAACCATGCTACCCTCTAATGGAAACTATAAGACTTTGTGTAGGAGTGCACAGGGACCATGCATAGTTTTTCTAACCATGCATTGTAACCATGCAAGGTGGTAGGTTCTTTGTATAGTGGTACCACACGGTTGGTGAATGGTTTTCTAAACATTGTGGACAAATCATACATATCTTTAAAGGTGTTAGAAAAGATCATTTTCCTATATGTCCTTTAAGTTTTCCTCCTCTTTTCTCCTTCCCTATTCACACACAGTGCCCCCTTCGGCTGCTCAATCTCTCCTTCTCCCTCTAATATATACATGGAGGTATCTTCCTCATCAAGACTTGGAATTAAGTGTTTCCAGTCACGTTATATTTACCTCAATTAGTCTATCATTCCTCTTCCTTCCTTTCTCTATTTTCCTATCCGTATTGGATGTTATTTCCATGTGATCTCATATGCCATGTTTTCAGGTTGTTTTTCTACTCTTCTGGTTTATCTCATTCCAACTCGAATCAAAGAATGGTTATGTATGAGTGAAGTTTCCTAAGAATGAGGTAGGTGGTATACATGTTCTTTACCTTAAAGTTTCATCATTTATAAAAAACACCATTATGTCGCATGTTAGAGATTTTTGTTTATTACTTATAAAATGTTTAATTCGTTAAATTAAATCCTTAGATCACAACCTTGATTTTACTTAGACCCCTTACATGGTTGTAGGTCAATTTCCTTAACCTAAACCACCTCTTATGGTGAGTTCGATTACATGATAATTTCCACCATCCTTACCTTATAATTAAACCACCCATTGGGTGTGTTCTTTAAATGCCTTAGAATATTTATAAATGCCTAGGTGACCAAACCACCACCTAAGGTGGGGTTTTCCTGTTAATTAATATGTATAATAATAAACTAAATTAAATTGTAAATTGTTTAAATGAGACATATCATGATGAATTGTGTTATGGAATGGGTACTTCTCGTGGCATTTTTCTTATTTATCAATGAAATGTTTTGTTTCATAGTTTAATTGATAATGGAATGGATGTTATCATAGACTATATTATAATATTAAATAAATCGTGAAAATGGAAGTTCCCTACTCTTTAAGATATGCCTAGGTTCATCTTTATAAAACACCTCGATTGTGGGCACATAGGGAAAGTGGGATTATGTTATACCAAATTATTACTGAGAGACCATGGTTAGGGTTGTTGGACTATATAATTCACACCCCCTTGGTCTAGGATGTTGGAAATGGTGTTTCACATCATTTATTAATACTATTGTAAATGACATACCTTATCTATTTTCTAATTGTTGGGCATGATGACCCTTATAATTTTATTTGAGACCATTGGGAATGGTGTCCCTTATTCAAAGTATGAAACTTTTATGATATCCTTATGTGGATTACTTGGTATTATGCCTCAATTCCTCATTGATGCATGTATATATTTGTATATATAGGTTTACATATATTTATATATATACATGATGGAACATGTTCAATTAAATTCTTTATTAGGCCCAAGCAGGTATGGTAATCCAGTTTTCTTTTTAAGGAACCTAATCTAACTTGATTGCATTTATCATTTACTACTTTATTTATTATACCTACACATTACTTTATTTCATAACCATATATTAGATTGCATTATATTCCATTAGTGGTGGCCTACTGGGCATCCGATTGGTTCCTTGATGGTTATCCTAGTTACATGTTAGGTTTTCATATGCTTTTTTTCTATTGTGTTACTTCAGGCTAGGACTTGACATGGAGCTAGGGGGAAAGCATGTACTCGGGTTACCTATAAAAGTTGGGTATTTTTTTATTCATTTTTTAGTATAGTCGGGTTGTATGATTTATCTTTGGTATATTGTTAGTTTATTATGAATCACCATGTTCATGTGTGCATATTTATTTGGTGTTGGACACGTTATAATTTTATTATTGATTATCTGTTATTATCATCTTCTGCTGCTCTTATATGTATTTTGTTATGATTATGATATATTTATTACTAATCTAGAGGGTATATTCTCCCCACTATATCATCATTAGACCCTCACTACTAATCAATATCTTCATGAGTATGGGGATGTGTTCTTGAGGCTAGGTGGCACTTAGGTTCAGTTACTAATTAGTGAATCGGACTCTAGATGTTACAATAACCAATGTAGGAAGATGAAATCCTATAAAATCCACTACACCAAGGGTAATACTATCCAAATGAAGAGTAATTAGTTTTATCATCCTGGATATGAGCTCGTCCTACTCTTTATGGGTTTCATTATCACCCACGAAGGAAAACCTCATTCCATCACCATGGACACACCATATCCCCTACCTAAAATAGTTGATCTGGGTATAAACTATGGATAGACAGTCTATACCTAGGATGAATTTTTAAGGCTCATCATTTCTATAAATAGATATCATAATAACCTCTCACCTCCAAAAGTTAGATCACACTGTCAATGTATGTTTTTGATCATTGAATCTCCTTTGGTAGGAGTCTCTAAGTGTAAGGGTCGAGCCAAGGTCTCAACTAAAATCTATAAGTCTCAAATGTGATAATTTTTAAGAAAAGTGTGTCTCTCACCAATATTTATTAGTCTTTCAGATAAAGTATATAATACACTTATCATGCCTCTAATCATCCTGGGAGACTCTGGGTCAAAGACCGCTACTACCTACAGCAGTCCTCATCTCCAACCACAATCTCCCTAAGCCTAGCGTGGACCACCTAGGGGTGGTAGTGGAAATAGGTAAAACCATCTAAAACCACCATATACTCTCCCTAATCCTATACCATTATTTATTACCTGCAGACCTCTTAGATCCTTCCATTGTCTCTGCCTAGGTGGTTTATTGACCATCTCTCTATCAACTACACAGAGGGTTAGAAAATCTCATGTTAGATGTCCCTAACCATCTCAAGAGAAAAAATACCTCTATCTAGGATGAATATAACTATTTTGAGATCCCTAGACTAAATACACTTTGTCCTAAGATTATATCTTGAAGTTTCTCACACACCCAGATACTTGTTTTTATCATCAACTACCAATTTTTGAGGTCTCATCTCCTGTGTGCCCACTACCAGCACTAACTGTCGGTGGCTACTTGAATAGAAAGATCTCTACTACCAAAGACCACTAAAGCACTCTATAATATGTAGGAATGTAAATAGATATCACTCAATCCCTGATATCTTAGAATAGGACCTATTCAAAGTTATATTCTTAGAAGAATGGATCTCAAACTATATTTAGAGAGTATTATGAGAGGTTGGTAAACCTCAAAGAATACTCTGCCATGATTATTCTTCCCTACTAAAACTATATAATATCATGGATGTGAACTTCTCACAATGTGTCTAGATAGAAATCCTCCCTAAAGAAATTATCAAACTCTATCTAAGAGATAGCTGCCTCATCGTGCATCTGAGTCACCAGACTCCAACATCACCCTATGGAGCCCTCAAGAAGAGCCATTGCTAAGACCACCATATAATCTAGAAGTTTTCTCATAAGGAGGAAAACTCAAGTAATTTCCTCTAGATAGTCCTCATCTTCCTGGTTGTATGGATCACCCCAAAACCTGAGGGGTCACTACCTATAAAACTCATGGCATGTGCTCAGTCTACAAGAATCCTCAGTTGGTACTATCGAAGAAACCTGTTACTCAATGGGTGTTGTCAAGACTATAAAACCACCTAGAGGTACCACCTTCTATATAGGACCCTGTACCAAAGCCTTATCACTCAGTAGATCATCATCGCAATTCTACTTTGGAATCCTAGCTAGTTATCATCATGGATAAATCCTAAAATAATCGAGATATACCATAGTAAAAGAGTATATTTGGGGAGCTGACTCAGGAAGTACATAGAACCCACAACCCATTCCTATATGGTACATGTACCAATTTTTTCCCTACAACCAGTTCCTATAAGTATAAAGTCAACAAGAAGGTCAGATTCCAGGTGAATGGATACATCGGTCACTCCACCAACACTGATTCCTTAGCTTGAGAGATGAACTCAAAACACTTTAACATTGTTTCCATAGTTCCCAAACCAAACTAACAAATAAAAAATCTCCAAACTTTGGTCCTAAGATAAACTATCATTGATACCACTCTATCATGACCTGACCCATCGGGGCTTTCCTTTTCAACAATAATCCATGTGTGACACCCTAAGCCTTCCTCCAATAGGCCAGGGGCTGGTGACAAGTGTCGAGTAGGAATATCTCACACATGGGAGATCTTAGCCTAAGGAACTATACACACACATTTCCCCACATACCCATAAAATGTTGAAAGGTAAACCATAACTGATACAAAAAATCATGCATAACATCTATCCCGTATCAGAGTATGACAAAAGTATCGAAAATAATAAAAGGGTCAAATATAATCCCGCCATAAAAACTGAAAAAATAGTCAAAAATAATGCATGAATTGCTATTTTAATAAAATAGAAATAAATTAAATAGGAATAAAAATTAAAAATGAAATGAAAAGAAATAAAAATAAAGAAAGCAAGAAAAATGGCAGTAGCTCCTCTCAGCCATAGAATCCTCCTGTCAGGGTGTCGAACACCTCACTTTGGTGAGAAGCAAGGGCCTAATTTTATAGAATGAGGGAGAGACCCTCAGAATCCATCATGAAATACCCAAGATCACATTTCAAAGTGTATATACGTTTTTTAAATTTTTTTTGTGAGACTCATCAATGTGAGCTTTGAAACACCCAAATATTTAAGGTGTTCAAACCTTTGAAGATGGAATGGATTATTTTGGCATAGATTTAAATTATTGTGATGGATTAAATGCTTGAATGGAAAAGGTAGTATCATTCATGTGTTGTGAGGCATGGTGGACATGGAAATAGTAGTAGAGAATTTGGTTCATGGAACAAGCAGCAATAATGGCCCCTTCTTCTTCATATAGCCTTCGAAGTGGTCATATGGATCTCGAAATAGCTTCATGGTGATCATATGAGGGTACAAAAATGACCATGATGGTCCCTGATGGTGACAGTGGTAGGAGAGCTCAAGCCCAATATTTTTGGTGGTGGAGATGGTAGTCTCTGGTGATTGTAGCAGTGGATGATGGCTGATAATTAAGGGAAAGCTATAGAGGATTCTATCAGAGGCGATCACGTGCAAGGCTGAGCGGGATGATGTTGTTCAATTAAAAATATGAATAGTAACTTATTATTTGGGAATCCCACATTGAAAAACAACATGGATGGGTGAGTTATTATAAATAAATTCCTCCCACCTTAGCCTTAATGAAGTCGACCGGGTGTCGGAGGATGCTCGTCGCTACCACGGACCTCCCCGTCTCGTCGAGCCTCTCCTCCCACAGATGCTTGGGCTTGACCACCACATGCCCATGATTCATCCCAACTATGAACCCAGTGTATTTTGTTCCCTCAAGACACCACATGGGATTGACCCCCCCTGTACATCCCTGTCGCTTGGAAGTCCTTCCTTCTGTCTTTTCATGGCCATTCGGGCTCATTTGAGGCTATCTAAGTTGCTTGTGGGGCTTTGAGTTTTAGGGATAGCCAGTGGGCTTCTTTTTACCTAAAATTTATTAAAAAACACTTAATATAATTAAAAACACATAAAATATCAAACAAAGTTCATAAACCAATCTTTCATAAAATAAATCATTAAACACTAGAATTTAAACTCATTTTGATTTAACATTAAAAAATTCCCACTTTTGAATAAAACATTGAAATATATGGGATTATTCATTGAAAACTATCAAAAAATCATTGAAAATTACTAAAAAATATACAGGATATATGGATGTTTTAGAGTCCAATCTACTAAGAAGGATGGAATTGTTGTGTAATACAACACCTAGCACAAACCATGGTTTATATGTCTCACTATGATCTGCTCACTCTTGGACCTCCTAGGGTTCCATCAAATGGCCGATCATCTAAATAAGATACGACATGTGTGGGAAGAGACCATGAAGGGGTGAGTATAACCATACCCAATAGGACACCCTAAAATCAGTAAACATAAGTATCTAGAGATTAGTCAACTCATCATCACAAAGTCATGTGAATTAGAATATGAGACGTAGTAATAAGAAAACATAGATATACTCATAACAGACACCAAGTCTTAAAGGGGTCTCAACCATAATTCTAACTACAATATTTTTCTCAAGGATTCAAGGTAACTCCCATATAGTATAATTCACTCCATGAGCCATGCTATGATTGATGGTGTTCATCCGAGAGGTCATGCTCATCAGGACTCACCAAAGAATTACTTGTTGGAACTCTGAATATCTCGATACATGGATAGGGGATCTCACCCAAGTACTTTGGGGAATACCAAAACCTACCTAGAATAACCTACTGAGTAGGGTATCATACACCCACATAAGTTTTTCATGACTATTCATCAAACCCCAACTAGGTAAGGTGATGAAATGATATAAGATCATACCCTAGGTCATATAGAGGGATTCCCAAACTCTATTTGAGACTAATCCTATTGATGGGATCACATCCTATGATTAGGATGTAATGCCTCACTGTAACCTCATATGGATGAACCAATAGAACACACTCAACTAAAATTGGTCCACACATAATATATGGAGGGACTTGACCTACCCTAAAGAATGTACATAGTGTGTACTGGGGGTACACGACGTGTCTCTCTAGGTATGGCACTACCTATGTCTCACTGACCCACATAACATGCATTTATCTAAATACATAATGTTTTATTTTAGATACATGGTGTGTAGAGATAGGTCTAGTACTCAACATTTCACCTACCTTAGTTTGTGTACTATAGCCTATTCCCATGTACTTCTGATTGATCCAGTGTACTCTAGTCATGCATGTGTACCTGGCCATGTATGAGTTCCAGGTCATTCCTATGTACTCTAGTTATTCCCATGTGTATGGATATGTCTATGACCATGTACCCCAGGGGTACACACTGAGCCGCTAGTCATGGGTCACATAGTGTATGGCAGGTCCACATGGTGTGTGATATTTTATTTCCATCAAAATGCTAGTCACCATAGCTAGGGTCCCACATGGAGTGTGTTCTTCAAGACACATGTCCTGTAGTTGAGATTTTTTTTAAACCTTCTTGTTATTCATGTTTATTATTATTGCATTACTGACACCACTAAATCCACCATGTGACTTGCCGCTAATCCTGGATATCAATCTGACCAAGCCTGTCTGTCACTGATGGCCAGATTCCATCCACATACTATGCTTAGGAAATGACCATCATCACACCACACTGTCACCACACATCCAATATATAAAATGGATCCTATAGAGATTCATGAGCTAAAAGTATAGTTAGAGGACTTCTAGAGGAATGTTTTTTTAAACCCAGTGTTTCCCTCTAGCCGTCCCCAGTTTTGTTCACTAAGAAGGTAGATGAGAACTTGAGGTTGTGTATGGATTACTGTTGCCAGAACTAGGTGACCATGAGGAATAAGTATCCAATATGAGGATCAACAACCTCTTCAACTAGTTGAGAGGGGTGAGGTGGTTCTTGGAGATTGAACTTAGATCAGGTTATCACCAGTCCTGAGTACAGAATGTGGATATAATGAATATGGAATTCAAATGTCGTTATGGTCATTATGAGTACTTGGTGATTATATTTTTCATGATTAATTATATTGTAGTATTCATGGGACTCATGATTTTAATCTTTTAGAATTTCTTATATCATTTTGTGGTGTTATTCATTAGTGACATCTTAGTATACTCAATATCTGAGGAGGAGCATGAAAGACACTTGAGAATGGTCCTGGACATATTTTGAGAGCACTAGCTTTATGAAGAGCTCTTGAAGTGTTGGTTATGGATTTGAGAGGTCCACTTTTTAGGATATGTCATCTCAACAGTTGGTGTAATAGTAGACCCAGCCAAGGTTGAGTCAATTTCAACTTGGGATCAACCCAAGAGTGTGACATAGGTGTGGATCTTCCTTGGGTTGTGTCACAACCCCCTCCCCACAAAGAGTATCCCTCCTGGGTCAGCAATGAGAGAAGGAGTTGGTGACTGCCCGAGTCCCACCTACAATAGGCCCCGGGTTGGTGACTAGCACTGAGGGTATAATAATCATACAATGGGAGGCATTACCCTCTAATAGAACATGATGAAGTGATAGAAAAATAGATAAAAAACACCTAATTAGATATATAAAATAAATTCTAAATGCATAGATACAATTTAATACATTACTGTAACAATTGAAAGGAAAACTAAAAGTGCCAAAAAGGTAAAGACGACAGTGACCACAAATCTTAAATAACTCCTGCAAAACCATGAGCTAGTAATATTCATCCTGATCTCCAACCTACTTCAAATGACCTAAAAATAGTTTATATATACATAGGGTGAGTATAATAGTATACTCGTTAGGATCCTCCCCGGATCCTCTCATGCAAAAATAAAGAAATCATGTTAAAGCATAGTGAATTATAGTGAAAATAACACATTTCATAAATAGGTATACTAAGTTCCTAGCCTCTTCATGGATAAATCTCACCAAGTATCACATACAAGAGAGCATATAATATAGTAATGAAACATTAAGGGTACCCCACTCCCACTTTCCCATTGATTTTCTGCACTGACCCAATGTCGCACATCATAATCCATCTCTCTCCAAAATAATCTAGCCTGTAGACACATGGGCTAAGTATCACAACATGAAACTCATTCATCACATCATCACATCATCCCATATCACATATGCATATAGTAACCAATTAGTTTTTGGGATCCATCATAGCCTATAGGATGAGTATCATACATCGGGTATTATACCCCAAGCCATTACAGCTCACACACTATATAAGTACCTCAGTCTATCACAGCCCATACACATCATACCTATAATAATACTTTGGATACTATATCTAGAGATACATGTGTATGAAATAACCAAAATCTAGTAGAACCCTCTACACATATATATGGGGAAACTAATCATTGTGCATACCATCACAAGTAACTACCAAGAGAAGAGAGCTAGCTAGAGGGGGTAGTCAGACATCCATCTTCCCACCAGGATGTTGGGGAAAACACCCTCCCATAGTCCACTAGGTATCAGTCACCCTGACCAACATGGGTGGGGTAGTGTATGAAATCACATAATATACATGATATAGTATATCTCAAAACCACACTATAGGCATAACCTAATCCTAATATAAACTGAAACTATCACTAAGGACTAAACATCCTATAAGCACATAAGCACTTAAAAGAGATACATTAAATTACTTATTTTTTCATTAAAAAATTCACTTTACATAAATGAATTCATTATCCATTAATTAACAAATAATGTTATTCTGAATTACATTAATTAAAATCATTAGAGTAAAGTCCATGCCCTCCAGGCATATTCCAAACCGAATCCATGGTTTCTCAATATTAACATCTTTTCAGCATTCACGTTACATAAAAACCAACCCCATGGGTTAATAATTTATTAAACATTATTATATTTCATAACCTAGGTACTCTAGGAAAACCATCCTAAGCTACCACCAAGAGAAAACAGGCAACCAAGAACATCCAGTTGCCTCAAGCAGTTGGGAAATAAATATAGTTAAAACAAGCAACCAAGAAATAATACATTAAATAGATTCATGTTAAGAAAGCATCTAACTTTATCAAAAAAAAATGGGTAAGCCCAGCTTCAACCCATTCCATTATATCTAGTGTCATCCCTAACACCCACATGCATATCCCAATGCATCCCACCATAACAGGTGTTAACTACTGCAACATCATTCTATCATCCCTACCCCATATCACATCAGTTATCCCAAACTCATCCATCCAAGACTCATAACACATTTCATATTGAAGATCACATCCAAAGCACATCACAAGATACAAACAAACAAACATGGTTAATTGGGAAATCTATATCCCAAAATAAGGCATCCATACTTCACATAAAAATAAGCTCTCATGGCTCCAACCACAAGGCACTCGAACTTCTAAAGAAAATAATAAACTCAGGCCCTAGAAATTATCTTTATCATACAATTGGTTCTTATTCCGTATTGAATTAATCAAATCATTATTCACAGTTTCCAACTATATGAAGCCTAAGGCATCAAGCTATATAAATTTAAACATGCTCTTAGCATCAATTCTGCTTTCAAAAAACCTAGAGAAGTATTGTTACCATTTAACATGTCTTTTTTATCATCAACAAGTATTAAAATTATTCATGTTCTTTATCAAATTCCATCAAAACATGGAATAATATATTCAATTAAACATGAAATTTAATCAATTTCATTATAATAAAATTAAAACAAACACCGGATTATAAACATACCTCTTCTTTAATTATTCTGAATCCAATTAATCAGTTAATTTTAGTTTTATTTTATTTACCATTTTCCTTCAAGAACAATGTGTTAATCTAAAGTATAAAAATAAATGATAATAAGAATAGCATAGATATCACACTATCTATCAATCAAGAAGAAAATTTTTATCATTGTATATAAAAACAACATGTGATCGCTATAACCAATTCATTATTAATCTATTCCAATAATTATTAGGTTAATTACATTTCCATCCAAAGGGATTTCACATAAATAAATTTAATAATAAATGAATTCCATACATCAAAGGAATCAATATTCTTCACATAAGAACAGAACAATGTAATAGATCTTGATCAATCCTCCCGCAAGAAGCTATATCCCTCCAAGGATGTTGTGCCAAAATCGCATCAAAAAATAACCAAGAAAACTATATTAGAACGGCAAAGAGAACCCATTGTCACATGGAAAGAGGTAGTGGTAGGATCTAGATCAAATAAACTTTATATAAAAGTTATTATGTACCTCATATCACCATGGATCAAACACGGGAAACTGATAATCAATCCTTGTTGAAGGGTTTCCAAAACACCTGATGAGAGAGGCTTCACGTGACTCCTTGTACCCAAAAATAGGGGTGTGTGAAAAATGGAATCATTACTGGAAGAAACTTAAACCAATAGTAGTAGGGTTCCAAATATCCAAGTTAAGGGATTTGGAATCTCTAGCCTTGAGGGAAATCAAGAAGGAAGGAATGAAGAAAGGATCTTTGTTTTTGAGTCAATGGATACGGAACAATTGGAATTTCAGATCGTAAAATATTTAATTAACCAAATATTGTGAATATCATTAAAATATACATGGAAGGACTCATTTACACCTTTAATCATCATCAAAAATCAAGGATATTGTTATCATTGATGAATAGCCTTTGAATTCCATTGATTCAAGCCACCAAAAGTCTCACATGGTTGTTTTTACATTACTAGCAGAAAACTTCACATGGTTGATTCCATGTAGCCAAAATTCCCACATAACCAAAATCTCCACATGACCATTTTCACATAGTAGACTCATCCATGTAGCCAATTCATCCACACAGCTGATTCATGTAGCTGATCCATCCGCGTAGCTGATTCACATAGTTGATCCAACTATATAGCCATTTCACACAGTTGATCAAGCCACACAGCCAATTCACATATTCAATCAACTATGTAGCTGATTCACATAGTTGATCCATTCATGTAGCCAATTCATATAGTTGATCTATCCACATAGCCGATTCATGTAACCAATCCATCCACGTAGCCGATCAGCCATGTTGCTAAGCCAACCACATAGCTAATTCAACAGGTCATGAGAAGAAATAACTGACCATTCCAACTGACTACATGACTAGCTAGCCTACCACATGATCAAATAGGTGATCATTCTAACCAACTACATGACTAAAAAAGTGACCGTACGAAGGAAAGTTAGAAGAAACAAAGGAAAATAATCCTAACACTCTCCAACCTCCAGGATTGGAAAAGTAATGGGATGGAAAGGTATGATTCATTACATCAGATACATATCAAACAATTCTCATCCTTGAGAATCAAAAACTAAACCTAGAGAGAAAACAAAAAGGGGTCATCTGAACATCCACCCCGTGAGATACCTCTCAAGGGTCTCGCTATCATAGGATCTCATCCACCTCATTAAAGGAACAATGTGAAACCATAAAACCACAATAACCATCTTCTAAACACTCTCCTGGGGGAGATACCTCTCAAGCGAGAGAAAGGTTACAAACAAGAAATAAGAGGGAACCATCTCGAAAACAAAAAAGGTCAACATACATAAAATGAACAATGTTACATGAGAAGATCTAATCATAAAACATATTAGGGTACTGAGTTTGCATCTATTACTCATGTTCCCGGATACTCTCCTCCACACCACCATACTACCACAAGACGCGAACCAAGTGAATAGAACGCCAATAAAACACCTTATCTTGGTGATCCTGGATCTCTATAGGCTGCTCCTCAAAGGTTCCATCATCATCAAAATAGATCTCGCCCCAATTGATTACAAGAGATTCATCATGAAGATAAAAATGTAGTTGTGACAAGAGAAAAACATCATGTATCTAGCTCATATGTGGGGGAAGTGATATCTAATATTTAATGGCTTCAATATAATACAACACCTTTAAAGGTCCAAAAAACTAAGGAGAAAGCTAACTCCCATTACCAAAACTTCACTGCCCACAATGAGGACTCACCTTCAAGAACACATGATCTCTAACATCAAAATCCAGAGGTCTCCTCCTATGATCAACATAGTATTTATGATGATCTTGTACCACCTTTATCCTCTTATGAATTACTTGAACCATCTCTTTAGTATTCTATACTAGTTTTAGCCCAAGAATTACTGCATCTCCGACCCTATTCCATCATAATAGAGAATGGCATAGTCGGACATACAAATATTCAAACAACAATATATTAATGGTGGTGTGGAAACTATTTTTGTAAGAGAATTAAACCAAAGGCAGGAACCTTATCCACTAACCTCCAAAATCTAGGATACAAGAGCATAATATGTCTTTAAGATTATGAATGGTCCACTATTTCTGATTGTCTGTCTGTAGATCAAAAGTATTGTTAAGGAATAATTGAGATCCAAAATCATGTTGGAGACCTCTCCACACTCTAGAGGTAAAACTATGATCTCAGTTAGAGATGATCATCCTCGTGACTCCATGGAGTCGCACCACCTCCTCCAAATACTATCTCAACAAACTAATCTTAACTTATTAATAGCTATAAAGTAGGATAATTTCATCAAATGATCCACTATCATCCATATAGAAGCATAGCCTCTCTAAGCTCGAGGTAAACCAATAACAAATTCTATCGAGATGTCCTGCCACTTCCACTGGGGAATATATAATGACTGAAGAAAACTATTAGGAACATGATGCTTGGCCTTCACCTTTTGGCAAACCAAACATCAAGACACAAAATCTGCAACTACACACTTCAACCTAGGCCACCAAAACTGACTCTCAAAGATCGGTACATATTTTTCATACTAAGATGTACCGCCAAAAAAGATATATGGAACTCATGGAGAACCATCTCACACATCACTGAAGGAAAGAAAATCCTTAACTAGAAAAACACCTAGTGTTGTCCATCCTCAGAACAACCATCATGGGAATTTCCAAAAATAACTCGGTATATCCAGACTTCTACCTCAAAATACTCTAAATAAGACTCCTCCACCTACTTCACCAAAGATGACTACATTGTCATCTAGAAAAGACAGCCTCTTCCCCCATACTCTCCCATTTATAGATACATCACTGAGAGTTCTTCCATCACTATCTATGAATCCCCAGATTCATGCACGACATCACAATGTGACTTCCTGCTCAGTTAATCATCCACAACATTTCCCTCTCATAGAATATAAAAAATATTGAATTCATAATCCTATAATAATTCCATCCACATTCACTAATTCAAGTTCAAATCAATTTCGGAGAATACATACCTTAGACACTTATGATCGGTAAAAACCACAAAATGCTTGTTGATGAGGTAATGTCTCCACAACTTCAAAGAAAAAAAACTGCCATCAACTCAAGATCATGAGTGGCATAGTTATGTTCATTGATAAATAACTATCGAGACCCATAATAAATGACCAATATCTATTTAATCGGAACACATCCTAATACAAGATGTGAAGCATCACAAAAAACCTCAAACTAAACTCCCTTCATTGGAAAAAAAGGAATGGAGCACTGACCAACTTATCCTTTAGGTATTTGAAAGTCACCTAGAACTATTCATTCCATAAGAATTCATAATCCTTTATGGTCAAGGATGACTGAGGAGTCACGGCCTCAAAGAAATTATCTAAAAACATCCTATAATAGTCTGTAAGAATAAGGAAACTACACACCACTACCATAGTCTTAGGGTATACCCAAGAAATAGTCTCTTATATCTTTAATTGATCCACAGCTACTCCCTATTAGGATACCACATGCCCCATGAAATGAACTTCGTGGTCCCAAAACTCACACTTTGAAAACTTCATAAATAATTGGTGATGATAAAGAAATCTAAAAATGTAATACATATTCTCTATATACTCCTCCTCATATGTGGAGTATACAAGGATGTCATTGATGAAAACCACTATAAACTTAACCAGGAACTCTTTCAACACTGCATTCATAAACCCCATGAACACATCTAGATCATTTTTCAAACTAAATAGCATCATAATAAACTCATAATTCTCATGAAGATAATGAAAAGCAGTCTTTGGGATATCATCATCCTTTACACGCATCTGATGATACCCTGGACACAAATCAATTTTTGAGAACCAAATTACTCCCTTTATATGATCAAATAAATCACCAATCTATGGAAGAGGATAGAAGTTCTTCACTATCACTTGGTTCAATAGACAATAATTTATGTAAAGCTACAAAATACTATTATCCTTCTTCATGAACAACACTAGTTCCCCCAAAGTGACACACCCAACTGAACAAAACCTCACTAAAATAGATCATCGAGTTGTACCTTCATCTCTCGCAACTCAGAAGGCATCATCCAATATGGAGACATTGATATGGGAGACACACCATACTGTAGATCAATCCCAAACTCAATATCATATTGAGGGGGTAATGCTATAAGATCCTCTAGAAAGATGTTAGGGTGCTCTTCTAATACCCTAGGAAACACTGACTACTAAACTTTTGATGAACTCAGTATCAGCTCAGCCATCAAAGATGAAAAGGATGGAATAGGCCTCTGACCCGTCTGAGGGTCTTGATCACCAAAAAACACTAATGACACTCAATCATGATCATAAAACACAGCCTACCTCTTGAATCAGTTCATGATATACTGTGTCAAATTCAACCAATCCATGCCAAGAATGATGTCATATTGTTATATTTGTAAACATAAAAAGTCTCCCCAAGAGTTTTGCTACCCCAGAACTATCTCACGGTCTCTATATACTTCATACAAGTCATCTCAACCTCTAAATATCACAGTCAACATCAAGGGCACTAGAAGCCTCTCTATCTCAAGTCCCAATTCATGGACAAGGGTAGGTGATATAAAGGAGTGTGTCATTCTTGAATCAAACAAATCATACACCCAAGTATAAAATAAGAAAATGGTACCTTTAATGACATCTGGATCTCCCAAAACTGAAAATGCTAAAGCGTGAAGCTGACTGCATCCTGATTCACAGCCTCTATGACCCTATTGATGACCACCTCCATGGTCTCACTCTTCTCTCTAATGATTAGGAGAAACACAGGGTTATACTCTACCTGCCTCATCTACTCTTTGATGATCCCAAACTAGAACACCTTACTACTACTACCCCAACTGAAACTGCCTCAATGGAGGAACCTAGACTGGAACACCTGGAACACACTAACTACTTAGAAAGGTCAGTCACTCTCATCAATGATGACCTTATCCTACATAATAAAAACATACATATAATCCCTTGGCATAGGTCTAAGAGCTATCATCCCTATAGAAACAAGATTTTAAGGGCTAGGACCAACCCTCAGATGACTGAAAACTCTTATGTATAGGAAAATGGGAACCTCATACAACATATCTACTTCACAATAAATCTTGATGAATCCCCCCTTATGACAATATAGTTTAGGATAGTGTTACCTCAATAACCTTTTCCCTTGACAGTACCTCGAGATACATCTTCAACATAAACGGGGTGACCTAGCACTGGATCTTTGGATGAAAAGCCTCCTTGAAATTCCTCACCCTAGAATCCTCGTCTAGAAATAGGTCTGAAGTATATCCTAGAAGGTTCTTGAAATAGATCTTGAACTATTTCAAGTTGGAACTTCCCTATCGAAGGGTAAGCAGCTCCTAGAAACTGATAGAATTCATGATCGAAGAAAGTAACACTACTTGGAATTGGTCATGTAACTTCTCTCATGAGATTGTCGACACCTCATGATTCCCAAGGAACAAGATCCACTATTTTCTTGCTGCTTCACACAGAATTGTCATATCCAAGGAAACCAAATTCTCCCTCTAAGTACATATAAAACTAAAAGTTATCTCAACCTCCTTTAATAAGTCTTCTATAATTGAATATGAAACAGAACCCTCATACTTCTGCAAACTCTTTCTCTAAAACTCTCAGAGTTTCCTCCTTCAAATTTCATCATCAAAAACATCCAAAATTCAGTGATATACTGGAACATCATGCTGAACATATTCAATATGAACCAAGTGAAAAATGACGACCTAGATCCATACATAAAAAAAAGAACAAACTGTTGTAGATCTTAAACCTAGAATATGGAATATTTAATATTAATTAATTAATTTTTTTATCATGTTAATGTTAAAACCTATCTCAAGTTATAACCATTTCAAACACAAGAACAAAGAATAATGATGCATGATCCATTTCTAGGTCTTTACCCCGCAACCAGTATCACTTTATTTAGTAGGATCAGTAAACATAAAGTTTCATACATCATATCATAGGGGGCTCTAAACACCTATGTCTTAGCCAGTCTCTCATTTTTACATCGATAATTAAACATATATTACATTGTTTCCCTAACAACCCATGTCATATCACTTATGTCCAACTCTAAACACCATCTTATCCCTTAACTTGAACTTTTAATACCACTCTATCATGACCCCCTCCCCCGAAAGATACCCCTCCTGGGTCAAAAATGAGAGAAGGAGATGGTTACTGCCTGAGTCTCACCTCCAGTAGTCCATGGGTTGGTGATTAGCACTGATGGTATAATAATCATATGATGGGAGTCATTAACCTATAAGAGAACATGCGAAAGAGAGAGCACATAAACACCAGGTCTGAGTATCACAACATACACCCCATGTATCAAATCATCATGTAATCCTATATCATATCTTCGTATAGTAACTAGGTAGTTTCCAGGAGCCACCACAGCCTGTATAATTTGAATCATAAATTAGGTATTATAACTCAATCCATCATATCCCACACACCATGTAAGTACCTCGATCCATCACAACACATACATGTCATACCTATAATATTCCTTTGGATACTATATCTAAAGATACATGTGTGTGAAATAACCAAAATCCATCACAGCCCTCCACACACATATATAGGGAAACTAACCGCCATGTATACCAGCACAAGTAACTACCAATAGAAGAGTGAGAGGCTAGAGGGGGTAGTCATCCATCCATCCTCCCATTGGGTTGTTTGGGAAAACACCCTCCTAGAGTCCACTTGGTGTCAGTTTCCCTAATTGATATGGATGGGGTAGCGTATGAAATCATAGAATATGCATGATATAATATAGATCACAACCACACTATAGGAATAACATAGTCCTAGTATCTACTGAAACTATAGTCACTCGGACACTCGTCTTCCACTTCTAAGGACTAAACATCTTATAAGCACACAAGAACTTAAAAGAGCTAAATTAAATTACTTAATTTTTATTCAATAATTCACTTTAAATCAATTAATTCATTATCTATTAAGTAACCAATAACATTATTCCTAATTATATTTCTTTAAATCATCATAGTAAAGATTATACCCTTCAGGAATATTCCAAACTAAATCTATGGTTTCTCAATAGTAACATCTTTTCAGTGTTTTCGTTCCATCAACACCAACCCCATGGGTTAATAATTTATTAAACATTATTACAATCCATAATCTAGATACTCTAGGAAAAACATCCTAATATACCACTAATATAAAACATTCAACCAAGCACATACATCTTCGTCAAGAAGTGAGGAAAGGAATGTAATTAAAACAAGCAACCCGGCCATCGACCATTAAACAGATTCATGTCAAGAAAGCATTTGGATTTATCACATCAATGGGTAAGCCCAGATTCAACCTATTATATTATCTTCATTATCATCCCCAATACCCACATGCATATCCCGAATCATCTCACCATCATAGGCATCAATCACTACCACATCATCCAGGCCTTCCTACCCCATATCACATCACCCATCCTAGACTCATAACACATCACATAGAGAATCTCACATCCAAAGATCATTATAAGGTAGTAAGAAACAAAAATGTTAAATAGGGTGATCTAGGCCCTAAAATAAGGCATCCAACCTTCACACAAAAATGACCTCTCATGATTTCAAACACAAGACACTCGTCCTTCTCAAGAAAATAGAAAACTCAGTCCCTAACAATTATCTTTATCACACAACCAGTTATTATTCCATATTTAATTATCTAAATCATTATTCATAGGTTCCAACTATGGTCAGCCTAAGTCATCGATATATATAAATTTAAACATTCTCTTAGCATCAATTCTGGTTTCAACAAACCTATATAAGTATTATTCTCATTTAACATGTATTTTTATTTATCATCAATAATCATTAACATGCTTCACGTTCTTTATCAAATTCCATCAATATATGGAATAACATATTCAATTAAACATACAATTACATCAATTTTATTATCATAAAATTACAATAAACATTGGATTAAAAACATACCTCTTATTTAATTATTATTAAGTCAATTAATCAATTAATTCCGACTTTATTTTATTTACCATTATTCAAAAAGAATTATATGTTAATGCACATAATAATAAGACATGATAACAAGTATAACATGGATATCACACTATCTATCAATCAAGAGGAAAACCATTATCATGGTATAAATCAAAAACATACAATTTCTATAACTGATACTTTATTAATTCGGTTCAATAATTATTAGGTTAATTACATTTTCATCCAAAGGGATAAACCATGATAAATTTATTATTGAACGTAAATAATTAAGAGAACCAAATAATCTTCTACCTCAAAGGCATCAACGTTCTTTGCATAAGAACAGACCAACTTCATAGATCCTGATACCTCCTAATAGAAGTTACATCCCTCCAAGTATTTCATGCCACAACCACACCAAAAAACAACCAAGAAAACTCTATTAGAATGATGAAGAAAAAATGACATCGCATAGAAAGAGAAAGAAGTAGGATCCAGATTAAAAAACATCAAGTTAAAAGGTATAACATACCTTGGATTACCACAAATCAAACATGGGAAGCTAAGAATCGAACCCTGATGAAGGGTTTCTCAACCACTTGAAGAGAGATGCTTCACACAACTTATTTCACCCAAAATAGTTGTGTGCACAAGATGGAATTACTTTTAGAAGAAACTCAAAACAATGGTAGCAGGGTTCCATGACTCCAAGGGAATGGGTTTAGAACCTCCATCCTCAAGGGTAAGCAATCTGGAAGGAATAAAGGAAAGATCTTCATTTTTGAATCAATAGATATGGGATGATTGAAATTTCATATCGCAAAAGATGTAATTGAACAACTATTGTGGGTGTAATTAAATCCCACATGGAAGAACTCATTTATATCATCGTTCATCATTAAAAAGGATATAATTATCTTTGATGAATGGCCTTTGAATACCCTTAATTCACATCGCTAAAAGACCCACATGGTCATTTTTACCTAATTGGTGGAAAACTCCATGTGGTCAATTCCATGTATCAAAAATCCCCACATATAAAAAAGCTCCACGTGATCATTTTCGCATAGTAGACTCAGCCACATAGTTGATTCGTCCACATAGTTGATTCATGTAACTAATCTAGCCACATAGCTGATTCACGTAGTTGGTCTATCCATGTAGATAATTAACATAGTCGATCCATCCACATAGATGATCAGCCATGTAGTTGATTCACATATTTGATCCAATCACATAGTTGATCCATCCTCATAGCTAATCATGTAGCTGATCTAACTAGATAGCTAATTCACATAGTTGATAGTCCATATAGCTGATCCATCCACCTAGCTAATTCAACTATCCATGAGAAGATTCAACTTTCCATGCCAACTGACTAAACGACCATCCATCCTACCACACAAGAAAATAGGTTTTCATGACAACCAACTACATGACCAATCAACCTACCGTATTAATAAACAAGTGATTGTACCAATTGATTGCATGACCAAACAAGTGACTGCATGAAGTAAAATCATAAGAACTAAAGTAAAATACTCCTAATTCCCCTTAGCCACCAAAACTAAAAAAGTAATGGGCTAGGAAGGTATGGGTTGTTATAGGTTGGAAAGAAACTATAGGATATTTGTGCCCAATTTCTTCATGATATTATCACCCATGACTACTTTGACCCAAAAGGGGTAGCCTTTCATGTGGATAGAGAGGTGGTTGACTAGAACCTCCATATTGAGATTGCAAGAGGAGGGTGCTGATTACATTGTGTTATAAAACACCACTAGGATTGGGTTTGGATGTGTCTTGATGTAGAGAAATATGGTGATAACTTACAAGTCCTAATAGTTGAGAACTTTTTAATAGAACTACATGAACCAAGATCTAGTGTTGGCGGTGGTAGTCTTCACCCTAAAAATGTGGTGAAACTACCTTATGGGTGAGTGGTTTATCATCTATCCTGACCACAATAGTTTCAAGTATATCTTCTCATGTAAGGATCTTAACTTGATATAGTTGTGGTGGTTATATTTCCTCTAGTATTATTAATTCAAGGTAGTCTATACTCTCGAGAAGGGGAACATGGTGAAATATTCTCTCAGTAGGAGATCTTATTCATAGTTTTTGACCAAGGTGTCAGAACAGTTAGTTTATTTCTATTTTCCATTAATGGATGAGGATGGTGAAACTTATCTTATGTTGATGGTTGTTACCCCAACAACTCTATATCATGTTAGGGAGGCTCATCTTGGAGATACCAACTGTGAGACCTTTCATATTTAGATATCCAATGGATGTGCTCCTGATGTATTCTCTATAGTTGGGGATAACTTCATCCTTTTAATAGGTCAGGTGATGGTACCAATGATGTTTTTTGAGGAGTTTATAATGGATTTTCATATATCCCCCTTGGTGGTGCATCCAAGTTCAGTGAATATGTACTAAGAAATTCCGCATCATTTTCAATGGCCAAGTATAAAGAAGTGTGTAGTGGAGTTTGTCCCTCGATGTATCACTTTTCAATAAGTGAAGGTTGAGCACCAGGTTCCATTGGGTTTATCTCAACCCCTTAAGGTGATATAGTGAAATTGGGATGATATATCTATGCAATTTATGACAGGAATCTCATGAATATCTAGAGGACACTATTCCATTTGGGTGATCATAGAATGAATCACTAATTCAGCCCACTTTCTAGTTATTTGAGAGAAGAGTCAGCAAAGATCTTGTGATGCCTTTATGTGTAGGGGATAGTTTGGCTTCATGGAGTTCCCTTGATGATTATTTCAGACCATGATGATCACTTCATATCATGATTATGGAGAGGATTGTAGGATTCATTTGGGACTCAGTTGCATTTGATCATGGAATTTCACCCCATACTAACAGCTAGAATGAGCAAACCATTTAGGTTATGAAGGACATGTTGTGGGATTTCATGTTGGACTTTGTTCATAGTTGGTAGAATCACCTACCCTCAATGGAGTTTTCATAAAACAAAAGCTATCATTCCACCATCAGTATGGCACCATTCCAGAACTTGTATGGGATACCCTACAGGTCACCACTTTATTGGAATAATCCAAGTGATTCAGTACTCTTGGGACTATAGTTGGTGTGAGAAATGGAAGAGAAGGTGCAGATTATCCAGGAGTAGATGAAGACTATCCAAATCTATCAGAAGTCTTATTTGAACTAATTACAAATTCCTTTGGATTTTGATGAAGGATAACATGTGTTCCTAAATTTTTCACCTTAATGTTAATTGTGAAGATTTGGTTGGGGAAACATGTTATCTATGAGATTCATTAGCTATTCTAGATACTATTTAGGGTCGGTGAGGTGGCGTACCACTTGGACCTACCACTACAGTTAGACCAGGTACATGATGTCTTCCATGTGTCGCACCTGAGGAGGTATGTACATAACCCATCGCATGTTATTGAATGGGGTGATATGGACACAGAGGGTAGAGATACCTTTAAAAATCACATAGTATAGATCAAGGATTTACAGGAGAAGATCCTTTTTGGGTGTTTGATTCCCTTGGTTCATGTCTGATGGTAGCATGAGGATATTCAAGAGAGCACCTAGGAGCGAGGGAACCAGATGTGATCTCGGTACCCTCATCTTTTTTAGTAGGATTTTCCTTTTTTAGGAAAAAATAACTGAGGTGGGGAGAATGTAATGACTCTATTTTTTCCTTATAAAGAATTGGAACATTTTAAAGAATATTTTTGAAGCTATAAACTGAGTTAGTGTGAGATTATGGGGGTCAGGGATGTTTGGTTTTCATATAATAAAAATATTAAATATATTACATCAGGTGTGCATAATTTTTCTGAAATAATTTAATAACTCCCAAATGGATTCTTGGATCAGAAATATAATATCGCATTTGAATATGAAGTATGGGTTTTACCCTAGATGCGGCATAATTTTTGTGTGTGTTAGGTGTCCGGATTGAGTGTCATCATGGGTGGAATAATAATTAAATAAATTAAGATATTTATTAAATTGTTATAATTAAAGCCTAAATTAAACCCTCCTCTATATAAACATGCATATGTAAAATACCTAGGGTTATCCACATAACCCTATGGATTGAGAGAGAAGTTGTTGGAGGAGCATTCTCAGATGATCAATAATGGATCATGGATTGGAAATTAGTATGTTAATCAGATCTTATGGATATCACTAATGACTATGATGTGGATCCATTATTCATTATAAATTGATTCAAACTTGAGGTTATGTGGTTTTTTTCATTAAGTTGATCCCCAATTTTTATTCCATGATGAACGCAAATCAACTCCATTAATATATTGATTTATAGGTCGATTATGTTTTTTATGTATTGATTTATCTTCCTACAGTTAGGAATTGATGGTATTTGATTATTTCCTCTTGGTTATTCATGCATAGCTCTAATGGTAATAAATTGAGGCTACCCTAAATAATGGTCAAGGCCCATTCCTCTTGTTTTGTTTGTTAATTTCTTCCCCTATTCTTTGAATGTTAAACATAAATATTTTCTTTGGAAAATGGTTCGACCAATACTCAATTGGTGATCATTGTGTAATAGTTATTTGGCATAAAAGATCATCACCAGGGGTTCGGGATCATGATCAATGAAGGAATAAAGGTGAGACAACAATGGTGGATGATCATAGGTGGATTAAAATTAGATCAGTGTTCCCCATTTCATGGTTGGGTGTCTGGAGATAGTGTGGTACAATGAGGATCATTTACCAAGCTAAGGATGTGGCTGGAATTCATCCACCAATGATAGATGGGTTTGTCAGATTGAGATCCATGATTTTCTTAGAGTCTTGTGGTGGATTCAATGTTGGAGACAGTGTGAGTGGAAGACGTGTGAAGAACCAATGGGTTCTAGAAAAATCCCAACTACATGGCATGTATTCCAAAGAATACACGTCGTGTGGGACCTTAGTTATAGAGGATAGGGTTTTAGTGGAATTAAAATATCACATGTCGTGTGTGTCATGACCCAACCCATTGAGGCCCACTTGGATGATAGAGATCCGAGTCTCAACTACACCAATCATGCCTCCATAGGCTAGGGGATGGTGACAAGCACCGAAAGTCATAACTAATATGGAAAGTCTTGGCCTAATGTACCTGAATTCATGCACATGACCATATATATGTAGAATTTAAAAAGAACAATAATAAAATATGAAACATCTAGATAGTAAACCATGCATGTAAAACCTCTAGGTAATATAAGAGTACAACATCATAATCTAAAAAGTAAAGGGGAGAATACACATCCAACTAGAAAGATGTCCCAACCTGAAAATAACTGGAAAGGTAAAATTTGAGAGATCCCAGCTCCAAATCTCTAAGCTATGACTACCGTGCATGGTAAAATGCACCTGAGTATCCCTATTCTCTTTGGTAATTTTTTTTGACATGTCTATTGTCTTCATAAGACACGACATGTGTGGGAAAATCCCATGCAGGGGTGAGTATATACATACCAAGTAGAACACCCCAAAAACTAGAAGGGGTAAATAAGAGACATGATAGGAATAGAAATATAAACCCATATCAAGAAAACCCAATACATAGGTATGAATATGTGATCATAAAAGAAACCCAAATGAGAGAGAAATGGGATCTCCATCTCACATCACATCCCAGGATGATAAGTCTACTAACAGTTACAAGGGTCCATCATCAATGCCTAGCGTCTCGTGTGTCTGTCTGAAGAAGTCATATAGAGGGCTTGCACCCTGATGCCATAGGGGAGTACCATCTCCGTGGATAAAGGACATGATCCCTAGTGTGGCAGGGGATTACTTCCTCTACATAGATAAAGAGTGTGGAGGACTCACACCCTGATGACATAGGGGAGTACCATATCTATATTTGTACATAGAGTATAGAGGATCCACACTCTGGTTCCATAGGGGAGTACCATCTCCATCATTAAAGGACATTCACCCTAGTGCCATAGGGAAGTACCGCCTCTAACTAGACTCTCTGATGATCCTTCTTGATCGCTACCATTGTCGAGTGTTTCCTAAAGAATAATCACACTTGGAACATCTTGCATCGTATATCAAAATCCACTATGAAGGTTATCATTGCGTTCTATGTGGAAAAACACTCTGGATAGGCTACTCGTAGGCCAAAATATGAGTCCAAATGAAGGAGATATAATAGGTAGAGGTTTCCTCTAAAAGGAAGTACATGACATGTAAGGGTCCCACACATCATGTGGTCCCACTATATTACCTAGCTGTGTCTTCTCTAGAACATAGCTTGTGGGCCATGTAGTACTACACAGTATGTAAGGGTACTACACAGTATGTCTCAGCCACCCGGGGCCTAGCCGTGCTCTTCTGGCCCTACTCATGTCCTTCGGGTTGTGTCCATGTATAGTGTCCATATGTCAGTACATGGAATGTGACACGCCCTACATGGTGTGTCGGGGTCAGGCCAACACTCGGTGTATGTTGCCTACGTAAGCCCATGTACTCTCTAAAGTAAACATCATGTCTCCCACCATACACAGTGTGTGGGGACACATGGGATCCTAGGAGTATACCCTATATACACACTGATCCAGTTTGCTAGGGTTTCATGGTGTGTGGTATCTTTACATGATGTATCATATTTAACTCAAATGGAAAACCCTAGTTGTTGTAGAAACTAGACTACATGGAATGTGTTCATCACAATACACACCATGTATGTTGTGATTTTCCAAAAACTGTATAAAGTTTAACATGTGTCCTAGATTTAAATCCTCCACCTTTATTCCCATCATTTGACCACCCAAAATTAGTGGAACTTCCCTTGACCGTCGATTTCATCCCTCCCGTGGTCGTAAATTGAATTATGATCTTCCTACATGAAGTCGTACATGTTTCCTGTCACTCATGGAACCTCTCATTGCCTCACTGGATCCCCAATCCATAGTGGAATCACCTGAATCCCAAAACCCATCTTGATCTATCCTCTTATCACTAATACATTTATCTCATGTGAATATTCCACGAATTTAGGGGCTCGATCAAACTCACCCATAAATTTTGAATTGTGGCCTCATAGACCAACAATGAAGAACGAGAAGAACAATGGGGGAAAGGAATGAAAAAAAGGTGAAAAATCATTGGCAAAGTTTTCTTAGACAAAAAATATTGATTGTGGATATTCTAGGTGAGAAACAAGGAATAACGAGGATAAATTGAATAAATAATTGAAATATAATACACTAACTCAAGCAAAGGATATAATTTAACACAGATCAAGAAATATGATTTGGATCATGATCAATATTTTAATCAAGGGTGTAATATATAGTTGATGAGTCCTACCTATATATTTGATTAATCACTGGTGAATAATGCATACACTAATAATGGAAGAAGATCTGTTATGTTCATTGTGCCTCAATTCACCTTGATCTGGTTGTCAATCGTCGTCTGATCTTGATTTGTAAAATGAAGGGTTGTAGAAGTATCCTCTCAAAAATATCATGGTTATGTGACTAACCCTATAGATTCTCCATAAAAGGCTACTTATAGAGGGAATTAGATTTTTACACATTAAATGAATTAATTAATTCACTTAATGTTCCCGCCAACAGTCTCCTTAACTGAACATCCTGATCCAACCAACTTTAGGTTACACCTAGGGTAAACCTCACTCTCCAAATTCAACCATGGTCTCAGATTTCTGATTAGAGACTCTGTTTAGGATATATACCATTATTTTTGAAAAAATGTGTATGAATGATATAAAAATATATTTAATATTTTTATAAAATTACTTTCAGGCTCACCAAGCCTAAAAATTGCATGTTGTCTTAGAATATGTCTCTGAAAATATTACTTGATATATTTCAAAGTATTAAAAGGAAAAAATAAGGTCTCTAAATTATTCTCTTCTTCAATATTTTCATCCTTGAAAAGCAAAAAATAAGAAAAAAAGGTTGGGATTCTGAGCCCAGATCTGGCTCGCCTTCTCCCAGGAGCCCTTTGGCATGCTCCTATGCTTCCATAACACACAAACCAAGGGAATATTCCAACCTCATAGGATCCTCTCATTTTGTTGATTAATCATCATCAGGTTCTTTGTGAAAGTGGCTCCATCCTTGATTTCTAGATTTTCCCAGTCAATAACATGTGTGGTATCATGTATGTATCTCCTTAGTTATGACACATGGAAAATGTCATTCACCCACTCTAACTATGGGGGAAAGTTGAGGTGGTAGGAAACCTCAAAAACCATATACAAGATCTCAAATGGCTCGACGAGCCTTAGGGATTTCTTGTATCCTCTGTTGAATCTCTATAATCCTCATCATGGGGAGACTTGGAAAAATGTAATCTCCATGCTCAAACTCCAAGGGCCTACGATGCCGATCTACATAAGATTTATGTCTTCTTTGAGCTGTCATCATCTACTCATGGATCACCTAGACCTTCTTCGTCATCATCTATATCATACTTGTCCCAACAAGCAATGCCTCACCGATCTCAGTCTAGTATAAGGGTGACCTATAGGGTCTCCCATACAAGGCCTCGAAATTTTTCATACTAGTAGTACTTTAACAAGTATAATTTATCCTCCTAGCTCTGACCAAAGTCTAACATGTAATCCCTCAACATATCCTCTAGTACCTCGATAGTGTGCTAGGTCTTCCCATCTGTCTGGGGGTGGAAAGTTGTACTCAACATCAATTGGGTCTCGAATTCCTCTTGTAGGACTCACCACAACTATGATGTGAATTGTGCATCATGGTTGAACACAATCATCAAGGGAAACCCTGTGAAGGTGTACGATCTCCCACACATACAACTACCACAAACTCTCCACCTAACTCTTCTCTATGATAGCAAGGAAGTGTGCCAACTTCATAATTCGGTCAACTATCACCCAGGTGTCATTGTGTCCACTCACTATATATGGAAGCCTCGTCATAGATTCCATGGATATGTCATCCTATTTCCACTACAGGATCTTATGAGGCTGCAACAGACCTATCAGAACCTGGTTCTTAGCCTTCACCTACTGGCATGTGAGGCATCGAGAGATGAACTCAACCATTCTCTTCCTCATGCCAGCCCAACATAAATTCCACTAAAGGTCTCTATACATATTTCCTACACAAGTGTGTACAACTAGAGGAGAAATGTGGAACTCCCTCATCACCTTCTCTTGCATTGTGATTAGAACAACCATTCATCCCTAAAAAAAGATGACATGATTACATCCTTTATAAAATCTATTTGGTGAATCTTATAAGGATATATGGTCACATAGGACCACACAGTCAATGTATCCTAACTGAGACTCCCTCAAACGGTAAAGAATTATAGGATTCAACATCATCTACTAAATAAAAATTACACCCTCCACCACAACCAGGTTTAGTTTCAAGGAATCCAACTGCACAGATGCCTCCTCCACCAAGCGATAATGGGACTTATTATTAAGGGAATCAGATACCATGTTTCCCTTCATAAGATTATAGACTATCTCAAAGTCATGGTCCTATAGGAACTCAAACTAGAGCCTATATCTCGGGCTCATGTCTCTTTGTGTGAATAAATTCCTGAACTCCAATGGTCTGAGTAAACAAGAAAGTGCTCTCCTAGAAGATAGTGCCTTCACATCCTCATATAAATGACTATTGCTTCCAACTCAAGGTCGTGAGTCATGTAGTTCTTCTCATGGGGTATCAATTTCTTAAACCCATATGTGATAATTGTCTTCCTATGCATCAACACATATCCAATTCCATCTCCAAAGGCATTGAAATATACTACGTACTTCATGCCCTCCTTTGGTAGTCTCAAAACAGGAGCACTCGTTAACCTCATCCTCAAATCCTCAAAGTCTCTCTAGAACTACTCAGTCTAGGTAAATGGATACTCTTTCCACATCAGGGTGGTCAAAGGGTATGTAATCCTAGAGAAGTCTGTCATGAACCTTCTATAGTACCCTATTAAGCTAAGAAAACTTCACACCTATAAAATGCACTTGGATAGATCCCAAGTATGAACTGCATCAATCTTTACTGGGTCCATGGAAAAAACATGCTTAGAAATGACATGCCCTAGAAAGTGAACCCCGTTGATCTAAAACTGTCACTTTGAGAGATTACCATAAAGTTGGTGCTCCTGAAGCAAGTCTAGGACCATCCTCAAGTGCTCAGCATGCTCCTCCTCTAATGAAGATTATATGAGTAATTCGTCAATAAAGAAAATAAAAAATTGGTCCAAGTATAGATGGAAGATCTTGTTCATCAGATCCATAAACACAGCTGGGGAATTTTTCACACTGAAGGGAATCACCAAGAACTCATGGTTTCTATAGCAATATCAGAATTCCATCTTTAGAATATTAGCCTCACAAACTCTCATTTGGTGGTAACTAGACCTGAAATCAATTTTTGATAACCATATCGCACCTCAAAAATTGATCAAATATGTTTCCAATCCTTGGAAAGGGGTACTTGTTCTTTATCATGTCCTGGTTCAAACGATGATAATCAACAAAAATTTTAAACTCCCATCTTCCTTTTTCATGAATAACATCAAATTTTCCCAGGGGGACACACTAGGTATAATAAAAATATTATCTCGAAGGTCCTCTAACTGTACCCTCATCTCTTAGAACTCAGTAGGGACCATCTGATATGTCTTTGAAGATATAGGAGCAGTCTCAGGGTTCAAGTTGATGAAAAACTCTATATCCTACCTCAGAGGTAGTCCCATAACATAATCAGGGAGGATATACATATAATCCTCTAAAACTGATGGAATCTAGATTATTGAAGAGTCTGTTATGCTAAGGGATAAACTCACCAACTTATGGGTGATGGGTTTTAGCCTCCTAATCATAAAACCCACTCACTCCACCATGAGATCTCTCTTGACCACAAAGTTGAATCTCATCCCATCAGTCTGAAGGCATATGACTCATTTGTGGTGATAGTCAATCTGGGATTGGACCATGGAAAACCATTCAATACCTAATATGATGTCATAATTATTCATCGTGATAACCAATAGGTACTATGAGAAACTCTCTCCACCAAGTGATAGCTCACACCACCAGAAAATAAACTATATTGAAGAAGTATTCCATGTAGAACCCTTAAGGAAATGCTACTAGGTTGAAATATAAACTAAGAGATCTAGCTCTCGCACCAAGAGTAAAGAGATAAAGTAATGACTCACACTTTTGACTACTAGTACTAAATAAATAGTGGACTAAACATAGATCATACCTATGATCATATCATAATTCATCGAGTCATAAGCCTCCAAATCATGTAGCTGCCCATGGCCTCAATCGCTAGCTCCCTAACCTTGATGTAGGCCACCTATTGGTGGTGGTGAAAAGAGATCATAAAATCATCCACCACTAGAATCTAATCTTAAGGGAGCCCCACATGCTCCTCTTCTAGATCTACCTCCCTGGGGCCACCCTGGCTGCACCTGGGAGATCCATGATCATGATGTTGTCTCTATTTTGGTGGTTCATATGCTATCTACCTTCCCTCCTCATCACATTGAGTCAGGAAATCACATGTTATGTGACCTCTCTCATCACATTTATAACATCACCCATCTCTAGGATGCTCTATTCCTCTATGAAATCCCTAAGACTTATGATCATGTGCCTATGTCTGGGCATGGGTACGCCTCCTATACCTCAGCTCTTGTTGCCTACCATCCACTGCAGAAGACTCATCCCTAGGATGCCTACTGATGGCTCCCACTACATGGCAGCCCTCAAATAGGAATCTATATATCAATAGTGTCCACCCCAACACTCCATTATATGTGGGAATGTACAAAGGTACCAAACTAGGATAGATGTCTATGTGGGGACCCTACTCAAACTTATGCACCTAGAGGTATCCATCCCAAATCATGTCAAGGGAGTACCGCATAAGGCTGGTGAACCTCACAACATACTAAGAAACTTCCATCCCTCTCTATTATAGATCCAATAGATCTTGAAACCAAAATGAGTGCAATCACAAGGGGTAGTACTCCTCATGAAAAAGTTGTTGGGAGTCAGTCCATGAGAGTTTTGACTCATCATGCATCTGTGAAATCAAACTCCAACAACACCCAAATACTTTATGGAAAATGCTAATTACTAGTGAAACCATCTAATCAGTCGATTTACAGATAAGTCTGAAAACATGGATCACTGAATCAGTCCAATTATTCACTGCTTGGGGATTTGTATCATTGTAAAACCTCAGTGGCCTCTAGTGATGGAACTCACAGAGTGCGCTAAGCCTATGTGCATAATCATTCTACTCTATCAGTATAATATACTGCTTGATAGGTGGGGGAACTACTACCTTCCCTCCTAGAGTAAAGACCTCATGAAATGGCCCCTGAATTGAAGCCTCATCACTCATCAGATCTTCATCATGATCCTGAATCGATAACCTGGATGGATATCTTTACAAAATCATCCTAAAAATTTAATCAAGACATAATATGGTTGTATGAGAATATATATATAGGTAGCTAACTCAAGAAAAATATTCAAAATACTCAATATTATATAATGCATGTACCAATGTTCCCTATAACCAATGTCTCAGTATGCTAAGTAAACAAGCAGGTATTCAGAGTCCTGGTGAATGGATACGTCGATCGCCGCACCAATACTAGATTCCCTGGCCTAAAAGTTTCACTCGAGACACTTTGAAAAAATAAATACCTGAGGACTATAATATTTTAGTGTATTTGGAAACTTGGAAACATAATCTTCAATCTTGGTGAAAGGTCTTCAACATCTTCCTTAAATATCTTCCCATTTAGTACTCCTACTTAAAACCTTTATTCATAACCTCGAGAAAGGAAACATAATAAATAGGTGAGCTTAGATGCTTAGTAAGGGTAAACAAGGGAGATATGTAAGAATAACATGAGCATAAGGGTATGAGAACATGATCGTATCATTATAAGGTCATACCCTATATATCAAAGATAATAAACATGAATCATGGAATAAATATTGGCAGTTCATAAGACACAAATCATAAAGAAATAAAAGAACATGAGTCATGGGATCATAATATTGTCATAAGATATAGAATTGTTTCATGAACATAAACTTATAACACTATGAACATATGTAAATAGAAACAGGTTCACACATTAGGTTTAGAACATGAAATCAGGCCCTCACATAAACTTATAGACATGAAACCAGATCCATTTGTAAAATATTGAAAATGTAATCCGGTTCACGTATAACATTTTGAACATGTAATTAGGTTCATTCATAGCATTATGAACATGTAATCAGGTTCATTCATAACATTGTGAACATGTAATCAGGTTCACACATAATATTGTGAACATGTAATCAAGTTCACGCATAACATTGTGAACATGTAATCAGGTTCACACATAACATTGTGAACATGTAATCAAATTCACACATAAACTTATGGACACACAACAAGGTTCATGCATAACATTTTTAACATTTAATCAGGTTCATGCATAACATTGTGATCATGTAATTAGTTTCATGTAAAAACTTATGGACATTCAACCACGTCTATGCATAACATTATGAACATGTAATTAGGTTCATGCATAACATTGTGAACATGTAATTAGGTTTATGCATAAACTTATGGACATGAAACCAGGTCCATTCATAACATTATGAACATGTAATCATGTTCTCCCATAACATATATACTCATGATTCAACCATCATTACCCAATTCATTATAGGGAGATGTAGGTCCCACCCATCACATAATGAAATCATACATGCATGTTCCACAAGATAACAAAACATTCATCATATCATGACCCATAAAAATATATGGGTTTAATAAAATTCATATCATGACCAATGAAATGAAATGGGTATTTTAAAAATTTCATCATATCATAACTTGTGAAAAAGATACAGGTTTCATAATCATTTCATCATAGAATAACCTATGAAAGGGAGTGGGTTTCATAATCTTTTTATCATGGTATAACCCATGGAAGAGAAACAAGATTCATAAATAACGTGTCCTCTTAAACACAAACCATTCAAAGAGAGAATAATAATGTTGTCCTTGGATCATATCCCTAAAAAATAATAAACTACATCAAAGGATGTCAACTTATATGGAGATTGATTTTGAAATATCACGTGAAACATTTCTTAAGGAAAATAACCTTTATTTGAAAATCACTTTTTAAAACATAAAACATTTTCAAAGTCATTTTCTTTAAAAAACACTTTGAAAAAATTATAAATTAATCTTTTAAAAATAATTTAAAACATTTATTGATAAATTATCCTTTCCTCTTTGAAAAACGCTTTTTAAATCATAAAAAAATTTAAAAACCTTTTTCTTTGAAAACAATGAATTTCCAAAATAATAGGAAAAATATTTTATTTCAAAATAACATTGTAAACTTTCAAATAAAGATTCAAGGAAATAACGGCAATGATAGTAGGTAAATCCATACATTCCTAACATTCCTTTTTCACTGTAAAATGTTTAAGAAAGTGCCTTGATCAGAAAAAAAACAAGGAGATTCCTTTTAAAACCATTTTTATTAAAAAGGAAAAACATGGGTAAAAATTTATTTTACACATCATAGTAAAACATTTTTTAATTTTTTTTTGGAAAACATGGTTTTTTGAATTAAACAAATTTCTAACTGAAGAAGGAAATAAAATCAGATTATCTTAAAAACACTTTCTTAATTATCTTAAGTACCAAAGAGTGGGAAAATGGAACCAATACATGGAGATATCATGGATAACCAGAGGAGGAGAAAATTTGTGGGAGTTATTGAGATATATATCATAATATTTCATCAATGTAATCATAATCATAAACAATCTCAATAAACGATGAGATTATAGCATTAAACCTTTACTACTTTGGTAACTTTGAATCATAATCCTATGGAATGAATAACATTACATGAAGCTTAAAATATCATGAAAATAAGGATATTAATTATATAAAATGTTAAAGGGAAATATATACACCACATATAAAAATATAGGTTCATAACATGGAATGTATCTCAAAGAAGGAAAATTAAGAAAAAAATACTTTACCGATTTGGTAACTTTTGAACCATAAACCCCATAAAAGAAAGATAATAAAATGGATATGTAAATACCCATAAATTTAATTATAAGAATAATATAATACATTAATTTTTAGTATATACACCACACAAAATAAATGAGTGGTGAATAAGGCATAAGTCTTGTGGAAATAAAAGTGAGACGAGAAAACCCTTACCTTAAGTATTAACTTTTTTTGTACACGTTCAAACCTCCTGTATAATAAATATAAGTTTATTATAAATCTACCAAGTAACCATATTATTATACATCATACCATATTTGATTTACTTATGACTTTATATTACCTTTTTATTAGCAACTCAATGTTAATGTTACATTTCGGGTAATATTCACTTTGTTTTTTGTATATATTTTGACTTTTTATTCTTGATCCTCATACTTAGACCATGATTTACTTATTTCCATAATCTAAAACATTATATAAATATCATATATATTCAGTATATAAATATTTTTAATAATCTATAAAAGATATAAATATGAAATGGAATACCTTGTTTATAGAGATGGTAGGTCGTACGTACATATGAATGTTGTTTCTATTTTCTTATCATTTTTAAAGAAAGTAAATGAAATATATGTGTATATATATTATAATTATAGTGGAAATAATGAATTTATGTTTTATATAATAATTCCAAAAGCATAAATACATCATAAATATCATATATATCATATAAAAATACTATTTCCATTATAATGGCCAACCATGAGAGGTGGTAAAGGAAAAATGAACGACATAATTTGTGAGGTGAGAGTCTTCTATACTCACGAATGGTAAGTTTGTTACCCATTTTATGGAATTATGTATATGTGTAGGTTAAAACCTTAAAATAAAAACATCTCAATATATTTAGGATGTTGATTTTATTATATAATCATGTAATAAGAATAATTGAATGGGTGTATAAATAAATAAAACATAAATGTATGTTGAATAACATTACCTCTTTTTTTCAGGTAACTCCTTTTGGTTTGCACCAAAGGGCTTCCTTGGTTGGATTTATGTCCAAAGTGAGATTACTAAGTTAAGAGGGGAAGTTTGGATCTTATTTGGGCAGGTTTTTTATGAGCCAAAGTGTCTTGAGAGGTGTGAATAAATGAGGGGATTAATGCCTTTTTATAGTGGAGGATTGGAATTCTTGTAAATATAAAAAGGTAAACACTATTGAGAGGTCTCCCTCACATCATGTGTCTCCAATAATGCTCTATTTTATATCTAACGGAGAATATGGTCAAAATATGTCTATAAAATTTCTTTTTTATATGTTTATAGTTTATTTTTTCACTTAAGTTAAAGTTTAACCACTAAGTAAACTCGTTTTTACCTTAATCGTTGTAATTAGTTTTAATTGATTTCACTAATAATTTTGGTCAAAAACTAAGTTAACATCATTAGAAATTATAAATTATTCTGATTCCAAATATGGAATCAATTTTTCAAAATTCCAATTACATAAGTGGTGGAAATTAATTTAAAATTAATCTCGCAGACGTGGCAGGAAAGCGGGTTTTTAAAGTAAAAAGTTCAAAATTTTAAAATGTTTTTACATCCAATTTCAATGTGAAACTGGTTCTAATGACCTAAATTGGATTAATTGATTCATAATTTATCTAAATATCCTTTAAAACCAATTTAAAATTTAATTTAACAATATAAATAAATTGTATGAAAAAGTATTTTTCAATTAAAATTCAATGTTTTTCAGTATTCATCAAAATATGAAACTTCTCTAAAAAATACTTAGAGTAAATTTTTATATTTAATTTTAAAAAATGAAGTTTATTTTGTCAAATAAAATTTACTAAAGTTTCAAAAATTAAATTTAAAATAGGTTTCCCATTAAAAGGCGGTAAAATTAACTTTTAGAAAAATACCTCTTTTATTCATATAATTGGATTTATTCTTATATTATGAATATAAAATCTATTGGGTGAGTATAAAAAATATTTATTGAATATATAATATATAAATTTTATTGAAAACATTCATCAAAAGTGGTTTGTTTAATTTATTGAGATAAAATTGTGTTTGTACGTAGAAAAATAGTTTTCTTAGAAAAGAAATTTTTTATTCTCAAATAGTTATTACATTCATTTATAACTCATTGATAACCAAAGAATTCATTTTATATACATTTGTAAACTATATTTTCATAATTTAGTCAATCTCATTCATATTTTCCATTCTAACGGCTAGGTAATAATTATAATAATATTAATAGTATATTGTAGTTTGGTAAAACTCAGTATTTCATGTAATACAAGTTATATAAGGGGCTTAGTATTGTGTGTAACACAAGCCAAACATAGTTTTTTGTGTACTGCAAGCTAATTTAATTGTTGCATGTAGTGAAAGATTAAATTTTTTGCGTATAACGCAAGACAAACTTAGTGATTTCGTATAACAAAATATATATTCAGTGTTGTGTGAAATGAAGAATATTGAAAAGATTAAATTAATTTGAAAAAAAATCACAAAATCTCAAGTTGTTACATTCTACCCCCCCCCCCTTAAAATGAATTTCTCCCTTGAAATTCTTCTGTTTTATCAATAGTTTAATTCCTAAAATTTCCTTTCATTGAAACCCACATTGTAAAAATGAACACTAAAACTTACTTTAAAAAGGTAAAGTTAGAAACATAATGGTTACCCAAAATAATTCATTACTAGGTTTACACATATTAGAACATAGGTGTCAAGTGAAAAAATGGACATGAAAGTGAAATATAACTATCAAGTTCTGATGGACAGTGATAGAGAACATGATTAGGATAAATTTAATGATCATAAATCCATAAACCAAAGAGGCTTTAAAAAGTTCAATGATATCATCAAAAATGATTATAATAGGACAAAATTTTATTTCAAGACCCTTTTTCCTAAATTTGAAGAATTTTCATGAGAAGATAAAATTACATAATTTTAGGATAACCTCACCCTTTTTTGTGCCTTGATCAATTTCCAATTCATCTCTTATTCTAATAAATGAAGGTGAATTTTTAATTCCAAAATAATTATCAGATCATTAGATCTATAAATATATTGATAGGTCATTCCATTTATCTTTATCCCAACAAAAAGTTTGGTACAAGTTATCCAATATGAATAAATCCTCATATGGAGAGATAATACTTTAATCTCTAAAACCTCATCTGAAGTTTAACATAAACCATTCCATAAATGGTTAAATATATAACCCTTCCAAAAGATGAAATTACAAATCATTATAAATAAGTTCACTAAATTTCTCAAAAACAGTTTAGCATTGATCCCCTATATATCATAAAGTAGCTCTTATTTGTCACATAACAAATATGTGAACACATTCATCATGTATTCTCTTGAAACATGGTAATTACCATAAATCATTATTAAAAACATGCATTTTTTCTTATTCTAATTTTTATTGGATATATTCCTTAAATCCAAAAAAATATTGTAAACTCCATCCATGATAGCATAAACCACCTTATCAAAAAATCCTTTATCAGTTCTTAGGTAATCAGTACCGTCTAATTTACTTGTTCATATCCAATATAACTTTACCCAAACATCATTATCTTAATACTAGGAACATATTAAAAGTTACCTTCCCTTAATCAAAATATCATCTTTCCATTAAATCGCTTTTATAAGTCTTCAGCACCATTCAACGTATCCTTTTCAATGCTTAATAAAAAAATTATACTGAAAATAATTTTATATTTCATGATTCATATAACATAATATTTGAATTCCAAAACATAAACCACTGACACATTTTTTTTTTAATTTTATAAAATAAAATCACTTTATGGTTAAGTGATAACCAACAATCACACCACGCCCCCTCTGAGCCAAAAGTGGGTCGGTCAAGGAACCCAGTCAGACCCACCCAAAAAAACTGGAACTTATCATGCCCTATGACATCAAGTTGTTCCCCTATATAGATCCCACATAATATCCACCTTTTATCCACACACAAAATGCACATGCACACCACACCGCATCGAGAGGCAGTCACCAGACAACAGCACACTGACAACATTCACGCCCCACTGCACCGCTAAGAATGGACCACCAAAAACACCACAAACCATGACTCCATCACTGAAACCACTGAGTTCAGTAACCCTCACCATTAGAACTATGACCCACCGAAGAATGCTGCAGCTCCACACCATGAGGACAACAACCAGAACACCCGACGAGCCGATGTGAATGTAACAGGACCAAAAGCAGAGTCTGTACAGAAAAAACCTACAACCAAATGCAGAACAAGTCAGAAGGATCGAGAGAGGAAAGGTAAAGAGGATGCCTCTAACACCAATAATTCCTAAGGTAACAATATATGACCTTGAATTGACCTATAATGAAGATGATGAACCTACCAATACAAACACAAAAATCATAGAACAAGATGGAAGGGTTGGGGGAAATAGGCAAGGGAACACTACTGGCCCCAGGCATTCCTGAAGTCACCCTTTGTGGCCTCGTATTGACCTGGGAGAAAGAAGATGACCCTGACTCATTTAGAAACGAATGAACCCAACCATCCAAGAACCTAATAATGACCACTGATCACAACTAGAACCCCATCCACAGAACACTCTACCCATAGGCACCGAAGATAGTAGTCGGTGAGTGAGCCGAAGAGAGGTGGGGAATTCGATGTGAGTCGTCACTGCTAGAGGGGAAACCTAGGTGGAAATCACACTAGAGATCACCCCTTACGGGCCTATAGATATTGAGGAAGTGTTGATTCCAAATTCCAAAAACATATAAAATTAAATAATCCAACTTTATTCTTAAACCATTACTCATGCTTCATCATCTTATTCCTTAATACCCATTTCCTAGAATATTAAATATGAATCATGTATTAAGGTTTCTCAACCTCAATTTAATCAAACTTCTTATGTTTAATATAAAAAATAGTGTTATAACATCCCATACCTTTCACAGGTCGTTTACAATCCCTTTATCTTCAGCAGTATAACCAATACCTGTACCACCTTCTAGATTCTCTTTATGAGATTTCCACCTAGGAAATATATTTTCATAATGCCCATACTTTCCACATATGAAAAAGTCAATGTTAACCAAGTTCTTTTTAGTTCCCTCCATTGAATAAAACTATAAATCATAGGGTGAGAAACACTTATCATATCAGAAAATCACATAATCATGAAAATTTTCTTATAGGATGCCTAAATCATGACACCGACTTTTAAATCTATGACACCTTAGTATTATCCTTAGATACATATCTAGACATATCTTTAGAAATATCCATAGTTATATCATTAAATTTTTCTCATTATAGTTTCCAGATGTTGATTAAACCCTCCTTTTGATACCAACTACAGTGAACTAGGCTTAACATACATGGATATTACATCATTTTAGATGAATATCCATCACATTTCAAAAATACATTCCCGAGGACTGTAATAGTTTAGTGTGTTTGGAAACTTTGAAATATAGTCTTCTATATTGGTGAAATATCTTAAATATCTCCCTTAAAGATATTCCCCTTTAATAATCCTACTTAAAACCTTTCTTCATAACCTAAGGAAAGGAAACCTAAGAAGGGTATGAGCTCAGATGCTCAGTAAGGGTAAACAAGGGAGATATGTAAGAATAACATGAGAATAAGGGTACGATAATATGATCATATCATTAGAAGATCATACCATGAATATCAAAGATCGTAAACATGAATCGTGGAATAAATATTGTCAGTTCATAAGACATGAATCATAAGAAAACCAAAGAACATGAGTCATGAGAGCATAATATTGGCATAAGATATAGACTTGTGGTATGTACATAAACTTATAACATTATGCACATGTGTAAACAGAAATTGGTTCACTCATAAGGTTTAGTACATGAAATAAGGACCTCATATAAACTTATGGACATGAAACCATGTCCATGAATAACATATTGAACATGTAATCAAGTACACACATAACATTGTGAACATGTAATCAAGTTCACTCACAACATTGTGAACATGTAATCAGTTTGATACATAACATTGTGAACATATAATTAGGTTTACACATAAAATTGTGAACATGTAATAAAGATCACACATAACATTGTAAACATGTAATCAAGTTTACAAATAAACTTATGGACATGCAACCAGGTCCACACATAACACTGTGAACATGTAATTAAATTCATGCATAAAATTGTGAACATATAATCAGGTTGACACATAAACTTATGGACATGCAACTAGGTCTATGCATAACATTGTGAACATGTAATCAGGTTCATGCATAGCATATATACTCATGAGTCATCCATCATTACCCAATTCATCAGAGGGAGATATAGGTCCCACCCATCACATAATGAAATCATACATGCATGTGCCACAAGATAACAAAACATTCATCATATCATTACCCATAAAAAGATATGGGTTTCATAAACATCATATCATAACCAATTAAATTAAATGGGTATTATAAACATTTCATCATATCATAACTTGTAAAAAGGATACAGGTTTCATAATCATTTCATCGTAGAATAACATATGAAAGGAAGCGGGTTTCATAATCATTTTATCATGGTATAACCTGTGGAATAGAAACAAGATTCATAAAAAACTTTTCTTATAAAACATAAATCATTCAAAGAGATAATAATAATAGTATCCTTAGATCATATCCCCAGAAAAGAATAAACTATATCAAAGGATGTCAACTTAGATGGAGAGGGATTTTGAAAGATCACATGAATAATTTCTTAAAGAAAATAACCTTTCTTTGAAAATCACTTTTTAAAACATAAAACATTTTCAAAATCCTTTTCTTTAAAAAAAACTTTGAAAAAATTATAAAGGAAGATTTTATAAATCATTTAAAACATTTCTTGAGAAATTTTTCTTTCTTCTTTGAAAAACACTTTTTAAATCATAAAACATTTTGAAAACATTTTTATTTGAAAAAAATGAATTTCCAGAATATCAGGAAAAAAATTCTTTAAAAATAACCTTTTAAACTTTCAAATTAATCTTCGAGGAAATTATGGTAATGATGGTAGGTAAATTCACACGTGTTGAACTTTCTTTTTGCACCGTAAAAAGTTTAGAAAAGTTCCTTGATCATAAAAATTACAAGGAGGTTCCTTTTAGAAATATTTTTTATTAAAAAGGTAAAAATTGGGTAAAAATGTATTTTAAACATCATGGTAAAATATTTTTGAAAACATTTTTATAAACCATGGTTTTGTGAATAAAACAAATTTCTAACTAAAGAGAGAAATAAAGTTTGATTTTCTTAAAAATAATTCCTTAATTATATTAAGTACAAAAGAGTGGGAAATGGTACTAATACATAGAGATATCATGGATAACCATAGGAGAAGAAAATTCATGAGAGTTATTGATATATTTATCATAATATTTCATCAATAGAATCATAATCTTAAACAATCTTGATAAATGATGAGTATGTAACAATAAACCATTACTACTTTCGTAACTTTGAATCATAATATTATAGAAAGAGTAACATTAATAAAGCTTAAAATATCATGAAAATAATTATATTCATTATATAACATTTCAAAGGGTATTAAATACACATTTTAGAAAAATTTAGTTGCATAACATGGCATTTATCTCAAAGATGGAAAATTGAGACAAGATTACTTTACTAATTTGGTAACTTTTGATCCATAAACACCATGAAAGAAATATCATCAAATGGATATGAAAATACCCATAAATTTAATTATAATAATCATATATTACATTAATGGGAAGTATATACACCACACAAAATAAATTAGTGGTGAATAAGGCATAAGTCTCATGAAAATAAAAGTGAGAAGAAAAAACTCTTACCTTAAGTCTTGACTTTCTTCATACATGTCCAAACCTCCTGTATAATAAATATAAGTTTATTATACATATACCATATAAAAATATTATTATATATAATACCATATGTGATTTACTTATGGCTTTATATTACCTGTTTATTAACAATTCCATATTAATGTTACGTTTTTGGGTAATATCTGCTTTGTTTTTCATATATGTTTTGACTTATTATTCTTGATCCTCTTACTTAGATCATGATTTACTTATTTAAAAAATGTAAAAAATTATATAAATACCATATATATTCAGTATATAAATATTTATAATAATATATAAAAGATATAAATATAAAATGTAATTCGCCATTTATAGAGACGGTAGGTCGTACATACGCATGAACATTGTTTCTATTTTATTGTGTTTTGAAAGAAATAATGTAAATGACATATATGTATATATATATATATATTATCATTATAGTAGAATTATTATGTCATATATATCATATAAATTTACTAAACCCATCCTCAATACATTCCATTCAAAGTGTGAATGAATCACATCACTTTAAGGAGGCGGTAGTCCACACGTCCACAAACAAAGTTATCGTATTTAAACAAAGAAAATCATGAAAGTATGTTTTATATAATAATTAAATAAGAATAAAGGTATCATAAATATATTATATATCATATAAAAATATTATGTCCATCATAATTCCCAACCATGAGAGGTGGTAAAGGAAAAATGAACGACATCGTTTCACAAGTTAGTAGTCTGTCGTATACACAAACAGTAAGTTCGTTACCCATTTGATGTAAGTGTGTGTAGGTGTTGGTAAAAACTTTATAATAAAAACATATTAGTATATTTAGGATATCTATTTTATTATATAATCATAGAATAATAATAACTGAATGGTTGGAGAAAGAAATAAAACAGAAATGCACGTTGAAGAATGTTACCTCTTTTTTTCAGGTAACTCCTTTTGGTTTGAACCAAAGGGATTCCTTGGTTGGATTTATTCACAAAATTAGGGTTATAGTTTTATATTATTTAATTTGGGAGCTTATTTTTTTAGGGTTTTTATGATCCAAAGTGTCTTGAGAGGTGTGAAGAAGTGATGGGGTGAGTGCCTTTTTATAGTGGAGGAAGAGTGGCATTATTCTAAATATAAAAAAGGTAAACACTATTGAGAGGTCTCCCTTACATCATGTCTATCCAATAATGCTCCATTTTAAGTAAAAGTGAGGATAAATTCTAAATATGGCCATTAAATTTCTTTTGGAAATGTTTCTAGTTTATTTGTCCACTTAAGTTAAAGTTTAACCACTAAGTAAACTCATTTTTACCTTAATTGTTGAAATTAATTTTTATTACTTTCCCTAATATTTTTGGTCAAAAACTAATTTTAAATTATTATAAATTATAAATTATTATGATTCCAGATATATAATAAATTTTTACAAATTCTAATCACATAAGTGGCATAAATTAATTTAAAATTAATCCCACATATGTGATGGAAAAACGGGTTTTTTAAGTAAAAAGTTCAAAAGTTTGAAATGTTTTTGCATCCAATTTCAATGTAAAATTGGTTACAATTACTTAAATTGGATTAATTGATTAATAATTTATCTAAATATCCTTTAAACCCAATTTAAAATTTAATTTAACTATATAAATAAATTAGATGAAAATACAGTTTTCAATTAAAATTCAGTGTTTTTTCACTATTAATCAAAATATGAAACTGCTCTGAAAAATAAAAAACACCCAAAGTAAATTTGTATATTTTTATTTGAAAAATGAATTTTATTTTTTCAAAATAAAAATTATAAAAGTTTCAAAAATTATATTTAAAATAGGTTCTCTATTAAAAGGTAGTAAAATTACCTTTTATAGAAATATATCTTTTATTCATATAATTGAATTTATTCTTATCTTATGCCTATAAAATATATTGTATGAGTATCAAAAATATTGATTGAATATATAATATAAAAATTTTATTAAAAATATTCATCAAAATTTTTTTTCTTAATTTATTTAGATAAAATGATGTTTGTACATAGAAAAATAGTTTTCTTAGAAAAGGAATTTATTTATTCTCAAATAGTTATTACTTTAATTTATAACTAATTGATAACCAAATGATTCATTTTATATACATATGTAAACCATAGTTTCATAATTTAGTCAATATCATTTATATCTTCTATTCTAACAGCTATATGATAATTATAATAATATTATAATAATATTGTTAATAATATATTGTAGTTTGGTAAAACTCAGTCTTGAGTGTAACACAAGTTATCGAAGGGACTCAATATTGTGTGTAACACAAGCCAACCATAGTGTTGCGTGTACTGAAAGCTAATCTAAGTGTAGTGTGTAGTGAAATATTAACTTTTTATTACATATAATGCAATCCAAACTTAGTGCTTTCATATAAAAAAAATCTATATTCAGTGTTGTATGAAATAAAAAATATCAAAAAGATTAAATTAATTCAAAAAAAATCAAAAAAAACTCAAGGTTTTATAGGAAAACTCCAAATATCATCCCAATGAATGAACTACTCTAATACCAATCTATCATGACCCGACCCACCGGGGCTCATCTGGATGGAAGATAGCCAAGCCGCAACTACCCCAATCCCACCTTCATAGGCCAGGGCTAGCAATAAGTGTTGAAATACATAACTAATATGGGAGGATTTTGCCTAATGTACCTATACGAACACACTTGATCATCTCTATGCAAAAGTGCATAGGATTAATAATAAAATATGAAACATTTAAAGAATAAACCATGCATGTGAAACCTCTAGGGAATAAAAGAGTATGATAGTATAATATGAAAAGTAAAGAGGTAAATAGCACATGAGCCTTAGCCCAGTTGGTGAGGACTCATTAAGTGCATCCAAGAGACCTGGGATCAAATCCAAGTAGAGGCTAATTTCCAAGTACTGTAGCAGTAACTATAGAAGTAAATGTAGTAGGTACTGTAGCAGGTACTGTAGCAGGGACTGTGTAGAACTGTAGCATATACTATAATAGGAACTGTAGCAGACACTGTTTGGCACCGTAGCAGCTGGGAATATTCCTCTGTTTGGGCCTTCGGGCCACCGATTTGGTCTCCGAGTCCTTTAAGGCCTTCGGGCCACCCAGGCCTTCGGGCCACCTCAAGGCCTTTGGGCCACCTTAAGTGAAGATGAAAACCAGACAACCTACAAGGAACAAGCTTCAGAAGGAGGAGGAGTAAGGAGCTTTCACCATAGCAGAAGCTAAACGGATTTCAAGAATGAGAGGGTATAGCACCTGCCATTAGGACAAGCATGTGCATGCACAAGAAATCCTAGCTAAACAGTCATGCAAAGGTAGAGAGCTGATTTCATGATGAAGATGCTGGGGAGGAGAAGTTCCAAGTAGTGAGTCTGGGTTACATGTAATGTTTGAAGCCTACGGGAAATGAATTCATCTAAGACCTACGTTCCATGTAATACTTACACCTACGGGCCTTGTAAGGGTTCCACCTCACCCCTTGAAAGGTGGATTATCAAAAATAAATAAAAAATGAAGGCCTTTGGGCCATTGGAGAAAGAGGTAAATACATGCCCAACCAGAAAGATATCCCAACTTGGAAATAACTAGAAAAGTAAGAGATGAAAGAGTCCAACTCCAGATCTCTAATCTCCAACCACCATACATGGTCAAATTCACCCAAGTATCCCTATACTCATCAATAATCATTGTCAACCTGTCCATCATTTTCATAATAAATGACATGTGTGGACAAAGCCCATACATGATTGATTATATAAATACCCAGTAGGATTCCCTTAAAACTAGAAGGGGAGTAGTAAGAGACATGATAAGAATAGAAGATTCAACTCATAACAAGAAAACCCAATACATAGGTATACATATGTGATCATAAAAGAAACCACTATGAGAGAGAAAATGGATCTCCATCTCATAGACCATCCCAAGATGATAAGCCTTACAATAGTTCCAAAGGTCCATCATCGATGCCCGACATCTCGTGCATCTATCCAAAGAAGTAATATAGAGGTTCTTTACCCTGGTATGACTGGAGAGTACTATCTCCATGGATAGAGGACCCACTCACTAGTGTGACAGGGGAGTGCCACCTCTGTATCCATAAAAAAGCATAGAGGACCTACACCCTGATGTCATAGGGGAGTACCATCTCTATAGATAGAGGACCCATGCTCTGGTGGGATAAGGGAGTTACACCTCTGTATGGATAAAGAGTGTAGAGGACCTTCATGTTAATACTTTAGGGTAGTACCATATCCATATATATACCCTGATTATGGAAGAATCACACCTTGGTTCCATATGGGAGTACCGACTCTATCATTAGAGGACTTGTACCTTGGTGCCAAAGGGGAGTACTGCCTCTAATTGTACACTCTAATGATCATTTTTGATCATTTTCATCATAAAGTGTCTCTTAAAGAAGCATCACACTTGGAACATCTTACATCATATCTCAAAAATCCACTACGAAGACCACCATCATGTTCTATATAGAAAAACACTCAAGATAGGTTAACCACAGGCTAAAATCTGAGTCAAAATGAAGGAGATATGAGAGGTATAGGTTTACTCAAAAAGGAAGTACACTGAGTGTAAGGGACCCACATGATATGTGGTCCTTCTCTACAGCTTGGTTGTGTCTTTTCCCACACATGGATCGCTAACCATATAGTACTACATGGTATGTAAGGGTATTACACAGTGTGTCTCAACCACCTGGGGTCGATCCATGTTCTCCAAGTCATTCCCATATCCTTTGGGTCATGTTCATGTACACAAGCCATGTGCTAGTAAACGGTGTGTTCCACACCCTACATGGTGTGTCCGGGTCAGGCTGGCACTCAACGTATGCCGCCTATGCAATCTCATGTACTCTCCAAAGTATATGGTATGTCTCCCACCATACATAGTGTGTGGGGCCACATGGGATCCTGGTCATGTAGCCTTTTTACACATTGAACCGATCATTTAGGGATATATGGTGTGTGTCCTCTCTACATTATGTGTCATATTTAACTCTAATGTGAGTCCCTAGCTATTGTAGAAACTATACTACATGGAATATGTTCATCACAATACACATTGTGTATGTTGGGATTTTCTAAAAACTAAAGAAGGTTTCATGTGTATCCTAGATATAAATCCTCCACCTCTATTCCCATCATTTGACCACCCAAAAATGGTGTAACTTCCTCTATTCATCTATTCTTACCCTTCGATGGTCATAAATTGAATTCTGATCTTCCCACATGAATTCGTACACATCACTCATTGCTCGTGGTGCCTTTCGCTACCTCACCAGATCCCCGATCCATGGTGGAATTACCCACATCCAAAAAGCCATCATGATCTATCCTATTATTTCTAATCCATTCATCACATGTGAATCTACCACAAATCCAAGGGTTCGATCACGCTTGAACCCATCCGACAATGTCGAACCTTGGCCCCATAGGCCAACAGCAAAGAATGTGAAGAACGGTGAGGGAAAGGAACATAAAAAGGTGAAACAGTCATTGGACAAGATTTATTATCCCATTAATATAGATTGAGAATATCTAGGGTGAGAAACATGGAACAATGGGGATAAATTGAATAAAAAATTGAAATCTGATACACGGGCTCATGCAAGGGACTTAATTTAATGCAGATCAAAAAATAAGATTTCTATCATGATCAATCTTCTAATATAGGGTAAAATTCACAATTTATGAGTCCTGCATTGATATTTGATTGATCCCTAGTGAATAATGTATTTTTTGATGATGGGGGTGATCTATTGTGTTTGCTACGCCTCGATTTACCTTGATTTGGTTGTCGATCGTCATCTGATCTTGATTCGCCAATGAAGGGTAATATAATTATACTCTCAAAGATCCCAGGGTTATACGGCTTACCCTAGAAATTCACCATAATAGGATAATTATATAGGGAATTAGATTTTTATAAATTTAATGAATTAATTAAACATTTTAATAAATTAATTCATTTAACGTACCCGCCAACGATCGCCTTATCCAAATGTTCTATGCCAACCAACTTTAGGTCATGCCTAGGGTAAACTTTGCACTATGGATTCAACCGTGGTCTCAAATTTCCGATTTGAGACTCCATTTAGTAGATATATCATTATTTTTTTTAAAATGTGTGTGCTTGATGTAAAATATATTAAATATTTTTATAAAATTAATTTTGGGCTCATTGGGCCTCAAAATTTCAGGTCATCTCATTGACTAGATCTGAAAATATTCCTTGATATATTTCAAAAGTCTTACAAGGAAAAAATGGTCCCTATAATGTAGACCTGCCACATGCCATGTGACCTATGGATAATAGCTCAACGTGTACCCTATGGGTGCATGGACACAGACACGGCTAGGCACACAGGCATGGCTAAAGTACACGGGCACGACCCAGTACTCGGACATGGACAAGTACATGGGTACAACCAGAGTACACAAATGGCCTAAAGTACATATAAATGGGCTAGAGTACACAGACTTGGGCAGACATCATATAGAGTGCCAGACCGATCTCTACACACCGTGAATCAAAAAGAATGTTCCATGTATTTAGATAAATGCATGTTGTGTGGGATAGCGAGACATGGGCAGTGCTAGACTTAAAGAGACACGATGTGCACTCCCAAAACACGTTGTATACTTTCTAAAGGGTGGGTTGAGGCCCTTTTCTCTTTAGTGAGGACCATATTTAGTTGGATGTGTTCCCTTGGTTCATCCCCATGAGGGTATGATGAGAAATTACATCCTGAGTATATGATGTGATCCTCTCTGTGGTATTTGTCTCAAATATAATTCAAGAATCCCTCTGCATGACATGGGTTATGATCCTCTATCATTTCATCACCTTCCCTAGGTGTGGTTTGAGGAATCATCATGGTCAAGTTACATGGGTTTACGATATTCTACTTAGCTGGTTATTCCAAGTAGGGCCTGGTATACACTAGAGGTTCTGGGTGAGATCCTCTATCCATGTATCAAGATCTTCAGAGTTATAGAGAGTACTTATTTGGAGATTTAGATTGTTCATGAAATCTTGGATGAGTTTCATCAGTTATATCATGGCTCGTGGGTGAGTTCTCCCATATGAGCATTACCTTGAAGCCTCGAGTGGAATCTTGTGGATGGCAGTATGGTTGAGATCTCTTTGAGACATGGTATCTATTATGAGTATATATGGGTGTTATTATTATTATTATTATTTCTCATATTCTGATTGATATGCCTTTGTGATGATTAGCTGACTACTCTCTTGATGATTATGTTTGGTGATTTTAGGGTGTCCTACTAGGTATTTTTATACTCACCCCTTCATAAGCTCTATCTGCACATGTCATGTCTTATTCATATGAAAGGCCTTTTGACAGAGTATTGGGAGGACTATGAGAGGGAAGATAATGGAGAGATAGATGGAATATGGTTTGTGTCAAGTGTTTCATTAGACAACATTCCCCTCCTTACCAAGTTGTAATCTTTTTACAGTTTTTGTGTTGGGATTGTATTTAACCCTTTTATGTTTTCTAGTACTTTTGTTATAAACTGTTTTGGGATAAATTTTATGCATTCATTAGGGTATCAGTTGTGTTTTACCTTTAAGAATTTTATAATTATGTGGAGACTTGTTCATGTGTGCATGTACTTAGGAAAAGGCCTCCCATGTGTGAGATATTCCTACTCGGTGCTTTTCACTAGCCTCTAGCCTATTAGGGGTAGGCTTGGAGTGTCACACTTGACTTACTACTAGATAGACAAGTCTCGATGGTTTAGGTCATGACATAATTACCATTATGGATTTTCATGACTATGAGTTTTAGTAAATAGATATCAAAACAACATTCCTTAATAGGAACCTTCAGGAATATGTCTATACAAAACAACCAAAAAGATTTGTGACTCCAAAGGATACCAACAACAAATAAAAATTTCAAATATCCATTTATGGATTAAAGAAAGAATCCATGTCATGTAACATTTGATTTGATTAATACATATGGAATTTGGTTTTATAAAGAATGAATGTAAGACTTATGTCTGTGAGAGGTTTAGTGGGAGTATGGACATTTTCTTAATAGTTTATGTCAATGATATACTACTTATTGGAAATGAGATAGCAGTCTTAAATTCTACTAAAGACTGGTTAAATAAATGATTTTTCATAAAGTACTTAGGCAAAGAAGTATATATTATTAGGATAAAGCTCCATCCTAATAGATCTAAGAGGTTGTTCAGTCTAAGTCAAGGCACATATATTTACAAGATACCGAATAGATTTAGTGCAGAGCAATCCAAGAGGGTATTGTTTCCAACATCACATGGCATTCATCTTTTAAAGAAAATGTGTCTTCAGAAAAATGTGGAAAGATAAAGGATGGAAAGGATTCTATATGCATTGGTGATGAGATTAGTCATGTATGGTATGTTATGTACTAGGCTAGATGTCACTTATGCCTTAAGTGCAATAGGAAAATATCAAGTTGAACCATGTGACTACCATTGGATAGTAGTCAAGACTATCCTTAAGTATCTGATGTATACTAAGGATATGTTCCTATATAATAGAGGAGATGAGGAACCAGTCATCATAGGATATGTAGATTCTAGTTTCCAAACAGATCTAGATAATCTAAAATCAATAAAGGGATACATCTTCACTCTTAATAGAGGTGACATGATCTGGAAGATCTCAAGGAAAGATGTGGTGGTAGATTCTATAGTAGATCCCAAGAATATTACGGCTTCTGAGGCAGCTAAAGAAGAAATTTGGATATGTGACCTAATATAATAGCTTGATGTGGTGCCTAATAGTAAAGATCTTATCATGCTCTATTGTGATAATACTACAGTGGTGGACCTTGCAAAGGAGCCAAGGTCACATCAGTGGATGAAGCATATACATAAAAAGTATCATCTCTTGAGGTATTTTTCTCAAAAGGGTAAAGTTACAGTGAGTGGAATATCCATAAAAGAAAATGCAGTGGACCCATTAACTAAAGCCTTAATTTGACAGAAACATGATCATCATGTAAGGTCTATCAGACTGAAAGTCATAGGCAGTTGGCTCTAATCCAAGTGGGAGTCTGTTGAAGTTAGCGTTCTAGAACCAACTATTTGTACTTTAGATTAAATTTATATTCAAAGATTTTAATACTAATAAAACATTTTATTACATATTGTTCATTGTTTTACATGACTTTGATGTAATAATATCCTAGAGTATTTGTCACATTGATAAGCTCATAGTCATTCCCCACTATGATGAGAACCTTGAAATATCATGAAGATATTCTAAAATATTGTTCTATAGTATGATAACATACTATGATGGTACATATAGAATGTTTAATTTTAGGTGATAGTACTCAAAAGTAGATGTGACTTCTTCTCATAAAGTTCACACTTAGTAATCTCCAAGATGGGAGATTATGAGAACAAACCCGCCTATAGGAATTTTTCATGTTTATGTGTCATTGGATATTCCTATACATATGTGTGTGTAATTGTCCTTATAATTTAAGATTATTATTAATGTTTATTATGAATCACATACTTTTATATATTGACCAAAAACATTACATTATATGTTCATGAGAAGTATGGTACATTGGGCGCATCTCGAATGAAATTTTATTAATTAATAATTCAAGGAAGGATTTTTCCTTTCCATATTAATGAAATTTAATATCTCAGCCCTTTTATTAAAATGGAATTGTCACACTAAATTTTATGGTCATAGTGTAACAACAAGTTTATTTTAGATATTCAAAGAAAGACATATCAAACACATAGGTTGATGACGCATGTGTGCAACCTACTTGATGAGATATTTTGACAAAGGGATTATATTATATAGTAAATGTTCATGTGTTTTGGTCTGCCTAATGCCTATGAGAAATAATCCTAGAGGGTCACATGGTAAGTGTTTCCATTGATCTTAATTAAATTTTATTTTAATTTAATTATTGAAATAAATATTATTCTCAAGACTGATGAATAATATTATTCAGGATTTATTGATTACAAAATATTAAATAAATATTTATTCACCAGACTATTAATATAATATTTCTTTTATTTGTTGAATATTTAATAAATATTTAATCATCATATTGTTAATAGAATATTTATTTATAAATAAATATTTATTCGGGTATTCAATAAATGTTGAAGATGATGAGAAGACCAAGATGATGTCCGATGATAAATATTAATTTTCAAGCTAGTAAAATAATACTTATTATTTCACCAGTTAGTACACACCATAAAATATTATTATTATTATTATTATATGGAATGAGGTCATATAAGGTTTATTATATTATTCAAAGTTCATTGTGTATTGAATAATATTTTAACCTAAACCCTAACTCTATAAATAGATAGTCATTTCTATTATATAGGGTAAATTGAAAATTGAGAATCATTGTGCATAGTGAATTTCTCTCAATATTCCTCCTCTCATCCTCTCAATAGTGATAAGAACAAGATAGAATCCTTCAATCCTAAAGGATCTTGAAGTGATCAAGATGAACAATACAAGATGACCAACCTGCCACACTAGCACCTGACATTCCATTAGTGTTGTTAGAAGATCAAAGGACTATGTGTGGATCACCACTAGAGGAGATCTAATTTGAGTTCTCCCTACACAAAAATGGTAATCTATAAAAGGAGTTTCATATGATCAATAATGTCATCAAATAAATATCCTAAGATGGGGTACTATTTCTTTAAATCTGATTAAATTAATTATAAATTTAATGTGCATAAGATCCTATCCCAGTTATGGCCTTTCTATGTTAATATTAGATGGAAAATTTTTGTTCATCATGACGTCTATTTATTGCACAGTTGGTGAATGATCCATCGAATCTGACAAAAATCATAATTGTTATTTTCATATAAGGTGCTTCGGTTGTTTCCATAACATCTATGGGTTATTATCAGTGTGTATATTTATGACACATACAATTCTAGATTCAATGATATCTCTAATAAAATGTAACTCAATGTCTATATGTTTTGAACTACCATGAAAAACTGAATTTTTTGACAAATGAAAAGTTGATTGACTATCATAATAAACTGAAATGAAATAGTTGTGTAAATTGAGTTTAGAAACCAAACCCTTTAACTATAAATCCTCTTTAACAGCCTCGATCAAGTCAATATACTCAACTTTTTTGTTTGAAAGAGAAACCATAGATTTCATGTTTTGTTTTCAAGATATGGTTCCTCTACAAGTTGTGAATAAATATCCAGTAAGTGAATTTCTAATATCCACATTACCTACATAATCATCAATTACATATCCATTAATTAGTTCATCATTACTTATATTTCTACCAAAACACAAAGATAGGTCAACGGTATGCAAAACCTATCTAAGTAACCATTTAAAGGCCAGTCAATGGGGTTTCCCTGGATTGGATATGAATCTAATGAGTGTGAAAATAGAAAAAGAAATTTCAGGCCTAGTTCAAATCATAGAGTACATTAGGTTTCCAATAATGTTAGCATAAGGGGTATTTGACATATATTCAATGTCAACAACAAAAACAGGGACTTGAGTCAAAGACAGTTTAAAGAGTTGACTAAAAGGAACATTAACTGGTTTCAAGGACTCAATAAAGTACCTCTTGATCACTTTCAAGAAATAATAATTTTAGGATAAGTATAACAGTTTATTAGGTATGTCCCTTATAATTTCCATACCTAATATCTATTTTGTCGCTCATAAATATTCCATATCAATAACAATTTTCAATTAGGACATAATAGAATTAATGAAATTTATATTATTTAACATTACCAACATATCATCTATATAAATTAATAGGTGAAGCATGTAGTTTTTAAAACATTTAAAATAAACACAAGCATCATTTTGGCTCCTATTAAATTGATTATCTAGCGTAAAAATTTCAAATTTCCTATACCATTGTCTAGAGGCCTATTTTAAAACATGCCAATATTTGTTTAAAATAAAAACTTGGTTAGGTTTAAACTTCTTTTGATAACCATTATGATGTTTCATTTAAAATTTCTTATTAAATTAACCATGTAAGAAGGAAATTTTTACATCTAACTATTATGTGTAAAAGTCATTAAAACTAATAAAGGTAAGAAGCATCTGAATAGATAAATTCTTTACAACTAGTAAAACAATATCAGTATAATCAATACCCTCTCTTTAAAGGTAACCCTTGGCCACTAATTTGGCCTTGAATTTGATTTTCTTTTCATTAGTGTTATCTTCCTTTATTTTATAAATCCATTTACACCTAATGGAATTGGCATTGTGAGGTCTATCAATAATATAGAATGTATAGTTTTTATTCAATAATTTCATTTCTTCATGCATTCCATATATCCATTCTTTTGGAATCTTTGTCATTCAAGGCTTGCTTATAGGTTTGGGAATCATCATCAATGAGATCCTAAGCAACATGAATGGTAAAAGAAGTCATATCATATTGGTTGAACCAAGAAGGGGGTCTAATAACCCTATTAGCACTGTCTCGAGTCAACTAGAAATTATTATTAGTATCAGGAGGCTCATAATTTGAATATGAATCAGAATTGGTCTCATTTTAGATTTCACTTTGAGCAATAGGTGGAGGAGGCTCAGTAGCCACTTTAAACTCAGTTGAGTAATGAGAATCAACAATCTCATTATGGGTTGTATCATCACTATCATATGTGATAGATTTGGATTTATGAGAGCTAGATTCATAAAATACAACATCTCTACTAATTATAAACCTTTTGTATATGGGTTTGTCAACCCACTACTTATATCCCTTGAAACCATTGGGGTATCCCACAAAACACACTTAAAATCTATTGGTTCTAACTTATCAGTTTTAATGTGGGAATAATTAGTATACCCAAACACTCTTATGTGGTTATAGGAAGGTGTTTTACCATGCCATAGTTTATTCGAGTTTTTAAACTGATTATCAGTAGATGGGAACCTATTAATCAGGTACACTATCATAGTGGAAGATTCTTCCTAAAAGGATTTAGGAAAGATTGAGCATGCAACCATGCTTCAGACTTGATAAATAATGGTTTTATTCATGAACTCAGTAAGTCCATTTTGTTGGGTTTCTTCATAAAAGTCCAGTGACTTGCTATACCCTCATATTTACAGAGCTAGAAAAAATTAGTAGACAACTACTCCAAACCATGATCTGTTCTCATGACTTTAATCATCTTTCCAACCTAGTTTTTAACAAGGGTTTTCCAAGTTTTAAAGGTTTCAAAAAATCATATTTGTTTTTGAGTATGTAAATCCATACTTTTTAAGAGTATTCATCTATTAAGGTAACAGAATATAAGCCTCATCCATGGTATGCGGTTCTAGAATGACCCCATAAATCAGAATGGATGTACTCTAATGCTTGACTAGCCTTAAAGGAGGACCTACCAAAACTAAACCTCTTAGACTTACCCATGATGAAATCTTCACAAAATGGGAGATTTCTTAGTGTAACATTTTCTAATAATCATTGTTTACTCAATTCATCTAAGCCCTTGGATCTCACATTCCCCAATATACTATGCCAAAATAAAGTGTTATCAATATTACTCACATACACATTGCCTAAATTCCTTGAATGGGTCTTCCCATTCAACACATAAAGTCCATTAACTAGGGATCCTTTGATTACAGCTCAAGGTCCCTTGTAGATCTTAATGAATCCTCATTCAGACCTAAATACATAACCTTTTTGGACTATAATACCAAGGGAAATCATGTTTTTGTGAAGGTTAGAGACCCACCTAACATCTATAAGGGTGATGATAGAATGGTTTTCTAATTCTATAATAATAGAACCTATTTCTAGAAACTTACACATACTATTATTCCCTAAGATTATATCTCCCTCTACTCTCTCAAATAACTCAAGGAAATACTCTCTATAAGGACACATGTGAAAAGAGCAACCTAAATCCAGAACTCGCTCATCAGTGAGTGCATGTCTAGATACATTCAAAACTTCAATAGTATCATAACTAGAATCCACTATAAGGGACAGGTCAATAGGTTCTTTAGCCTTAATATTTTTTTTGGGTTTTCTACACTTAGTTCTTAAGTTCCTAGGCTTACCAATATTGCAACACATAACTTTTCTATCCTTATACTTTGACCTAGGTTTAGGTTGGTTATTCTTCTTTCCTTTCACTTTAACATTCTCATTCTTTTTTCCTTTATACTATGTCCTCCCTATTTTAAATAGACTCTCAGCCTCACCTTTAATTTTGGGTTTAACATGTAACTCCTTAGAAAGTAGAGAATATTTAACTTCTTCAAGGGTAAGAGAGTCACGACCATACATAATAGTTTATACTAATTTGTTGCAGGAATTGTCAAGAGAAATAGAAAGGATCATATCTTTGTCCTCATCATCAAAATCACATTAATGTTGGATAAATCAAGCATGATTTTATTAAACTCATCCAAATGGAATTTAATAGAAGCACTGGAATGAATTTTAAAGGTGAAAATGTTATGTTTCTTATAAAGTATACCAACTAAGGATGTTATCATATAAATTTTTTATAATTTAAGCCATATTCCAATAGCAGTAGATTCAAAGGAAACTTCCCAAAGGACCTTATCACCAGGATAAAATAATATAGAACTATGGGACTTAACAAGAATTCTAGAAGGGACATCTTGATATGCAGTAGAGGTATATCCATCAATAATAAGGGATAAAATTGCTTTATTTGGTCCATGAAAGGCATCAATGAGGACATGATGGAATAATATATCCCTGGTCTTAATTTTCCACAAATTGAAATCATTATCTCCATCAAACTCTTCAATTTCATACTTATTTGAAACCATTTTTAACCAAATGCTCTGATACCACTTTGTTGGGGACAACTTTAAGCATATTCTCCCAAGAAAAATTCAATATCAATAGTTATACACTCTTATTCAATTAAGTGTTTGAATTCAAAAGGCCTTTTGTGGTTATAATGATTTCATTTACAAGTAGTAAAAAATAGTGACAAATTGAGATGAATTTAGAATGTGGAATTAAACAAAATGAAACCCAGTCTTGAATATTATTCAAAATCTTTGATCAATACAACCAAGAATGATTCCAACCAAAATTAGTAATAAAAATTGAACATAAACAAATAAATCAAGAAGATAGTATAGAAGAACACGTGATTTAACATGTTTTGATCCCTTTGAGGCATGCATCCACAATAAGAACACCATACCACCACCACCACCACCACCACCCCACACACACAAAATTTTCAATAATATCAAATAAAATGGTCCAGGTAACAAACCAGTAGTACAAAGAATAAGAAAATGAGATTTTATTTTAAATAACTAAAAAATAATCGAAATTCTCACAAGCTGAAGAGGGTAGCTCTTTGGGGGTCTTAATCTCTTCATAATGCTAAAACACATCTGGATCTGATGTTTGGAACTTCTCTAGGAGCTCTAAGATCAAGTGAACAACCACACTTCTCCATGAAGGTACATCATCAACACTTCACCATGAACGACATACAAGGAGTAGCCGAGGAGGACGACATGCCAATAATGATCTCACGTGATGTAGAGATCAATGGGACGATCTAGGGTTTTTTCCAATGAGAGTTGAAGACCAGGAGTGAGGAGAAAACTAAATTGAATGAAAATATCTAGGGAGGATGAGGCTGTAGGGGGTCATCAATACCCCTGACAACTGCACAGGTTAGCCTAATATCCCCTATGAAACATAAAAGAAAAGATGCAATAATAATTGAAAAAATTGTGTCGTATAAGGGTAATGAAACCCGATTCGTGAAGGTACAGTGTCAGACCCCCAAATCTTAAGGATAAACATGTAAGGGTACTACCCGTGTAAGGGTAACCAAACGACATGTGTAAGGGTAGCAGATTAAGATACATAATCAAAATTCAAGCATAATAATAAAAGGGGAGAATTAAAATCACTTTTATATGAATAATAATTTATAAATGATAGAAATATTAAGCAAGAAAAATTCAAAATTGTAATGTCATGGATCTCTCCGGCCCATTACTTTGTAAAAATCTGGTGTTTGAAGTGTTTTGGGAGGTCACAGTGACTCATTTCAAGAGTTTTCCAAAATTTCAGTTTTCCAACGGTAAGTCATGATGGTGAGTTGCAACGATGACTCACACCAGTATCTCACAATGGTGACTCACACCAGTAGCTCACAATGGTGAATCCCACTAATAGGTCATGATGGTGGATCAGGACCGATGAGTCGTAATGGGGACTCGCACTGGTAGGTCGCGACAGTTAGTCAGAATGATGAGTCGAACCGATGAGTCAAAATGGTAGGTCACTATGGTGAGTCACACTGATGACTTTCACTGGTAGCTTTCTAAATGGTGAATTGCACTAGTGACTCACATCAGTCAATCATCCAACATTATCTCATTTACAAAAGTTTGTTAAAATTCCATATTTTCTCCAATTTTTTTAGTTTCCCCCCTTTAACATTTTATTTCATGTAAAATGAATTTAATACCAAATTTAATGTTTTTTGGATCCATTTATAATCATATCTATCTTCTAAAAACCTAAAGCTTCCTTTTACTTCCAAACCATGTGGTCTTAGTCAAGATCCTCCTTTAATGGCTTTTAAAAACCGTTTCTCTCGTTGATTTAGGATCTGGCCTTTCTAAAGCTGAGATCTTCTATTCCTTGTGCACTTCCATTTCTCTTGATGCGAGATGACCCGAACCTTTCTTCCCCCAAGAAGTTGTTTGTTTGTATTGTATCCCTTGGACCGAGTTTTCCACCAGGAGTTTTTATGTTGCATGTGTGCCCCTGCTTTGGCGCATTAAGGAAGCACTGATCGCTTCTTCTTCCAAGTAGGTTTTCCTTCATCTCTATTTTATTTTTGCATCATGTGGGGTGGGTATATCAATGTTTCTTGAGAACACAGTTAAATTCAGATTAATGAAGATAATTAAACCGCTAAAATCAATTTGCGGGGCTTGGGGAAATTGGTGTATTATCATACTGTTTTATTGATATTTTGATCAATGTTGTGAATTGTATGGGATATATTTATACTGAAAATCATGGTTGTTGGGGATCTTTTTTTGTGCACCAAATAGATTCTGGAATGCATGATGTTTTGTTCCTATCAAACAATTGTTATAAAATCAGTTAAACACATACACTCAGTTAATAAATGGATGTCCCAGGATCAAACTATTTATATGATAACCTTGAATAGTAACAAGTGGAACTAATGAATATATCCTTGTTAAATCTAAATATGTTTTGTTTGGTTTGTGTGGTGGTACGTTTGTGGGCATGGATGTGTGATGTGGGGTGGTTCGGTTGGTGTAATGGAATATCAGGTTGAGAGATTGATTGATCATGGAATGGATGGGAAGTTTTGTGTAGCGGGTCTACGATCGGGTTGTACTATGTTCGTGTTTCTGGATGTGATGGGTGTGGTGTAGTTATGCAATAGAGCTACTGAGAATGCTTGTTATGGGATTTTTTTCTGGGTGCGGCTTTGAGTTGGGGGTTTTCTTTGGTGAGAGGATGGATTTGGCAGAATGACTTTGAAGAATGATGATAGAAGTGGTTGGAATGGGTGCTTATCCATTAATAACATGTATAAATATTTCCCATACCACAAGATTGGTATGTTATGTCATGAATGGGTGTTAAATAGAAAGGAATGTGAAGTGGGTTAATTTACCATGGTTCTTCTTCCTATGTGTGAATTTTGTTGTGTGGATTTTTTTTTGTTGTTCCTAATAATTTCTTGGGTAGATACGTAATGAATAAATTATTTGTTTAATAAATAATGAGAATTGGATAATGAATTGGTTGGGGGTATGAATTGAGTTTGTGGCTTGTTGTGTGGTTGTGCATTTAGAGGTAGCAACAAAGGTAGTTTTGTGAGTTGGTTATTTGTTTGAGAACCCGTAGGTTGGTCTGGAGTGTTTGGTATTATATCTATATATACATGTTTTTACCTTGTGATTTCAATATGAACTCCACCCTAGTTGAGCTCTATGTGCCAAACACCCCTATCTTCACGGGGGAGGGTGTCTTTCCCAAATATTCTGGTGGGGGTGGATGGTTGTCCACCCACTCTTCCCTGCTCCTTTTAAGCAGTGATAGCCCAAGATTCTTTAGGCGGGTTGTAGTTTGTGAGTATCAGGTGTGTGCGAGCAAGTTGTATTTCCCATGTTTCTTCTGGATGAGATGTGTTGTGGTAGTGTCATAGGTGTTTGTGGGTAGGATGTGTTGTGGTGGTGGACCAGGTGTATGTGGGTGAGATGTGTTGTGGTAGTGTCTCAGGTGTCTAGGGGTATGATGTGTTGTGGTAGTGGCTCAAGTTTTTGCGAGCAGAATGTGTTGTGGTTGTGAGGCCCATGTGTGTGTAGGCAGGATGTGGTTTGATAAGTTTAGAAGAGTTGGGAGTGCCATGATGTTTTTCCTTAGGGTGTGAGAGTGGCTAATCAATAGGAAAGTGGTGTGGGATACCCTATCATTGATGTTCTTATTATATTACTTTACTCAACTTGTGTTAGTTGGTGAGTTTTCCTTGGTGAGGTCGAGATGGATAGTACACCTTGTTAGGTGTTTTTGGGTTCTGATGTTTTCTCATGGGAAAATTAGTATGATTCTCTCACTTATGCATGATAAACTTACATTTTTTATACTAAGTATACTTTTATGCTCACCCTAAGTATATAAAACTGCTTTCAATTTTCTAGGAGGATTACGTGGACTATGTTGGACCTTACTATCTCAGACTTTTGGAAAGTTTTTGTATCGCTACTTAGTTTTACTTTGGGTACTTACTTTGGAGATTTATTACATTGTAATAGTTTTATTTAAACATGCATGTGGGATGGATTCTGGATTCCTTTTATATATGTCTTAGAGTTGTTTTGAGGTTGATACATCTTATCTTCCGGTCTTGTTTTTCTTGAAAATGGAAATGCCTCTCATTTTGTGAGATTTTTATACCCTTGGTGTTGGTCGCCACCCCGGGTCCTACTGGAGGTGGGACTCAGGGGTCATTATCACCCTTTATTTATTACCAGCCCAGGAGGGGTATCTTTGGAGGGATGGGGTCATGAAAAAATGGTATCAGAGGTGATGGTTGAGAGATAGTATGTGGTTTGGATTTGGGAAAAGTTAGGATTGCATGGGTTGGTAGGGAAATAGTTTTAGGTGATCTTGGTTCATATTCTAGGGAAGACCGACTAGGATACAGGATTTTAGGGCCCCCTGTGATCCGATGTAAGTACTCTGGTCCTACTGAAAGATCAAGTGAGGCTACACCATTTGTAGGGTAGAGACTCTAGGAAAGGTACATGCATCATAATGACTTGTGTTCTTGTCTAATTTGGGTTGTTTTGTGAAATTTTAAATGGATAACAAAATTATTTAAATGAGTTAAAATAAATCTTAAATAAAAATTTCATACCACCCAGGATTAGGAATTCCTTATTTACCTTTTCAGCTATGGAACACGGTCATCGTTTGTGTGTGGATCGGGTATTCAAGGCTCAGTAGGTTGATCCAATTGATCGGTGGAGGGTTGATCTAGTGGAGGATGATGACCAGTGGAAGAGAACGTTATATGCTTTCCAGCGGTAGGCCTTTGGAAATTATGAGGGTATTATTTTGAACATGGAGAAATAGGGCTAGATCAAGGAGCTTGAAATCACCTTTAGTTTGATTTGGGATCTGACAGAGTATTGGGTTCCTTTGTCAGTGATCCAGATGTGGGGAGTTGCGCGTTAGTGGTGGACATTGTGCCTGGGAGAGAGGAAGGAGGAAAACATATTGTGGGTTGAATTTCTAAAGGAGTTATAGGAATAATTCCTTTCATCGACCATGAAGGATAGGAAGAGGCAGGAGTTACTCTCCCTTTAGTAGGGGATTATGTCAGTGTGGGAACTTGGGATCAAGTTCAAGGACCTTCTTCACTTTTCCCAAGATCTCTTTTCGGATGAGGAGTCTCATGCGAGATGTCTAGAGGAGGCACTTCGTCCTTCTATCTAGTATGCGATTACCCCCTTTACATTGGTGACATGCTTGGAGGTCTAAAAGAAAGCAGAAGTGATTGAGCAGATGCACTCATGAGGAGTTTTACCATGAGAGGAGATCTAGTAGGGTTCTTCGAGAGGAAAGGTTATCAGTAGAAGGTCTCAAGTGCTAGGTCCTTCTAGGTTTTGACTGGCGGGGAATCGACCTCAACAGTTTCTATTTCAACCTACTAGTCCTCATGAATTTCCCGTGGGTTTAGGGCTGATGTGTTTCTTTTGTGGGGTTTGCATCCATCTCCAAAACCAGTTTCTAGTGGTTTTTTGAGCTCAGTATGGTGGAGGTGGATAGGTTCAGTGCCAACCTTAGTAGCAGTTGTTAGCTAGGTCATTTTAGTAGCAGGGACATCATGATCATGCTCCACCGAGTGGAGATGGAGTAGGTAGAGGATGACCTCAGGGTGTTCCTCAGGGACCTTGACCTAGTAATGGTTGTGGAGGCGGTCATCAACAAAGGGTCAGAGATGTTGGGTGTGGTCAGTTCCACACCGTGAAAGCATTAGTTCCAGCAGGTCCAGAGATCATTAGAGGTACGGTCAGCTTGTTTAATACCATTTCTTGTACTTTGTTTGATTCAGTAGATTCACACTCCTTTGTTGTACCCAATTTAGCCCATGCTTTGGGACTAGACATAGAGAATCTTATTGTGCCCCTAGTTTTGAGTACACTAGTCGGAGGCCAGACCATCTTGTTTGATGTGTGTCGGGGATGTAGACTGATGATGGGGCAGCATCAGTCTCATGGGGATATCTTGCTATAGATTCAAACATATAATTTCATTATCAACATTGACTGGTTGTATTCTATGCATGTTGTTATCAAATTCTTCTAGAGAAGATTCATGTTTTCAGACATGGATGGTCAGCGTGTGGCTTTCATTGGCGAGTGGAGTTATCAGGTGGGAAGTCGGCATGTAGAGACTCTTCTTTCTTTTTTGGCCAAGCTATCAGTGGAATCAGTGGATACTGAGATGGTGTAGGTTCCCATATTTTTTGAGGAGTTCTTAGATGTTTTCCCGAAGGAGGTTGTGACCCCTCCCCCTCAACGTGACGTTGATTTCAATATAGACTTTTAGTCTGGTGCTTCTCTGATTTCAATAGCTCCTTATCATATTTCACCTTCTGAGTTGCAGGAGTTGAGGATTCAAATATATGGTCTAATGAATAATGGATTTATCTATCCCATTTTGTCATTGTGGGGTGCTCCAGTGTTGTTTAAAAAGAAGTAGGATGGTAGTTTGAGGTTATGCATAGACTATCAGAGGTTGAATTAGGTGACGGTCAAGAACTATTCCCCTCTTATGAGGATAGGTGATATTTTGACCAACTGATAGGGGAAAGTTGGTTTTCTAAGATTGATCTATGATCTGGATATCACTGATTGAGGGTAAAGGAGGGTGATATCCTGAAGACTGCTTTCAGATGAAAGTATAGGCACTTAGAGTTCGTAGTCATATTATTCGGTGTTATGAATGCACCAGCCATGTTCATGGTGATTATGAACACTGTCTTTCATGAGTTCCTAGACCGTTTCATCATTTTATTCATCAATGACATCTTGATCTACTTGAAGTCGGAGGAGGAGTATATCGAGCATCTCAGGACTGTCTTGCAGGTCCTTCGACACCACCAGCTCTACAGAAAGTTGTATAAGTGTAAGTTCGGGACATGAGAGGTGAATTTCCTTGGGCATGTGGTGTCTCAGAAGGGTGTAGTAGTAGACATGTCAAAGGTTGAAGTAGTTTTTTCTTAGTAAGTACCCAAGAATGTGGTAGAGTTTCACAGTTTTCTTGGTCTTGTGGGCTATTACCAAGGCTTTATACTCGATTTATCTTGAGTTGTAGCTCCATTGACAACTCTGACCAAGAAAGACCATGATTTTTTGTAGAGTGAGAAATGTTAGGCAGCATTCAACTATCTGAAGGGGAATTTGTTTAGTGATCCAGTACTCTGATTTCCATAGGAAGGGGTGATGTTCAAGGTGTTTTTTTATGCTTCCCATCTAGTCTTGGGATGCATCCTGATACAATAATGGGCATTTATCTCATATAGGTATAGGTAGTTACGTCCCCATAAATGTAACTATTCCACCAATAATCTAGAGCTAGCATCGGTCATGTTTTTGATAAATTTATGACGACATTACCTCATTGGGGAGTGCTTTGTGGTCTTCACAGATCACAAGAGTTTGAGGTATATCTTTTCCCAGTGATATCTGAACTTGCGATAGTGGATATGGATGGAGTTTCTTCAGGGAAATGATTTTTAGATATCCTAAACCTCAGGAAAGGGTAATTTTGTGGTTGATTCCTTGAGAAATAAGTTGTAAAAGGAGGTAGTTCAAGAATCTGTGGATGCTTGGAAAGCGATGGAGGAGTTGGCAGACCTGCACATAGATGCATGAATGGATGGTGGTATAGGATTTTTGTTCCATATGATAGTGCAGTCTTATTTGATGCAGAAAGTGGAGGAGTCTTAGTGGGGAGACTTAGAGATAGAGGTGATGTGCGATCGTGTTATCCATGGTGATGTTTCATAGGAATGGTTGAAGAATGTTCAAAGTCAGATGTTATTCTGTGGAAGTTTGTTTGTTCTGGTAGCAATGCATGAGGGAGTCCTTCGTGAGTTTCATAGCTCACCCTTAGTGGTACACTCAGGAGTTTCCAAGATGTACCATGGATTAAAGATTCAGTTTTGGTGGCTTGGGATAAAACAGACAGTGGAAAAGTTTTTGGTAAAATGATTAGTGTTCTAGAAGGTGAAGGTTAAGCACCATATTCTCTGGGGTTTTTTGCGGACCTTATATGTCCCCGAGTGGATGTCAGATGATATCTCAATGAATTTCATCACATGGTTACTCAGGACTCAGGGAGTACAATTCTATCTGGGTAGTTGTGGATTGGCTGATGAAATCGGCTCACTTCTTAGCGATCAAGGAGTCAGGCACAGTGGATGACTTGGCAAAGAGGTATATGGATGAGGTGGTGTGGCTTCATGGGGTTCCTAGATCCATTGTCTTGTATCAGGATACATATTTTACCTCATGAGTCTGGAGGGGATTACAGAATGTTTTTGGAACTCAGTTATGCCTCAACACTGCCTTCCACCCTCATACAGATGGGCAGATAGAACAGACTATCCAGACATTAAAGGATATGTTGTGAGCATGCATCTTGGACTTTGGTGAATCTTGGGTGTGACACTTTCACTTAGTCAAGTTTGATTATAATAATAGATATCACTCTTACATTGGCATGGATCAATTTTAAGATTTGTACATAAGACCATGTCATTCACCTTTGTGTTGGATAGAGGTTGGGGAGATAATTGTCCTTGGTCTTGAGGTAGTGCATAGCATGACAGAGAAGGTTCATCTTGTCCGTGAGAGGAAAAAAGTGGCACAGGACCGAAATAAGTCATATGTAAATCACAAGAGGATACCCTTGGAGTTTGAGGTTGGGGACCGTGTGTTCTTAAATGTTTTCCCTCGATGTGGGAAGTGGAGGTTTGATAGAGGGAGTAAGTTTTCTCCCAGGTTCATCGGATCCTTTGAGATGTCGGTGTGAGTTAGCGAGGTGACATACCAGTTGGTGTTTCCACCATAGTTAGAGAGGATCCATGAAGTCTTTCACATCTCTCAACTTCATCGGTATCTTCATGATGACTCCCATGTCATTGAATGGGTAGAGTTAGATATCTAAGATGATGCGACATACATGGAGCGGTCAGTAGAGATCCAGGATCATTGGGAGAAGGTGTTTCATGGGTGGACCATTCCTTTGGTTCATGTATTGTGGAGGAATGGTGGCTCGAAGGAGAGTACTTGGGATCGAGAAGCGCAGATGTGTGCCTAGTACCTAGGGTTGTTTTGAGTTTTTCCCTATTCTGTTTAGCTTCTAATGTAATTTTTGAACCTTGTTTGTTATGAGATGAGTTTTTTTACCTTGGTTTAAGATGTGTATGGTGCAATGTGTGATAAAGTCCTGACCTGTGAAAATGGGAAGACCAAATTTCTAATTGAGACACATTAATTACAATGTGATTAAAATCATGTGGGCGAGTCAGTGCCACCTAGAGTGGATAGTATCTTCACATGGAGGACGGGATTATATGATTCGTGTGTTTGATATAGTGTGGTTTTTGTGTATGTGTGGTGTGCCTTATGGTTGTTTGGGTTAGCGGATGTTAGAGAAGGTGTTCTTGGATGAGGAGGTTTCTACTCCAGATTTTGAACAATGCAGGGTGGTTTATCATTGGATGTTTATGTGTTTTGTTGTTAGCAGTGTTTCAAGTATAGCGGGATCCTTGAGAGGTATCTCGTAGGGTGGTTGTTTGGACCCTTCTTTCTTCTGGGCTTAGTTTTGGATTTTCAAGGGTGAGAATAGTTTGAGAGGTATCTGATGTAATGTCATGGATCTCTCTAGACCATTACTTTATGAAAATATAGTATTTGAAGTGTTATGGGAGGTCATGGTGACTCATTTTAAGATTTTTCCAAAATTCCAGTTTTCCAACAGTAGGTCATGACGGTGAGTCGCAACGGTGACTCGTACCAGTAGCTCGCAATGGTTGTTGGATCGTAATATATATGTATATGTATATTAGATGGCATAATATAAGAGGGGTGAATTATAGGTTTAAAAAAATTATATTTAAACTCTTAAGAATGAACTTAGTTTAAGAGGTCTTAAACTAATACAATTCACAACCAATACAAATGACCATACGGGTCTTGGATCCGATGAATATGATATGATGTAATACTGTAAGTAATGAAAAAAAAATGTATTTTAATTGAATACAATGATCAAAGTAATAAAAAAATTAAATGATTCTACCATATAGCATATATAATCTCTTAATACAATATGTAATGAATGGATTGTAATTGAAACAATTACAATAGTAAAAGAATATGAATAAAAAGAAGAAACAAAATAATTCCCTTTCTATTACAAGTAGCAGTGGAAATGTAAAGGTATTAAAAAAAATTTATCCCAAAGATTAGGGTATCCTTTCACCTAGGATAAAAGATTTATCTTACCACCACTTGGGTAAGCCCTCGATACGATGATTGGCACAACGTCTTCCTATCCCCGGAAGCCCTCGATTAAGAAGGTAATAAGCACCTCTATCTTTCAAAGACTTGAAATCCCTCAATACGATGATCGGAAACACATCTTTATATCCCCAAAATCCCTCAATCGTTATCACAATGATCGGTCGCACAAAGAAAAACAAATCAATTATATAAATACAAGAACTTGGAACAAGTTGTTCACGTCTTGTATCTTCAAGGCTTTCGCACGAAGCAAGAGAGAAGTCACTCTATCTCTCTCTAAAACTTGATAGAATCAAAATTTATGTATTTTGGTTCAAATGACCTCCTATTTATAGGACTCAGGTTCCAATGGTCATATTTCCTCCAACAATCATATTTTTATGAAAAAATCCAAGGGACTTGGACACCTGGAATTACAACGGTCAAAACAAACAGAATAAACGACATCATTTTGATTGGTATATAACCAACTTAATGACATCCTTTTAAGTTAGAAAATAGTAAGTGCCAAGGTATGAAACAATGAGTATAAGAAACATGTATACATTATTGAAGTAAAACATGAGTACAATGAATTACATAAGTATGATAAATAACTTGGTTACGATGCTTATCATGATTACAATGCATACCGTGGTTATGATACAGTTACAAATCTTAACATGATTACGATGCATATAGTGGTTATGATTCATATCATGGTTACAATTCTAAGCATGGTTACGATTCTTAGCATGGTTACGATGCACGATATACAATCTGGTTATGATGCATGATTGTGATACAACACTTAACTTGGTTACGATGCACATGGTTACGATACAATACTTAACCTGGTTATGATGCACATGGTTACGATGCACATGGTTACGATACAATACTTAACCTGGTTAAGATTCTTAATATGAATATGATACATAACCTGGTTACGATGCTTGGTTATGATTTATGTGGTTACGATGCTTGGTTACGATGCATGTGGTTATGATGCATAACATGTATATGATACATGAATTGGTTACGATGCATGTGGTTAGGATGGAAAGAAAAATACTTGATTATGATTGTAAAACAATATATATGATTAAAATTGAAAACAATCAGCATATGATAAGAAAAAAACATATATGATTTCGATATAAACATCATTCATGATTAAGATATATGTGATTAAGATTGTAAAACAACATATCTGGTTATGTTGTAAAAAAACATACATGATAAAAAAGAAGTAATATGTGATTTCCAAAATAAAAATATCAATGGGAAAGTAGAAACATGTTTTGACTCAGTAATCTCCCCCTTTTTGGAAAGCACAAAACAAAATAAACAATAAAGACTTATCTCCCCCTGATTTAAATAACTCTTATGAAAGTAATAGTGAATACAACTAATTCCACCCTAGGTTTAAAAAACACTAGAGATCATATTCTCTTTACTTTTACTTGTGAATTATCCTCCTTAATAAGGTATTCATCAATTTCTTCTTTTCCAAACTGTTCTAGCCCTTTTTTATTTTCAAAAAGAATAAGAGAAAACCTTCATTTCCTACAAAGGGTTAGAGAAACAGAGTACAAAATAGTATTTAATTCTTGTAATGAAACAAAATTTTATTACAATAAGAATTCAAAAATCATTCTCTTCCTTTTGTTTTTCCAAAAGATTGAACATAGAAAGCTTCATCTTCTTGAACTCTTTTTTGTCCTCCATCAGTTTATCAATGGATTCTTGCTAAGCCTTAAGCTTTATATCCTATTCTTCAATAATCCTTTCTTGCTTCCGGAGCCTTTGTTCTAAAATCCGATTGATTGATTCCTGATCTTTAAGCCTTGTTTTGTGAGAATTGATATCATCCAATCTGAGTCTATAGGCCTTCTCTAGGATTACAACTCTATTTGTTATAAAAACAACCTCATTACATTTATTATCCAATTTTTCCATCAGACAAACAAGCTATTCAAATTCTATTCCTTTTGAGGTACCGGGTCTTTGAAAGACTTCAAGTTTTTCATTCAAATCAGCAACCATCTTTTGATACGTAGAATTGAGAACATTTAGCTGATGTACCAATTCATCCTGCTTGTACAGATGATTATTGAGACTATCATAAATGTTTTACAACCATTTCACAACCTTATTATAAGACTTGTTGTTCTCATCAACACGTTCTTTAAAAATCTTGAAATCAGCTTCAAGACTTAGAAACTTGTCCATTAGAACCTTAACAGATATTGTTCTATCAATATGAGAATTTGAAAGGATTTATAACCTGGTTTCAATATTTGGAATGAATGGTATTATATTATCCAATATATTCAAGTCTTGTTCGATGTACTGAATTCCCTTCAATGTGATTGTCCTTTCAAAAGCTGTATTTTCAGTGTATTATAGGAGATCACTGAAATGAGTTTCAGTACTTATAAGTTGAGCTGGATGATTATAATTCTTATCGGATTCTTCCTCTTATTCTTCTTTATCTAAAATGTGAATTACTTTCTTAGAGGAAACCTTTTGAGAAACTTTCTTGGAAGGCTGAGTATCGGGAGATGGATAAATAAATGATGGAAATTCTGAGGATTCTGTAGTATGATTTATTTTGTTTGCATATTATTTCTCTTACACTTCTATTTATTTTTATTGTCCCTATTCTTATTCCCCTTGTTCTTATTGTTCTTCTTCTTATTATTATTCATATTATTTAATAAGATATTATGTAGAACATTGTTCAAAAGCTTGTTTTTCTTTTCCTTTCTCTGCTGGATCTGATTGAGTCTGAACTAGTGGCTCCCTTATTACAACACCAGTTTTTACTTGCTCGTCTATTTTGAGAAGAGTATCAATGTCGATAGCTTGATCCTTTATCTTCTTAATCCTATTCTTCTTTTCTTCTTCTTTTAAAGCCTCCTCTGGTCTTATTTTTAGAGCTAAGGCTTCAGCTAGATCTAAACCAAACTGAGGATCCCTTTTTTTCCTTTCTTCCTTCTTCTTCCTCCACTCGACAACAACCTCATCGGATACAACCTTTTGTTTCTTTTATGGATTTGGAGTTGTAGTCTTAACTACCTTTTTTTTTTTGAAGTTGTCTTGGATGGATTAGAAGGTTTATCACTTCCTTCAACTATTTCCGTTTCTTTCTCAGCATTTGGATCTTTCTCAAACTTTTTTGATTTAGGATCGAATCATAACTTAAGCCTCCTTATCGTATACTTATTGATTAAGGGATCTTTTAAGGATGTCGGATCTGACTTGATTGCAACATTACACAAGCTCAAGAATTCTTTCAGAAACTTACTGATAATAGTGGGAAACATGATCAGCTGAGATTTTATAGCATCATATTTGAGATTCTTAATCGTCAAGAAAATGAATCCCATAAGGTTTAATTTCCTCATGTTCACTAAATAATCTATCACATACACATCTGAAAATTTAAAGTTTCCTTATCACCTTTTCTCATCACTAAAAATACTTGCATCCAAATGGATATGAATCTATTATCTCCTGATAAATGACTGACCTTTCTCTTGTCCTCATGAATCTCAAAAAGTGATTCTTCAGCTTTTCTCTTATCAAAAGTTCCATCAGATTTCGGTAATTTATGAGAATGACAAAGGGAATCACCCTCATATGGAACACTTAGAAATGTAGCTACTTGTTTTATTGAAGTTGTATACTTCTTATCATACATCATAAAGGAAATCTTGAGACCATTTTCTATCTCGATTGATTCATAAAATTGTAACACCTCATCATGTTAGACAAAATCCTGATCTGAATTCGGTCTTTCAACACAAATAGATTCCAAGCCTTGGAAACTTATTAACCTTTTCAAAGATGAGTCAAGAGTCTCATAAAAGTATCAAAAGACTAACCTTTCACCTCGAAATGTCATAGAAGAGAATTCTTTTGGAGACATGTTCTTCGGAGATGAAGTAGTTGACTCAGTCATGAAAGACAATCTCAACCCCCGAAGATCTTCCTGGTTACGAAAGCTGAGTAGATCTCTGATTATAAAAAATAAGGTAAAACTGATTACGAACCTTGCTATATTTATAGAGAATCAAGAATTAGAAGAAAATAAGAAGATTTCAATGTGGGATAGTTTGGGAGGGGTTCTTTAAAACCGAAATTGACAGTCGATATTAGATCCAAAAGATCCAATGGTTGAGAATGATTTTGAACTCTTGAGGTTTTTGAGGAAAATCGTATTTAGACTAAAACTGATTAGGGGTTAAAAGAAAGAATTGTGAAACAACTTTTTAAACAACCAAAATAAGGTTTTAGAAAATGTACCTGTCAGAGTATCAATATAGATGTATTGGTTTCATTATATTGTTCTTATTAAAATAATATAAAAAATATCGAAAATCAACGAGACAAGTTTTAATTCTAAAACCGATAAAATAAATCTGGTACCAAAAAAACTGATACTGATAATCTAGTACCGATGGAATATTTCAATACCGATAATCTAGTACTGATGAAATATTTCAATACCGATAATCTAGTACTGATGAAATATTTTAATACCGATAATCTAGTACTGATGAAATAGTTCAATACTGATTATCTAGTACCGATGAAATAGTTCAATACCGATTATCTAGTACCAGTGACCATGAAATCAATAACAATATAAAGTTTATAAAAGTGAAACTGATAACAAGTGAAACCGATTAAATTGAAACTGATTAAAGTGAAAATGATAACAAGTGAAACTGATAACCAAGTGAAACCAATTATAGTGAAACCGATTAAAGTGAAACTGATAACAAGTGAAACCGACAACTAAGTGAAATAGATAAAAGCAAAAACAATAAATTTAAAACTGAAAAATAAAATAAATAAATAAAATAAAATCAAAAAAATTATGTATACCCCCCTTTGAAAAGGAGTAACTTAATGTAAGGAGATGGTTTAAATAATAAATAGGTGTGAATGATTAATTTACAGTGATCATTCCTAGTTTCTATTTAATATATTCAAATATATCAGAAGATAATGGTTTTGTGAAAATATCAGCAAGTTGTTCTTGTGTTCCAATAAATTGTAAAATAATATCTTCTTTTTGTGTGTGATCACTAAGAAAGTGATGCCTAATATCTATTTGTTTTTCATAAGAGTGATGTGCAGGGTTTTTAATAAGAGCAATGACACTAGTATTATCACATAGTATTTGAGTTTTGGAAAAACTCATGCCATAGTCAATGAGTGTGTGTTGCATCTATAACACTTGAGTACAACAAATTCCCATTGCTACATATTCAGATTCATCAGTGGAAAGTAATATTGAGTGTTTCTTCTTACATGACCAAGAAAATAATGAATCTCTTAAGAAATGACATGTTCCAGATGTACTTTTCTATCGATTCTACAACCACCAAAGTCAGCATCTGAAAAACTTTTTAAAACAAAATCATTTCTAGAAGAATAAAATTGTCCTAAATCCATAGTTCCCTTTAAGTATCAAAAAAATATTTTCACTAATTTTAAATGAGATTCATTTGGATTAGATTGATATCTTGCACATAAGCATACCAAAAACATTAACTCTGGATGACTAGTTGTTAAGTATAACAAACTTCCTATCATACCTCTAAAAGATGTTTGATCCACCGGTTTACCAGCTTCATCAAGATCAAGTATATTTGAGGTACCAATTAGAGTTCTTATACTCTTAGTGTTATCATATCCATAATTTTTAAGTAAATATTTGATATACTTATGTTGGGATATATAGGTTTCTTCTGATTTTTGAGAGATTTGAAAACCTAAAAAGAATTTTAACTCATCCATCATACTCATTTAAAACTCATATTTCATTAGATTCACAAAATAATCGGTTAGAGATTACTAAGTTGATCCCAATATAATGTCATCAACATAGATTTGAACAATAAAAATGTTTTTGTTTTCCATTTTTATAAAAAGAGTTGGATCTCCAGTACTTTTTGCATAATTTTTTTGTAAAAGAAAACTTGTGAGTCTATCATACCATGATCTAGGGGATTATTTAATGTCATATAAAGCTTTGGTAAGTTTAAAAACATGATCAAGATGTTTTGAATCTACAAAACTGGGAGGTTGTTCAACAAAAACTTCTTCTTGTACAAAACCATTAAGGAAATCACATTTTACATCCATTTGAAAAAGTTTTAAGTTAAAGAATACTGCAAAGTCTAATAGAATTCAAATAGATTCAAGTCTAGCTAATGGAGCATAGGTTTATTTATAGTCTATTCCCTCTTGTTTATTATAGCCTTTAGCAACAAGTCTTGATTTATTTCTTATAATGACTCCATTTTCATCACATTTGTTTCTGAAAACCCATTTTACATCAATTATAGTTGTTTCTTTAGGTCTTTCAACCAAGTTCTAGACTTGATTCCTTTTAAATTCATTTAGTTCATCTTACATTTCTTTAATACAATCTTCATCACCTAGGTCCCCATTAGAAGTTTTAGGTTCAAATTGTGATAGAAAAGCAAGATGTTCTATTTCATTTCTCAAGGAATTTTTAGTCCTTACAGGTTGATTTACATCACCAATGATATTATCACTAGAATGATTCCTAAGAAAAAATTGATTTGGGTTTTGTAAAACTTGTTCATCAACATAAGGAAGAAATTCTTCTGGGGTAAATGTTTCAAAAACATTTTCTTGAATATTTTCCTTTTCAGAAGAGTTTTCAATCAAGGGTTGATAATCAGTTTGTGAAAACACATCTGTTGATGTTGGTAGGGGTTGTTTAAAAACAAAAGGATATGCTTTATCAAATTTAACATGCACTGTTTCCTCAATAGTACAAGAGTTTTTATTGAAAACTATATAGGAATTAGAAGTAGTGGAATAACCTAGAAAGATTCTTTCATCAGATTTGGGTGAAAATTTATGTAGATTATCTTTAGTATTAAATATAAATACTTTGCATCTAAATACTATGAAGTAAGAAACTTTAGGTTTTCATCTGGTCCACAACTCATAAGGTGTTTTGTAGTACTAACATCTTCATCCTATAAATGCTTAGCAATTGAGTATTCACTCAACATGGTTCTTGTTATTTCCTAAAGAATACGATTTTTTTTCAATAACACCATTTTTCTGAGGGGTTCTTGGAGATGAGAAGTTGTGAGTAATGTCTTTTTTACTACAAAAAGTTTCAAAATCTGAATTTTGAAATTCACCACAATGATCACTATGAATAGTTATCAATGTTAGGTTTTTCTCATTTTTAACTTGGGATCTAAAAGTTTTGAAATAGAAAAAGGCTTCAGATTCCTTTGCTAGAAAATAGACCCATGTAAATCTAGTGCAGTCATCAACTAAAAAAAATACATAGTATTCACCTCCAATGATTCCAGTTTATATAGGACCTAGGGGTGTAATTTCGGCCCGGCCCGGCCCAGGTCGGGCCTGCCATGCAAAGAGTCGAGCTGCTGACCACTATTCGGGCCGGGCCGGCCCGAACAACCCCATGAGGCGGCCCGAGCCCAGCCTCGGGTCGGGCTTTTTCGGGTCGGGCTGAGCTTTTTCGAGTCAGGCCATGATGGGCTTTTATTATTTTCAAAATAATTCTCTTTTAATTCTCTTTTATTTAAACATTTTTTTAAAATTTATTTAAAACGTTTCTTTATATTTATTTTTAAATGCGTGTTTTTTGTAAAAATGTTTATTTTATTTTTATTAACATTTTACAGTGGGTGGGTGTGTTTTTTTTTGTCTAAATGGATTTATATATTGTGAATATATATATATATATATATATATATATATTATTTGCAAATTGTAAAAAAAATAATGAGGGGTGCGCAGCTGCCGTGGGTGAGTTTAAAGCCTTGTTATTTAAAAGCTTTTATAACATT